>CM019065.1:259488312-260138312 GCA_009667805.1 Leptobrachium leishanense | reverse complement strand
AGTTTTGTGTGTGTGCGCAACCTGTGTTTGCAGTTTTGTGTGTGTGTGCGCAACCTGTGTTTGCAGTTTTGTGTGTGTGTGCGCAACCTGTGTTTGCAGTTTTGTGTGTGTGCGCAACGTGTGTGTGTGCACAACGTGTGTGTGTGTGCGCAACGTGTGTGTGTGCACAACGTGTGTGTGTGTGCGCAACGTGTGTGTGTGCGCACGCAACCTGTGTGTTTGCAGTGTGTGTGTGTGTGTGTATGTTTGCAGTGTGTGTGTGTGTATGTTTGCAGTGTGTGTGTATGTTTGCAGTGTGTGTGTATGTTTGCAGTGTGTGTGTGTATGTTTGCAGTGTGTGTGTGTATGTTTGCAGTGTGTGTGTGTATGTTTGCAGTGTGTGTGTATGTTTGCAGTGTGTGTATGTTTGCAGTGTGTGTATGTTTGCAGTGTGTGTGTTTGCAGTGTGTGTGTGTTTGCAGTGTGTGTATGTTTGCAGTGTGTGTGTATGTTTGCAGTGTGTGTGTATGTTTGCAGTGTGTGTATGTTTGCAGTGTGTGTGTGTGTATGTTTGCAGTGTGTGTGTATGTTTGCAGTGTGTGTGTATGTTTGCAGTGTGTGTGTATGTTTGCAGTGTGTGTGTGTATGTTTGCAGTGTGTGTGTATGTTTGCAGTGTATGTTTGCAGTGTATGTATGTTTGCAGTGTGTGTATGTTTGCAGTGTGTGTATGTTTGCAGTGTGTGTATGTTTGCAGTGTGTGTGTATGTTTGCAGTGTGTGTATGTTTGCAGTGTGTGTGGTATGTTTTGCAGTGTGTGTGTATGTTTGCAGTGTGTGTATGTTTGCAGTGTGTGTGTATGTTTGCAGTGTGTGTGTATGTTTGCAGTGTGTGTGTATGTTTGCAGTGTGTGTGTATGTTTGCAGTGTGTGTGTGTATGTTTGCAGTGTGTGTGTATGTTTGCAGTGTGTGTGTGTATGTTTGCAGTGTGTGTGTGTATGTTTGCAGTGTGTGTGTGTATGTTTGCAGTGTGTGTGTATGTTTGCAGTGTGTGTGTATGTTTGCAGTGTGTGTGTTTGCAGTGTGTGTGTTTGCAGTGTGTGTGTTTGCAGTGTGTGTATGTTTGCAGTGTGTGTATGTTTGCAGTGTGTGTGTGTATGTTTGCAGTGTGTGTGTATGTTTGCAGTGTGTGTGTGTATGTTTGCAGTGTGTGTGTATGTTTGCAGTGTGTGTGTATGTTTGCAGTGTGTGTGTGTATGTTTGCAGTGTGTGTGTGTATGTTTGCAGTGTGTGTGTGTATGTTTGCAGTGTGTGTATGTTTGCAGTGTGTGTATGTTTGCAGTGTGTGTGTGTATGTTTGCAGTGTGTGTGTGTATGTTTGCAGTGTGTGTGTGTATGTTTGCAGTGTGTGTGTATGTTTGCAGTGTGTGTGTGTATGTTTGCAGTGTGTTTGTGTATGTTTGCAGTGTGTGTGTGTATGTTTGCAGTGTGTGTGTGTATGTTTGCAGTGTGTGTGTGTATGTTTGCAGTGTGTGTGTGTATGTTTGCAGTGTGTGTGTATGTTTGCAGTGTGTGTATGTTTGCAGTGTGTGTGTATGTTTGCAGTGTATGTTTGCAGTGTATGTATGTTTGCAGTGTGTGTATGTTTGCAGTGTGTGTGTGTATGTTTGCAGTGTGTGTGTGTATGTTTGCAGTGTGTGTGTGTATGTTTGCAGTGTGTGTGTGTGTATGTTTGCAGTGTGAGTGTGTATGTTGCAGTGTGGTATGTTTTGCAGTGTGTGTGCAGGTTAGTGTGTGTATGTTTGCAGTGTGTGTGTGTATGTTTGCAGTGTGTGTGTTATTGCAGGTGTGTGTGTTGTGTTTGCAGTGTGTGTGTGTGTTTGCAGTGTGGTGTTTGCAGTGTGTGTTTGCAGTGCTTGTGTGTGTTTGCAGTGTGTGTGTGTGTGTATGTGCAGTGTGTGTGTATGTTTGCAGTGTGTGTGTGTGTATGTTTGCAGTGTGTGTGTGTATGTTTGTGCGCAACCTGTGTGTGAGTGTGCGCAACCTGTGTGTGTGTAGGTTTGCAGTTTGGTGTGTGCGCAACTGTGTGTGTGCAGCATGCATGGTGTGAGAGTGGGGCAGGGTCTCCATGTGCGTGTGTGAGTAATCAAAAAAAAAAAAGAAATACAAAAATAATACGTCTGCCGTGGGCTGTGATGAGAGAGCTTCCAAATGATGCCAAAAGTAACCATGTAAATAAAAA
The DNA here is from genome assembly GCA_009667805.1 of Leptobrachium leishanense. NCBI lineage: Eukaryota > Metazoa > Chordata > Amphibia > Anura > Megophryidae > Leptobrachium > Leptobrachium leishanense. The sequence continues at coordinate 260,136,093 of CM019065.1, read as the reverse complement.
CAAAGCACAGTTTTTGGGGTGGAGAGAAAATGTGCATGGGGGGCCCCAAGAAAAGGTTTCCCCAGGGCCCAGTCAAAATTAAAGATGGCCCTGTATCTGGGGTCTGATTTTTGTCTAGGTATACATGTATCTGGGGGGGGGGCAGATTTTGTCTGGGTATACATGTATGGAGCTCAGTGGGAGCTGAAATGACCAGAATTATTTTTTTTTTTAATGTAATGTTTCTTTTTAAAACAATTATTTGGAGATCTCTAGATTTTGATAAGACGTGTTAGTCCAGATGCCAAAATTAAGAGTATAGCCGTGCGTAGTGATACCTTTTTTACTGGACTAATGTAACATTTAAAAGACAAGCTTTCGAGAGGATTCCTCTCTTATCTGTTAATTGTAGCGTTAGTCCAATTTAAAAAAAGGTATCACTACGTACTACTTTACTCTGGTATATATAATCTCTGAGAGTCTAACGGGAACACAACGCTGTTGTTCCCAACCAAATACATGAGACCATGGGCTGCTGTGATAGATTGTGATTTCATATCTTACTGTTACAGGGTTATTCATAGAGCTCCGAATTGCTTGAGAAAGATAACCGAACGCTGAAAATCAGCGTTCGGTTCCCTTTCTTGGCCATTTGGCTATCCAGAGAGCAGGCAATTCACCAAATCCTGGCGAATTGCCTGCACATACGGTGCCTGTTCGAGGGCAGTGAATCCCCATAGAGAAGCAATGCTTCCTCTATTGAGAGAACACAAACCAGCAGTGAAAGGTTCCTGAAATGCCCTGCCATTCGATGGTTTCATGCGGTGGATTTATTCAGGCAAATCTTATGTTAAAAATATTCCCGTTTTAATTCAATCTCTAATAAACCGTTCATTATAAAATTCAGCAGGAAAGAGTCTCTTTATTGATTATTATTTTTTGGGATTTTCAAAGCATTTTTTTGTATTTTTTTTTTTTAATTTACTTATTTTTTGTGTAACAGCCCTTCTTATTCATTGGATTTTAAATGTAAATTTTAGACCTTTTCACTTAGTTTTTTTGCAAACAGCGTTTCACTTTTCAATCATTCAAGCAAACCGTTTTTCTAATATATTCACTGCCTTCGTCTGCGGTGTCGGCTTTTTCCGGCGGCTACGCTGCGTGTGATCGGCTCCTGCTTGGGTTTTTCCGTGATTTTTCGGTGGGTTAATCCAGATGTTTTTCTGCGGGTTTTTCGGCGTGCATTCGCCGGGTTTTGCGGTTAGTTTTCGTCGGATTTGCGGCAGCCTTTCCCTGCAATTCGGGGACCCTGTGGTACTTGCTGAATACACCGCAGGGTCACCGAAATGGGATCGGCAAAACAAACCGAATTGAAGAGAACGAAAAGTCACCGAACGTGCGGTGAATTTTCGAATCTCTTTGAATTACCCTGTTAGTATCCTTTTCGTTTGCACTTCTCACAATATGGGGCTGGTATAAAAAAAAAAATTCCAGGGCTGCTTCTTATTCCCAGTCCAGCCCTGGCGGTCACATGACAATAAAAATATCGGTACCCGTATCAGTGAGTACCTGAAAAAAGTATCAGTCAAAAAAAATAAAAAATTGGTATCGGTGCATCCCTAGTGCAAATGCCGGTATGGGCATACAGTTAATAGGATCTGTACACCACTAATTGTAATGATTGAAAAAGAACAACCCAGAGAGGCTTAGAAGAGCTACTTTTTGAGCTGAACTAGAGGCTTTAGTCTTGCGAGTGCTACCATTGGAGATTTTTTTTATTATTATTATAAAAGTATATATAGTATGTGAGATAAGTATTTCTTACCCTCTACACTGTTTATAGGGAGAAGATATTGTACATGTGGCAATATATTTTTTTTCTTGCATGTGCTCCCATATACTGCATGTTTTATATGGTGGAGGCAAAATATGGTGAACATTCTCTAAAAAGTGAATTCACCGTAGTTTTGGATAAATGGAGTGAAAGCAAAGGACCAACACTGCACGTAATGTCGATGCTTTGAAAAAACCCTTAAATTTATTTATAAAAGAATTTTACCAGGAAGGATATTTATTTATTTGCAAAGTATTTTTACCAGGAAGGATACATTGAGATTTCTCTCGTTTTCAAGTATGTCCTGGGATCAAGAACAGTGACATTTTTTACAGTTACAGAAAAACATGGAAGATATTAAAAACAAAAACACAAATATACAGATTAACACAGAAAATAAATCTGTATGGATACATTATGGACTAGTGACTTCATGAAAACTATGATCACAGTATTTAGAAGACAGATACTCTGGACTCAACATACATGTATCATACTATGAATTGCTGCACTTATAAGTTAAGACCTAGTGTATTGCATAAAATTTATAGCACTATAGATATGTACACATTACACACTTGACAAAACAGACAATGCATGGTTCATAAAGAAAATATTACCTCAAGTTGATGCAACAAAGCTTTGCCTTTTTTATTAATCTCCACCATCAGTGTGAAAATTGCTATTTTTATATCTTGTTCCACCTGTTTTTGGTTTTGGTTTACTTCAAGGATCCTTCGCATAGAAAAAGATTATGTACCAATTATTTCAATGCTGAAAACATGGCTGAGGTTCACAATGATAATACACACATAATTGTTGAAAAGAGCTGGATATCTCTTATAAGACATGAACTTTGTATTAGAGCACTGCAATGCAGTGGAGTGCACTGCAATTTCAGTTACTGGCAGGGACAAATCTGAACGTATCTGCAATGTGAGGTTATTTGTATGCAGACTACAGTAAAAGAAGAACATGCACCCAATAACATAATTAAAGAGATGGATAAATAAGGATATGCAGAAGTAGGATACTATAAATTAAAGTGATGGCAAGCCTACTTTTCGCATACTTGCCTGTTCTGAATTTGGTCCCCTGTAAACTTTATGTATTTGTTCTTTTCCATTAATTTTGCAATCAATGTATCTATAATCACCTTCTGACTCTGAAAAGCTTCTTCAATGAACTGATATCTATTTAAAGCAAAGGAGTAGAGATAAAGAAAGACGTTAAAAAAGCCACATTTACACACACTAACCCACATCACTTAAAAAGGTTACTCTGCATCATTATGCTTGACGGTTTCTTTCATTATCCACCTTCTCTCTTTCAACCTATCTGGACTTCCTAAACACCCTGCCCCCCCACCCCGCACACTCGCAGAAATCTACATGCCATGGATCCCCATCAATTCTCCAATCTACTTCACCACCTCCCTTACACCTCATCCTTCACCTGCCCTGATGCTGTCGCTAATCACTACAACACCACACTTATCTCTGCCCTAGACACGCTTGCTCCTCTTCGACTCTGTAAGGCCCCACGCCGCCAGCTTCAGCCCTGGCACACCCTCCAGACACGCTACCTGCAAAGATGCTCCCGCACTGCAGAGCGTGCCTGGAGGAAATCCCGCTCTGAAGCTGACTTTGTTCACTTCAAGTTTATTCTCCGGTCATACACATCTGCCCTTCACTTGGCCAAACAATCCTTCTCATCTCTTATATCTACGCTGTCCTTTAACCCTAAACGGCTCTGGTCCACCTTCAACACCCTCCTCTACCCACCCGCACCTCCCCCCTCAGCTGCCTTCAACGCTCAAGACCTGGCAGATTTCTTCCTCAGTAAAACTCTATCAGAAGCAACATCCTAACACAAGATAGTTATTTACCACCTCCACTCCCAGAGGTCCCCTCTGCCACTTCCTCCCAGCCACTGATGAGGAAGTCAATTCCTTATTGTCCTCGTCACATCTCACGTGCCCGCTCGACCCCATTCCCTCACATCTAATTCCTCCCCTCTCCTCCTCCCTCACCCCTGCTCACACACACACACACACACACACACACACACACATCTTCAACCTAGCTCTCTCCACCGGCTGCTTCCCATCCGCCTTCAAACACGCGCTAGTTACCCCTTTACTAAAGAAACCATCCCTCGATCCCAACTCTCCATCCAACTACCGTCCTGTATCCCTGCTTCCCTTCACATCTAAGCTCTTAGAAAAACTAGTCTTCAACCGCCTCTCCCTCTTCCTGTCATCCAATTCCCTACTTGACCCCCTGCAATCTGGCTTCCGTCCCCTACACTCAACTGAAACTGCCCTCACCAAAGTCACCAACGACCTCCTAATTGCTAAAAAACACGGCCACTATTCTATTCTCATCCTGCTTGACCTCTCGGCTGCTTTTGACACTGTTGACCACCCCCTCCTTCTGCAGACCCTCAGCTCTCTTGGTCTCGGCGACACTGCACTCGCTTGGGTTGACTCCTATTTATCAAACAGGTCCTTCTCTGTGTCCTTTGCTGGCAACTCCTCTTCATTGCCTCTATCTGTTGGTGTACCTAAAGGCTCTGTCCTTGGTCCTCTGCTCTTTTCCATCTACACCTCCTCCCTGGGCAAAATCATTAACAGCTTTGGGTTTAATTACCACCTCTATGCTGATGACACTCAGATCTACCTCTCTACCCCTGATCTCGCTCCCCCTGTCCTTTCCAAAGTCAGTGACTGTTTATCTGCCATCTCCTCCTGGATGGCCTCCCACCACTCCAAAACTGAGCTCCTACTTATTCCTCCCTCTAATGCCTCCCCACCTCCTGACTTCTCTATCACGGTGGAGGGTATCACCATCTCCCCATCAAACCAAGTTCGCTGTCTTGGAGTTACACTTGACTCTACTCTTTCCTTCCTACCCCACATCCAGTCTCTTTCCTCCTCCTGCCGCTACCAATTGCGTAATATTTCCAGAATTCGTCCATTTCTTACCGCTGTCACCACAAAACAACTGATACACGCCCTGGTAATCTCCCGATTTGACTATTGCAATAATCTCTTATCTGGCCTCCCTCTCTCCCCCCTACAGTCCATCCTGAACGCCTCTGCCAGGCTAATCCACCTCATCTGCCGCTCTGTCTCTTCCGCTCCCTTCTGCGAGTCCCTTCACTGGCTCCCCATCCACTGCAGAATTAAGTTCAAAAGCCTTATCCTTACCTACAAAACCCTCACAAACTCAGCTCCCCACTACCTGTCCTCACTAAATACACCCCAGCCCGCTCCCTAAGGTCAAACAGCGACCTGCGCCTAGCGTCTCCCTGCATCACCTCTTCCCATGATAGACTGCAGGACTTCTCACGCGCAGCCCCCATCCTCTGGAACGCTCTCCCTTGTACGGTCAGACTTTCCCCTAACTTCTCTTCCTTCAAACGCTCCCTTAAAACATTCCCATTTAGGGAAGCCTACCACCCAACTGACTGACGCAACCATCAATCACTCTCACCTTGCAGTCCTCTCCTCCTGTTTCCAACCCCAACCCCTCTAGATTGTGAGTTCCTACGGGAATAGGGCCTCATCTCCTACTGTACTGTTTGTCAAATGTTGTTCAATGTATTGTAACCCTGTCTATACTATGCCTATTGTACAGCGCAGCGGAATATGCTGGCGCTTTATAAATAAATAATAATCCAGCCGAGTCACAAATTTACCACTTTATGGCTCAGCTGCTGCAGTTGCCTAATGTAAATTGGCAATTTCTAGATTATGTATAGGAAGTGCTAATTAGTACACAGTAGAACGAAAAGCAGTTCCAAAGTAGCGCTTTTCTTCGCCTGCAGCCAGTAATAACATAACCACACTCTTGCAGCTGGTGATTTAAGGGACTTTATGAAGAAAAACAAAATATCCCTGCTGACGTCTGACCTCATGGTGCAGAGGACAGTGGTAAAGCATGATTACTTTCCTCACCACAAGTAGGACATTTAGAACAGAAAAATTCTACAGCATCCTTCCGCTGACCCGGTGTGATCACACTTGCAAACGTTCACGCAGAGGTTGTGCAAGTTCATATGGAGTCCTAGGGACGCCATGAGAGCACACTTTTTTTTATTATTATTTTGCATTATCGTATCGAATATAGTAAGTACAGACAGCCAAAATGTTCATTGTGAGAAGAAAAAAGAAGCAAACTGAAGCAAAAAGAGGGAACTCAAAATCAGTACCGGAGATGGCATGGATCGCATCATGAATCATGCGCCAAAAAGGTTGAAGAAGTTGGCAATCCCACCAGATATGAAGATAGCTACCGGTCTCTGACATCACAAGCAAATAGGAGGATACCTCATTTTGATCCTATGACTCCAATCAGGCGTTCTATACCGAAAAGAATCTTCAAGCCATTTTTGGTGCACATCCAGGCAGTCGACTCCTTATGGATCAAAGTAAAAGTCATCCACCACATCTCTTCTGAAATGTCACAGGCAAGTATCGTTTACCATCTCTGTAGTTAGGAACCACATTGTCAGCACGTTGCAAAAGGCCATACAGTGCAGAAATACTCTTATCGATTGGGACTCCCATTGGATAGAAGCTCTCAAACGGTAATAAAGGGCGGGTGAGGTAATAAAGGGCGGGTGAGGCTATAACCAGCCTTCAATGAAACCAAGAACGAATTGATATGATGCTAGTTAAATCTCATAAGAGTTGTTACCGGCAGATTCCCAGAGGTATCCTCCTGTGGGGAGGTTTTCCATCTCTTAGATAATCAAAAACAGGGAGTCTATCAGGAAGGTCAGATATCATCAAAGCGGGGCATACACCAGCACGAAATCCCGAATTATGTTTAAGAGGGAGAAGCTGGGATACCGCTGATGACAAGGAATACGGAATTCGGATCCTCCTCCATTAGTTGCAAGGTATCCCGAGGACGACTCCTTGGCAAGAGGTGGTCCAAGAAGTCCCGGTGGCATATCCATAAGGGTCCTCTGTAGTGACTGTGGATGAATTGCGATTACATTTGGCGTAGTTGTGCAGGATATCACCTGATAAGAGAAAATGTTTAGCGAGTGACGTACGGTTGGTAGTCTTCACTAGTGTGTTTTAAATTGCTGCTGTGTTAAATTTAAATTTATTAATAGAGCAGGTGTGCGTAAGCAGTGGCGTCACTAGGGTTGGTGTCACCCGGTGCGGTATCTCGTGGTGTCACCCCCCCCCCCCCACGAGTGTTCCGTTTTTTGTTTTTTTTCTACTTTTACTCATAAATCAGTACTCCCATATAACACTGAATGCTCATAATACACGGCGCACATTACTGTGAGGTTTATTGCTGTGGAGCTCTCTCATATACTCCCACACAAATTTTGGTGAACTGCCAGCAAGTATGGTGCCTGTTCGACGGCAGTGAAAGTCCCCATAGAGAAGTAATGGTAAATCTGTTCAGAGACATCGAACAGCAGAGAAATGCCCTAATGGTCAGTGGTTTCATTAGACAGGTTTATTCAGGCGAACACCATCAGGGCTATTCAGAGAGCGGTGAAAACCTTGAGAATTGCCAGGAGAATGAACAATCTAGACCAAATAGCCAATTTGGAAAGTGAGATAAATGGGAGAATTTATAGGCCTTGCGTACCCAGGACATACTTGAAAATGAGAGAATTCTCAATGTATCCTTCCAGGAGAGATATATATATATATATATATATATCTCCTGGAAGGATACATTGAGAATTCTCTCATTTTCAAGTATGTCCTGGGTACGCAAATATATATATTTTTTTTACACAAAACTTTTTCTTAAGGTGTCACCCTAGGGGGTGGTGTCACCCGGTGCGGGCCGCACCCCCGCCCCCCTCTAGCGACGCTAGTGTGCGTAAGAATGAAATTGATGGTATTACCACAGCAGAACTAATTCAGAGATTGAATAGAATCCGAGCACGTACTGATAGGGTTTCCGTGATACAGCCCTGGTCCAACTCCCATTATCCCAGACACCTTCATGAAAAGAGCAGCTGGTGGAGAGCCCCGTTATCTTCTAGGGGTCCTGATTCTCATGAATGCAAGGAATGGGGGAACAGAGCATATGAGAGTGTGGATGGAAGAATGGCAAAGCCTCTGGGCAAGCCCAGTGTTAAAAGGGGACTGGGTGCAGGGTGCACAGATGCAGCCCCAGTCAAAGCATCTTCAGACACCAAGGTAGTCGCCAAAAGTGTAACACATGTTACTGTGCCTCCAGAACTGCGTTTGTGAAAAGGGAATTTGAATAGAGCCAGTGCGAACAGGGTTAGTGAGAATTGTTCACCTGTGGCTCATTCACACACCATGCCGGGTAGCCCGATGCAAAACCGACTCCCAGAGAGACTGGAAAAGGTAAAAATGCAAACAAGTTGCCTTTGCCTGGGAGAACAAACTACATGTAAACCCAAAGGATTACAATTTGCGGAACAAAGCCGCCGAATACAAGCATGCCAAAATCAAGGATTTTATTCCAGAACTGTCCAGAGCTGGAGGCTGTCAAAGTCAGTTGAGCTAGGACAGATGAGCGCATGCGGCCGTCAAAATGTACGTCGATGCGTGCGCACGCATTTTTCACGGAATACGCTTAAGTGGTCAGACGACGCAACTGGACGTATTTCATGACGATGGGGTGAAAAGAAGTCTAGGGAATCCGGCTGTTGACGTTATGTTGGCCGCACACTAGCAGCGTCTGACATCTCTAGTCACGCACACACGCTGCTATGCGGCCGCAGCGCACTCTGTACGTCAGTACCAGCGGTTTAACGTCGAAAAAATGCGTTCATTTTCCACTTGCGTTGCGACCGGAACTTTTGTGCGACCGTACTTCGTATATTGGCTGTCATTGCCCGTCATCTGCTGCTAGTGCGGCCGTGATTATGTGCGCCAGAAGCGAGTTCGCACTGCCTCAGTCTGACCCTAGCCTAAGGCTACTAGTCTGCAACGAAGACAAAGTGACCAGATACAGCGGAACTGTGAGACTTTATTCAGTCGGGGCATGTGATTGCCCACCTAAAAGACTAGGATTTAATGGGGAAAAGCAAACAGAAAGCCTGCTCCACCTGTGCATACGTGGAGAAGTGGCATCTGACCAATAAAGGCCAAGAAGAACGTGCCGCACAAAGATCAAATAAAGACTTTGTTCTGTCAAGCAACGTGAATGCTTGTGTAAAAGACAATGTGGAGAGGTGGCCTGTGACTAATAATGCCCAAAATGACTGCAGTGAACAAAGAACTGGCAATGGGCAGAAGAATAATTTAAGTGCAAGGAGAGATGCCAATCACTACCCTGCAAAGGAGACTGCTCCTGGTAATATAGAGATGTCAACATGCAAAGCAAACCAGCAGCCCATACAAATGGACTATATTAACATTGCCCCTAAGTCGCACAATGAACAGCGGACAAAAGACTTTCATCCTAAAGCCTATGGATCGATAGAATTGACTAAAGAGTTCTCAAATGAGCAAATTCGTGCACTGTCTCTGTTAGGAACATTATGGGGGTGGGAGGGGTACAAGAAAAATCATTCTGGAAACATTTCCCCAAATGAGGAATTACTGAATTCCCTGAATGCAATGGTGTGTTTGTGTCTTACAGGTTTGTCACTGGTCAACCATTTGGTGTGTCCTAGTTTAGGAGGTCATTCGAGACCATGTTATTCGGTAAAATGTATTATGTGTTTATGTATGAAAATAGTGTTTTTCAAATTCTGGATGTTGCAATAGTTGAGGCTGTTTAAAAGGAGGGGAACTCACAATAGGTAAAATGGGGAGGTATCTTATAGAGGATTGATTTATGACAAGTCAAAGGGTGGATTGTAGGGATTGTGGATGACTTGTGTCATAAATCATCATATTTAATTATATATTGAGTGTTATACCAAAGAGGGAACACTAGAGGCAGTGTGAGGCTTGTTGCCCTGTGTGGCTAGCTGACATCACTAAGCTAGCCTACTCTAGAGTGGTTACCTCATGGTGACTCCCACTGGGAATAAAGGCGTATACATTGTTCATTGTTGCTGGGAAGACTGCCACTCTGGTGGGGGGGGAGACAAGAGTCCAACCTTGTTTTGATTCAATCTAGGAGTTACAGGAAGAGATCAGCCTGTTTTGTGATTTGGCTTGGACCTGAGAGCACATGACCAGTCCAACAGACACGTCAGTTGGGTAGCATAAAAATACAACTGGGCCTATGGTAGTGCCAGACCCCCGCTTTGTTTCGGTCGTCAAAGTCTCGTAACAGAGTCGGGGGTCCGCCTTTAGGCCAAATGAATCTCAAGGAGGCCACTCGAAAAGCAACAAAGAGGCTGGAAGCCAAGGCAATGTGAACAGTCTGAAAAACGTAAGGCGGGGCATGATATTCATCTTCAGGACATCTATCTGCCCAGTCGAGGAGATTAATCTACCCGTCATGCACGTAAGATCCGAACGGAAGGAACCCAATAAGGGCATATAGTTGAACTTATATAGGCGAGCAGGCGAGGAGCTCAGCCAGATGCCCAAGTATTTCATTTTAACCGAGCACCATGTAAATGGGTCAGTTTCAGCGAGTGAGCTTGCGAAGATGTCAAATTAACATTAAGAAGTTCAGACTTTTCCGTATTTGTTTTTAAACCAAAAAAATTACCAAAATCTGCAATGGTGCAAAGGACGGCTGGCAAAGAAACCTCTGTAACCGTCAGCATAAGTAGATCGTCCGCATAAGCGGAGACTTAGTGTGTGGTGGAGGAGCCCCGAATGCCAGTAATATCTTCGTGTTTGCAAACTGCCTCCAATAGTGGTTCCAACAAGAGAGCGAACAACAATGGTGAGAGAGGACCACCCTAGCGCGTTCCATTGCTAATAAGGAATCGCCGGAGAAAGCCATGTTGACTCGAATCCTTGCCGTCTGGAAATCATAAAGTCCTCGAATCCAGCCGAGGAAGCCATCAGGGATTCCCATAAGTTGTAATACCGTAAAAAGGAAATTCCACCAAACTCTGGCTTCTCGGCACCCGCCGTGAAGAGCAGCAATCCCTTTCCTGTTTGACGTGCCAACTGTATAGCGTCCAGAACCCTTGTAGTAGCATCTTCAGCTTCCCTACCAGGGATAAACCCCATCTGGTCAGGTTTAACAAGGCGAATCAAAAAGAGCTTTAATTGTTAAGCAAGTATCTTTGACAAAATCTTCGTATTAACATTCAACAAAGATATTGGTCGATAGCTCTTACAATCCGTGGGGTCTTTCCCAGGTTTAGGTATTCTGGTTATAGTAGCCGCCAATGTCTGCGAGTGAAAGGAAGTGTCAGAGCCTACCGATTGAACAGTACAAATTCAATAGGGGGATAGCACAGACGCAAAGCATTTAAAAAATACTCCAGCGAAAGTCTGTCCGGGCCTGGGCGCTTACCATTTTTCATAAGCTGAGGGCAGCAGCCAATTCCTTATTTTGCTAGCAGGTCAGCCAATTTCATCGCCATCTCAGATGGTATGGAGGAATGTATCTGGTCTCGTAAATACTGTTGTAGGGCAGCTTGAGCCGAGTCATCAGAAAGAGCAATCGATAACTGTTCTAAATGCCTCATCTGCGCCAAGAGGTCCGCAACTTGTGTAGATTTAAGTCGCTTAAGCGACGTGAACTTACTAATGAAAAGACCCCGTACTATACGGCCTTGTGGGCTTCCCACACAGTCATATCCGGAACATCAGCCACACAGATTGTCCTGGAAATAATCTTGCAGCCTTTCCGCTATATCATCGGTAAAGATCGTATCATTTAGTAATGTTACATTAAGTCGCCAAGTCCGCTCTGGTGGTACGGCTCAATGGGGAAACGACATCCATACCGGCAAATGATCTGACCAAGCGCAAATACCTATGTTGGTATCTAGAATCAAAGGTAACAGGTGTTGTTGCATGAATATATAGTTAAGTCTGGAATGAGACTCCTGAAACGAAGAATATAAAAAATCTCTGGTCCCTGCGCTGAATGCCTTCCACACATCCACCAGCCGTAGGGTATCCAAAAAGCGCTTAATATGACGAATCGAACTCTGAGGGACGGCAGAACGCCGCTTATAGGTAACAATCCGGGGGTCCAATGGGACATTAAAAAGGTCCCCGGCCAAAACTAGGGTACCCAAAGTATAATAGGTAAGTTGACGAAGGATACGAGCAAGACTTCTATGATGATTGACATTTGGCAGGTAAATCGAAGCAAAATTATAGTGAACCATCCTGTTCGACGGCTTCCATCTGGAAGGGAACGTTTTTGGAAAGCAGAACTGCGGTGCCTTGCGATTTGGTCTAGTATTGGTAAAGAATCCTACCGGATGGTCCGGTGTGAGTAGTCGAGGTGGAGCCTTAGCCCAAAAAATGTGTCTTGCAAAAATACAACGGAAGTGTGAAGCGATGCAAGCTCGCAAAGGAATCTCCCAGGTTTCTCAGGGATATTCAAGCCCTTTACATTATACGTTAAAAAGCGGAGAGGACTTGCCTGGGCCAGACTGAAAGTATTGTGGTTCGGGAGGATCGAGATTCTGAAAATGAATGTCTTACCGCGTCTCTTATACCCCCTTTCAGACTGTCCTAGTCCAGATCCCGACCTCTTTCTTTAATACTATCCGCACAGCCCTTTGGCGATTTGAGTGAAAGGCTTCCCACCCGCAGGAGCGTTGGAGTACCTCGATTAGACCTAAATCGAAGGGAGGAGTAGCTCTTCTGGACTTACACAAATACTACTGTGCGACGCACCTTCTGCGTATCGTCGAGTGGTCCATGGGGGGGGGGGGTAGGGGGGGCCCTATGGTCCGATTTAGAGGACTCCCTGGTTCCGGTGCGCTTGTGGTCCCTGCCGTGGATCGCCCGGGCCTGCAGACCCCGCTCGGTACAGGCCCACCCGCTGATCTCAGCCACGTTACGCGTGTGGGACCTGACTGCCTCAATTAATGACTGTCCTGATTCCCGACTCCGCTGCTCCATATAACTGATAATCCCACTTTCTGGGCGACATTGCCCGCATCTCATCGCCCGAGGGCGCTCGCCCTGATTCACTATGCAGCATTCTCATCACCATGGTACCGGGTCCCCTGAGACCTCTCCCGACATTTATGGAACGGTTCAACTTCACCCAGGTTCTGCCCTACCTACGCTCGCTCCCGGGTGTGCCCCGCCTACTCTGGGACGTTCCATCCTTTGAGCGGCTGTGCCTTTCTTACACGCCCATTCCCTCGGTCCTGTACTCAATGTTGATGAGCCCATCGCCGGATCCGCCGCCATTTGAGGCACGATGGGAAGAGCTCCTGGTGGAACGGATTGGGGGAAGAGTACTGGGCTACAACGAATTGACCTGATTCACCATGGCTCGCAGCAGTCTCGGCTGCAAGAACAAGCATACAAAATTGTGTCATTCTGGTACTGTACCCAGATGCTACAGTTCCGTATGGGACTTCGCAATACGACACAATGCTGGCGCTGTGAGGATGATGCCGGAGACTACTTGCATATGTGGTGGTCTTGTTCGGCCCTACGGCCCTTCTGGAACCAGGTGCGCTCTGTTGTATTGAAAGTGACGGACATTGACATGCCCCTTACGGCGAAAGTATTTGTTGTTGCAGATCCCCCTGTCACCCAGAGGACTACGCCACTCTGTGCTGCTCCCTCTTCTACTCGCCGCGAGATCCCTTGTGGCCCTACACTGGGCAAATGGTACCATGCTGCTGCCTGCGGTTTGGCTCCGCCGAGTGGAGCAGCTGAGGCTACATGAGAGCCTCCTGGCCTCGGCATCGGGTAGGACACCGACACATCTGCGGAAGTGGTATTACTTCCACGGGTTCGTGTCCTCAGAGGCCGGGCCCTGCAGGTGTGAGACGCTCCGGAGTGGCCTTGGAGAAACGTGATCAAATGATAGTTCATACACTAATTCAGTGTATAGGTGTAGGCGCAGATGTTTTTTTTTTAACTCTTATCTATATATCAGTGTTTCCCAAACCTGTCCTCGGGACACTCCGCCTCGCCAGGTTTGCCAGATATCTGAAGCACAGGTGATATGATTTGCTGCTCAGTGATTGCAGGATTCTGTGTGCTTTTCCCTAAACGTGAGCTGCAAAATCTGGCCTGGTTGATGGTCCCGAGGACAGGTTTGGGAAACACTGATCTATATAGATATAAAGTCAGTCAATGTGCAGCTAATACTAATCATGCAGCTCACCACCAGGTGTGTCCCACACCCAAAAGAAGTTATAAAAATACAGATCTGTAATGCACGTGGAGGAGAGCACCGGCAGTGGCTCCCAGGATCAAGGGAGGACCGGAGAGATCACCGGGGTAGGACCCCCCCAAAGCTATAAAGAGGTCCAAGGCGAATATACAGACCAACTCTCATTGGGAGGCTCAGGACCATGTAAGTAGAATATCTCTTACTTTGTAATACTGAGTATTCCATACAGAATTGCGCTATATACTATTTTGCACCGAGGTATACTGGCATCAAGCAAGAACATCTTTAGCCCTGCAAACTACGATATTGTGATGGTGGGAGGGGCCCCCCATAGAGGCCTGAAAATGATGCAAAAGAGCCTATAGGCTCCTATTTTTTTGAGAAACGTGAGCCTACTGCCTCCCCCCTGCCATCCCACTGTGTCTCCCCACCTCCCCCGTACTCCTATGTGAAGTATCTGGTCTCTTTCCCTTTCTGCTTTTCCTCTATTCCTCTTCTGTTCCCATCTCTGCGCTCTATCCCTGCTGGCTATCCAAACTGAATTGGCTCTGATGAAACCACCTTGCGCAGGACCTGCGGGGTAGTCGTCTGCTCGATCCGCACTGTAAGTTTTTAGACGTACCTTGTGGAGTACTTGCCTGGTGGACCTGATTGATTTAGCAAATCACGTGTTTTTGTTTCACACATCCATTTTGGTTTCATTCATCTCATCCATTCATTGTGCAACTATTATTGGCGAACTGTATCTCGGACTACAACTTGCTCTTGGACATGGATTGTTCCGGTTCTTGAATCATTCTCTGTATTATTGCTCAGATATTTGTACCGTTTATGCTTGTATAATTTTTTTTATTTTTTTTATTTTTTTTAAAAAGCGGAGAGGATGCAGTAGAAATGTCCCAGGAGCTCCCATCCAACCCGCCTCCAGTCCGGATCCCATGTTGATCCCCCTAGGCATGAGCCGGGAGGGAGAGCGAAGAAAGAGAAAAGAAAAAAAAAAAGGGAGGGGGGACTGCTAGACAGAGCCAGGGAAAAGAATTGAGATAGTGACACAAAAAAGAGGAGAGTAGAGGAAGAGAAGGGGGGGGGAAAACACACGTACTGAACTTACGGTGAGGTGAAGGCGCCTTGTCGAGCAACGGGTCTAAATCAGAATTCCCGTTCCAGACCCAGTACTTAAGGTAGTGACACAAATACCTCCGGGGAGGGATACACAGGAAATTTGTACAGTAGCGAAAACGTAAATATAGCATTCAATACTTAAAACCAATAGAACGAGAGCAATGTATATGTAAATAAAAGAAAAATAACAGCATACAACCAAATTGTAATTGAATTTGAAGCGACCTATTGACCCAGGAAACTTGAAAAACTCGCAACCCCTACCCTCTCGTCCCCCTTCTAGGACACCAAGGCATAACAACCCTAATACCCCCACCAAAGAGCACTAGGTTAAGGCGGGATGGGAAAAAGAAAAAAAAAAAGGGAGGGGGGACTGCTAGACAGAGCCAGGGAAAAGAATTGAGATAGTGACACAAAAAAGAGGAGAGTAGAGGAAGAGAAGGGGGGGGGAAAACACACGTACTGAACTTACGGTGAGGTGAAGGCGCCTTGTCGAGCAACGGGTCTAAATCAGAATTCCCGTTCCAGACCCAGTACTTAAGGTAGTGACACAAATACCTCCGGGGAGGGATACACAGGAAATTTGTACAGTAGCGAAAACGTAAATATAGCATTCAATACTTAAAACCAATAGAACGAGAGCAATGTATATGTAAATAAAAGAAAAATAACAGCATACAACCAAATTGTAATTGAATTTGAAGCGACCTATTGACCCAGGAAACTTGAAAAACTCGCAACCCCTACCCTCTCGTCCCCCTTCTAGGACACCAAGGCATAACAACCCTAATACCCCCAACCAAAGAGCACTAGGTTAAGGCGGGATGGGAAAAAGAAAAAAAAAGAAAAACCCTGCACAGAGCTGGGGCATAGTGAGCACAGATATGCATAGGCCCAGGCGCTCAGTCCATTCTATACGGTTAAATATCACAGGACAAGGGTGTAGGAGTCTAGCGGTAAACAAGTTGAACGTTGTGTCCCAGTAAAGGGTCCCAGAAGAGCAGTGGATAGTTCCATCCAGTCAGATAGCAAGAGCAGGACATGAGAGGAGTCGATTCAAAGAAAAGAAGCCCTATCCTTCGAAGCCAGGGGTAGAAGTTACCACATTTGAGGAATCAGAATGACGGTGGTCCCAGGAGCGGCAAGGTCGTTGCAGCCGTGGGCAGGGAGCAGACGAAAGAGGGACAGCATCCTCCAGCAAGGCAGACTCCCAGTTCAGTACCGGAACGGGCAGATGTAGCTCCTGAAGAAAATGTGGGACATCACGTGGAGAGCAGATCAAATGTTGCACTCCATTCCTAGCCACCAATAGAGAAAAAAGGTAACCCCATCGATGTGGAACATCAGCCTCGCAATGGGCAGACGTAATTGGGTGTATCTGCAGCCAAGGTAAAATGTGTCAGGTCCTGGTATATTTCTATGGAGTCACCATCAAATTCACAGACCCGGCAAGATTGCGCCATCCGTTCCTGAAGCAGGAGATCAGGTAAATGACCGTGTATATCCCCGTGGGCCTGAATGGTCAGTTTTTTTGCGGAGCTCGATAGACCGTGTGGGCCCGGTC
This sequence comes from Leptobrachium leishanense, assembly GCA_009667805.1. NCBI lineage: Eukaryota > Metazoa > Chordata > Amphibia > Anura > Megophryidae > Leptobrachium > Leptobrachium leishanense. Next base: position 260,119,394 of record CM019065.1, on the reverse strand, counting down.
TACAGCCGGAAGACACACTGCCATCTGCTAAAATAAAATTAAACAGGCGGGACAGGTAGTTACGAAGATCAATGTCCCGCTCACGTACTCCTCGAAGTTTTGGCGTCGGGATCAGTTTTCCAAATCGTCCATACGGCGCATCAGGACAGTCAGCAGATGGGAGGGGGTACTAAGTGCAGAGTCAGCGGAAGAGTTCACAGTACATTCCAGCGGTGACACCCTGGTTTCTAGCGCGGTCAGGTCGGTATTCAGCTCAGTAATTTCCCCACTCAATCTGGTCCCCAGGGAGGTCGCTAAGTCGAAGAGGTCCTGTTTCGTCGGCAGGTACAATATCAGCTGCTCCAGGCGACGGAGATAGGGGTGGTCATCCGCCCATGAGGCCTCTGATCACAACATTGAGTCTGCTGCCAATGGCCAAAGCCCCTGGATGGAAGTTGGTCGCCGTTTGTAAATAAGAATCCGTGGTGCCAGCCAAAAGCAGGTCGGGGGTGCCGGGAGTGGAGGGGGTAAGTTTCCGTACCTTGCCTTTCACCATAGCACCCAGGTCAGTGGATATAAATGCATTTGATATGCGGCACAGTCAGAGCTCGGACTAGGTGGCCATTGCGGAACGCTCGAGAGCATACCATCAGCCCTACTAGTGCAGTTTCAGTTTAGTTCGAGCCAGTAATACAGCTGAGGGTTTTCCCATTGTCAGCCCTGATTTCAAGACTCCGCTTGAACCTCGATGCATAAAATGTCTACAAATTCCAAATCTTCCTTATCTGCCATTCCAGACTATTCTGCTATACAAGGTTTTCTTATAGAATCTTTCAAAAAAATTGGAATACTACACTGTACCATGCTGCTCACAATTTATATTTTTGTTTTGGGGGTTGGCTGGAGGAAAAGTTTCCATAAGCAAAGACAAAAAAATGAAAAAAAGGAAAATACATACCTAGTGGCCCTGGCTCCATCAAGCCGAGAACATTGCCTCAAAGATAACAACCCCCCACACACACATGCTCTTGAGCCAGCCTGGTTTAGGCGAACCCCTCCCCCCCCATGCCCATCTTAATCCTACTCCCTTTGCTTTCTCGAGCTACATCCAGCTTGTGGTGGAACTCTTCCCTCTGATGTTAGTCTCTTCTGTTCAGTGAGATACTACACTGCCCCTTTTACCCCGTACAATTTGTGTAATACACAATACCCTCTGTTACTGTGTTGCTTTGTCCTCTGACTTAAATCAACCTCCGTATGCTTTTACCCGTTTCTTTTACTTCTCATATTAAAATTGCTTAATTTTTTTTTTTCTTTTTAAGTTTCCAATTGTACAAAACAACACTGTGTTTAGCCCCAAGTTCATTTATAAATATCTCATTCCACACCAGAGAAACATATGGACCTTGCCATTTGGTCAGGTTTATCAATTAGAAGTGTAAAAAATTGGTAAAAAGCAGCAAATCTCACGCCAAAATACCTAATCTGGGGACTATCAGTTTCATACATTGCCAAGCTCAGACACGCTTGCCTAAAATATTAATTTCCCTTGCCAGCTGACGAATTGCCCTGAATTGAACATTTTAACTCTGTTCGGAAAGAATAACAGTAGAAGGTGCCCTGAATTAATACAATGGAGTTACCTGTGTTCCTTGTGTTCTTGAAGCTGACAATCCCTGCAAGTCAACTTGTCACAAGTCTCACAGTACAATTTCAGCTGTTCCTTCTTGTGAAAAGGGCAATAAACAGGACGCTGGCTGTTTGGAGCAACAGATTCTGTGAAAGATTAAGATTAACAAAAATATCATGTATACAACAGAACCAAGTAGATAAATATTCTATTCCTAATCAGAAAGAGGATTACTGTTGAGACTAATAAAATCAAAGACAATCATAATTGTACAACATAAAATGTCTTCGCATGTTAAAGCTAGTGTCATGGAGCTGACGTAACGCTCCATGCTTCAAACCCCAAGAGACTTTATGTTCAATTGTATTGTGTGATTTTAAATATATTTTACAGTGTTTGGTTTTAGTTTAAATTAGTTTAGTGTAAAATGGCGTAGCTTTAGTTTTAAATATACTTATATTCCTGTAGGTAAATGTGTTTCTGTATAGCCAGTAAACCAGCTTTACTGCTGTGTAATTTAGACAAACAGGGCTTTTACCCTTATCTGGCTGCATGTTTAATTCAATAAATCTGTGATAGTGTTTGTCTTTAATCTGATGTGTTAGAATAATAGGTTATGCAAATGTTGTGTGAGCTAAAGGCTAAAGAATGTAAAGAATGTTTATTGTAAATACATGACATAATGTAATATTGTATATAACGGCTCCAAGGCAGAGAATCAGAAGCAGGCGGGGCAAGCTGCTCGAGGCGCTGAGGACAGCGCTCCCAGTAGCCGGGCTGACCACAACGAAGGGGTGTCTGGAGAGCCAGGACAGACGGAAGAGAACGGTTCCATCACACTGGTGACAAGTGGTGAGGATAAGCTCTCCAACCCCAGAAGAAACGCAGAATGGCCAGCTATGCCAACTACAAGAGGGACACGCTGAGAGACATATTGGAGAATCGATGAGGGGCCGCTGGCTCAAAAACTAAAGACACCCTGGTAGGAGAACTGGTCGCAATGGATCAACGGAACGGGGGCACAGGGACCCCGGCCACAGAAGACCCCTTCCAAAAGAAAGTCCGAGAGAGGATAGCTATGTACGGTGCCGCCCCGTCAGAAGCCGCCATACAACAGGCCACTAGGGACATCAAACAACAAGAGGAGCAAGAAAAGGAGCGCCAGCATGAACTGCGGATGGCGGAGATACAGGCCAGTCGGATAGAAAGCCCGTCCATAAGAGACCAGTTCCAGCAAAGAGTAAGGAGGGCGATGGCCCAGGTGGATGAACCTGGTGCCTGGCAGGACGAGCACTGGTGGAAAGATTTTGTCCGCCAGGAGATGTGGAACGAGGCCATCCAACAGGAGGAGGACTGCCCTAAAGAAGCCCTTCCCACTTATACGGAGAGGTACGAGCACCAGTGGTACTTACGGGTGCCCTTTTTGGGAGAACAGCCCCGAGAGGAATGGCTGACAGAGATAGGCGAACTGGTCCAGAGAGAAATTATACTGGACACCAGCTACAGAGCCTTCCAGTGGTTTACAGCCAAACTAATGCCCAGCAGACAGAGCCCCAACAGAAGGCTTTGACTACGGCGGCACAGGGCTGCTGTATACAAGGATGGGCAAGGACCCCAGTTTTGGGGACGACGCGGAGTGGCGGCGGGAACAACTCCTGGACCTCCGGTATGAGGAACTGGAAGACCTTAACCGTGATACAGAGGAACTGGAGTTCCTGGTTGAGCAGGAATGGGAGCTCGAAATGGCCTACAAAAGGCTGTTCGACGTTCCACGGCTAGGCCTGAGCCCCATTACCTGGGACTGTCCAGCGGAAGAAGCGGACAGTCAAAGTGGCACTGAAGAATTGGAGCTCGAGGCGCTCCCTTGGTTCCCCCTCATGACCACAGCAGAGGAGGAAGCGCTGGCAACAGGGCAGAGTGCCGCTGGCCTCTGCCCAGACCCGGATATGGAGGACACTATTCTCCTGCAAAACGACTCTGTCAGTGTCTACCCCACCCCCCACTGAAGCGCTGGCGACGGGGCAGAGCGCCGATGCCCTCTGCCCACCTTTCTTAATGGTCACAACAGATCCAGGAGAGGATCCCCCCGGGCTGGTTTTTCCTGCAGCCCATGACCCCACCGGAGATGGAGGACACCATCCTCCCGCCAGAAGACACTTTGTCAGTGTCTATCCCCCCAGCTGAAGCGCTGGCGACAGGGCAGAGCGCCGCCCGGCTCTGCCCACTCCAAGTTGCACCAAGGATCTCCACGGGCTGCCGGCCCAGCAACTAATGACCCCACCAAGAATGGAGGACACCATTCTCACGCCTGGAGACACATCCCCAGCATCAACCCCTCCAGCAGAAGCGCTGGCAACAGGGCAGAGCGCCGCTGGCCTCTGCCCACCTTTTTCGGTCCGCACAAAAGATTTAGGTGAAGACTCCCAGGGGCTGCCGGCCCCGCAGCCGATGACCCTACCCCCACTGGAGGACAACTGTTTCCCATCTAATACACCCATCCCCCCAGCAGAAGAGCTGGCAACAGGGCAGAGTGCCGCTGGCCTCTGCCCACCACCCAACTTGTGCACAGAGGATCCAGGCAAGTTTTTCCAGAGGGTGCTAGCCTCCCGACCAATGGCTCCCCTGAGAATGGAGGACGCCATTCTCCCGCAAGGAGGCACTTCCCCAGCATCCACCCCCCCCCCAGCAGAAGCGCTGGCTACGGGGCAGAGCATTTCCAACCTCTGCCCATCCTCCCAACCCGTTAGGTCGGAGGCCTCTTGCCCCACCTATTCCCCCTCAACGGCTGGCCAGAGCACCAGGGGCACGTGCAGTTGGCACACGTTCCCCCCGGGTTATTGATACCCTGGGAGAAGGTACAGGCAGTACCTCTCAAACAGCGAGACACTTCCCCAGGAGGGGACACCAGCAAAGGATTACACTAGCGACACGGTGGGCCCCAGAGTATAGGGCACCCCTCGGACAGCAGGCCAGCCCACAAGGACAAGTGGAGAAACCCGGGTGCTCGCCTCCTCCCGACAGACTATGGACTCACACCCAGGCATACCCTGTGGCGACCGTCAGACCCCACTGGTGGTGCTTGTTTGCCAGCACCCTGGAACTTTGAGGATGGCGCAGAAAAAGGGACAATGTGAGAAGTCTAGTCAGTGGCAAGCGATCCGTTTGGAATCTAAGCTTGCCCTGCCGTTCTGGAAGGTGGGACATATGTCATGGAGCTGACGTACAGTTGTGTTCAAAATTATTCAACCCCCACTGAAATTGAGTGTTTTGGCCAGTTTGACATTGATTTTGATCATTCAGTCATCTTGCTTACAATTAAATCAAAGAGGCACGTGTAGGTCAGACAAATATAACATTTATAATGAAATAACCACAAATGTCTTTTCTGTGCTCACATCATTCAGTTTTATTCAACCCCCAAGTGACATTCAATCTTAGTACAACATCCTTTTACAGTTATAACAGCTTTTAAACGTGAAGCATAGCTTGACACAAGTGTCTTGCAGCGATCTACGGGTATCTTCGCCCATTCGTCATGGGCAAAAGCCTCCAGTTCAGTCACATTCTTAGGCTTGCGCACTGCAACTGCTTTCTTTAAGTCCCACCAGAGGTTCTCAATCAGATTTAAGTCAGGTGACTGCGATGGCCACTCCAAAATGTTCCAGCCTTTACTCTGCAACCATGCTCTAGTGGACTTGGAGGTATGCTTGGGATCATTGTCCTGTTGAAAGGTCCAACGTCTCCCAAGCCTCAGGTTTGTGACGGACTGCATCACATTGTCATCCAATATCTCCTGGTACTGAAGAGAATTCATGGTACCTTGCACACGCTGACGCTTCCCTGTACCTGCAGAAGCAAAACAGCCCCAAAGCATGATTGACCCCCCGCCATGCTTCACAGTAGGCAAGGTGTTCTTTTCTTCATAGGCCTTGTTCTTCCTCCTCCAAACATAGCGTTGATCCATGGGCCCAAACAGTTCTAATTTTGTTTCATCAGTCCACAGAACACTATCCCAAAACTTCTGTGGTTTGTCCACATGACTTTTGGCATACTGCAGTCGACTCTTCTTATTCTTTGCATGGATTTTCTGGCATGGAGGCCTTCATTACGCAGTGTGCGCCGTATTGTCTGAGCTGAAACTTCAGTACCCACATCTGACAAATCTTTTCTCAGTTCCTAAGCAGTCACACGGGGACTTTTCTCCACTCTACGCTTCAGGTAGCGCACAGCAGTCGAAGTCAGCATCTTCTTTCTGCCACGACCAGGTAGCGTTTCAACAGTGCCCTTTGCCTTGAATTTGCGAATGATGCTTACTATGGTCTCTCTTGGTATGTTTAACATCTTTGCAATCTTCTTATAGCCATTGCCCTTCCTGTGAAGAGTAATCACCTCTTCTCTTGTCTTCCTGGACCATTCTCTTGACTTCACCATGTTTGTAACCACACTAGTAAATGTCTAGAAGGAGCTGAGTATCAGTCATTTTAAAGCTGCCTAATTGGTGCTTATTATGCTTTATTGCTGCTCCGTGACATCCACAGGTGTTTTCAATACCTGATTGAAAACACTTGAATGAACCTCTGTTCTTCAGAGTGGTAGTCTTTAAGGGGTTGAATAATTGTGTCAATGAAGAATTCACAAAAGAAACATTTACTACTGTATTACAAAACCAATTGATGTCATTTTAGTTGCATATGGTTCTTTAAAAAGTCCTTGTAGGATTTCATTCTGAATACAATTACAAATGTACACCAAATTCCCTAAAACCCTTTACAGCATTGGGGGTTGAATAATTTTGAACACAACTGTAATGCTCCATGCTTCAAACCCCAAGAGACTATGTTCAATTGTATCGTGTGATTTTAAATATATTTTACAGTGTTTGGTTTTAGTTTAAATTAGTTTAGTGTAAAATGGCGTAGCTTTAGTTTTAAATCTACTTATATTCCTGTAGGTAAATGTGTTTCTGTATAGCCAGTAAACAAGCTTTACTGCTGTGTAATTTATGCAACAGGGCTTTTACCCATATCTGGCTGCATGTTTAATTCAAGAAATCTGTGATAGTGTTGGTCTTTAATCTGATGTGTTAGAATAATAGGTTATGCAAATGTTGTGTGAGCTAAAGGCTAAAGAATGTAAAGAATGTTTATTGTAAATACCTGACATAATGTAATTAGCATATTGGTAGGACGATGTGCGTCATTTATGCAAATTATGACTGTTGGATTTCAGCATAAATGGTGGCGTTTTTGTTCATTAAAAGTCAGAGAATCCTGTGGGAACGTACAGCGCGTCTAGTGTCTCATTCAGGGTACCCACTATCACCCCCAGAAGGCACAGAGCAGCCCTCTGGAAATTCCTAACGGCTCCAAGGCAGAGAATCAGAAGCAGGCGGGGCAAGCTGCTCGAGGCGCTGAGGACAGCGCTCCCAGTAGCCGGGCTGACCGCAACGAAGGGCTGTCTGGAGAGCCAGGACAGACGGAAGAGAACGGTTCCGTCACAGCTAGTATAAATATTTTTTTCATTTGCCTTCTGTTTATACCAAAAACACATGTGTAATTTTATCCTACAGAGACAGGACTGTAGTAGAAAAGTGAAGGCCACAAAAAAAGTTAGTGTAAAAAATTAGTGTACAACTACAAATTGATTCTACATAAATACACACCTATAGGGAAGGAGTTAATTCTTGAATAACCAAAGATTAACGAGCAATATACACCAAGAGACCCCCTATCTCTCAAAAAGGCATCCAAAAGCATATTAAACTTGTTACACAAAACTAGTACACCTTCAGAAACACGACTAAAAACACGCACCCATAAATGGCAAACCTCACATACAAGTATTGCCACCCAGTCACCTGTATGTACGCAGAAACAAGCACGCATTGTTTACACATTCCTGCAGACAATCCAAACATTTGAAGAATAGCCTCTGTTCTTTCCAGTGCAGCTTTTGCAGCCCATCCATTGGTGGAATTAGAATGACATGGCACTATATTAACGCAGATCTGATCAACAATGGCCTTTGCTGAAGTTGATGGCTTTCAGGATTCATTAAACATAGGCATAAAGACATAGGTAGGGCTTAAAAAGTACTTGATTTATGTTTCTAGTACCCATAGGTGAAACTATTCTGAGACTATTCTGGAGGGAATGGTTCGAGAAATTAAAAATAAGGCTCTTCGTAGATCACAGCACAATCATGTGAGGGGACCAATGAACAAGGCAGAATGAACGTTTCCAAAAATGTACAAATCATTCCATTTGCATATACATGTTGGGAGATATAAGAAATGTAATGGATAACATGTAAAAATGGTTAACGGTGACAGGGGAGGATCTTGCTCGCATATTTCAAGGTGGCATTGTAGGAGTGTCAAGGAGAGTTGTATAAAATTTGAGATACACAATGCGCCATGTGCATTTACTTGGGAGGCCAATCTAATAGTAAATTCTGTTTTCTGCCAGCAGCCTCCCCGGGAACAGATTCTAGCTGTCTGCTCTTATTTTATCCTGTTTATAGGTGTAAATGTTCTTGTACTATCTTTTATCCTGTATATGCAGTGTGATTATTTTTTTTTCTTCACATAAATATTCCTTTAACCTCCCTGACAGTTATCCCGAGTGTGACTCAGGGTAAAATTTCACCGCTGAAAGCAGTAACCCCGAGCCACACTCCGGCTGCAAACTTCACCTCTCCCTGCGCTCCCACGCTGATCCCTGCGGTCTCCTCCGGCTATAGTGGCATTTTACTTCCTGGATCCCCTTCTCACGAGGAGGGACTCAGATAGTATGAGGTCGCGATCGGAGGAGACAGCGGGGAACGGGTGATGTATCCAGCGGCATCCCAAGTGTGGCTCGTGGTTACCGCTTCCAGGTATAGCCACACTCAGGAATACCACTAGGGGCCCAAAAAAAAAAAAAGACTGCTTTTGGACACGATATTTAGAAGAAAACAGACCGCCAGGGAGGTTAATAAAGCTCTGCCTTGGTCTAAAAATGACATTACCCAAAGAGACATTTGTCCAAATAGGCTTGTGAGTCTGTATAGGTGAAACTCGAAAAGATAGAATATCGTGCAAAAGTTAATTTCAGTAATGCAACTTTAAAGGTGAAACTAATGAGATAGTTCAAGCCGTGATTTGGCATAATTGTGAGGATTATGGCTTAGAGCTCATGAAAACCCCAAATCCACAATCTCAGAAAATTTGAATATTGTGAAAAGGTGCAAAATTTTAGGCTCAAAGTGTCCCACTCTAATCAGCTAATTAAGCCACAACACCTGCAAATGGTTCCTGAGCCTTTAAATGGTCTCTCAGTCTGGTTCAGTAGGAATCACAATCACGGGAAAGACTGTTGACCTGACAGTTGTGCAGAAAACCATCATTGACACCCTCCATAAAAGGAGGCAAAGCCTCAAAAAGGTAATTGCAAAAGAAATTGGATGTTCCCAAAGTGCTGTATCAAAGCACATTAATAGAATGTGGAAGGGAAAAGTGTGGAAGAAAAAGGTGCACAAGCAGCAGGGATGACCACAGCCTGGAGAGGATTGTCAGGAAAAGGCCATTCAAAAGTGTTGGGGACTTTCATAAGGAGTGGACTGAGGCTGGAGTCAGTGCATCAAGAGCCACTACACACAGACGGATACTGGACATGGGCTTAAAATGTCTTATTCCTTGTCAAGCCGCTCCTGAACAACAAACAACGTCAGGAGTCTGTTGCTCAGTGGTCCAAAGTACTCTTTTCTGATGAGAGCAAATTTTGCATCTCATTTGGAAACCAAGGACCCAGAGTATGGAGGAAGAATGGAGAGGCACACACTGCAAGATGCTTGAAGTCCAGTGTGAAGTTTCCAGTCTGTGTCGATTTGGGGAGCCATGTCATCTGCTGGTGTTGGTCCACTGTGCTTCATTAAGTCCAGGGTCAACGCAGCCATCTACCAGGAGATTTTGGAGCACTCCATGCTTCTTTCCACAGACGAGCTTTATGGGGATGCGGACTTCATTTTCCAGCAGGACTTGGCACCTGCCCACACTGCCAAAAGCACCAAAACGGGGTCAATGACCATGGGAATACTGTGCTTGATTGGCCAACAAACTCGCCTGACCTGAACCCCACAGAGAATCTATGGGGTATTGCCAAGAGAAAGATGAGAGACATGAGACCGAACAATGCAAAAGAGCTGAAGGCCGCTATTGAAGCATCCTGGTCTTCCATTACACCTCAGCAGTGACACAGGCTGATACCTTCCATGCCACGCTGCATTGAGGCAGAAATTGCTGTAAAGGGGGCCCAAACCAAGTACATATGCATACTAATACTTTTCAGGGGTCCGATATTGTTCTATGTACAATCCTTGTTTTATTGATTGCATGCAATATAATAATTTTTTGAGATTGTGGATTTGGGGTTTTCATGAGCTGTACGCCATAATCATCACAATTATGACAAATCACGGCTTGAACTATCTCATATATTCGTTTCACCTTTTAAGTTGCATTACTGAAATAAATGAACTTTTGCACGATATTCTAATTTTTCGAGTTTCACCTGTGGTCAAAGCATTCATTTTGCAGTGACCCCAACTCCATCCTTCCCATTAAAGTTATGGGGTCTGAAAGCTCCCCTCACTTTCCAATTTTTTCCATAATGTAGAAGGGACGCCAAGCTGATCTCTTTTGCTCCTCAGGAGTTGTGTGTTGTGAAAACACAATTCCTGTTGCTGTAAAGAAAGGTAGCAAAATGCTAAACTACAAAGATTTTTGTGGCCAGAAGGGACTTGACTAGCCAATGGTTGTAAACACAAAGGACTGGTTAGCTTTATAGAGTATCATAACTTTAAAAGTGCCAAATCATTTTTATATACATTTCACATTTAAATACATTAAACATTTAAAGCATGGTCATCTGAGCACACCAATTACATTTTAAATCCATCACTACCAAGTGCTTCATGTGGGAAATAAGTGTGCACATCTAAAACTTGGGATATGTAGGGCAAAGTTTGTTATCCTGATAGGTAAGGATGCACCGACACTGCCGTTTGCACGAGTACTTTGTAAACGTGCAAATGGCCTGATACCTCCCCCTGATACCGGAAGCCAGCGCTGGGCCGGCTTGCTGGTATCCGCAGGGCTGGGGAAGCTGGCCGCATGCATGAACAGCATTTGGCCAGCGTTCCCCTTCGGCGGGCCGCATTACTTACCCAGCGGTGGGTCCGGTCGCAGGTCTGTGACGCGATCACGTGGCCACCGGGCCGTGGAGGCCTTGACGCTGCCTCCCGCGATATCTCGGCTGGAGGCAGCATCACAGCCTCCACTGCCCGGCAGCTGCGTGATCGCATCACAGCCCTGCGACTGGACCCACCGCTGGGTAAGTAATGCGGCCCGCCGGAGGGGGAACACTGGCAAAATGTTTTTCATGTATGCAGCCAGCTTTTCCAGCGTTTGGTCTGAGGTCTGGTATGTCAGATATATATATATATATATATGGTCTGAGGTCTGTGTAATATATATATATGTGTATATACATCCACACGTATATATATATACATGGGTATGTCTGGTCTGAAGTCTGTGTAACATATACATGTGTGTATGTAAACATATATACATACATGTATATGTATATAGGCAAGTGTGTAATATGATAGATTTATACCCACTCAGATATCTATGTATCGGAGATGAGGTGTGTGCAGGGGGTAAATGGGGTTTCTGGCTATACATTTCAATATAAACTTGACAGGCTTTTGGCAATATCCTAAATTATTTATTGTAAAGCGTCACATGACCTTAAATAAAAAAATAAAAGTATTGGTACTCTATTGGTGAGTACTTTAAAAAAGTATTGGTACTTGTACTCGGTCCTAAAAATGTATCGGTGCATCCCTACTGATGGGTAAACTATTAAAAATAATCATTAATCACCAATATTTCATTGTTTATCCTTTACAGAAATATCACTGGATGAAAGGCTACAAACTCTAGATCAGGGCTATCAAACACCAGCCCCCCTGATGTTTCTGAACTACAACTGCCATGATTCCATGGCCTTCTATTGCACTGAATGAATTCTGGTAATTTAACATTAACATCTGGGAGCGGTGAGTTTGACAGCCCTGCTCTAGATAGTGACCCGTCTCTTACAAAATATCATATGGGTTCTGCTTTACTAGCATACAGGCCTTTGTATCATATACAGTAAATGCTGCCAATTTTAACTAATAAACGTATCTTTGTAATAAGTCAGATTTGCTGCTTATGGGTATTTGTAGGGGGCATAAGGAGAAGGAAATCAATACAGCTTACAAAAACACAAAGACCATTATCATGCACAATGTTAGGTTATATTTTGGCTGCAAAAAGGTTAAATATCCAGATGTGTGTTTTGTTTGATTTTGGGGACTGTACATTCAAAGGACATTTGGACTTTTAAGATTAAGGATTTTGTTTGCCTAACCTTACTGGTCCCCATTTCAAAATGCAGTGAAAGATCCTACAAAAGAGCCTTACTTTGCAGACAAGGTAAGGGCCTGGAAACTGACAAAGGAGAGATGACTGGGATGAGTTTGTTGTGACCCTCAAGGGAATCTTGAGGAGGAGTAATATCTCGATGATGCAATCCCAGGTGAGAGAGAGATCCTTTCTGGGGTCAGGAGACTGTCAATCCAGATACTCTAAAGCAGGGGTGGGAATCACTTTGTCCGGCCCTTTGAATTTACACACCCCCGTGGGGTTCTTTCTCCAACATAGGCGAGAACAACATTGAAATCTATCCTAAATACCCTCTGCAGAAACCAGTGGAAGGAAAACTGCAACAACAGGGACAGAAATCATGTTAGAAAAACCAATGAGAAGTACAGAGAACTACGGTGGCAGTTTCCTAAATGAAGAATTCACCATAGTGTCACCGTAGTGCTCTGAAATAAAACCTCTGTTCTTTCACAGAACGGTGGTTAAAAAATAACCTTCATTTCACTCTAACCAACGCTTTGTGCGCTTTTACAGTTAAACTAAATCCAGATTACTACAAAGGTTTGCAACGGTCTATTAGGTCTTTGTTCCTGGATTCTGACTATCCATCGGTTTAATTTCTCAGTGGACTGCTTTTTATGTCTTGGGCATCAAGAAATTCAAACTGTTCTGAATTTTGAAAGTTTCCTGAGAGCAGTGTTACCAATTCTTATACTTTATAACCGTCAACCTAAAGAGTATACTTTGTATATTAACTTACAAATAAACAATTTCAGTATTTGGAATTATTGCCAAATGGCAGAGGTGCATCACACATTACACAAACACCGGTTATTATAGAACACAAACTTGTTTTTACAATTGTCTGACAGCAGCAGCAGAAAAAGCATCAAAAGCTGCCATCTGGGCCGATCTACTTTGGCAGCAAACAAATTACCTGGGTGCCTTCTATTTGCCTCCCAACCAACAAAATAAAAACGTAACACCATTTCTTACCCGGAGGGACTTCCTCTTTTTGCCGCACAGTGTGATCTTTCGTAAATTTTACCCTCTGATGAGCCTGGACGCAATTTTTACAAAGCCATTCAACGCACTCCACACAAAATCCTCGGGCCTCAGCATTATCTTCACAACTTGTACAAACTTGCTATAAAATAAACAGAGTTATAAAACATTGAAATATATAATTCATAGAATTGAATAATTATCAGTATACCTAGAGCAGAAACTTGAGTGCTTTGTTAGCCAAAACCAATTCCGTGTGTTTAAGAAGGGATTTGGTCTCAGGTATGTAAGCTTGAATTGGTGATATCCTGAATATCTCTAATCAACTCTCAGTAGGTTTTCCAATATTCCACCTTCTCTACAGCCACCATGTCCCTAGTGCTGTTGCTGCTCTAGTACAGACAGCTTGCATTTTCCATCAGAGCAGCGGCTGTTAAAAGTGTGTGTGCTCTCATTAAAGTATTAATCTTGTATGTCAAACCTGCAACAAAATTGATGAAATCCTAAATATAAGCATATCCCCTTTATAAGAGTGGTTTGGTTTTTATTCTATTATTCAGTTTGAGAAAATGGAATAAGTATTGCAATGGTGGAGAGAAGGTTGAAAATAAAATCACAATCCTACAGCAATATTTCTGAAATGTAGAAGGAGCACATTTTAAATGGAATGTCTAATTATATAGAAAATAATGGTTTCCAGGTTTAAATGTTCTGAGAAAAACTACAGTACAAACACCGTTCGACTTTAAGACTACTGTCATGCTTGCATTCAGAGTTGTGCTTGCCTTTGTGCAATATCAATGACTAAAGCAAAGGATTTAATCACCTTCGGCCTATGTAAACCGATGTGGTACTTGCCAATTATCTTTGCACAGATTCAGTCCTTAATTCCTAAACAGGCAGGCAGCGCCCGTCGGGGTGGCTTGAACGCCACCAAACGTGTACATGTACACCTCGCCGACAGGTGTCGTCGCAAGCTGCAGATTGCAGACAAATCAGAGAAATGATCATGGAGGTTGTTGAGGGTCTTGTCAGGGAAGGGTGATCAGACTGTCCCTGAGTCTACAGCATGAACGGGGCCTGAGTGGTCCACGCAGGAAAGGTGTATGGGGGGGGGGGGGGAACAGCCACTGGTATCCCAGCAACAAAGGACCACAAGGCGGTCACTCCGGGAACTCTGGAAGTCTTTATTTTTACTCCAGAGACCTCCCACCCGCAGACTCTGACACCTAATATGGTGGCGGCTAAGGGCTCCGTCCTCCCAGCTGAACCGGAGCTCAGAGCAACTCAACCATGTGTGACAATCTCAACAGGTTCAACACTTTTGTCCAGGGCGCACTCAGGTCAGAGCTTGCGGGGGTGCAGGAAACAATCCATACGCAATGTGTGTAGTACAACTCCGGACCCAGGTCTCTGACTACCCCAATTCTGCGTATCACTAGTGCGGTCTCAAACATCAGGTGCCGGGTAGATGAACCGTAAATTTCTTTTTCCGTAGTCAAGCGGCAGTACATACAGATGGGTTTCACCTCCCTTGAAACCTCAGGACAGCCTTCCAGTAGAAGTGGTAGAGGCCAAAACAGTGATTGAATTTAAGCAGGCATGGGATAGGCATAAGGCTATCCTAAACAAAAAGATAAATCCAGGTAAAGTATCCATGTAATTGTGGAAAAATATCAACAATCTCAAGGTTACAAGTCCATCTCCAGAGATCTAGATTTGCCTTTGTCCACAGTGCGCAACATTATCAAGAAGTTTGCAACCCATGGCACTGTAGCTAATCTCTCTGGGCGTGGACGGAAGAGAAAAATTGATGAAAGATTGCAACGCAGGATAGTCCGGATGGTGGATAAGCAGCCCCAAACAAGTTCCAAAGAAATTCAAGCTGTCCTGCAGGCTCAGGGAGCATCAGTGTCAGCGCAAACTATCCGTCGACATTTAAATTAAATGAAACGTTATGGCAGGAGACCCAGGAGGACCCCACTGCTGACACAGAGACCTAAAAAAGCAAGACGACAGTTTGCCAAAATGTACTTGAGTAAGCCAAAATCCTTCTGGGAAAACGTCTTGTGGGCAGATGAGACCAAGATAGAGCTTTTTGGTAAAGCACATCACTCTACTGTTTACCGAAAACGGAATGAGGCCTACAAAGAAAAGAACACAGTATCTACAGTGAAATATGGTGGAGGTTCAATGATGTTTTGGGGTTGTTTTGCTGCCTCTGGCACTGGGTGCCTTGAATGTGTGCAAGGCATCATGAAACCTGAGGATTACCAAAGGATTTTGGGTTACACTGTAGAGCCCAGTGTCAGAAAGCTGGGTTAGCGTCCGAGATCTTGGGTCTTCCAGCAGTACAATGACCCCAAACATACGTCAAAAAGGGGGCGTGGCTTGACCGCTGACAGGAATGGCTGCACACTGAGTGAGCTCCGTCTCACCCCCGGCACAAACATAGCACGGACCCAGCAGATACTGACCTGGGCAAGAGCAAGAAGGCCCCCCCGACCCCAGGAGGAACTAACACTCACCCGGAATCGCCAGCACCGGGAATCCAGCAGTATTTTGCCCCGCAGCTGGAGGGGGATGAACCCCAGCCGCCACCTAAGATGGCACCGACCCCGACATGCGGTCCTCCGTCACCCTCATCCTCCACCACCAGCACATGGGATGCACCAGAGGACATCAGGCAGAGCCTCTGTTCGCTCCCCACGAGGGACGACCTGGCGGCGGTCACAACATCCCTTCGTCAGTCTCTAGCAGCGGACATAGTGCGGTTACGAGGTGACCTCGGAGGTCTACAACGACACGTCGAACAGGTAGAGAGGGGGCAGACTGTACGGTCAGATTTCGTGGAAGCCACTAACGCACACATCACTAAGCATCACCACCATATCACTTCTCTCACCCGCCATATTGAAGACCTCGAAAACAGGGGCCGCAGGCAGAATATTAGAGTCGGGGGTCTCCCAGAGGGTGAGAAAACATCAGAAGACCTACATCAGGCCCTGCTACGCCTTTTCAACAAAGTATTGGGCCGGCCGCCTGACACCCACATAGACATTGAGCGATTCCACAGAGCTCTTAGACCCAGGGGACCCCCGGAGGCCCCACCACGAGACGTGATTTGTTATCTGGTTCGCTTTAGCATCAAAGAGGACATCATGAGATTAGCAAGGGAAACCCCTCGATTTATATAGGGAGATTGGAGCGCCATCCAGGATAACGATGTCTCTCTGATCACTCTGCAGTCCCGGCGTGCCTTGCGGCCCCTTATGTTGGCACTATAGCAGGAAGGTCTGCAGTATCGCTGGCTACATCCCTTCGGCCTGCAGGTCCGAACGCAGCAGGGACCAGTGGCCGTACGGGCGGGAGAGGAATTGGACGGCTTTCTCCATGCGCTTCAACTACCTGCCGACACGCTGGACTCTTGGCCGGACCCGATGGCGATATACAACACAGACCAACCTCTGCCACAGTGCCCCACATGCAGGAGACGTACCCGAGGCTCTCGGCCTTCTACCCAGGGTAACACCCCCTCCAGCTCCCAGGAACTCTGACTTATCTTTGCCATGCCTTCTATATTCACAGACTCACACATGCCTGGACCACGGACCATGACACGCGGATTCATCCATTGCAGAACTGGCACTCAGTGCATACCGCGCGGCTGGATGCTCCCTCTTCTACTCAGCACAAGGTCCAGGGGACAGGCGGCAAGAGACTGGGTCGGCTTTTGGTGTTCTATTTTTCCAATAGGCCCGCACGGTCTTGCCACGGGGTGGACGTACCTCCTCACATCGTAATTTTGTTGCATATTTAATATAGGTCACCCGCTAACGGTTTTGTTATCGACGTGAGACGGTCAGACACGTTTTCCCACGAGCAGTAACACGACCCACAGGTCTCTTCGCGTGGCTGCGCCCGTCTTGCCCCTCGTGGGGTCGTTCGGCACAGTACACCGCACGTGTTACGTTTGCTCAGATAAGATCTTGTTCTACTGTTATTATTCTCTGTTATTGGTTACAACTTTCTTAAGTGTTGTTTCTTCATCACTCTGCGTAGGTACGGTGGTGTCCATACTACCTCACACTACCCTCCCGCACGAGCCTTGTGAGACCACACGGCAAAAGACATGGCGTATGTTCCTGATACACTGAGGGTACTGTCACTGAATGTGGGAGGTCTGAACGTCCCAGCAAAGCGCCACATAGCACTTTGTGAACTCTGCAGCCTTAAGGTATCTGTAGCACTCCTGCAGGAGACACACCTCACGGGTCCCCGGGCTCCCCTGATCCGCAACCGTGACTACCCCACTGGGTTTTACAGAAACTACTCCCTAGGCAAAATGCGAGGCACAGCGATATTAGTAGAGAGGTCACTCCCGTTCACCCTACAAGACGCTAAATCTGACGTCGAGGGCTGGTATACACTGGTGAAAGGGACCATAGGCACTCAAGTATATACTTTCGCCTCGGTATACTTACCAAATAGGCGCCAGCACAGAGCACTCCGAGATCCTCCGAATAGTGGAGGCCTTCTCGGAGGGGATCTTACTGGTAGGTGGGGACATTAACATGGTCCTCGATCCCAAGATGGATACATCCAAGGGAACGTCTAGCACAGCCCTGTCTGTCCTCCGTCACACCAGACTCCTCTTACTCGAATATAGGCAGGTAGACAGCTGGAGAGCCCTACACCCGAACGGCCCAGACATCCGAGGTATCGTGGTTGGGGACAGGGAGCATCGAATGGCAGCATATGCGGATGAAATGCTATTCTTTGTCCGCCAGCCGAGGGTGTCCCTCCCGAGACTACTACAGCTATTCTCGCACTACGGGGCCCTAAGCAACCTAAAATCAACATGGACAAGTCAGAAATTCTGCCCCTACACATCCCACCAGACATGCAGGACTCTATGTTGTCAGCCTTCCCCTTTCGATGGTGCACTAAGGGACTGACATATTTAGGTAACACACTGACCCCGGCGTGTACTGCACTCTATGCGGCCAACTACCAACCGTTGCTGGCGGCATTGACGGCGGACTTATTGTCCTGGTCATTCCCCCACATATCTTGGTTTGGTCGCATTTGTGTTGTCAAAATGAACATTTTACTGCGCATTTTATACCTTTTTCAAACCATTCCAATTCTCCTACCACGCACTTTCTTCACACAGCTGCAACGCACAATCGCTAGATATATTTGGGACTCTAAACCTCCAAGGATAGCAATGACGCTACTCACCGCTCCCACACGCACAGGGGGAGCAGCGGTCCCACACTTCAGGCACTACTACAGCGCTGCACACCTTTAACGTATATTGGAGTGGACGGCGGACAAGCAATGGATCGGCATTGAACAGGCTAGTGTGTCCTGCCCCGTCGAAACTCCCCTGGCTACCAGTCTCCACAATAAAACGACAGGTCACTGCGCACCCTACTATTGATGCTACACTGCGTACATGGCGTGTCTTAACATCGAAGAGGGATCTTGCACCATTCCCATCCCCGCTGATGCCACTGCAGCGACTACCGAAGTTCTCCCATACTCTACGCTTTAAGGGCCTCTCGGACCCTCTGCCCTCAACGCACTCCTGACACTTCCTGGATGCACGGACGCCCATCGCATGCGACCAATTACAGATAGCTCACCCCGAAACGTTCCTGACTAGATTTCACCACCACAGACTTATCCAACAGTTGCGCTCACTCTCCACTCGACTCATATACCAGACCATTAACACCGTTCGAGGTCATGGAACGGGGCAGAGTACCCGCCCACTGCCTCTCGGCTATGTACAATCTCCTGCAGTCTACGGACACTCAACAGTCAGCCGCCAGTACCAGTTGGGAGAGAGAACTAGGCTTCCAGTTTGATGATCACCAATGGAGATCGATTTGCACCCTGGCTCACACCAGTTCGGCATCCACGAGAGTCCAGGAGGCAAATTATAAACTGTTAACTACATGGCATAGGACTCCAAATACACTCAGACATATGCCGGGAGGGGAGGGAGCAGCAGGCTGGAGATGCCAGGAGCCTACAGCTAACCCATTACATATCTGGTGGTCGTGTCCGAACCTACACCGATACTGGAGTACTGTACACACACGGGTTTGCGAAGTGCTAGAACCCCATCCCACTTTTTCACCGGAGTTTTATCTCCTTAGCCACACAGACATTACCCCAGAGGCATTCAAACAATCGGTGGCTATCCGCCGCCTACTACAGGCGGCACGTTTGACACTTCCCAGGTACTGGAAACGACCTGAACCACCTCCCCTTATGCTGTGGCTTCACGAAGTGGAATCTATAAGCTCCTCCAAAGAGCGGTTGGCTTACGTCCAGGGGAAAGCTGCTGAACACGGCCTAAAATGGTATTATTGGTTGTCGACATGCCTACCTAAAAGGAGTTCCACCACTGCCACACAGGGCACTTAACTCAGATGAGGTGGATGGGACAGACTGAAACTTACGGTTTAACCCTATTGTTGAAACTTTGTTGTTATGCTTATGTCGTATGACGAGATACACGCTATACCACGGTTGGTTCTCCTACTGTTTGTATTCTAAGCTTTGCTATATGATGTACCTTGCTATGTTTTCAATTTGTAACTATATAGACTCACCTGTGTCATTTGCTCTTCAATAAACTTTAAAATTAATAGGTTAAAAAAAAAAAAAAAACATACGTCAAAAAGCACCCAGACTTGGATGGCAACAAAGCGCTGGAGAGTTCTGAAGTGGCCAGCAAGGAGTCCAGATCTAACTCCCATTGAACACCTGTGGAGAGATCTTAAAATTGCTGTTGGGAAAAGGCACCTTCCAATAAGAGAGACCTGGAGCAGTTTGCAAAGGAAGAGTGGTCCAAAATTCCGGGTGAGAGGTGTAAGAAGCTTATTGATAGTTAGAGGAAGCAACGGATTTGTTATTTTTTTCCAAAGGGTGTGCAACCAAATATTAAGTTAAGGGTGCCAAGAATTTTGTCCAGCCCATTTTTGGAGTTTTGTGTGACATTATGTCCAATTTGCTTTTTTTGTTTTGTTCCAATACACACAAAGGGAATAAACATGTGTATAGCAAAACATGTGTTACTGCAATACTTTTCTGTGAGAATTAATTTTCTGGAAAAATGTCTGGGGTGCCAACAATTTCGGCTATGACTGTATACATCTATATATCAGACCTCAGACCAGAGTACGTGCACACAGCCAACATTTCAGACCTCAGACCAGACAAGGGGCGGCTGTCTGAATGCTCAAATGGCATTCGGACAGGCCCCTGCAGCTTACCACGTTCCTTCCAACGAGCGCCGGCAAAGTCTTCGGAGCAGCCGCTCATTGCTAAGCCCCCAGCCGCGATCTCGCGAGATTGTGCACAGCTCAATCTCGCGAGATCACGGCTGGGGGCTTAGCAGCGAGCGGCCACTCGAAGACTTTGCCGGCACTTGTTAGCATCAGTGCATCCCTAATTTAAAGTCATGTGACCGCTTTCCAATAATTTAGGATTTTACTGAAAGCCTCTGCAGTTTTGCAAGCCTGTCCACAGCTGCACACACCCTGGCCACACACAGGCTCCACATCAGACCTCAGACACAGGAGCTGCTGGCACAATGCGTTAAAAACATTCCGCCAGCATTCCCCTCCGGCTGGCCGCGATCCACCGACCGGCCGCCAGCATTCCCCTCCGGCTGGCCGCGATCCACCGACCGGCCGCCAGCATTCCCCTCCGGCTGGCCGCGATCCACCGACCGGCCGCCAGCATTCCCCTCCGGCTGGCCGCGATCCACCGACCGGCCGCCAGCTCATGAAGGCTGCGACACGCTCTCACAACTCAGCGAGATCACGACTGGAGGCCTCGTCACACAGCCCAGCGGACGCTCTGTGCAAAGCAGCCAGCTGGAGGGGAATACCATTAATGCATTCTGCCGGGTGCCCCAGATATCAGCGAGCCAGCCCAGCACTGGCATCTGGGTATTTTTTAGAGGCATTTGCATGAGTACCAAGTACTCATGGAAATGCTGGTATCGGCACTGATACTAGTATCCGTGCATTCATACAAGCTCAGATGAAAGACATTGGGTATGCACAAACATGGTGGCAAGGAAAGGGCATAGGAAGACGACATATCTCGGGTGGACAACCATACCCTATCCCTTACATTCTATGTAGGTGCACGGAGTCTGTCTCAGCTCTCCGCTTCTGCACCTTGATGCTCCTCTCCATAGCGGTTCTAACTTTACCCCAGATTTCTTTCAATGACATATGGTTGTTCAAGGCAGGAAGACTGGGTGTGGGGAATTGAGACGGGAGTGCTAAAGGGTCAACCCATACACCATATAGAATGGGGGCTGACCTGTTTGGTCACACTAGTGGCATTGTTGTAAGTGTACTCCGCCCAAGGCAACAGCTTAAACCAATTACCCTTGTTGTGAGGCAAATCGCTGCAGATACTGCTCGAGACAATGAATAGCCCTTTTGCTGCCCCATTAGTCTGGGGATGGTAAGCCAAAGAGAACTCTAACTTGACTCCAGTGTTAGACAAATTGTGAACCTCTATCAAAGACAATCTCTTGATGTGTACCATGGACTGACTACTTTCAGACTTCTGACCACTTTCATGAAGATTTGAGCCAGTTCAGCAGCCAAAAGGTAGTTTTGGAAGAGGAACAAAGTGACTCAGAGAACCGATCAACAAAAGTGAGGATAACAGTGTTCCCTAGGGCTGCGCATCTTCACTGGTCTCCCGATTCAATTCTGATTATCCTGTCAACAATATGATGCATCTCGATTACTGCCAATTTGCCCATGGTTTTAGATGCTCAGATTAACACATTCACAGTAATGTGCAGTGTGTATTAATGTATCACTGTGCTCCACAGCTATAAAACTCACAGTTATGGTCTTAGTTGGACGGGGTAATTGTGGGTGTGGTGTACGGACTGCCAATGGGGGGGGGAGGAAGTTGGGTATTTCTTTTGGCTGTTGACAGTTGGTCATCCATTTGGTCTCCCAGTTGAGAGCTGACTAGAGACGCAGCCAGTTGCAGTTATAGAGAACCCATATGCCTAGATGTTAATAAACCCATTAATGAAAACCCAAGACGTCTCGTATTATCCAGAACACTACAGTGGCGAGGAGGCTGTTGGATCTGCATGATGGCACCGATTGACTCTTTCGATCTCTTGGGTGGAAAGGTTTGAACAGTATCTCTCGGCTAATGGCATTTTGGAGACAAAACAGGTAGCAGTGTTCCTCACAGCGATTGGAGCAAAGGTGTACGACACACTCAGATCTCCTGTATCCAGAGAAACCTGCAAGCAAGCCATTAAGCTGTCTTAGTTGCTTTACGGAGGGCCCACTATCCGCCACAGCCAATTGAAATCGCTGAAAGATGGAAGTTTTATAAAAGGCATCAGGTGCCTGGAGAAAGAATCTCCTTTGCCGCAGCTCCCTGGAAGTTAGCAAGTAGCTGTCAGTTTGGGGAATATTTAGTCACAGCCCTCAGAGAACAGTTTGTGATGAGGTTACAGTGTGAAGCTATGATTAGGTGAAAGCATTGGTAGAGGCGCCCATACCAAGGAATGTAACGCAGCTGCGTTCTTATTTAGGGCTGTTGAACTACTTCAATAAATTTTTTCCCAATTTAGTCCATACCATGTTTCCGCTGCATAGGCTTTTGGAAAAACAACAAAAATGGAAAAGGACAGAGCCTTGCGCAGAGGCTTTTAAAGCTTCAAAGGAATGAATATGCAGCTCCAGAGTCTTGGTTCACTATGATTTGTCTAAACCTCTGCGTAATGCCTCTCCTTATGGGCTGGGGCTGTGCTATCCCATTCCATGCCTGATGGTACAGATCGACCTTGTAGCTTTTGCTCCTCGCTCCCTCACCCCAGCTGAGCGTAATTTTTCACAAATTGACAAGGAGACTTTAGCAATAATCTGGGCACTGAAGTTTCACTTTTATATTGATGGCTGTTCTTTTTACGCTGTTGACCGATCATAAACCGCTATTGGCAATATTCAATCCTACAAAGAGTATTTCTCAGACCACCGCCGCTCGTCTCCAAAAGGTATGCCTTACTGCAGGGGGCTTATCAGTATGAAATCCAATACAGGTCCCACGATAAACATTACAAATGCAGATACGTTTTCACGCCTTCCTCTTCCACTCTCCATCTATTATGGTCGGGATTCGCCGCCATTTACTTTAGCAAAACACTAATTGCTGTTGAGATAGCCCGAGAGACCAGTAAGGATGCTGATCTTCAAGAAGTCTGGTCTTATGTACAACATGGTTGGCCATTTCAAACCTCTCAACCGTCTCCAACCTTTACACTCCAGGAATCTCGAGCTGTCAGAGGGCTGCATGCTATGGGGAGAGCGGGTAATTGTTCCTCCAGCCTTGCAGAAACCCATGTTACAAATTTTGCATGAAGGCCATCCAGGAATAGTCCGGATGAAACAAAAAGCCAGGGGTCATGTATGGTGGCCAAGTTTAGATGAGGATATCGGCAACTACGTTGCAGCCTGTTCAGGATGTGCCCAGGCTCAGAGATGCTATCCTAGGGGTGCAGTACAGCCCTGGTTTTGGCCTCTTAACCCATGGGAGAGAATTCATATTGACTTTGCAGGACCAGTGAATGGACAGATGTTCTTAGTAGTGGTGGATGCACATTCCAAGTGGCCTGAAGTGATATTACGGCCTCAGGCTACAACTGATGTCACCATTGATGCACTGGAGAAGCGGTTTGCGACATTCGGATTGCGTAAGATAATAGTATCTGATAATGGGCCACAGTTATTAGCTCAGAAATTTCAAAGTTTCATTAAGGATCATGATATCCAAGGTCTCCGTACAGCTCCTTATCATCCAGCTACCAATGGTCTAGCTGAAAGATTTGTCCAGACTCTGAAAGGATTTTTAAGGAGTACGGTGACAGACCGCAAAAACTTACCTCAACAACAATTCTTGTTGCAGTACAGAAACAACTCACGCAACCACCGGCCAGCTACCAGCAGTTTTTATGTTTGGCAGACCACTCAGGACAAAGTTAGACTTATTGCAACCGGACAAGGAGGGTCAAACGGACATCCTCACAAGAACGAAGTCGTACAGAAAACGCAGGAAAATATGAAGCACGGAAAGTCCTCACGCACATACAATATAGGAGATCCAGTCTGGATACAGATGCATAGAGGGCCAAACCGTTTGTCTCCGGCAGCGATTTCCAAGGTTTTGGGATTCCTCACCTATGAGGTTAGCATGGCCAATGGTCTGCACACCAAAAGACATTCAGCCCAGCTACGGCCCAGACCTGTTTTGAACAAACAACTGAATGACCAGGCTGACACAGATATATGAATGGGGGTCTGGCATGATAATGGAGATGTGTTTTCACAAGAAGAGGATTGTGCCCTTCCTAGAGAATAAATAGATGGGGTCGTCTCAGTGAAGCAGATTCCACTTCACATGATATGGCTGGCTGGTCAGTTTAGATTGGAATCAAAGAGTCTGGCATCCTCCAGAACGCTGGCAAGCTCCAGACCCATTGAGGGATTTCCACCGGAGAAGTAAAAGCTTGCGGAACCACAGATGCTATGTGAACTGAAAGCACAGATTACAGAACGACAGTCCGGAGGGTCTGGAAGATACATAGACTTGTACTGGACATTTATGTTTTTTGTTTTTAAGAAAAGGGAGGTGTGGTGTGCTGACTGCCAATGGGGGGGGGGGGTAAGTTGGGAGATTCTTTTGGCGGTTGGCTGTTGACAGTTGGTCATCCATTTTGTCTCCCAGTTGAGGGCTGACTAGAGACGCAGCCAGTTGCAGTTATAGAGAACCTGTATGCCTAAATGTTAATAAACCTATTAATGAAAGCACAAGACGTCTCTCGTATTATCCAGAACACTACAGTGGGCACATAGGTCAAAGAATGATTGTTAGAGAGGGAGGGTGCACATCGAGAGGTAACACATTTTTGTGGCTATTTTAGAGTGGTGATCGGTGTAATTTTGTATCCCTAACCAGGTTCTTAGACCTGGTTACACAGCAGAATGCGGTCCGATTGACACATAGGTCAAAGAATGGTGGTTAGAGGGGGGTGATAGGTGAAACGGAGCGTTTCCATAGCCAGCATTTGGCATCTGCTGTGACCATATTGTGTATATTTTAGGAAATAATATTCATTTCATGTGCATAAGTTTACCATAAGCCATATTCGTAAGCACACGTATAGCTTTAGAAGGACAGATTTTAATTTAATTATAGAAATTGCATTTATTTATTGAATAATGTTGGCCTATAAATCTGAGAATCCATATAAATCACATATGCTACATAAGATAATGCAAGAGAAACTCCGAGAGAAAGATGCCTGACTAAAAGAAACTGTTTCAGTCTCTTATCACTCAAGTATCTAAAAATCGGGTCTAAAATGCAACAGAATCCTTGAAATATTTCTGGCTCGCCATCCTGCCCAGTGTTATTAAACTCCCTGGTGGTATTCCCAAGGTTAAATTCCAATGCTGAAAGCGGTAACCCTGAGTCTCACTCGGGTTGGATACATACCTGTCCATGCGCTCCCTTGCTGACCTACTGCAGTCACCTCCGGCCGATCGTGGCGTCCTGCTTCCAGGTTCCCTTCTCGTGACGGGAACCCAGAAGCAATGAAGTGGAATCAGGCTGGAAGATGGTCGCCATTATGAGCCAGGCGGCCATCTTGTTCAGAATATTGGTTCACTTGAAATAACTAGGTAGATTTCAGTAGGAACTAGAATGAAGCTTACATAGAATTTTAGGAATGTGTTAGATTAGCAGAGAAGCAATTAAAATTGAGGAAAATCCGGGCCGCTCTTGGCACGGAGGGACAGGATGACGAATGGATACATCAAGGTCACAGAGGCCTGCAGAGAGACAAAGAGAGCGTAGAAAACAGACCAGGTCTTATCTGTGACAAATAAACATAGGCTCTAGGGAGGTGGGCACGGCCCGGATTGAGTGCCGCAACAAATCACGAACTGTCAGACTAACATGAAGTTTGCCAATTTACGGCCAATGTATGGAATGCCTTTGTAATTAACCAAGGGAGGTACTAACCCACGTGGGGTGGGATAGTGTCACCGGGAGGTGGGCTAATTGGGATGTACCGAATTATGTATTCGGGGTATAAAACCCCTCGTCGGGGTGAGTTCGGGGCTCACTCTTTGCGATTTAATCCTATGTGAGCATTGTGTGACGACACAAATAAAGTTTGCCTTTCCTGAAGAGACTCGTGTTCAGACAATCCTTGCTCGTGTCCGGTCCGGCTTCGTCCCGAGTGAACCTAGCAGATTCCAGTAACAGCAGGACGTGGCGATCGGCCAAAGGTGACTGCGGGAGGACAGCCAGGGAACACAGGGACAGGAATGTATCCAGCCCGAGTGTGGCTCGGAGTTACCGCTTTCAGCATTGAAATTTAACCCCGGGGGGGGGCGTGGCCGGCAGCGGACCGAGACGGACGTGCCGAAGTGGAGCTCCGATCCCTTTTACTTTTCCTGCGGCCTTTGGGTGTATCTGGATCGAGCTACCCACCTTGCAATGACATACAGCCGTCGGCCAACAGGTACAGACGTTCCGGAGCCTGTCTAATTTCCCCCCCTCCGGACTTGCATTAGGCGAACGAGCCGCTGCGTGGTTCCTTCCTCGGCCGGCGGCCATATTGAGAGCCAGGAGTTGGCGCGCTTTTTCACCCTGCACTGAGCCGCTGCTTCTCAGCATGGGGAAGAAGCCTAAGGCCGGTGGTGCCGGTGAGGATCCCGGCACCCCAGACAGACTTTCGCTTGGTGGGGGTGTGGGGCGGAGGCTGCCAACACGCTCTGTGCCGGAGTCTGGGGCTCCGACGCGGCTGGAGGAGATGGTGGCCACCTCTGCGGCACGTGTAGCACCGCTGGGCCTGGGAGAGGATGCGCTTCCCGCCACTAAAGCTGATATCCGCAACTTGTTGGAGGATGCCAGGAGATCGTGGCAGGCGGATTTCCAGTCCCTGGGTGCGGCGGTCACGGAGACTCAGGTCCAGGTGGACGACCTTCGGACTCGCGCGCAGGGGATGGAGGATGTACAGGCTGCTACCTCTTCATCGGTGAGAGCTCTACAGGCCCAGGTGAGAAGTCTCCGCGAGGCAGTGGTGGCATTGGAGTCGAGGCACAGGAGGCGCAACGTGAAGCTACGAGGCATACCGGAGAATATCACTGATCCGGAGCTGCTGCAGTATACCAGGAGATTCCTG
This sequence comes from Leptobrachium leishanense, assembly GCA_009667805.1. Lineage (NCBI taxonomy): Eukaryota > Metazoa > Chordata > Amphibia > Anura > Megophryidae > Leptobrachium > Leptobrachium leishanense. Next base: position 260,092,040 of record CM019065.1, on the reverse strand, counting down.
GGGGCGGTTCTCGGTCAGTCGGAGCACCTACAGGACTCTGTTCTCCAGGCCTTCCGTGTTCGGAAGGCTGCAACGGCCCCGGCGAAGGCACCGCGCGACGTCCTCATCACCCTGCGAGACATTACCCTGCATTCTACGCTGTTCCGGGCTGCGCGGAATGTTCCTGCGGTCTCCTTCGAAGGAGCAAGCATCGCACTCTATCGCGATATCCCCTTCCTGGTGCTGGCTGCACGGCGTCAGTTTCGGCCGATTACAACCCTCCTCCGTGCTCGAGACATTGGCTATAAATGGGGCCCCTCTGGATCCCTTATACTCTCCCCACGAGATGGATGTGCATTGGTGGCTACCTCGCTGACTGAGGCGGAGGGTCATCTTTGCACTCTGGGTCTGCTCCCGGTCACTTCGGGCCACCCTGATGACGACCAGCGGACTGGTACACCTCCAACACCGATTGCAACGGACTGAGCTGGGGGCCCTATAGAGAGACACGGAATGTTTTATCCCCTGGGAGTCATTTTTGGGGCACCTCAATGCCACCTGCCTTCGGAACTTACTGCACCTCCTTCGGTTGCCCTCCCCATATACGGGATATTTGTGTCCCCTCTGCGTTGACTGTTTTGTCTCCCCCTCCCCATTTGCGGCTTTTCTGTTTCGTTGGTGCCAGACCTATCGAAGACAATGGACCCATTCCCCCTCCCATCCCCTCTCCCTTTATCTCTTATTTTTATTTATTTATTTTACTTTCTTTTCCTTTCTATTATTATTTTGGGGGTTTCGGGGTGTGCCACCATGGCTTTCTTTTTGGTCCTGATTGGCCCTCGAACCCCTAGGCTCCGTGGCATGTTCACTCCATGGCCTCCTCTGGGAGCGCGCCAGGAGCGCCACGGTAATGGCCATCACGTTTTTTCCCACCTCCCCCCCCCCCCCACCCCTCTTTTCTACCCCCCCCCCCTTTTCTGTTCCTTTTTTTTTTTCTTTTTTTTTTTCTAATCCTTTCTTTGCTTTCCCACACTATGGGTCTCCGTCTTATACTAAGCAACTCTTTGGCACCCTTCTGTCCTCCATTTTCCCTTTGTATCGCATTATTGCATAATTTTTGGCAGGCCCTGCGAGGCCGTTCCTATTGGTTGTCTTATGACGCTTTATTTCAAATAAAACAAACTTTAAATAAAAAAAAAGAAATTTAACCCCAATCCACACTCGGGAATACCACCAGGGGGCTAAATAAATGCAGATTTTGACATCTGAAAGATGTCAAAATCGGACCACCAGGGAGGTTAAAATTAAATTGGTATATACACACATACATACCAAATTATGTGACCAAGAGGCTTCTTTAAACTAAGGTCATGAAGTCATAAAGTTTCAGATTTTTAGTGCACACACAAGATTTGAGAAGTTTTGGGAAAGTAGTATAAACATTTGATTCTAAAAATCAATATGGCTGCTAAATCACAAAACCTTTAAGTTTTATACAAGGGTAGGATTTATCACATTACCAACCTCTAAAATCATGCCAGAAAAAGAATTTTGACAATCCCGTTATCCAGCAACATGATTGCTACCCAATAGCAGACATACCTGGGTAGGCTTTTCCACAGTGCTACTAGGGACTTCTGTAGCGTCTCGAACAAAATAGTTTTCTATTATGTCTCTTTCTGCACATTCTTGGTTGCACACAGGACAACGGATAACACCAACTAAAGAAAAAAAAAAAACACTATTAAATGTTTTATATCAAGTCTTTAACATGAATAAATAAGGTACATTCAAATACAGCGTAATAAACCCTTCAACCTCAAAATTTATATTATATACACATATAATACCAAAATCTTTAAAAAAGAAACTTCAAATGTTTTGACAATAATTAAGAGTATATAAAACACTTGTTTAAAGAGACACTACTAGTAACATGAGCTGTAACTTGATTACTTGCGTATAAAAAAAACAATACCCTCTGATAAAAACGCATGCTTCAGTTTTCTTTAGGTTTCCTTTTTATATGCAATTACTTCAAATGGTTTGATCTAGGTTTCCTTTTTTGAATTTTTCCCCCATGATTCAACAATTAGCAAAATCTTTGTGCTTTATCTTCTACAGCATTGTTTCCCAAACCTGTTCTTTGACCTGCTGACACGCCAGGTTTGACAGATGTCTGAAGCACAGAACAGGGAATACGATTTGCTTCGCAGTGATTGCAAGATTCAGTCTGCATTTCCCCAAGGGGATCTGCAAAATCTGGCCTGGATGAGGGTCCAAGAACAGATTTGGGAAACACTGCTCTACAGTATTTAACAGTTAATTAGGCGGAGGAAGGAATGTTTAGATAAGGCATGCTACTCCAGCTGGCAGCTGAACGAGAGACCAATAATTTTTTCCAGAGCAGATACAGACACTGATTATCAGCCACCTTACACACCAACCGCTGGTATCCGGTGAAGAAATTCTATACATTGAAATTTGTGCCAAAAAATAAAAATCAATTTCTACATAAATCTTGTGTCAAAATTGTAAACATTACAATGGAGAAAAATTAAGTGTTTGCAAAAGAACTTAAATAGCTTTCCAGAACACAAAAAAATAAAAGGCAAAAAACTATGAACACACAGTAAATATCACTACTAAAGAGCTAAACAATATTTTGGGTTAAAGAATCTCAGTGCTCAACGACACTGGTAACTCACAGTAATGTGCGATGGGTATGACCGTTACAAAAGCTCCACAGCAATAAAACTCAGTAATGTGCACAGTATATGAGTTTTATTGCTGTGAAGCTGATACAGTAATATGTACTGTATGAGCATCTCACAGAGCTCCGCAGTGCAGCATCATTGTCCCCTTTAGAATTGAAGAGGTGTTGAATTATGATATAAAATTTTACTTGTGACATAAACCCTGGTCATGTTTGGCATCATTGGAAAGGCCATGCTCTGGCCTTTCAAATGATACCTCATGACCCTTTACCTTCTATGATTCTGGAGGAAGAAATCATTGTCTCACTGCCCCCCCCCCCAGGCCTGCACCTCACTCTGAAGGGATTCCAGGGATGGAGGAAGTCAGCGGAGTTGCTTCAAAGGAGTCAGATCGCAAAGGACTTTAGGCTAACCAGCACTTCCAGCCACTGCTTGACTACCTGCCATTTAAGTGGATTGGGCACAGCATGAAACCATGTTCACTCCCCCGTATCCCCACCACTGCCGCCCTGCATGCAGGGACATCAGAACAAAAGGGGAAAAAGAAATATATGTTTTTCTTTTGCTCTGATGCTCCTGCATGCAAGATCTGCAAGCTCTCGTGAGGGCGCAGCCCCAGCGGATAGGGTTGCACCGATACTAGTATCGGTGCCGATACCGGGAACTGCAGGAGTACTTGGTATTTCCCCCAATACCGGAAGCCGGCAGGGAGCCGGCTTGCCGGCATCCGAGGGGCTGGGGCGGCTGTCCGAATGCTCTATCGGCATTCGGACAGCCCCTGCAGCTGCTCACCACGTTCATACTTACCTTCCTGGGCGACGACGGGAAAGTCTTTGCGCCTGCGCTCGTTGGAAGGCCCCCAGCCGCAATCAAGTGGTCGCGGGTGGGGGCCTTCCAACAAGCGCACGCGCGGAAACTTTCCCGGCGTCGCTCAGGAAAGTAAGTATGAACGCGGTGAGCAGCTGCAGGAGCCTGTCCGAATGCCGATAGAGCATTCAGACAGGCACCTGGCACTGTCCACGTTCATACTTGCCTTCCTGAGCGACGCCGGGAAAGTTTCTGCGTGTGCGCTTGTTGGAAGGCCCCAGCCGCGACGACGTGATCGCGGCTGGGGGCCTTCCAACGATCGCACGCGCGAAGACTTTCCTGGCGTCGCCCATGAAGGCAAGTATGAACGCGGAGAGTGCCAGGTGAGCTGGGAGGCATATCCACGAGCTGGGGGGGGCATAATCCATGAGCTGGGGGGGGGCATATCCATGAGCTGGGGGGGCATATCCATGAGACCTGGGGGGGCATATCCATGAGACCTGGGGGGATATTTATATGAGGTATGTTCTTCTCGAAAAGTGATCACGACATAAAAGTATTGGTACTCGTATCGGTAAGTACTTGAACAAAAGTACTCGGTCTTAAAAAAAAGTAGTATCGGTGCATCCCTAATATATATTCCAGATGCCATAATCAGGAGTATAGCAGTACGTAGCGATTTATTTTTATTTTTTTACTGGACTAACCTTAAATTTAGAAGACAAGCCTTCGAGAGGATTCCTCTCTTCAAGTCTGGAGCTATACTGACCTGAGGAGAAATCCTGTGGAAAGCTTGCCTTCTAAATGTAAAGTTAGTCCCAAAAGTATCCCTACGTATTGCTATACTCGTGATTTTGGCATCTGGACTAATTTGTATGTATATATGTATGTACCTGAGGTCCGATTTGTCTGGGTATACATGTATCGGAGGTCCAGTGTGTATATATTTATATATATGGAGGTGTGTGCCTGTTTGTGGCAGTGTCTGCAGCTGGTAAATGGGGTGTCTGGCCATACATTTCAATATTAACATAAATTGCACAGGCTTTCAGCAAAATCCTAAATTATTTATAGGAAAGCATCACATAACTTTAAAGTATCAGTGAGTACCTGGTAAAAATGAATATCAGTACTCGTACTCGGTCTTAAAAAAAAATGGTATTGTATATATCTTTAGTTGTTGAAAGTAATGCTTTGTTAGTCCGAAGAAAAACCTGGCTCCTAACTTTTGTAGCTGGCTACTAGTCTCAATGCAAATTTGTCAAGCCCTGGCACCTGTATACCCCGACAGTAGGTATACTTTTGGTCACATTTGGAAACTGTACGATGAGTGCATTTCCCATGCAGAATTGGTGTCAGAGTTGCTGTTGGCCAATATGTTACCAGAAATGATTGCCATTGTTAAATGCCAAGTGACATGAGCAGGGACTATGTCCTGGGATCGGTTTGTGAAATATTAACCAGTAAAGCGATACGGAAACTTTTGGCACTATATAAAAGTGATTGTGTACATGCCAAACAGAGATGATTAGAATCTGAAAAACCTTCTGTTGGAACTACAGGTGTGAAAGTCAAATGATCAACCAAGGAGATGGAGCCAGGGTTGCTGTAATTAAAGATCAAGAAGCAGTTCTTTTGTTCTCAGAGCTTGATCCTAAAATATGAAATATATTCCCAGACATGCATATGGATGGTTCAAGATACATAATTCTTGCAAAGCTAAGAATTTGCCCTACAGAATGATATCCAACAAGACTAAGACTATTCTGGAGGGAATGGTTCGAGAAATTAAAAATAAGGCTCTTCGTAGATCCCAGCACAATCATGTGAGGGGACCAATGAACAAGGCAGAATGAACGTTTCCAAAAATGTACAAATCATTCCATTTGCATATACATGTTGGGAGATATAAGAAATGTAATGGATAACATGTAAAAATGGTTAACGGTGACAGGGGAGGATCTTGCTCTCATATTTCAAGGTGGCATTGTAGGAGTGTCAAGGAGAGTTGTATAAAATTTGAGATACACAATGCGCCATGTGCATTTACTTGGGAGGCCAATCTAATAGTAAATTCTGTTTTCTGCCAGCAGCCTCCCCGGGAACAGATTCTAGCTGTCTGCTCTTATTTTATCCTGTTTATAGGTGTAAATGTTCTTGTACTATCTTTTATCCTGTATATGCAGTGTGATTATTTTTTTTCTTCACATAAATATTCCTTTAACCTCCCTGACAGCTGAAAGCAGTAACCCCGAGCCACACTCAGGCTGCAAACTTCACCTCCCCCTGCGCTCCCACGCTGATCCCCGCGGTTTCCTCCAGCTATCGTGGCATTTTACTTCCTGGATCCCCTTCTCACGAGGAGGGACTCAGATAGTATGAGGTCGCGATCAGAGGAGACAGCGGGGAACGGGTGATGTATCCAGCGGCATCCCAAGTGTGGCTCGGGGTTACCACTTCCAGGTATAGCCACACTCAGGAATACCACTAGGGGCCCAAAAAAAACACAAAAAAAAAAAAACCCGCTTTTGGACACGATATTTAGAAGAAAACAGACGGCCAGGGAGGTTAATAAAGCTCTGCCTTGGTCTAAAAATGACATTACCCAAAGAGACATTTGTCCAAATAGGCTTGTGTCTGTATAGGTGAAACTCGAAAAATTTGAATATCGTGTAAAAGTTCATTTATTTCAGTAATGCAACTTAAAAGTGAAACGAATGATTAAAATATTTTAATGCGTAAATTCATATTCTTAAATCAAACCAAATATTGATAATCTTTCCATTAATTTTGTGAACATTTGTAAAGCTCTTTGTGTATTCATGATATTTGAAAAAAGTCTAAAATGACCACCAGATGTGACCTATTTGACCAAGAGAAGCAAAAGTCTAGGAGTTTTAAAGTTCCCATTGTTCTTAATGACGAGAGATAAAGTTAAACCAGATGTGGCAAGAAGCCTAAATGTCTAGTTTAAGAGGATTGATGAATCTTGAGTTAAAGCTCTTGGAGATTTGAAGAATGCAGTTTTTAAGGTTTATCCAATCATATGTATTAAGAGGCTGTGTCCTGTGTGACGTACATGTCTAATAAAATGTATGCAGCTCTGAGCCCGAGTCAGAAAGAACGAAATAAATATGTGATTCATCAACACGCTGTGCTCGTTCTTTGCATTCTTGAATATGATTCCTAAAACTCTTGATTATAGAGTATAGATATAAATAAGAAAATGCCTGGCTAGGTGGAAATCAAAGTATATGAGAGCAAACGACTAAGGACACAATCAATTAACAGGAATTTTTAATATCCTAACACTAATATATGAGATAGTTCAAGCCGTGATTTGTCATAATTGTGAGGATTATGGTTTACAGCTCATGGAAACCCCAAATCCACAATCTTAAAAAATTTGAATATTGTGACAAGGTGCAATATGGTCCATTCTTTAAATGGTCTCTCAGTCTGGTTCAGTAGGAATCACAATCATAGGGAAAGACTGCTGACCTGACAGTTGTGCAGAAAACCATCATTGACACCCTCCATAAAAAAGAGGGAAAGCCTCAAAAGGTCATTGCAAAAGAAGATGGATGTTCCCAAAGTGCTGCATCAAAGCACATTAATATAAAGTTATGAGGAAGGAAAAAGTGTGGAAGAAAAAGGTGCACAAGCAGCAGGGATGACCACAGCCTGGAGAGGATTGTCAGGAAAAGGCCATTCAAAAGTGTTGGGGACTTTCATAAGGAGTGGACTAAGGCTGGAGTCAGTGCATCAAGAGCCACTACACACAGACGGATACTGGACATGGGCTGCAAATGTCCTATTCCTCTTGTCAAGCCGCTCCTGAACAACAAACAACGTCAGAAGCGTCTTACCTGGGCTAAAGAAAACCAGGCCTGGTCTGTTGCTCAGTGGTCCAAAATCCTCTTTTCTGATGAGAGCAACTTTTGCATCTCATTTGGAAACCAAGGACCCAGAGTATAGAGGAAGAACGGAGAGGCACACATTGCAAGATGCTTGAAGTCCAGTGTGAGGTTTCCACAGTCTGTGTTGATTTGGGGAGCCATGTCATCTACTCGTGTTGGTCCACTGTGCTTCATTAAGTCCATGGGTCAACGCAGTCGTCTCCCAGGAGATTTTGGAGCACTTCATGCCTCCTTCCGCAGACAAGCTTTATGGGGATGCGGACTTCATTTTCCAGCAGCACTTGGCACCTGCCCACACTGCCAAAAGCACCAAAACCCGGTTCAATGACCGTGGGATTACTGTACTTGATTGGCCAGCAAACTAGCCTGACCTGAACCCCATAGAGAATCTATAGGGCATTGCCATGAGAAAGATGAGAGACATGAGACTGAATAATGCAGAAGAGCTGAAGGCCACTATTGAAGCATCCTGGTCCTCCATAACACCTCAGCAGTGCCACAGGCTGATCGTTTCCTTGCGACGCTGCATTGAGGCAGTAATTGCTGTAAAAGGGGCCCAAACCAAGTACATATGCATACTAATACTTTTCAGAGGTCAGATATTGTTCTATGTACAATCCTTGTTTTATTGCTTGCATGTACTATTCTAATTTTCGGAGATTGCGGATTTGGGGTTTGGGGTTTTCATCAGCTGTAAGCCATAATCACAATTATGACAAATCACGGGTAAAACTTATTACATGCAAAGCAAGATAGTTCATCTCATATATTAGTTTCACCTTTTAAGTTGCATTACTGAATAAATGAACTTTTGCACGATATTCAAATGTTTCGAGTTTCACCTGTAGACTAGCTTAGTTTTGGTGGGTTTAATAGAACGAGGCGTTTCAGGTCACCTCCATTTCACATTTGGCGAATGACCTGTGGTAGCAGAGAATTGTGATAGTGTGTTAGTCATTTTGGGTCTTACGCAGACAAAGTGATTTTTTTTTTTAACCTTTCACCCACTTGGCCGACTCACGTGCCTGTCTAGGGTGAGGGTGCTACAGGACATCAAGCCCACACCAATGCTTCAGACCCAGTGTCACAAGGTAATGCTTTTGCAGATTCAGTGGCCAAACAGGTTGTTGTCACAGGTACCCCACACCTAGACTATGATACCCACCCTGTTCAGAGACACATGGAAAAGATGGCACAATTTTGTCAAGATCAGGACATAGCAAACCTCCAAGCTACAGCAGATCTTAGGTTCTGGGAAACCAAAGGTCTGACAAAGGACATGAAGGACCTTTGGACAGATGAGGGGAGAGCGGACATTAAACACAGTTGCCCCGCTTTTTAGTTCACATTATCATGAATTTGGTCATCTCACAGAACAGCGTGTCAAGGCTTTAGCAGCAAGGTTTGTATCTAAAGACCTTAAAAGGTGATTGAGGACAAGATTAGTAGATGTGCAAATTGCATTAGGAACAAGCCGGCTGAAAAAGAACTATGGCAAACATTATCATTTACCACCCCAGAAGGTCTAATGCAGTTGCAGATGGACTTTGCATACATGTCCAAGGCAAAAAGGTGGAGTTAAGTATCTGCTGGTCATGGTGGATCAGTTTTCTAAATAGGTCAAAGGTTTCAGAACCACCAAGAAGAATTTTGCCCAGTGTTAGTTCATTCTACGTAAAGGGATTAATCCCAGATTTGGAGGCCCACTCCAATTCAAGGGACAGGGCACACCCTTCACCAGCTAAGTGTCACAGAAGGTCTGCGAGCGTCTGTACATTGACTAGAAATTCCACATTACATACCATTTGCAATCATCAGGCCAGGTAGAAAGAATTAATAGGACAAAGAGAAACTTATGAAGGGAACCAATGGTATATTTAAAAATTGGCCAGACCATTTACCAGCAGTCTTCGTGGAGATTAGGAGGACACCCAATAAAGGATTTCCTCCTTTGAAGTGCTAATGGGTCAACCTTTGCTCACTCCTTGGGCAAAGATAGGGCCTCAAGTTATTGCAGATGATATTTGCGTAGCACAGGCAGAATATGTGGCATCCTTGACTGGAAAACTGAACAGCATCTATGGTGATGAAGCCTTGTCTCTACGTCTGCCTGCAGGTAATCCAACCCATCCTTTCAAACCGGGAGATCAAGTTGTGGTCAAACAGATAATCAGGAGGAACAAGGAGAATTTCCCCAGAGAGCTGACAATTGTCATCGCAGTGACCAGAACAGCAGCCCTGATGATCGATAACTCCCCAGCATGGATTCAGGCATAAAAGGATAAAAAGGTGGCTCACAAGAGCTGGTACACAGATTCTCCTTTCCATGGGCCAAAACAGTTCTAATTTTGTTTCATCGGTCCACAGAACACTATCCCAAAACTTCTGTGGTTTGTCCACATGACTTTTGGCATACTGCAGTCAACTGTTATTCTTTGGAGACAGCAAGGGGGTGCGCCTGGGAGTTCTGGCATGGAGGTCTTCATTACGCAGTGTGCGAAGTATTGTCTGAGCTGAAACTTCAGTACCCACATCTGACAAATCTTTTCTCAGTTCCTCAGCAGTCACACGGGGACTTTTCTCCACTCTACGCTTCAGGTAGCGCACAGCAGTCGAAGTCAGCATCTTCTTTCTGCCACGACCAGGTAGCGTTTCAACAGTGCCCTTTGCCTTGAATTTGCGAATGATGCTTCCTATGGTCTCTCTTGGTATGTTTAACATCTTTGCAATCTTCTTATAGCCATTGCCCTTCCTGTGAAGAGTAATCCCCTCTTCTCTTGTCTTCCTGGACCATTCTCTTGACTTCACCATGTTTGTAACCACACCAGTAAATGTCTAGAAGGAGCTGAGTATCACAGTCATTTTAAAGCTGCCTAATTGGTGCTTATTATGCTTTATTGCTGCTCCGTGACATCCACAGGTGTTTTCAATACCTGATTGAAAACACTTGAATGAACCTCTGTTCTTCAGAGTGGTAGTCTTTAAGGGGTTGAATAATTGTGTCAATGAAGAATTCACAAAAGAAACATTTACTACTGTATTACAAAACCAATTGATGTCATTTTAGTTGCATATGGTTCTTTAAAAAGTCCTTGAAGGATTTCATTCTGAATACAATTACAAATGTACACTAAATTCCCTAAAACCCTTTACAGCATTGGGGGTTGAATAATTTTGAACACAACTGTATGTGCAGGCAATTCGCCAACATTTGGCAAACTGCCTGCTCTCTGGATAGCTGAATGGCCAGGAAAGGTAACCTTTCGGCCCTAATTCGGAGCTCTTTGAATAACCCCTTTAGTATTTTTTATTCAATTCTTCACAATAAGCTAGCCCAAGTGTCAGCAACCTTGACTCTAGATGTTTTAGAACTACATCTCCCATGATACTTAGTCACCCATTAGGCTGACTTAGCCACATGGGAAATGTAGTTCCCATAACATCAGGAAGCCAAGGTTGCTGACCCCTGGACTAGGCCTAAAAAACTACTAGTATTTTTATTTCTGTTTACAATTAAATGTAATGGTAAATTTCTGTTTAGTATAAATATAATATGAATTAACAAGTAAACAAAAAGTTAACACTTCGTTACAGGTGTGCTGTAGTATCCTGTATGTAAACTAAACATGTACAAAACAAAGCCCTTCCAGACTGGCAAACGTCACAGTGAATCTGGAGCACAGCACAAGCACTTAGCATTTAACTGCAGTACTAGTTAATCATAATCTAGATCAACGCTACTTGTTGTATTGTCTGTCTGCTGACTGGGTTCCAGATTGATAGAGTCACTGTGAGGTTTGCTAGTAGTCAGTCAGGAAGTGCTCTATTTTGCAGAGTGTCTCTGCCTTCGCTCACATGAGGCGACGGACATCTGCCTGACATAATGTTCCAAGTCCCACAACCAGAACCCTGGCCTGAAGGTGATTTTGTTTTGTGAGGATGACCATTTTCACACCTCTTGGCCTCTAGCTAATCATTTTTGTTTTAACTTAATGTTGTTTGGACATTTAGGTTACGGTTTACATTTGAATATTTTATTTTATTATCCCCTTAACGACGCGGGGCGTACCATGCCGTCCTGCATCGCGCAGGCTTTAACGCCGCAGGACGGCATAGTACGCCCCGTGGCGTTTCGTGCCTCTGTACGCTGAAAAACGGCCCGCCTCCCTTCCCACAATGTCGATCGCTGGCTGGGGGTCTGCCCGACAACCATGAAGACCCTCCCAGCTGGCGATCGGCATTGTGGGAAGGGAGGCGGGCCGTTTCCATCATGGAAACGAGCAGTCAGCCAATCCGGGGACGAACCTGACATTGCAAAGGTGACAGACTGTCACTTCTGCAACTGTCAGAATGTCTCAGCCAATGATTATTGCATTGGCCGAGACATTGTCTCTGCCCCTTTCTCCTTTCCTCATTGCGATCTGAGGAGCGAGAGAGAGACAGAGACAGACATCAAGAGAGCAGAGCAGACAAGAAAGAAAAAATCCATCCACAACCCCCTGGCACACTACCCCCTGATTGGCAGTGTACCCCCTTGCAGTGTGCCCCCTGGCAGGCATCGTGAGAGCTGTGAAAAACAAATATATATTTTTTTTAAATAAAATCCCCTGGCAGTGTACCCCTGATTGGCAAAGGACACCCCTGACATTTGAGAACCCGCATTGGCATACGACCCCCCTTGGAATATTCTTACCTTGTCTAGATAGATAGAAGTACCGGCCACTACAAGGACCGGGAGGGCTTAGTTTAGGTGTTCTAATACTTGACCCCATCAGTTCCCCGACCTCCCATTTAATAAGTTATAACAAGATCCCCATAAAAATGTCCTCCCGCTTTTATTCCCCAGAAGAGGCATATGAGATCCTGGCCGCCTCAGAGTGACGCTCTCACCGACAGTGACACCCTCACAGCCTCTGATATAGAGCCCCGTAGTGAACCCTCCAGTGATGGTGACCCCCCCCACCATCTACTGGGAGGAGTGAAAGCAATTGGGTACCCCCAAATATGGCTGCCCCAGAAACACCCCCATTTATAGCGAATCCTGGCGTCACAGTAAGGGTAGAGGACTGTGAGCCAGTGAGCTTTTTTAATCTCATGTCTGACGACGTATTCGAGATGGTGATTGAGCAAACCAACCGGTTTGCCAACCAGTATTTATTTATTTAAAGGATTTTACCAGGAAGGATACATTGAGATTTCTCTCGTTTTCAAGTATATCCTGGGTTCAAGAACATTGAGTGGTTACAGAAATACAAAATAGTAAAATGCAAGATATTAACACAAAACCAAATATGCAGATTAACAAAAAAATAAATATGTAGGAAATAAAGTCATTGTCACATGTTTACAGGTGCATTCCGTATTGAGGCATGTTAATAGGGAATTCTTAAGGGTTTTTAGACTAGGGGAAGATTTGATGGCGTCTGGGAGGTTATTCCATATTTGCGGTGCTCTGTAGGAAAATGAGAATCGAGCCACTTTCTTTTTGTATTGCAAGTAAGGTGCTGGTCCTGGATCTGAGGTTATAGGATGAGGGAACTGCTGGTGCAATCAGCCTATTCAGGGAGGGTGGTAGGTTCCCAGAAAAGCTCTTAAACACCAGGTTGGAAAGGTGAAGGGTGTGTCAGTATCTTGATGCGCATCCGGATTCACATCGCCACAGGCGTAACAAGTGGCACCCAATGGATGTCGTAGAGTTGAAAAATTTTTGGGCTCTAACCCTCATAATGGGAATAGGGAAGAAGCCAAGAATCCGGTCTTACTGGCGCAAAAACCCCATCCTGGCTACACCACTATTCCCAAGGGTTATGAAGAGGGAGAGGTACGAAAATATCATGCGATTACTCCATTTTACCGACAACGCACTGTACCCACCAAGAAACGACCCAATGCATGACCGCCTCTATAAAATTCGGCCCCTTAGACTTGTGTCTGCCAAATTCACAGATAACTTATGTTCCCGACCAAAATAACTGTAGACGAGTCCCTTATGAAATTTAAAGGCAGACTGCTCTTCAAGCAGTACATCCCAAGCAAGCGATCCCAGTATGGCGTCAAATTTTATAAATTGTGTTGAGTCCACAAAAGGCTACACATGGGCGTTTAGGAAATACGAAAGGAAAGACCCCCCCCAGGATGCCCCGATTCTATTGGCACCAGTGGAAAAATTGTGTGGGATCTGGTCTATCCCCTGTTCAACAAGGGCTATTATTTATGGGTCGATAACTATTACACCAGTATTGACCTATTTAAAAATTTACATTGTTTCGAGACCCTTGCATGTGGCATAGTGCAGAAGAATCGCAGAGGTTTTCCCCAAATCCTGACAGCAGGCAAAAAAAGTAGAGGCTCCTCTTCAGCTCTACGTCAGGAAGAAGCGTTAGCCCTTCGGTTCACCGATAAGGATGTATACATGCCATCTACAGTGCACGACGAAAGTACAGTGCCAGTGTCAGAGGGAGAACAGAGCCACTGGAAAAGCCGAAGTGCATTGTAGATTACAGCAAGTTTATGGGGGGAGTAGACTTGGCTGATCAATGTATACAGCCTTATCTGGTGAACCGAAAGACTAGGGCATGGTACAAGAAGATTGCCATCTATTTGACCAAGATTGCAATTTTCAATGTGTACGTGCTCTTCAAGCAGGTAGCAGTACAAAAGCCATATCCCTTCCTAGAATTCATGCTAGAGATCATGTCCAAACTTATCCTAACCCCGGCCCCCGATACATCCGCTTTGGAATCGGGAGATCTCCAAAGATTAAGTGGCAGACACTTTCCTTCCCTAATCCCTCCCACCCACTGTAAAAAGTCCCCCCAGAAAAAAAGTATCGTGTCTGCCGCAAGAAAGGAATCCGAAAGTATTCTAGTTATTATTGCCCTACCTGCCCATCTCTAACTGGCCTCTGCATAACCGAGCACTTCAAAATTTATCACACCGAACTAAATTACTAAATCTCCTTTTCTGGTTTGTCCTGACTACCCTTTGTTGCCTGTACCGACTCATTGGCTTGTTATACCAACTATTCTGACTTCTGGAATCCCGACTTTGGCCTGTCCCTGTTTACGAAGAAAAACCCGGAGGTTATAGTGTGAAGGCGCTATAGAGTTAGATCAAATAGCAAAGCAATATACTTTTAAGCAGCTCACTAGTTGAGTGTATCCTTCACTCCAAAACCAGAATCTAGAGAGAAATCACTATGCAGTGAAATAGGAGCGCTAAAGATTAAACAAAGATCACATGTATCTCAATATATATAAATGAGAAGACAAGACAAAAGGAAGGTCTAATTTTTCTTTCTTTCCCTTGTTCTTATTTCTTTCAGTGGAATAATAAATCTGTTAAATGGCATCGACTTAAACAGGGAGTCTGCAAGACTCCAGATGTATGCCTTTAAGCCTCTTCTGGGGGGCTCCACCCATCAGCAGGAAAAGAGATTCAGGAAAAGAGATTCACAATCCTTATTCTTACAGGCTTGATAGTAGCTTTGAACCGGAGGTATACTTATGATCTCGAGAAAGGAATCAATAATAGTGTAATACTGTAAATTAATTGAGAATAGAAAATCCAGAGAGGGTTACACTCACGTGTTACAGAGCCTCTATTGAAAGTGGCTCTGTATAAGCGCCTGGGCCGCTAATCAGAGGGGGTCCATCCTCGGTACTGGATTTCCGCTGGAACACAGCTCCACCGTAGAACAGTTCAACCAATGCACAGATGTGGCAAGTAGAGAGGTAATGGCAAAAAATTAAAATGAAAATAAGTAAAAAAATATAATAAAATAAAAATGGCCAAAATATAAAACATGAAAATTTATTAAAAGACAAAACACCAAAGAAAGGTGTATAAAGTGCGAGACGCGTTTCACCTGCTACTGCAGGCTTCCTCAGTCAAAAAATTATAATAAAAAGTCCCCCAGGAGCCTCTTTACTCCTTATTAGTCTGTATCCATGTAAAAAACCGCATGTATTCGGCGTGCGGGTCACCTGCGTTCCACCTGTGATTGGTCAAATTCAGTGTGACGTATTTCCGTTTTCGGATCTTTGGGCGGATGTTTACGAATTTTCATTTCGTTTTTATTATCGTTCGGATCTCCGATTCGACTGTCATAGCGGCAATTCCTCATTTGAACATGTCCCTGTTTACGTTAAGCCCAGCTATTCTAAAATGGCTGCACCAAACTACTCAAAATACTCATTTAGCATCCTTGGCGTGTTATCTTTGGAGCAATATTCTTTCTTGGTGTGCCATGTTCTCTCAAAGACGACATAAATCCTGATAATCACTTGTCAGATTTCCAAAAAGCAAAGTAAAATCACTACAAGGGGGTACCGTTGAATTCGTAACACATTGCCGACCACAAATATCAATGTTGTAGGCCAGTAAAAGGTTGATTGAGCATAATATTATCAGCAAAATAACAGTTTTTGTGTAAAAAATGCAAAACACAAACATGAAGACTAAGTTTGGCCAGGGTTTGTGACTAAGTGGCTACTATAAGAAACTGGACATACCCCATTTTGAATACTCTGGGTTGTCTACTTTTCAGAATGATATATGTCATGATGGGGTACTTTTCATACCTGGGCTGCCATAACCTCTCAAAGTCAACATAGCGCCAGCAAACCAATCTGGCAAAGTTGTAAAACCTGAAATGGGCAAACTCTATATTTGACCCTGTAACTTTCCAAAACCTCATAACACCTCTACATGGGGGGTACCGTTGAACTCGTAAGCCATTGCCGACCAGAAATATATGTATTTTATTTCAGTAAATGCTAAGCGTACGATGTCATTCACACTGAAAATACAATGCAGAACTAGGAAAATAGCAAAATTTCCTTTTTTCTCATAGTTTAGATTTTTTTTCATACTATAATATGTTCTATATAAATCTTTGATGGAAAATGAAAGCCCTATTTCTCCTGAACAAAATTATATATAATAAGGGTGGGTACACTTAATATGTAAGAGGTAAATTATGGTTGAACAGCGAATAGCTGAAATTCTACTTTTAGAAGTGTTCAAAAGTGTTCCAAACTTGTACATCTTAACCCCTTAAGGACGGGAGTAATTTTAAAACACTGTCGCTGCAATACTACTACTAAACGGTTTGAAGCCATATATTATATACAGTTTTAAATAAACAGTGTCGTCTGTGTTCAGACGTTGCTACATGCAGGAAGCTCCTTTTTATTTTAGAGCAGATACAATAAATTTGGCAATGGGCATTAATCGTGATGCATCGTGGAATCGCATCGTGGCCAAAATAATCGTAATCGAATCGTGAGACTGAAGATGCGCAGCCCTACAGTTTATATGTGGATCGTCAGCCCAGTGGCTTAATCACACAGCCAACTGGTCACTTTGGCTAGCCACCCCCGGGGGCCGCATCATCCAAGGAACAGGACATGAGACGGGGGAACCACAACGGGGCCTGCGAAGCAGCCGCACCACAAGGACACCAACCTGATCTGGGGCGAGCGGAGGAGACACAGGAGCCGGATGAAACCGCAATGCTGACCTACGACCTTCCAGGCAAACGTCTGCACCAGGTGTGGCACCAAAGCAGCAACCCACACGGCAAGATGGCGCCAAACCCCCGGCGCATGCGCACCAAGCGCCGGAGGACCCCGGAAGTCACGTCAAGACGCGGCCCCAGCGCGCAGACACTCTGGACTTCCCTGCAAACGCCAGCGCATGAGCCGGTTGACCCCGAACCCTCCGCCGAAGACAACGTACGGAGAAGGAGGGCCAGGCCAGGCCTGGGAACGAGAGGGATAAGCAATGCGGCCACCCAAGGAACCAACAGATTTCCCCCCCATCGCCGCCTCCCAGGTAACCCTGTCCGGAGGACAGGAAGGAAAGACTGGGGGTTCTGGGCTTAGCTTCCTCTTATAGGCTAGAGGGGAGGAGTTACCAGTGAGGGAGGGGTTCACCTGTCCATAGGTGTGTTCAATTTTTGTTTTAGGCTTGGTAACCTCTCCATAAGTAGGATTGAATTAGAACCCATCGGTACTGCAGCTTGAAGTCTGGAAAAAAAGGTTTTTTGTTCTGATGCCCCTGCATGCAAGTTGTGAGATCTGCAAGCTCTCCTGAGAGCGTGGCCCCAGTGGTCTGAGGTCTGGAAATATATATATATGTACATTAGTCCAGATCAATAATCCCGAATATAGCCGTATGTAGTGAAACCTTTTTTTTTTTACTAATATTAAATTTAGAAGACAAGCTTTCGAGAGTATGCCTCTTTTCTTCAGGTCTGGCGCTATACTGACCTGAAGGGAGGAAACCTCTGAAAAGCTTACCTTGTAAATGTAAAGTTACTCCAATAAATACGTACGGCTATACATGTGATTTTGGCATCTGGACTAATATGTATGTATGTATATATGTATATGAGGTCCGATTTGTCTGGGTATACATTTATCTGAGGTCTGGTGTGTATATAATTTATATATGGAGGTGTGTGGCAGGGTCTGCAGTGGGTAAATGGTGTGTCTGACCATACATTTCAATATTAACATAAATTGGACAGGCTTTCAGCAAAATCCTAAATTATTTATTGGAAAGCGGTCACATGACATTAAAGTATCAGTGAATACCTGGTAAAAAGAATATCAGTACTCGTACTGTCTTGATAAAAAAAATGGTATCGCATATATCTTTAGTTGTTGAAAGTAAAGCTTTGTTAGTCCGTAGAAAAACCTGGCTCCTAACTTTTAGAGCTGGCTCCTGGTTTCAAAACAAAATTTGTCAAGCCCTGTGTTAAAAAAAAATATGACATTTAAAACTCTTCGTTAGCGCTCATTTCCGAGATATAGCCCATTTATGATGTTTTACTACCTTAATTTCAGATAAATGTGCTATGTAGAGCAATTATAGGGATTCCAAACAAAGTATATGGTCTGGCCCTAAAAAGGTTTAAATTCACAGCAATATGTATAGCCTTATTATAAACCTCATATACACTGAGAGGCCAGATTATTAGGACCACCTGACTTTTTAGGCAAATTAGCTATAATTTTGCATTGGAGTTGCTAGAGGGTCAGACCATTATAAAAAGGGAAGCAGGTTGTTTACCACAACAATGATTCTTTCCTGAAGATTTGGGTAAACAACGCCATTTAACAGCCTTTGAACGTGGGATGATTGTTGGCGCCCGGAGCCATGGAGTGAGTATCAGCAAAACAGCAGAATTTGTAAAATGTTCAAGAGCAGCTGTTAAAGTGTTTAAAGACTGGACTGTCAGCTGAAAATCTGGCTCTGAACTAGGGCTGCGCATCTTCAGTGGTCTCACAATTCGATTTTCTTGCCCACGATTCGATTCCACGATCAGAGGCGTAACTAGAAACCTCAGGGACCCGGTGCAAAAATCCATGAAGGGCCCCCCCCCTTGTCGGCTGTGGGGAGGGGCCAAGGTGGGCCATTGAACTCAGCGGGGCGTACCAGTACACCCCGCACCTTCAAGACCCACTCTCCACGGGCCCCAGTAATTAACCAGCCAGTATCAGACCCCAGTAATTAACCAGCCAGCACGGCCGGTGCAAGCATTTTTGTCTACTCAGGCGAAGATGTGTTCTGGTGCCCCCCCCCCCTCCTCCGTGTCATGCCTATCGGGAGTATTTGGTGTCATCTCACAGACCATAAAGGACGCTGAATGTTGATCTTGCACGGACAACCTCTAGCAGTGGTCTGAGTCACTGATTAATTAGGTGACACTCCTGTGCCACAGTGCCAATCTATGCTGTGCCCCTTCTGTGCCACAGTGCTAATACCAACAATATATTACCAATGCCACAGCTTCCCTACCTTACCACTCTCTCACTCTTTTGTTATGGAGGGCCTGTGGCTGTCTTTCTCATTTTGGGCCGCCAGCATCCAGTCAAATGTCCAGCAGGATCCTCTTCTCAGGACGTCAGAGCCCCGTTCAATACCTTAGCAGCTGCTGAATTGCTGCAGCGCAGCAATTCAGTTTGCTGCAGAAGTGTCATTGAACGCTTTGGATGCGAATTTCGAAATAAAATGGCCGACGATTCTTAATGAAAGATTCAGATTGTTTTTCGTATCACTCGGACAAAATATGATAAAGAAAAGCAGTCAGCACAATTCCGTTTTGTATGCACACACCACAAAGTATATTTTTTATTGAATAAACGTTATGTTTACTTCAGAAACAAAATTTAATTGAACTGTAATATATGTCTATGTGCATGGGGTAAATAAATATTTTGTGCTTTGGGGAACAAAAACCTCAAAATTAACATTGCCGTACGGAATTGTTACTTGCTTCATGGTGGCGGCCATCTTTACTACGTCACACTCAGCTACTCGCAGCATCTCCTCGGGTCGCTGCAAGTGCTAAATTAGCAGTGCTGAGCGGCAGAACGGCGTTCATTGGCAAGTTGCTAACTTAGCACTTGCGCGTTCAATACCTCAGCCGCTGCCTCAGGGTACAGCCAGTGCCAGCCACAATTACTGCTAGGGAGTCAGGGTAAAGGGTGGTGGAGATTGCGCCCTGCTGACATCATTGGCGGGTCCGCCCGGTTCGCCACCATCTTGGTGGAGACCGTCTGTAGATAAAGCCCCCACTGGGAGGCTATTCCATATAACCGTGATATAGAAAGGGTAGTAGATACATGGAATAACCTCCGATTGGGGGCAGTATCTACTACCCTTTCTATATCACCGTTACGTGGAATAACCTCCCAGTGGGGGCAGTAACGGTGATATAGAAAGGGTAGTAGATACTGCTCCCACTGGGAGGCTATTCCATGTATCTACTACCCTTTCTATATCACTGTTACTGCCTCCACTGGGAGGTTATTCCATGTAACAGTGATATAGAAAGGGTAGTATATACATGGAATATCCTCCCAGTGGGGGCAGTAACAGTGATATAGAAAGGGTAGCCCCAGTGAGTGCAGCAACAGGGATATAAATGTGAAAGATCGCTGTAGTAAACCCTGCTGTGAAATAGAAGCTTCTGAGTTTAACTCCTGCTGGACCAGGTATCTGAGCCCCACATTACAATGTGCTTCAGCTGTGCTTAAATGCCATTCTTCCTGCTGCTATAAAGGTCCTTTATAATTTGCAGAACATTGACAGATCATACAGAGCAGCAGGAAGGATGGCATTAAAACACAACTGAAGCAAATTGCAGTGTGGTGCTCAAATAGCTGGTCCAGCAGGAGTCAAAAACCAAAAGCTTCTCCTTCACAGCAGGGGAGTGTGTGAGTGGGGGAGGAGGTGTCACTATCTCCGGCAGGCAGTGTGATCACTCACCTCTTGGCCTGGTGGGATCATTGCTGCTAAGCAGGGCTGGTCATACCTCCTCTCTCTATCCACTGTAAGGAGCAGCAGGAGGTAGCACATGGCCCACGCTCTGCTGCGGTGCGCCCTCCCCCTCATCAGCCGAGCCCGGAAGTGAAGCAGGCAAGCAGCTGCTCCAGCCACAAGAGGGAGGGGGGGGGGGGGAGATAATTTACACAATGGGTGGCGCTAGAACCAAATCTCCGGCCAGCAGTGACCGGGGAACAGGATTATGGTGCCCCCCCCCCAGTTTGGCACCAGGCCATCACAGTAAGGTGGCTGCCTGTGCTGCCTTACGCTAGTGCCGGCCCTGCCAGCATCAGACCCCCAGTAATTAGCCAGCAGCAGACACCCCCAGTATCAGACCCCAGTAATTAGCCAGCAGCAGACACCCCCAGTATCAGACCCCAGTAATTAGCCAGCCAGCATCAGACCCCAGTAATTAGCCAGTCAGCATCCGACCCCCAGTTATTAGCCAGCATCCGACCCCCAGTTATTAGCCAGCATCCGACCCCCAGTTATTAGCCAGCATCCGACCCCCAGTTATTAGCCAGCATCAGACCCCCAGTTATTAGCCAGCATCAGACCCCCAGTTATTAGCCAGCATCAGACCCCCAGTTATTAGCCAGCATCAGACCCCCAGTTATTAGCCAGCATCAGACCCCCAGTTATTAGCCAGCATCAGACCCCCAGTTATTAGCCAGCAACAGACCCCCAGTTATTAGCCAGCATCAGACCCCCAGTTATTAGCCAGCAACAGACCCCCAGTTATTAGCCAGCAACAGACCCCCAGTTATTAGCCAGCAACAGACCCCCAGTTATTAGCCAGCAACAGACCCCCAGTTATTAGCCAGCAACAGACCCCCAGTAATTAGCCAGCAACAGACCCCCAGTAATTAGCCAGTATCAGACGCCAGTAATTAACAAGCCAGGATCAGACCCACTGTAATTAGCCAGCCTCTGCTCACTCACACACAGAAACAACCAACCCCAGCTTGTTACATACTTACCATAGGTAAGTATTGTCTCCACTTCCCCTCCCTGCACATGTTGGACACTTCCAGCACAGCAGGGAAGACACTGCTTTGCGTGGCTGTGGAGGGGGAAGGGGCGGGGCTAGCACGTCCCATGTGAGCAGCTGTCTTCTTCCTCCTCCTCCTCTCCCCGCGGCAGGGCCTTCACTTCTGGCGCAGTGTGTGGGAGTTTGATCCCACACGCTGGCGATCAAAAGGGAGACCAGGTGCCTGACCCCTGTCTGGACTGTGGGGCAAGCAGGGCTAGTAAGGGCCCCCCACGCATCCAGTTGTGGGCCCCCAGACTCAGGAGCCCGGGTGCAGTGATGCCCATTGCCAAATTTATTGTATCTGCTCTAAAATAAAAAAGGACACTTCCTGCATGTAGCAATCCAGTCAGTCAGTAGATAGACATTACAACAAGTAGCGTTGAGCTAGCTTATGATTATCAAGTTTAACTAGTACTGCAGAATTGTTGTAATGTCTGTGTGTGCTAGGTGCTTGTGCTGTGCTCCAGATTCACGGTGACGTTTGCCAGTCTGGAAGTGCTTGGTTTTGTACATGTTTAGTTTACATACAGCACTGTTTCCCAAACCTCTCCTCAGGACCCTCAACCAGGCCAGATATTGCAGATCACCTTGGGGAAATACAGACTGAATCCTGCAATCACTGAGCAGCAAATCATATCCCCTGTGCGGTGCTTCACATATCCTGCAAACCTGGCGAGGTGGAGGGTCCCAAGGACAGGTTTGGGAAACGCTGACATACAGGTGTGCTCATGCTGTAGTATCCTGTAATGAAGTGTTAACTTTTTGTTATTATAAATACAATATGAACGAACAAGTAAACAGAAATATAACATTACAATTAATTGTAAACAGAAATAAAAATACTAGTAGTTTTTTAGGCCTAGCCCAGGGGTCAGCAACCTTGGCTCCCTGATGTTATGGGAACTACATTTCCCATGTGGCTCAGTCAGCCTAATGGGTGACTAAGTATCATGGGAGATGTAGTTCTAAAACATCTAGAGTCAAGGTTGCTGACGCTTCTGCTAGCCTATTGTGAAGAACTGAATAAAAAATACTAAGTTAACTGACAGCACCATTCCACCCCACTCTTTGCATGTTCATTCCACCCCAAGCACAGCTGCCAGGCTCCCCCTCAATTTATTCTCCCCCCCCCCCACCCTCAATGTATTTTACCTTAGGCTGGGTTCACACCTAGGCGTTTTGTTATAAGCGCGTTCCCCCCCCCCGACGTTTTATTAGCGTTTGTGTTAATTAGAAACGCGCGATTGTTTTGATTTGACTGCGGAGAACTCCAATGAGAAAAAGACACACACACACACGAGCGGAGTTGACTATATTAATATGGAAATGCACAGAAGACAATGCACTGCAGCACTAGTTGCAGGAGTGCATTTATTGCGTGTGAGAAGGTGAGAGATGAACTACAGGAGAAGGTTCTGGGTCCATCCAGTTATTGCCAACCGATGGCAAAGAGTACAGTCTGGGCTGTCTATGGAAGCCTCCCGGAACATGGAGAAATTCTTTGAATACACACGCATGTCAATAAATAGGTGAGTATATGTACCATGCTATTGTTGTTGAGTCCCATTTGATAGTAGCATCATAGATTTGATTGGGAAACAGGTGGGGATAGCAAGATAGAGCATCAAGTTAACCTGTATTAACCCTCTTTTTTTTTTTCAACAGTTTTGATGAGCTACTGGAGCTCATGTCCCCATCTTTGGAGCGGCAGGACACATTTATGTGCGACCGTGTTGCACCTGTGGAAAGACTGCTCATCACTTTGCGGTAAATTGACTAACATCACTACACACATAATCCAGTGTGATGTGCTGTGAGAGAATCTAAAATTCACTGCACGTTCGGTGACTTTTCATTCTCTTCAATTCAGTATGATTTGGCGATCCCATTTCGGCGACCCTGCGGTGTATTCAGCAAGCACCTCAGGGCCGTCGTGGTGCAGGGAAAATCCGCCGCAAACTCGCCAAACACTCACCGCAAAACCCAGCGAACGCACACCAAAACCCGCAAAAACATCAGGATAAACCCCGCCAAACAAGACGGAGAAACCAGAGCAGCCTCCGGAAAAACCAGACACCGCAGACGAATGGAGAGAGAGTGTGTGTGTGTGTGTGTGTGTGTGTGTGTGTGTGTGTGTGTGTGTGTGTGTGTGTGTGTGTGTGTGTGTGTGTGTGTGTGTGTGTGTGTGTGTGTGCACAGGATGAGGTATGGCATGTGTGTACCACAATCAAACTCATTTAAAAAACTTTGCAACCTGTAAAAAAAATTACACACAAACTCCGTTAAATCTTAATAAAATAGTATATTTAAAACGCAATAATAAAATATAATAAAAACTTTACAACAAAAATTATACACACGTAAGTGCGAAATCAGCCAACGGGCAAGTCAAATGAGCCAACGGGCATTGCAAAAGAAGCCATCGGGCAGGGTGAAGTGACAGAGTGGCGTGGTTGACATGTTTCGGGGGGGGGGTGTTGATGGTGCATGGGTGTTTGTGGGTATGCATATGAAGTAGTGTGTGCGCATGTGTGTGGAAAAGTGGGCCTGGAGTTATTTACATATTGTGGTACTGCGGTGGTGGCGTAAAGAGAGGATCGTCCACCTGCATCTCCTCCCTTGTTCCACGGCTGCTTGAGGGGGGAACACATATGGGTACTGTGGGCGTGGGTGCCAGGTTTCGGGAGGGTGTTGATGGTGCATGGTTGTGGTGAATGGGTGTGTGCACATGGGTGTGGAATGTTGGGGTGGTTGGTGTTGAGGTATGGGGGGACAGTTGTTTGGGCGTCATCAGGTGGAATGTAGGACCGTATTACTCCAATCAAGGACTGCCGTAGATCTGGCTGATGAGTTTTTGGGACCTGTAACATCAGGTCCTCCAGACTTAGGAGAAATAAGCCCTCACATGTGAGCTTGGGAACAGGATGCGCCATGGACTATAGAGCCTTGATGAGCCTGTCCTCCTCTCGCTCAAGCCTCTGCCTACGGGCCTTGACCATGGGACGTGGGTGAACAGGTGCCAAGGATGTTGGGGCAGACGGTGTCTGTGTCAATGGTGTTGGTGACAGTTCTTGTCGGCGACTCTTGTGCTAGTAGTGGTGGTGTTGTACTCAGTCGTCATCCTCCTAGTCGTCCTCTTCCTGCCTCTCCCAGCTGCTGTCGGTGCTGTCATTAGGAAATAATACATTAGTATGTGCAATATATAATTATTTGCATGTTCTGTAAAACTATCCATGACCCTCCTAATCATTGTCATTGGCGTGACTTACCTACGCATTTCCACGCATGGGATCAGAAATGCGAGCTGGTCAGCGTGGATATACCGCACTGGCAGCTGCTCCACTGCGATCTCCTTCTGTCTGTGGAGGATGAATGCATCTTTCAGGCTTTTCCACTTGCCCTTCATTAAGCAAACTGTTGAAACAAAATGTAAACAAATTTTTTTTTTTACATTTTCATAGGTTTTTGGCGACTGGACAGTCATTGGTCAGTCTGCACTACGAGTTCCTGATTGGAAAATCCACAGCTAGCAACTCTCGTCAGAGAAACATGCTGTGCCCTATGGGTGATCCTGCACGATGTTGTTATGGGAAAACCAAGCAAGGAGGAGTGGTTGAAAATAGTACCAGTTTTTTTCAACAATGTGCAATTTTCCGAACAGTCTGGGAGCAATTGACGGAAAACATATCCGCATCATTAAACCGAAGGGGAGTGGCAGTGGTTTTTTTAATTATAATAAAAATTTATTGTTTGTGTTTGTGGTATCTGATGCCAACTACTGCTTCAGATACATTGGCATTGGATCGTGCAGAAGCAGCTCGGACTCGGCAGTATTTGCCCATTCCGACTTTGGCCAAATGCTGCAGCGGGATGAACTAGACCTTCCAAAGAACACCACGCTGCTTGGCACCGCTGACCCAGAAATGCCTTTTGTGTTTGTGGGAGACGAAGCATTTGCTCTCGGGGAACATCTGATGAGGCCCTACTCAAGCCGTGGACTGAATGTACAGAGTAGGGTATTTACTTCTCATCTGACGCGAGCATGCAGGGTGGTGGAGTGTGCATTTGGCATACTGGCAAATAAATGGCGTATTTTACACTCACCAATCACTCTCCAATTGGAGAACGTCATCTCTGTGGTGAAGGCGGCCTGTGTACTCCACAATTACGTACGCCTCCAAGATGGATTAAATTTTTAAGACTCTCTACTACATAGCTTGGAGAATACAAATATCGTCACCTGCCGTGGTAACAGACATGGAGCCACCGTTCGGGACCAATTTGCAGGATATTTTATGTCACCGGAGGGTGAGGTCTCCTGGCAAATGGAAGCAATAAATCAAGGATTAAAAAAATATATATATTTCTTGGGTAAAGGTTGCGGTTTTTTATTATTTAATTTTGTTATTTTACTTATTTCAGACCCTCAGATTATTTTTTAGGATTGTGCCTATTATACATCAGCTGCTCTAAAATTTCCCCACACCTTGTTACTACATTTCCAATGGCTTCAAATGCGGCTCTTCTGGGTATATATAGCCCCAGGTCACACATGGGTATTTATTGCCCCCAGGTCATGCTTGGGTATTTATTGCCCCCAGGTCACACATGGGTATATATTGCCCCCAGCAGCCCCTATGTGTATATATTGCCCCCAGCACCTCTTATTTGGCATGACCCCCATGCACCTAAAAATAAAACAGTTTACCTCTCGTCCCTTTCTTGCGCTTGCTGCATGTCTCCCAGTCTGCCCACAACTTTGCGCCGATCTCCTCCCACGATCGCAGCCTGGTTGTGCGGTTTTTGTAGGCACTGTGCTTCTGGTCGTATATTGCTTGTTTGGAATGTACGTGGCGGATGAACACATCAGTGTCCAGAAGGCCCACAGCTTCTGCAGGATCCATCTTCCAGCATTCGTGCAGAGTGGCGTCTGAATTCCCCGGGGGGGGAGGGGGGTGTGGTCTTTTCCCATGTGGGGGACGCGCGCTGATGACGCCGTCGGCACGTTGTTTGTTCAGAAAATGCGCATTCACGTTGAAGTCAATGAGACGCAACGCTTGGTACTACACAAAGAAGCTCCAGGACTTATGTGTGCGTATTACATTTTATTGCGCGCTCCTGCGCGCTTTAAAACGCTAAGGTGTGAACAGGTCCCATAGAAAAGCATGGGATTTCCCGGTTCATGCATTTTAAAGTGCGCAGGAACGCGCTTTAAAACGTCTAGGTGTGAAGGGGCCTTACAGTTGCCACCAGCCCCCCCTTAATTTTCTCTCCCTTACAGCTGCATGTGCCAACACTGCCAAGCCCCCTTCAATTTATTCTAACCCCCCCCCCCCAGCAGGCAGGGCGACTAGTAGAGTCACACTCACCACCATCAAAATGATTCTCCTGTTCTGGGATGATCTGGGCCTCTAATCTGTGTCCTGTCCTCTGGCTGAGGGGCAGGCAAGCTGGCTCCGTCCTCTCTGTATGCTCCATGACCTTTAGTGTCTTATCTGCATCCTCCTCGTGCAGAACGGAGCTATGCATCACATGTCTTAAGGGGGCGGAGCCATTGCAGCATGTCCTTCCCAGCTCATGTTTTGAAAGTGGGAGGCACACTGCTGCGCTGACTCTGCTCGCACACAAGGAAAAAAAAAAAGCCGAGGGGAGCCTTGTGGCGGTATGCCCTGCCCGAATCGATTAGAAGGCGGAAATTAATCAATGCAGCAACGCGGACAGCAGCATCGCAATGCATCGTGCCACCGATTATTTTTGACAGCCCTAGTCTGAACGTGCGAATTGTGGCCGTCAGCAACTAGTCAATTTTAGGGCAGAATGGAGAGTGGCAAGATTGGTACAAAACAGAAGGGCAACAGCACAGCAAATTACTGCAGATCGTAATCAGGGATCCTCTCAAATGATCTCTGAACCCACTGTTTGTCGTACATCGTATGGGATGTAGAAGCCAAGGCCTGTTCAAACACCTTTGCTGTCTGCAGTTAAGAAAGATAAAACGTCTCCAATTCGCACAGGAACACAAGGATTGGACAGTCGAGCATTGGAAAAAACATCATGTGGTCCAATGAATCACATTTCCAGTTGCATCATGCAGATGGCAGAGTGAGAATTTGTCAGAAACAGCATGAAAGCATGCACCCCACATGCAGGAGTACAACCCTTCAAGCTGGTGGGGGCAGTGTTATGGTTTGCGGCCCTTTAATTTGTGTGGAACAACGTCTGAATAGCACAACATACCAAAGCATTGTTGCTGATCAAGTTCATCCTATGATGTTGATGGCATATCCCAATGGAGATGGCTTCTTCCAAGAAGACAATGCACCATGCCACAGTGCTCGTATTGTGCCGGAGTGGTTTCAAGAACATGAGGGAGAATTTACCTTGCTTAGGTGGCCTCCACAATCACCAGATCTCAATCCTAGGGGTGCACCGATATATCGGGGGCCGAAAGCTATCGACTGAAAATGCCTCTTTCAACATTCGGCAGATGGAAGAAGGACGAGCTGCAGCTCTCCCGATGCAGTCTGATACTTTCGGCTGTTGACACACAGGCACAGCCAGCATCTCTCTCTGCAGCCCGGGAGCCAGCGCTTCCGGACAAGCAGGCGAGGCGATTTACGCTGCTGAGGGGTGCAAAAATCACCCACCCGCTCACTGGCCGCCGCGTGGATCCTCTCTGCACTCTCTCCCCTGGCTACCAGTCCCTGGTTTGCAAATTGTTCCGGCAGAGGCCGTGTCTGACATTGGATGGGGATTTCAGGTAGGTTTTCTGTCCCCCTAGAACCCCCCCTGCCATTAACCCCTGCAGCTGCAGAAAGCAGACTTAAAGCTTTCATTTGCACAGTGCAGTCTGTGCTCGATTGTATGCTAGAGGAGTGTTGGGAACCGTTGGCGCTAGGGATAAGGATACGGTGTAGGGGGGGGGGGTCAAGATTTACGCTGCCCCAAGGATGTGTCCGACACCCAGAACAACACAAAAAATTGTATAGAGGATAGATTCCCCTAGGCAAGTGGAATGTGTGGTATTTGACTTAATTGGTAGCATTCATAAGTCAATTACTGTTCATGGCAATTGATCATTAGTACCGTGCTGTCAACTCAAATTTAACACATCATAAAGAGATCTTTAAATAACATCTAAATTGAGAACAGTTTGAATTGCTTAGATATTGGGTACACAAATAAATTTTCAGTATATTTCAAGAAGGTCTCAAAATTCAGCATGTAAGAATAAACATATACATCACTTTTGGACTGTAGGAGACTCAGCGGAAATGTTCAAATGGTATATAGGGGTGATCTTCTGTCTCAGAATTTGGTGCAGCCCGAGTGCATACGGTCACCAAAACAAATTTCACTGGATGTCTTCAAATCCTGCAGTGCAAATACAAGCAACAGGAGCACAATTGCGCAGTACGCGGCGGTACCGGCCCCCATCTTCTCCCCTATGGGGTACTTACAGGAGGAGGAGCCCCTAACCCGGCTCTGGGGGATATGTGCGTGTAGGGTGTTTTCCGGCAACCCTCGGCCCTTAACGAATCCTCTTTGAAATAGCGAATCCTCTTTAGAAAAATAAGTGAGTGCCACTAGTGTTGCTAATGGACTACGAGAATAATGTAAGCAGTTACTTCATTGTGGAAATGGAATACAAAGATGAATCGTGGAGATAACGGGAGGGGGAAATTATCACAGTTTCTATTCTTTCAAAAAGTGGATTAGGTCGAAGTCTGATTTTTTTTTTCTAAAATCAACTTAATTCCCGTTACAATAAATTCAGTTTGTTCCGGGAGGAATAGTTTGGAGACTTCCAAGTGGAAACGTGCGGCATCCGCGCCTATCTGGTGTGGGATAATACTATATAGAGATTTAACGTCGCACGTGACCAAGATGTAGTTTTCTTGCCATTGTGTATCTTCTAAAACTTGCAGTATATTGATGGTGCAGGGGTGTGAGAATTGTATCGCCCGACGCCCGGGACATGAAGATCCGGGCGCCGGGCGAGTAGTTTTTTTTTGATGCAGTCCAGCGGGCTAGAAGCCCGCCGGACTGCGAACTAACTACAGGGATGCCCCCGATACCGGAAGCCGGCATGGAGCCAGCATCCGAGGGGCTTGGGCGGCTGTTTGAATGCTCTATCGGCATTCAGACAGCCGCCCCTGGAGCTCTCAGCCGCATACTTCCCTTCCCGAGCGGCGCCGACAAAGTCTCCGCGCTTCCACTCGTTGAAGGACCCAGCCGCGATCACGTGGGAGTCCCACGTGATCGCGGCTGGGGGTCCTTCAAAGAGCGCAGGCGCGAAGACTTTGTCGGCGCCACTCGGGAAGGGAAGTATGCGGCTGAGAGCTCCAGGGGCGGCTGTCTGAATGCCGATTGAGCTGGGGGGCAGCTATCCAGGAGCTGGGGGGCAGCTATCCAGGAGCTGGGGGGCAGCTATCCAGGAGCTGGGGGGCAGCTATCCAGGAGCTGGGGGGCAGCTATCCAGGAGCTGGGGGGCAGCTATCCAGGAGCTGGGGGGCAGCTATCCAGGAGCTGGGGGCAGCTATCCAGGAGCTGGGGGGCAGCTATCCAGGAGCTGGGGGGCAGCTATCCAGGAGCTGGGGGGCAGCTATCCAGGAGCTGGGGGCAGCTATCCAGGAGCTGGGGGCAGCTATCCAGGAGCTGGGGGGCAGCTATCCAGGAGCTGGGGGGCAGCTATCCAGGAGCTGGGGGGCAGCTATCCAGGAGCTGGAGGCAGCTATCCATGAGCTGGAGGCAGCTATCCATGAGCTGGGGGCAGCTATCCATGAGCTGGGGGCAGCTATCCATGAGCTGGGGGCATTTATCCATGAGCTGGGGGCATTTATCCATGAGCTGGGGGCATTTATCCATGAGCTGGGGGCAGTATCCATGAGCTGGGGGCAGTATCCATGAGCTGGGAAATTATCAGGACAAGTTGATCGTCCTGAGGGACAAGTAGATTGGACTACTACTTAGTCCACTGGACAAGTAGATTTTTTTTAAATTTCCACACCCCTGTGGTGTCTTTTAAATATGCTGGTGTCTGAGTTACTAGTGGATGTAATTGAGGATATTGGGAAAATAACGAAAGAAAGAATGGTAGACAACATAATGGATGGGGAATATATGAAACAGGGAAAGAGGAAGAGGAATAGGAAAAAGGAAAATTCCTGAATTATGCAGTTACCTCTCCAAGACAGAATAATTGTGTAAGAGGAAGACGTCAACCCTATCATCAACAGCGTAGAAGATTCAATGCCTATGGCGAATAACCACAGAGAAATGGTAGATACGAAGTGGAAGGATATAGACCACCACATGAATATGGACCTTCCAACCACCAGAAGAAGACACACAATACAAGACCATGGCATGAAGAAAACTCCATCTACCAACGAAGACTCCCACCACAAAGAAATAAACTTTTATAATCCGAAACAATTAACGAGAACAGCTCCAAGAGGAAGGAAGCAAAGTGACAGAAATGGATATCACCAGATGTACCAACAAAGAAATGGACAGAAAAAGCATGATAGGTACTTTCCGCAACCATCACATCCCACACAGAAATCCTACTCGAACCATCAGGATTTAGGAAGAATACAAGGTGTCCCGTTAACGACCAGATTTCAGTTTCTGGACAATCATGACAATGAGGTTTCTCAGGAGGACAAAAGAGAATTAGAGGTCCGACTAAAAGAAGACTGGCAAGAAGAGTGGAAAACTCCAAGAAAAATAATTTATACAGAAGAGGATGCAGGGCAGGTACAGCACGAAAGAACAAAAGAGGAAGATACGCGTCGAGACGGGAATATTCAATCTTACCAATAAACCATTAACAGAGTCCTACAAAAAGGATTCAAATTCACTCCTAGTAATTTAAATCTATTTGATACATACATAGACCTCCAAAAATTTAAGAGGAATCTCTGCATGAAAAAATATTTCCTTAAAAATCCGTATGAAAAGGACAGAAAGCGTCATCTCTACAGACATACACAACTGAAGGAACCATCAACCTTTTACCCCAAATCAATGATTCTAATGAAATCAGTTGTTTTGAGAAAATGGTGTTAACAGAAATCGAAAGGTTAAAAATTACCAAGAGCGGAGGGAACTTGACCAAACAAGAAAAAGCAGCTTTGGAAAATTTAAGCTCAGACCCAGATAAGGTCATTAAACCTGCAGACAAAGAGGTGGGGGGGGGGGGTAGTCCTTATGAGTAGAGAATATTACAAAGAAGAAGCCAGAAAAATACTTAAAGACCCGCGAGAGGAGATTGGAAAAGAATTGGGCATTTTAGACACCAAAGAATATGAATACTTAAATATCACACATCCACAACTTCCGATATTTTACTTCTTACCTAAAATTCATAAAATCCAGAGAAACTCCCAGGACTGCCAATTATTTCAGGCATCAATTTTGTTTCTAGTCATATTTCAGAGTATATCGATCATCAATTACAACCACTAGTAACTCAGACACCAGCATATTTAAGACACTATCAATAAACTGCAAATTTTAGAAGAAACACAATGGCAAGAAAACTACATCTTGGTCACGTGCAACGTTAAATCTCTATATAGTATTATCCCACACCAGATGGAAGTCTCCAAACTATCCCTCCCGGAACAAATTTAATTTATTTTAACAGGAATTAAGTTGATTTTAGAGAAAAAAAAAAATTGGTTCATGGATACATTTTATTTACAAATAGAAGGAACACCTATGGGGACCAAATTTGCCCCAAACTACGCCAATTTATTTATGGTTGACTGGGAGGAATCATGGTACCCCGAATGGAACAAACAGTCGTCTATAAACGCTATAGACGACATTTTCTGGAGAGCAGGTACTACAAAGTTTCTTAGAAACTTTAAACACGACTAACAGAAATATAATCCTGGAAACTACATATAGTCAAAAAGAAGTGACATTTCTTGATTTAACCATCAAAGATCTTAACATCAAATCTAGAACCTTTTTTGAAAAGGTGGATGTTAACCGCTTTATAGGGAAGGATAGTTGCCATGTCTCACAATGGCTAGATGGCATTCCTAAAAGCCAATATATTTGTTTGAGAAGAAACTGTACAGAAGATACCCAGTTTGATGAACAAACGAAAAGATTAACAAAAGACTTTGAAAAGAAAGGATATAAATCAAATTATTAGAAACCAAACTAGTAACTGATATATTTCAGAAGTTCTTTGCGTACCATAAGAGTAAGAAAGAAAATTACATTAAAAGGGGTCCCCTTTATATTTAATTTTAATGCCCAAAATTCAAATTCAATGGTCTGATGTATGTGGGACGTACAACACGACCTCTGAATAAACGGAAACAGGAGCCTGTAAGGAACATTAGAAATGGAGTCGAAAGGGGGGCGTGTCCGGTGGCTAACCAAGATGGCCGCGTGATCCCGGAGCTCCTCGCTCATCCCCAGCAAACATCAGCGATGCTGCAGCCCATATCGCTCCTACCTGGCCCTGAGTGCTCTCCTTGGCTCCCGAACTGCTCCAGGTACCCGGAGATGCCCCCAAAACTCAAAAAGCCCCAACCACCGGGCCGCCTCCCTTCTTTCTTTGGCGATCGCACGCCGGGCCTGGAATACTCCGCCTCTAAGATGGCGGCAGCCACTCCGCGCACGCCGGACAGTGGCCCAGCCACGCGAGAGGACAGAGCGGTTGCTCACCACATTCCACGCTGACATCAGGGGTGATATCCAGGAGGGGCTGGCAGCAGTCGGGCCAAAATAGATGCGGTGGGGGCTCGAACAGACACCCTGGGAAAGGCAAACGACGCCTCAGCTAAAGCCCATAATGATATGATCCAAAACTTGGAGGCTCTCACGGAAGAAGTGCGCCAACTTCAGCGAGCCCAGGACAATAGATCCTGGTGGAACAAAGTGCGACTCAGAGGGGTCCCAGAGGATGTTAGAGACCTGCAGGATTTTAGGC
Organism: Leptobrachium leishanense; assembly: GCA_009667805.1. Lineage (NCBI taxonomy): Eukaryota > Metazoa > Chordata > Amphibia > Anura > Megophryidae > Leptobrachium > Leptobrachium leishanense. The sequence goes on along the minus strand of CM019065.1, from coordinate 260,058,287 downwards.
ACAGGTACCTGCTCAGTCTCTTACCCGATAAAAGCCCGCCCCCCCCCCCCCCGGAACATTGCTTATTTGACAGGGTACATAGAGCCCTTCATCCCCGAACGCGACCAGGGGAGCATCCTAGAGACATTACCGCCAGATTTCATTATTATGGGGTTAAAGACGCGGTAGTCGCAGATTCTAGAACGCAAACTCCGTCCATCGACAAAGTTATGCCGAAGTTGTTTATTGACCTCTCTCCAACTACTTTGCAAAATCGCCGTCCCTTTAAACCTATCATGGACCAACTGATTGCTCACAATATCAGATATCGCTGGGGGTTCCCGTTTAAACTTGTGGTTTCCCACCACGGCACTACGCATATCCTAGACGATCTTCAGAGGGCCAACCGCTTTCTCCATGCTCTGGGCTTGGCAGGTCCGCAATCCTCCCCGCCACGGTAGATACTTTTAACCCCATATAGGATGGAGACTGAATGGTCTCAGGCCTCCCCAAAAGAACAGTGCCGGCGATCCTCATCTCCACCCTGACTTTCGCCTCCAAGTCATAATCTGATGTCTGCACGAAGATAATTGGGTCCTGCTGATGATGTATCGCCGCCGGACGCGGAATTTATCCAAGTCTTTATAGCATAGCCTCTTCGGGATGAAGAGTCTCCATTTGGATCCAGATAAGACCTGGACACCGACCTTGGTGACGCCACTTGACAGATGTCGTTGACTCCCCCCATTTGGGACACTGTGTACCCTTCATGGTTTTCCCCCTGAAGTGGATTACTTCAGTTTTTGGATGGAGTCCGAGACGGTTTCCCTAATTGCTGGGATCTTAGTTGGATTGTCTTTTTTCTCAATCCAAGCTACTGTTTGTATGTGTTTATTTTTTCTCTCCGCTTTTTCCTTTTTTTCCCCCCTTTATGCAGACGTTTTTATATTCTGTTTTTTTTTTTAATCAAGGTCTCGTAAGGTCAGGTAAAATGTGGTTGTGTTTCATTAGCTGTGATGTATTATTCTGTACGGGTGCTCTACGTTTTCTATTACCAATACTTCAGAAGAGGGGAGGCATGATTTATCAGACTTCGGTAGAGACTGATGGCTCACGGAGGCATTCACACCCAAACACAACTTCTACGCAAATTGACTTCGTTTTTGTCACTCAACGGGCAGCGAGAGATGTATTATCAGGCAAACGCGTTGGTGGCCCCAGTTACCAGAGGAGGTCCTTCAGCTTCTGGAGGATCTCTGGACATCTAAAGCCCCAAGCCCAGATGGGTTTAGCCCCCTGTATTAAAAGAAATTCCGATTCAAATTGGCCCCACTCTTAGTTAATATGTATAATGGTTTCTTGGAAGGCAAACTCTCACCATCATGGTGATCCCGAAGGAAGGGAAGGACCCCTCTACTTGCGCTAGCTACCGCCCAATATCCTTGCTCAATGTAGATATGAAAATTTATGCAATGGTCTTAGCTTTACGTATGAGCCGTCACCTGTCATCCTTAGTACATCCTGACCAGGTCGGCTTTATCTCATCTCGCGGAGCCCCTGATAACATTTGCCGCACGGTCAACCTAATATCTCTGGGGCGCACGCTTCCAACCATCATTACTGCTTTCTCGACGCAGAGAAGGCTTTTGATCGAGTGGACTGGACATACTTATGGGAAGTCGAGATGGTTTGGTGTGGGTGACCGGATGATAGGAGGTATTCGTGCGCTTTATGCATCACTGACGGCCTCCGTAATGGTTATGGGAGGGAGATCACGCCCATTCGATATTCTGAACGGTACGCGTCAAGGGTGTCCCCTGTCCCCGCTCCTGTTTGCCCTATGTCTTGAACCCCTGGCTGAACAGATACGTCGACACCCGGATATCTCAGAAATAGAAGTGGGCGACATATGAGTCTTTTTTGCAGACGATATCCTCCTTACGATAACCCGACCCCTTATTTCTTTACCGAACCTGTACAGTTGCCTTTCCTCCTTTGGCGCCCTCTCTGGCTATAAAATTAATCTCTCCAAATCAGAAGCACTGAATATTTCATTGCCTCAGGAGGTTGTTACGCTCCTGCGGGACTCCTTTGCTTTTCGTTGGTGCCCCTTACGAATCCAATACCTGGGGATCTATCTCACCTCACATAACTCAACTTTACGAAGCTAACTATCCTGACATGATTCAGCATATTAAATCCCTATTGTGACAGTGGTCCTCTTATTCCATCTCTTGGATGGGCCACATTTATGCTCTTAAAATGACAGCACTCCCGAAACTCCTGTATCTTTTCCGCACATTACTGGTTCCACTCCCACTGACGATTTTACTCGACCTCCAATCAGCTTTTTACCGATATGTATGGCAAGGGAAGAAACAGTTTCCAGAATGATACTACGCCGTCCCAAATCCCATGGAGGTCTAGCGGTCCCTGACCTAGCTCTGTATTATAAAATTGGCACAATTGACACAGCTTCTTCAATGGTCCTCTAGAAGGGGCAAGGTCTGTTGGGTAGATATAGAAAGTGAATGTATCACTCCGTCATGTTTATCACAGATACCCTGGAGACAGATCTCGACGGAAAGGCATCAATTGTTACCCACCTCCACTCATTGTCTATATGGTCTAAGATCAAACATCAGACGTCCCTCACCACCCCTACCGCTGGACTGATGCCCCTAAGAGATAACCTGCTCTTGCCCCCGTGGGTTGGGGGGGGGGGGGGGTCGAGCTTTTTATTGGTGGCAGAGGGAGGGCTTCACGACGTTGGGTGCGGTGCTATTACAGAGGAAGTTCCCCTCTTGGGAGTACTTTAGAGAATGTTTTTGCAATGATCTCCCGCGCTCTAGGTATGCAAGTGCTCCCCAACCCTGTTTTGGCCTTACTCAATAGCCCATCACAACATCATGGATTATCACGTCCTTCCCGCAGACTGGTCCACCGTATCTGTACGTCTGCCTGCATATGTATAGCCTGCTCCTGGAAACTGGATCTCCCCTCTGTACCGAAGATAGTTGCGAAGGTGTGGTATCTTTATAAGATGGAACGTCTGACAGCACAATTGCATGACACGCTCCCGCAATGCACTAAGATCTGGGAACCATGGCTTACGACTCAGACCATCCCGTAATCTGGTATAGAACTGTTGGGTCCAGAGACCTTGATTTAATTTTTATGTATATATCTTTCTGTTCCTTCCCCCCCCCTTTATTTTTCTTCTATTATTTTTTATTATTATTAATGTTGTTCTGCAATTGATTCGCATATACTTTCGAGGCATTGTTATGACTCCGGGATAGGAAGCTGACCCTGCTCCTTTATTTTATTTACTAGTTGTAAAGCCTGCCCAGAGGGCAGTCTATTGTGGATATACTGCCCCTGCTCATGGATATACTGCCCCAGCTCATAGATACTGCTCCAGCACGTGGATACTGCCCCCGCACGTGGATACTGTCCCCCGCACGTGGATACTGCCCCCCGCACGTGGATACTGCCCCAGCCTGCCCAGAGGGCAGTCTATTGTGGGTATACTGCCCCAGCACGTGGATATTTGCCCCCAGCTCATGGATTTGCCCCCAGCTCATGGATTTGCCCCCAGCTCATGGATTTGCCCCCAGCTCATGGATTTGCCCCCAGCTCATGGAGTTGCCCCCAGCTCATGGATTTGCCCCCAGCTCATGGATTTGCCCCCAGCTCATGGATTTGCCCCCAGCTCATGGATTTGCCCCCAGCTCATGGAGTTGCCCCAGCTCATGGATTTGCCCCCAGCTCATGGAGTTGCCCCAGCTCATGGAGTTGCCCCAGCTCATGGAGTTGCCCCAGCTCATGGAGTTGCCCCAGCTCATGGAGTTGCCCCAGCTCATGGATTTGCCCCAACCTCATGGATTTGCCCCCAGCTCATGGATTTGCCCAGCTCGTGGATTTGCCCCCAGGTCGTGGATATGGTCCCCCAGCTCGTGGATATGGACCCCCCCAGCTCGTGGATATGGACCCCCCAGCTCGTGGATATTGACCCCCCCCCCCCCACCAGCGCTCATACTTACCTGTCGAGCGGCGCCAGGGAAGTGAAGATTTCCCCGCTTCCGGTCTTTGAAGGACCCAAGCCGCGGTCACGTGACCGGGGCTTGGGTCCTTCAAAGCGGAAGCGAGGGAACTTTCCCTTCGCCGCTCGGGGGACCCGTTAGATGCACACAGCAGCCGGGTAGAGGCTGCGCTCGCAGCCTCTACCCGGCTGCCGCGCGCATCCAACCCCCGAGCGGCGGAGGAAACTTTCCCTTCGCCGCTCTGGGGTTGGATGCGCGCGGCAGCCGGGTAGAGCGAGCGCAGCCTCTACCCGGCTGCTGTGTGCATGTGTAACCGCCGCGGCGAGCCGGCAGCCGGCTCGTGCCGCGGCGGTTGCATGCGCGCGCAACCAACCGCCGCTGGTTGCGCGCGCATGCGCAGTAAGACTTTGGCGACGGACAGCCAAAGCCTTACTCTTTTATTATATAGATTTGTTTAGTCTCATTACTGCTTCCTTGAGAGTATGCATCGCTTTATGTGCTTCCTTGAGAGCCTTGTTGCTGTATTGAAAAACCAATAAACTTTTTATTTAAAAAAAAATAGAAATGGAGTCGAAAATTATAGTGTATCCTTACATTTAAAAAAAATGCCCAATCAAAATCCGGAAGGTATGAAATTTATGGGCATTAAAAGTATCAGGAAAAACTGGAGAGGAGGAAACTACAAAAGAAAAATAGGCATGGAAGAAATGAAGACCATCTACGAACTAAACACTTTACTTCCATACAGCCTAAATTCAGACTTCGAACCAATCCACTTTTTGAAAGATTAGAAACGGTGATAATTTTCCCCTTCCTTTATCTCCACTATACTTCATCGTGGAAATGGAATACAAAGATTTAACTCCTTACATTATCCTCCTAGTCCATTAGAAAAATAAATATCACTAGTGTTGCTAACAGTAACAACTTCATTTGTATTATCGCATACGTGAGAATGAGGAACCTATATAGAGTGTACTTCATTCATTTTCACTTAAACTACCACATTCGTTCATCTCCTTTCCTTGCTCTTAAAATTCTAGTTATAATTCACATTTCAATTAGAATTGTGTAAAAGGTTTCACATATAAAATGACTTCTTATAGTCTATACATAAATAACGAAACCCTACTTACCAGCACATTGCACAAATATAATACAGTTTTTAACAGATAGTTATTGTCCAACACCCTGATCGATGTAGCAGAACACTCGTAAATATAATTCAATAGTTTAGATTCTGTTAAGATGTAAATTAGTATATATATGGTACTTTTACACTTGGATTGGAACACTTCTGAAACACGAGACAGGTTAACTTACAGTTGATGAACAGTATACATTTAGAAAGTGGACACCTAATTGCCTTTTAATCTATGTTGTTTAATTTCCAAAACGCTACTTTTAATAAGAATTTTAATATGCAGTATATACACTCTAGTAATAGTTCAAGCGATCTCTCCAATAAAGTATATTATGAAGCAATCCACTTTCTAACATCCAGGATGGAAACTAACAAAATTTAAAATGCTAGATAAATTGTAAAGGAGGAATCCACTCCCAATATGTATACAAGTCCAACATTTACGATGTGAAGCCTCCCTTTTAAATTTCGTTAGAATGACTGTTTTTATACAACATGGGGTTAATCCTTCACCCCACGATGGTCGAAGATCTACATTATCAAGCCATAGAATAGAGATTATGGTGATACCATCCTATTTCTTGTGCAACATCTTTTTCTAGGTTGCTGCTAACTCTCGCCCGTATTTTAATAAGGAAAAATATTTTAAAAATTTGTCAGTATGAACATCCGCTACAATGGCCAACAACTTTCATAGTCTATAATGAGAAGGGCAACATTATATTGGAACTCTTTGTACTTGAAGGTTAAATATGTTAGTTTTAGAAGGTCCGTAAATTCTGCAATGTAATCGGATAGTATGTGGAACGCGGAAGTAATTGCGATGGAACGCACGCCTCTCCAAAACGAGGCAAATGGATTTTAAATTGCACTATATTAAAAAGGAACCTACGATGCACAAGTGACTGTCTGTTGAAGCCGTGAATACGGCAAAACGCGTTTCAGTGTGCTCACTGACCTTTTTTAAATTTGATTTTAAGAGAAATAAATTCACTTTGTAATTTCTGTATCACGGTGGGATATTTTTGGTTCCCTTTAACCACCATAAGAACTGATCCAGAACAAAGAGGATTCACTAAGGGCCGAGGTTTGCCGGAAAACACCCTACACGCACATATCCCCCAGAGCCGGGTTAGGGGCTCCTCCTCCTGTAAGTACCCCATAGGGGAGAAGATAGGGGCCGGTACCGCCGCGTACTGCGCAATTGTGCTCCTGTTGCTTGTATTTGCACTGCAGGATTTGAAGACATCCAGTGAAATTTGTTTTGGTGACCGTATGCACTAGGGCTGCACCAAATTCTGAGACAGAAGATCACCCCTATATACCATTTGAACATTTCCGCTGAGTCTCCTACAGTCCAAAAGTGATGTATATGTGCAGGGTGGATAAAAATCAATGATTTTTTTTTTTAAAAAAAAACGGATTTTTTGGATTTAAATCTGATTTTTTTTTTATTTAAATCGGATTTTTTTGATTTAAAATCGGATTTTTTTAAATAAATGCTTTTTGAGGAAAATATATTACCATCCAAAGGTTATTCCATCATGAAATAAAGATTCGTTTTTTAATTATGTAGAATAAGGCTGTATGTTTAATTTTTTTGGTAAATAAATTCCATTAATCCATTCACAATGTCATGCTCTTCCAGAAGTTTTTTGTAAGAGTATTGGGCAGTTTCTCTGCCTACAAGATATTATCACAGATGCTTGGTTTACTTTTGCAGTTCTCCAAAACTGAATTTGACTCAGCAGAGATCAACATGCCTCTTCTTCACAGCAAAAATGTGATAACCTGAACAAAGTTGAGAAAAACACCTAATCCTAACTTCTACAAACCTATGAATACAGAATCAACTCCTTCAGTGCTAAGTTTCAACAAGTTCAGTGAATAGAATAGAAACAATATTTTTTTAGATATAGATTGTTTGGAGTGGAATAGATCTGCACAAGAAGAAAGTGTACATACATACATACATACATACATACAGCAATGGTAATATAAAGATTTATTTTTCAGCCCTTATGGACACTAAGATCTGCACATTAAAATACTGGTAACCCTTAGGTTATGTGAACACCTTCTATTACACATTAGTTTTATGGAGTGATGCACTTTATCACTTTAGTTAGTTCACACATGCATTAATTTGCTATATACGCAATTAGCCCCTAGAGGTTCTTTAGTGTACATTGATCACACTATAAGTATTATATTTAATATTCACAATTATATATAATTGCACATATGACAGTATAGAGACCTTCAGTCTCTTATAGGTATTTAGGTATAATATCCTAAAGTCACGAACACTTTGGGTGTACGTAAATGATGGGTTAATACCACTATTTATGCATATATTAAAGCACATTAGTTGCACTTTATTTACTATACATTAATATATTTTATTTATATATTTTAATACATCATATGCATTTCACTAGTTTCAATATTATACATTGTTCACATATATAGCGTTTTGTCCCTGAATATTGCCAATACATTTATTATTATTTATAAATTTATCACAATAATGTGAGTATACACTTAGTTTTTAGATTACATCAATTTCTTGGAGTTTTTTCATTCACTTTATCACATTTTTATGGACAATATTTTTATGATAACCCTAAATTCTATCATTTTATTATTATAGAGTATTTTTATTATACAGTACCACATTATAACCTATTGTCTATGGGTATATCGGGTTTTATTTCTATTTCAATGTTATTTAGATTATTTCTGGTTACATCCCTAATGCCTTCTTAGCCCAGTGTACGTGAACATTTTAGGTATTATGTTATTTATGGTAAATTTATGTATTGTCATATACCCACATAGCCTGTAGCTCGACAACACCAGTAACTACAGGATATCATGCCTCATTAATGTGCTCTGTAGTACTGTGGCATCATGTAAATAGTGACCCCTCATTCCCATAAATATAGAGTCTGTAAAACAGTCACTTTATATATGGATTTGCGAATTTTCGATTAATGGGCCCTTTGTTGTGGTGGCCGTTGGGTCTGTGTCCCTGATTTGATCAGGGATGGTTATATTTGAGGCTATGTTCGGAGTTGCACAGTATTTTGGAGATTCCGCGTTTCAGCTTGAAACGCAGGACGATTGCGCATGCGCAAAATGGCAGGCGCAACGCTTACAACATAACGAGTAAATTCCTTTCCTTTGCCGTGTTAATCTATCACTTCCGCGTTCCGGGGTGATACGTGGAGCCTCCAAACATGCGCAAAATGGCGGGTGCCACTTGAGCACACCTGTGTTCAAGTATAATGATTTTTAAGTGATTGATTTCTTAATTGTTAACAAAATGTGTATTGTATATAAAGGCAGCAGCAAGAGCAGACATGATAACCAGCTGAGGAAGCCTTTGTTGGCGAAACGCGTCCTGGTCTTTGGTCTGGTAGATATGATCTATTTTAAAGTGAATAAATGTTCTTATTTTTTTAAAAACTCTAATCGCTGTCTGCCTCCATAACTCCTGCAAAGAAGGTCTGGGGAACACCTTATGATTCCCTATGCGTATTGTGACGGAGCCAATAGAGGCTCAACTGAATGTGAGTTTGGCCACTCCCTTCTAAAATACAAAGTTGTTTGTGATTTATCGCACTAGGAGGTGCTTTTTTGGTTTCTGTCAATTTTCCTACAGCATTCCTATTTTTGGTGAATTCCAGAGAGGTCGCTTGAAGGTCCTATGGGCACCTAATATAAAGTCCCTGCTCGCCTTATTCCTAAGAGCCGGTTGTAGGCTCCACAGAATTGCACACTTCATCTGCATTTTTGAGAAGATCCACTCCTAAAGACAAGCGACTTCTGTTTATGGACATATTGAGTGTCTACCCCACTGTCTTTTTTGGACCTAGGTCTCTTAAAGCGCTGTGTTGTTTTCCTGTTTGCATAATTGTTACTCGGGTATTTAGAGAAACCCCCATACACAGCATTCAGCGAGTGGGATAGACACCATTCCGGTGTGCGCTTCACCCCCCTTTTTTCCTTTTCCATTGATGAAAAAAAATTATTTAATGGCACCACCCAGATATTACTAATCTCGTTCACAACAGATTAATTTAGCTCAGGTCAGTTTATTAGATATTCGTGTACTCAATCACAAATTGTATCTGTAGAGACTGGTAGATACAAACTACTATCAGGCTTATTAACCCTATAAAAGGGATGCATCTCCAATGCACACGTTCAGCAATCATGGATGTTATTGCACATTTCAGTGTTGAAGCTAATAGCTGAGATACAGCGCACTCTGTGTCACTGCTACCAAAAACTCAAACAGCTAGTAAGATCTATACTATCTGGCTTCAAAAGGGTGTTATCCAGCACTTGGGGAGGGAAAAAAAAAAAAAAACAGACAAGCAATCTCCCTTGGTGTGTTAACCCCTTAAGGACGCAGGGGTGGCGCCCTTAAGGGGTCGATTTCGCCAGCGAGGCGTACAGGTACGCCTCCGACAGGTGCCATCGCGCGTCATTGGCTGCAGGGGACGGCTTGATTTCAGGCCGTCCCTGTGCAGCCAATGACGCGCGCCACTAGTCAGCGCATGCAGGCTGCGGGGAGGGGCCGAGGTGGCCCCATTGAAGACAGCGGGGCGTACCTGTACGCCCCGCGTCTTCAAAGCCCACCCGTCGCCAGGACGTCATGGAACATCCTGCGGCGTTAAAGGGTTAATTAAGCTGACTGATCTTACACTTAGACCTTGCTCACACCAAATGCAGAGCAGATCTGCTCAGGTTTCTGCACATGCACGCTAGTCTTTTAGACGCGTTTTTGATAAGGAGTGGGGGGGGGGAAGGAATGCTGCATTTGAGGAACTACTAGTATATTAACAACCATGCCATTCACAGTGAAGTACTCACTACAGCTCTCCTTATCAGTAGAGGACATATCCTGGGAACACTCTTCCTGTTATCCAACTCCTCTGATCAGCCTTCTTCCTATTGTTCATTATTGATACCTGCTGTCATACAGCTCAGGGCACTCTTCCACCATACTAATGAACTTGTCCACCATTGTTCCTTTGCTCTCCAGATCACAAGGTCACCTTTTTCCACAAACAGGAAGTGACCAAGAAAGATTAGATCATGCCAGAGGACCATAGAGGTTTTATTCTTTATGGTTAGTTTTTTGCATTGAATTGCATTTGTGATGCGTTCCAGAGCAGGTAAAATAGGGCTTGCTGGAGGCGGAGCTAGCTGAGACACTGAGCAGATGCATTTCCTGGAGCTCCACCAGCAATTTGTATTTAAAGGTGACTAAAGCAGGGTTTTTGTGCCCTATCTGGACTGTCTGGTGCCTTCCCTCCACTTGGGGTGCCCACGGTGGAGTTCGCTGTGCGGCTGACTGTATTACGCAGCCCGGTGAGTTTCGGGCCTAGTCTGCGTGGCGGAGCCAGGGAGTTTCCTACGGATTGCCATGGAAGTAATTTCAGGTCGCGCGAGGCTTACCTGGGCCTGGATGAGGAGCAAAAAAAAAAAATCGCAACAACGGCAGGAAGGTTCAGGAGGCCCCCGTCAAAGGGACTTTCGAGAGTCATTGGGGGGTAGACGACTCACTGGCAGCCTAGATCCTTCTTTAACCCCCCCCCCCCGGATTTCGGCTCCTCAGAGGAAGAGGTTTGCTCCTGGCCCCTTGGTAATGGGGCTGGCATTGACTGGCTTGGCCCGACGTCCCAAGACAGAAGGGGTGCAGCTGTGGTCTCAGAAAAAACGTAAAGAGCAGGCAGTGACATCCAGGTACTCACTCTGTAAAGAGGTGCCGTGAAGTGGCGAGTGAGCTTACGTTGCAATGGCCATTGAAACAAACAAAAACCTCAGTTTTGTTGTACATGGAACACATAGAAATGAGCGCAGATGACACCTTATTTCCTTGTTATGTTTTATACATTGACTGGGCTGTTACTCCTGGCAGTTGCTGCCGCTCCGGTGAGTATGGGCGCGACGCCATTTTTTCTGTATTTAGTGACATCCAGCAGGTCCCAGGAGCTTACCTCTGATCCCTCGCACCACTGCTCGGAAGACAATGCCCTGCTACTCTCTGAGGGGGGTACTCGGGTATCAAGACCCCGGAGCCCTGTACTCATGAAGACCGTGGCGCAGACTACGGGAGGTGTCTTCAACGGGAATAAGATGCCCTCGGGTGTTTGTTCACCCTCCAAGATGAGGCGCTGAAGCTGCCCCTGGAGGTGGAAGATGACGCCCGCCCCACCACGATGGGGGATCACCACAGATTCAGCGCAGAAATTAAGAGTATGTGGTCCGCTGCGGTGTCTGGGGTACGGGCTGGGGTGGACTTGATAGGAACTCAGGTGGCAGTGGTGCAAGCGCAGAATGCTGAAGTGGCTGCAGAGCAGGTGATTCTTTCGTCCCAGGTGAGTGCCTTGCAGTCCCAGGTTGACCTTTTGACCTGCTCAGTGGAGGTTCTTGAGTCCGACACCACAGGTGGAATATACGTATACGAGGTATCCCCGAATCGGTATCTACATCAGACCTGCTCCATTATGCCACTCACCTGACGCAACAGTGCTGTTTGACAGTGTTCCGGATCCACTAGCCAGCAAAGGCCCCCCCAGGATTCTCCAAGGGATGTCATTGAGGTTACCAAGACTGCTGCCATTAAGAAACTAATCATGTCGGCACCCGGGGCATGGTCTGCAGTGAAATTTGATGGAGCGTCGCTGATGTTCTACAATGATTTACCATTTGTGACCCTGCTTGCTCGGTGTCGGTACCGTAAGGTGACGGCATTCCTCTGTCTTCGGGGTGGTCGCTTATTGCTGGGGCTTGGCTGGCTCCCTCGTGGTGACATATGAAAATGTGCCTTATACGGTTTCTGACCTGGCCTATGCTTTCTGGCATTGGTTTGTCGCCGGCCCCGGCGACTGCTTCCCCAGGCTGAGTTCCAGTTTTTGCTGAGCATCCCCCCTACATTGAGAGTTTTATTCTTGAGGACGTTATAGATTTCCCTGACTGCTGTAAAAAAGTGTTTTTTTCTTCTCTTCCCCCCCCTTGACAAGTTTACTGACCTTTTTGGGGACTGGTTTAATTTTTATTTGCTACCTTACTTGCACTTTTGCTTTTCCTGCTGGCGATTGTGTAACCCCCCTACCCCTTTTTAATTGTTTTGGCATCTACCGGGCCAGTCCTGACGTGCGCCACCATGGCTGTGCCTGTCATGTTTGGCCCTCGGGCTCCCAGGACTAATGACATTATCCCTCCATTGGCTCCTTTGGGAGTGCGCCAGGAGCGTCACTGTGATGGCCTTTGCCACGCCCCTCGCCCCCATATTTTTTATTTTCTGGGTCGCCATCTTTTAACCGGTGATGTTTATAGCACCCACTCTTCCCTATTATTTTTTATTTTCTCTATACTCCTTGCTGTTCACGTTCGTACTATTTTCTGAAGACTTTTTTGTACGCCTGCCGAATTTCTGAGTTTATATTTTATGTCTTCTATTTTGTTTTAATTCCTGAGGACTCAGGATTTATTCCCGAAACTAATTTTTCTTATTTCTTTCCAGCTTTGCTTAGATGCCTAGTTAGTATTTTAGATATCTGTGACCTCATGACAGGCTACGGTAGGGATGCACCGATACCAGTATTGGTACCGATACTGCCATTTTAATAAAAATAAATAAGATCGGTGGATACTTTTACCGATAGACGCGGCCTCCGGTGCTTCAAACACAGCCTCCGGCGCGCACTTCGTGTGTGTTCGTCGCATGAGTCAGCGCATCACCGCAGCAAGCCCGCGAGAGAATGACATCGCTGACAACAGGTCACGTGAGACTGGCCCGCTAGTCAAAGGAGCGCCACGTCTCACGAGAAGCAGGTGCGTATGCGCTGTCTCTTCCCCCTCCCCAAACGAAAAAATATATATTACTCTTCCCCATCGCGCCCCAAGCAGGAGGTGCAGACTCGGCCAGCCCAACAGGCTTTAAGATGGCCACCAAAAGGCACGGACCCAGTGCAGAGAGACTGCAGTGGAATGCAGCATCTGCTCTGCACATGCAGGGTGTGAGAGTTGGCTTGGAAGACTGACCTCACGGGACGCGGGGAAACCGCCAAGGCTGTCCCGACTAGGCCGCAAGCGGATCGGGTCAGCTATCCACCCCACCGAAGGAAGAAGCAGGTTGGAGAGGGGTTCAATCGGGTCATCCAGACACCCAGAGCGCTCAGGGCAAAAACGGGGCAGCAAATCCGAGAGGAGTCACCAAAATAACGAGGGAAAAAAATCCACAGAGAGAGCTCCTCATAATGCATTGATCCCCCCCATACAACACCCCCCCCCCCCCTCAAAAGAAAAAAAAAAATCGGAGTGCTGGGACAGGCCTCCAAACGGCTCATCAGGCTTTCAAAATTTATGGTATAGCTGCCCCTTCCCCCAACGAAAGGAAATAAATTGATGGGGGAAAAACAGAGTGCTGGGACAGTTAATCTTTTCTGAGTAGTAATTGGGCAGATGAAATGAGCATATATATATACACTCAAAGAAAAATAAAATTACATAAATAATTTGCCATTTGTAAATAAAAATCAACATGTATGTGTACACTAATAAAATAAAAAATACTATCTAATAATAATTTGATGTCCAGACGAGGTAGCAAGTTAGTACAGAATTAAAAATTATGCTGCTGCTGGTGCTTAAGTTAAGAGATGTATATATATAATTTTTTTCTGATCTCTGTAATATATATCTGTATGTATATACATGTGTGTGTGTATATATACATACATATATTACACAGACCTCAGACCAGACATGCGTGTGCATGTATATACACACATACGGGTATGTCTGGTCTGAGGTCTGTGTAATGTATGTGTGTATGTATATACATGTATCTGAGTGGGTATACATGTATCTGAGATGAGGTGTGTGCAGGGGGTAAATGGGGCGTCTGGCCATACATTTCAATATAAAACAGAACAGGCTTTCGGCAAAATCCTAAATTATTTATTGGAAAGCGTCACATAACTTTAAATAAAAGTATCGTACTTGGTATCGGTGAATACTTTAAAAAAGTATCGGTACTTGTACTCGGTCCTAAAAATGTGGTATCAGTGCATCCCTAGGATACGGCCCTGCGCGGCCATTTTCTTCGATGACTCATTTTGGCCCTGTGAGGCCTTTTCTTTATGTGTGTCATGCTGACTTAAACAATAAAAAAAACTTTAATTACAAAAAAAAAAAAAAATTAGGGCTTGCTGCAGTTTTTCCACCTGCTCTGGACCTGCACGCTGCAATGTGAACCGGAGCAAAAAAATACCATTGGAATACATTGGACGCAGTTTTGATCCGGTCTGCAACTGCTCTGCACTTGGTGTGAACAAGGCCTTAGGGGGAGCTGTGCTAGTGGACAAAATCATAAATTACTAAGCAGTTCACAATTTACAGGCCACCCCAGTGTGATTTTTTCAACAGTCAGATGGATAAATAAATTAAAATTAAGCTAAGCACTTCTCTGCTCCTTGATATGGGCAGGTATTAGACCACAGGTATTCTTAGCAGTATAAAGGGCAGGTTCCCTCCTTCCATCATCTTTTCCATAAATACACTAGAAGCTGCCAAACATGCTCTTTTAGATGGATCTCAGGCTTAGAACCAGCATAGAAATCTGTCATCCATTTAGTGGTATGTTTTTTAAAAGGATTTTGCCAGGACACAGAGGTTTCTCTCATTTTCAAGTATGTACCGTTAGAGAGGTGCTATTGCTGGGATCGAACCTGTGTCTCCACAGTATCTCTCCACATTTATAGAGCAGTGATGTTACCTCTACTCCACCCAGCCAATCATTCCATATTCAATCTAGGTATACATGCCAGAAGGACTCAAAGTAGATTCAACCCAATAAAAACATATAATAGTTTTAAAAGCTATAGTTAACCAGCATCAGCGAACGCGATTCCCCAAATTAGGGATGCACCGATACCACTTTTTTGAGACAGAGTACGAGTACTGATACTTTTGTTCAAGTACTCATCGATACTTTTATTTTATGTCATGTGACCACTTTACAATAAGAACAGACCTCATATAAAGCCCCCAGGTCTCAGATATGTCCCCCCCAGCGCGTGGATACTGCCCCCCCCAGCTCACCTGGCACTCTCCGCTCATACTTACCTTCCTTTAGCGACGCCGGGAAAGTCTCCAGCCGCGATCACGTGGGACCATGTGATCGCGGCTAGGGGCCTTCCAACGAGCGCACGCGCGGAAACTTTCCCGGCGTCGCTCGGGAAGGTAAGTATGAGCGGAGAGTGCCAGGTGCCTGTCCGAATGCTCTATCGGCATTCGGACAGGCCCTGCAGCTGCTCTCCTCACTGTTTATACTTCCCTTCCTGGGCGACGCCGGGAAAGTTTCCGCTCGTGCGCTCGTTGGAAGGCCCCCAGCCGCGATCACATGGTCCCACGTGATCGCGGCTGGGGACCTTCCAAGGAGCGCGCGAAGACTTTCCCGGCGTCGCTAAAGGAAGGTAAGTATAAACACAGTGAGGAGAGCAGCTGCAAGGCCTGTCCGAATGCCAATAGAGCATTCGGACAGCCGCCCCAGCCCCTCGGATGCTGGCTCAATGCCGGCTTCCGGTATCGGAAAAAAATATCGGGGGTACTGCAGGAGTACCAAGTACTCCTGCAGTACCCGGTATCGGCACCGATACTAGCATCGGTACAACCCTACCCCAAATCTATGTCGGCTTCATCAGCGCAATGCAGGCAACCAGACAGCGAAATCTCCGTGTATACGGTCTCAAAATAAATGAGCAGGGGGAGGGATCATTCACAAGTCAGCAACCAATCATAGGAAGCTGCTCCTTATCCTATTGGCTGGGTGAATCCGTCACTAAGCACAAACCTTGATATCACTTACAATCACGTATCATTGGGCTGTCTACAGTCATATCATCCCAAAGTTCATTCATTCATCAGCTCCAGCCCAAATACAGAGTCCCCCAGTCGGGGGTACACCCCATAATATAAGCTTATCCTGAGGCAGGGTGCAAATAGAGTTTACAGCATACCCTTTCAAGTATCTGCAAACTATGGAGGCACATAAAATAAGTGCACCAATATCTCAATATTCCTCAACTTCATAATATCTTGAGTTTAAATCTATATGCGGCTAAAAATGAGCACAATTAGTCTGCCAATTAAAAAAAAAAAAAAAGGAATTTATACATAACTAGTATAGCAATAATCCAACCATTAACTATTCCTCTAGTGCAGGGTTTCTCAAGTGGTGGGTCGCGATCAGGGGCGGACTGGGTCGCGGGGCAAGTGCCCCCCCCAGGCCTTTCTAATGCATCTTACCTGCAGCAGCAGGTCCCAGGCAGTGCGGCTACCTCGGAATGTTCCCAGGTGCCACCTGGGGCCCGCTGCATCAGGTAAAATACTCTAATTGCAGGGTGGGGGGAGATTCTGTAATGGGAAGGTGTGGGGTGGGACTCAGTGACTGGCAGCAGCTCTGTATTCCAACACCATGAGCCACTGTGCACAATGCACATCTCAGTGAAGCAAAAGGCTGTTGGATAAGGGGGGCTCCCCATGTATATTTGATTGTGGTTTTCTGTCCTTTTACCTATCTATGCAGCCTTCTGAATATCTGTTATTCTGTCTGTCCATCTATATCTGTGTGTCCTGTGTATTTTTCCATCTGTCGTTGTATCTAGGTCTTCCTCTCCATTTCCACTCTATCACTCTATCACTCTCTCCCTTTTACACTAGAAAACTCATTCCTCTTCCTTTCCTGCCTTCCTCCTGATGTGATAATCCCAGCAGAAAACTTGAATGTACACTGAGAATTCTCAGCAGAATCACACACTACTTCCTGATCCCGGCCTCCCTGCATACCAGGGACGAGCGGTGAGGTCAGTGGCTGGTGAGGCACTGGCTAGTATCAGAGCCAGATATACACAGGTTACATGGATTCAGTGCTCCCCAGAAACTGGCTGCTCTCAGTGCTCCCCGGGATCTGCATCATCCACTCCAGGCAGCCGCGCACTGCCCCCTCCACCTGCAGGGAGGAGGTGCCGACACAGTGACACAAAGCACAGCCTCGCACCCACTGACTGTGCAAGCGAGGACAGTCACATGACTGTCCTGCGTCAATCAATGCATGGGAGGCCAGCCTCCCAAGGAGGCATTTTTTGAATGGCTTGAACCAATGGTGCTTTCCCATTGATCTAAGTCATTCCATTGTTCTTTAGTCCCCCTCTGAGGCGCTGCAGAGCGTAGATTCAGGAAGTAGACGGCGCCAGACGCGCACTGCAGACCTCAAGCTCTTTGCCAGCTCGAGCTTATGCGATTAGCGTAGCGTTCAGCTACGCAAATTGTGTAGGCTCAGGGAGGGCAGGCAGCTGCGAAAAATAATGTGCGCAGCAGCAGAGGGACGGTGGGGGAGCATGGAGCAGGGGAGTTTAGGTTTTTAATAATATTTTATTCACTTAGTGATTTAACCCTTTCGCTGCTGAGCCATTTCACCCGGTTTCGCTCATCATGTTTCACCGCGTTTTTAAGCCTTATTTTAATATATGACCCAGACATTATAGATCATTCTTTCCGGCAGACTCGGCAGATTCACAATATGTCATTATTATATGTATACGTCATGTCCTGTCTGTATATTATAACAAAAAAGGCAATAAAATTCGAATTTTCAATAATTTACAATGTGTAAAGTGTTTTGTTTTTCTCACATTTTAACATGCGAGCATTTGCGGTTATATTTTCTATGGGGTGCACTTGATAAAAAATTTTTTAGATATGGGGACTTTTTTGGGAAAATTTCGCTATTTTTAACAAACGCACCGCATACAAGAATCGTTGGGAACAATATTGCTGCATTAACAAAAAAAAAAAAAAAACCTTTTTTTCCCCCTTTAATTTTTACATGGTCGTGTTTGGTATTGTTGGAAAGGCCATGCTCTGGCCAATCCAACAGTACCTAACATTAACCCCTAGCTGCCACAGATCGGGAGATTGGGGTTTCAAATGAACCCCCTATCTCCACCATTGGTGGCAGTTAGGGGTTAACTCCAGGACTGGCGTCATCGCGCTATGCACCATGTTATCAGGGGGCATTCCCGGAAGCTTGGCCAACATCCAAGATGTCAGCCAGCTCCGGGAGAGGATCCCGATTCGGTGCTTTTCGGCGCCAAATCGTGATCCAGCACCCAAGGGGTTAAAGGCAGGCACGGTTTGGAAGGGCAGGCTGTGCCCTTCCAAACCGTGCTTGCCTTCAGCCACTGGACCCCAGCGATCGGGAGGGAGAGATGTCCGAAGGACCTCCCCCCTCCTTTTTCAGGCACCTCCTCCACACTCGCGGGGGGGCCTGAAATAGATGTCATCGTGACGCAGATGTCAGCCCGCACCGGGGGGGCCAGCAATCAGCTGGAATCCCAGCTGATTGCTGCCTCCTGTGCTAGGATGCGCTCAGCGCGTCCGTAGCACAGGAGGTGCACTTGGCAGGACACGCTGAGAGCGTCCTTAGCAGCCAAGTGGTTAAATTAGAGTTGCTTTGTCTACCATCACCCCAGACTTTGAGACGCTTCTTAAGTGCAAGAAGCAACTCCAGTTTTCCAATAAGTTCTAATTAATTTCATAGGTTTCGTTTATTTTACAGCAAACACTTTCGTTTTCACTAGTGCCTAGATTACTGCACTGTAGTTTTTGGAAAGAATCCCTGTTTGTTTACAAAATTGTTTAAAAAGGTGCATACATTGTAGAATATTGCACACATTGTTTTGTGGAATAAATTATGTTTCAGAATTTCAATTATTTTTGGGTCACGACTTAATGACCAAGGACAACTGTGGGTCCTGAGGGTGCACAGGTTGGGAACCACTGCTCTAGTTTACCAGCGCCCCTCTTAAAATGTAACCCTACCCTAAACAAACTTTATGGGATGGAGGGGAAGGGAAGAAAAAAAATGGGGGTGCAAAACAAATTGCCAGTCAGAAAACTTTCAACTGCTCGGTTATACAGCTCAAAATAGAAGAGCGAGCCATTGTTTATAAAAGAAAAGGGGTAAATGAAAATCCCTTTCAGTCCCTTAGGACTTAATGTTGCTAGGTGGTAAATCCAGAAACTTTCACGTTCAGAAGTAATCTAGGTCTCCACCTCTCAGACCCAACTTAGCCTGCTCCAAACCCATAAATCTTAAAGTTTTTACATTTCCCCCCCCCCCCATGGAAAGCATTAACATGGCAGGCAACTGATGTTTCAAGCCCCCTTTTCGTGGCATGCAAATGAGCCATAATGCGTCCATGAAATTCTTGGACGTACGCACATACTGAACCCCACAAGAGCACTGCATTAGGTAGACCAATCCTAATACTGTCTGGTTGCCGGAATTGCGCTAATGAAGCCAACAGATTCGGGGAAACACGTTCGCTGATGCTGGTTAACTATAGCTTTTAAAACGGTTACAGGTTTTTAGTGCGGTGAATCTACTTTGAGTCCTTCTGGTATGTATACCTATTATTCAATATGGAATGATTGGCATTTAACTAAACGGAAAGTTTTCTGTGCTGGTTCTAAGCCTGAGATCCATCTAAAAAGAGCATGTTTGGCAGCATCTGTTAGTGTATTTATGGAAAAGCTGATAGCAGGAAGGAACCTGCCCTTTATACTGTTAAGGCCGGCTGCACACTAGACGTTTTTTGTAACGCACTAACGCGCGTTAAAAAAAAATCATCGTACTCGACACTCGTCTACCCCCCCTTGCGTTATCTTCCATAGGAGGATAGCGGAGCACCCGTCGACGCGAATCCTAGCGCATCGCCATTCTAGAACGCTAGGATTCACGTCGACGGGTGCTCCGCTATCCTCCTATGGAAGATAACGCAAGGGGGCGTGGACGAGCGTCGGGTACGATGTTTTTTTTTTTTAACGCGCGTTAGTGCGTTACAAAAAACGTCTAGTCTAGTGTGCACCCGGCCTTAGAATACCCGTGGTCCAATACCTGCCCATATCAAGGAGCAGAGAAGTGCTTAGCTTAAGTTTATTTATCCATCGGATTGTTGAAAAATTCCCACTGGGGTGGCCTGTGAGCCGCTTAGTAACTTCTGTGCGGACTGTGTCCGTGCACAACGGACGTACTTTCTGACTGACAACAAGGTAGTGGCCACACAGTCCATTTTTGTGACTGACTTTTTTTTTGACTGATATAGAAGGGAAAATAAATTAATATGAAAAACATTTTGTCAGTCAAAAATGCTGGTTGTCAAAAATGCAGTCCATCTGACTACGTTCTATCACTCACACACAAAGCTATGCGGACGTTGCAGACGCAGCGGCCGGGCAACGGAGTGGCTTCATAAGAAGCCTATCAAGGTCCTGGAGTGACCTAGCCAGTCTCCAGATCTCAACCCCATAGAAAACCTTTAGAGGGAGTTGAAGGTCCGTGTTGCCCAGCTACAGCCCCAAAACATCACTGCTCTAGAGGAGATCTGCATGGAGGAATGGGTAAAAATACCAGCAACCGTGTGTGAAAACCTTGTGAAGACTTACAGAAAACGTTTGACCTCTGTCATTGCCAACAAAGGATATATAACAAAGTATTGAGATGGACTTTTGATATTGACCAAATACTTATTTTCCACCATAATTTGCAAATAAATTCATTAAAAAAAAAAAAAATCAGACAATATGATTTTCTGGATTTTTTTTCTCATTTTGTCTCATAGTTGAAGTGTACCTATGATGACAATTACAGGCCTCTCTCATCTTTTCAAGTGGGAGAACCTGCACAATTGGTGGCTGACTAAATACTTTTTTGCCCCACTGTGTATGCTATAACAGACGTACAAATATGCGGCAAGACGTTATGGTTAACTTATGGTAAACGAGCAAGAGGAAAATTTGACCTAAACACAAACAGCATTATCACAAATATTAACTTATTAGTATACCATTATATTTCAATATATTAATTATATCCCAGGTAATAGACATGCACGGATTGTTCAATTTGATGTACAAGTTTATTTAAATTCTTTCTAACTATCAGATTGAAATGATTGTTTGCTGGCCGGGTAGAAGGTGAAACATCCATGGTACCTTTTAATTCTAGAACTTTAGGCTTACAAGAAAAGAGTAGTTTTAGGTCTAAAAATGTTGAACATGCTGTGGAAACCGATGTTAAAATGTAGAGAGCGAAAGGTCTAAGGTTTATTCATTTTACCAGAGCTTCCCCCAATTTGTCTGCAATTGCATTTGAAACACTGAAGAGATTACGTGATAATCCATTGATTACTATTAAACCTGCTGACAAGGGGGTAGCTCCAGTAATTATGAATAGTAGTGACTATACAGAGGAAGTACAACACCAGCTCAGTGAATGTGAAACATACAAGAGAATGGAAAGGGCCCCCACTATTGAGATGGATGCAAAAATATATACCATTGTACATGATGCTTTGGAGAACCAGATTATTGATGTAGGTTTATCTAAATTTCTTATTAAAAAAAATCCCATGACACCTTTGATGTATGTTCTGTCCAAGATACACAAATCTCTCACCGCACTCCCTGGGAGGCCTATTGTATCCCTTGTGGATTTGGGCTTTAGCCCTCTGTCCATTTTTTTTTTGGAGTGGCTCCGCCCTATATGCAGATTACATCATTCATTCTTGACACCAATGATTTCTTTGATAACAGTATCTTGGGGAGTCTAAACATTATTAGTCTTTAGACATCTATTCATAATGCAGAAGGTATTGGAGCCATGAGAAATGCATTGGTAGAACTATGTTTCTGTGATGACCAACTTCAATTTACTTGATTTATTGCATTTGGGGCTGAAATTTTTTTTTTTTTTCTGTTTGACAGTGTATACTTTACACAGATCTGAGGGACTTCAATGGGCACTAATGTAGCTCCGACGTATGCGAATATCTATATCAGAATTTGAGAAAATGTTGTCTATGAATTATCTTTTTGTACGATATGCCAGGGCTTGACAAATTTGCTTTGAAACCAGGAGCCAGGTATTTCTTCGGACTAACAAAGCTTTACTTTCAACTAGGGATGCACCAAAATGAAAATTTGGGACCGAAAACAAATATATATTACACACACACAATGTGTATACATGTGTCTGTAATGATATATATATATATATCATCAACAGCAAGGATGCAAGCACTCCAAGGATTTTCCAAGATTATTTTCTTTTATTGGTCAAAAAAAAAATCAACGTTTCGGCTCACCAAGGAGCCTTCATCAGGACAGACATATACACAACAATACTGTGTCTACTTAAATAGACACCCCAATTAACAATGATACAAGCCCCCCCAAGCTGCTTACCGACCAATAATTAGGGATTTCCACGTTATGGTTCCATCAACACATGTGGGTCAGCGTTTGGCGCTATACGATGACGTTTGTCCCACCGTTCCAGCAGCCATGATGTCAAGTTAGGGCTTGATCGGGAAAATGCCGAGTCAATCACACCCCACAGAATGACTCCATCTGTGCATGTGGATCAGCATCTAGCGCTGTGTGAGGACGTCAGACCAGTAACCCAAGTGTCTCTCTTCGACACTACCAAAACCATGCCGGATCTCTCATGTGTCTACGCACATGGATCGGCGGCTGGCGCTCTGTGATGTCGTCAGTCTAGGTGCCCGGCAACCCAGGCGTCTCTCTGACGATACCAAAACATTGCCGGGTCACTTAATTGGGGTGTCTATTTAAGTAGACACAGTATTGTTGTGTATATGTCTGTCCTGATGAAGGCTCCTTGGTGAGCCGAAACGTTGATTTTTTGACCAATAAAAGAAAATAATCTTGGAAAATCCTTGGAGTGCTTGCATCCTTGCTGTTGATATCCAATTTGAAGCACCGGGTAAAGTGAAATCTTATGGTGAACCGTGAGTGCAAAAACACACACACTATATATATATATATATATATATATATATATATATATAATCTCCAAAATGAAAATTGTGGAGCGAATCCGAAAAGGTCTCTCTCCCCCCCCCCCCCCAAAATTTTTTAAGATATACAAAAAAGTAATACTAAACGTTACATTAATATCATGAATTTTAATTAATCCACGTTAAAATTTAAGATATTTTGCATCTAGTGCACACCCACACACTTTATAGTTGCAGAAGACATTTACACATCCAAGCAATTCAGAGAACTCTAATTTGCTGGGATGTGTAAAGATCTTCAACTATAAAGTTTATTTGAGTGTTATTGCTGTGGAGCTCTGTGATATGGTCATACACACCGCACATTACTTGATTTTATTGCCGTGGAGCTGTGTGATTGAATAACCCTAAGAGAATCGAAAAGTCACCGCACATTCGGTGACTTTTCGTTATCTTCAATTCGGTTTGATTTGGCGATACCATTTCAGGAACCCTGCGGTGTATTCAGCAAGCACCACAGGGTCCTCGAACTGCAGGGAAAAGCCGCCACAAACCCGACGAACACTCACTGCAAAACCCGGCGAAGGCACACCGAAAACCGGCAAAAACATCTGGATTAACCACGCCGAAAACGCTGGAAAAACCCGAACAGGAGCCGATCACACGCAGCACAGCCTCTGGAAAAACCCGACACCGCAGACGAAGGGAGTTAAAGAAAAAAAAGATTGCTTGAATGTTTGATAAGTGAAACGCTATTTGAAAAGAAACTGCTGAGCGAAAACGTCTGAAATTTACATATGAGGTCCAAGGAATGATGTTAAAAGAAAATATATCGGAAATTGTTTTTTTGAAAATAAATCCAGAAAAATGCTTAAGATACAAAAAAAAAAAAGACTTTTTTACTGCATAATATTATTGATTAAAAAAAAATGGGAATATTTTTAACATTGAAGCCTATGGGATTCGCCTGAATAAATCTGCCGCATGAAGCCACAGAATGGCAGGGCAATTCGGGAACTTTTCACTGCATGTTTTTGTTCTCTGAATAGCTGAACCATTGCTTCTCTATGGGGAATTCACTGCCCTCGAACAGGTACCATATGTGCAGGCAATTCGCCAACATTTGGCGAACTGCCTGCTCTCTGGATAGCTGAATGACCAAGAAAGGTAACCGAACGCTGATTTTCAGCGTTCGGTTACCTTTCGGCAGCCATTTGAATCTCTTTGAATAACCCTGTTTGAGTTTTACTGCTGTGGAGCTCTGTGATACGCTCATACACACTGCACATTGCTGGGAGATTTATTGCTGTGTGATACGCTCATTCACACCGCACATTACTGTGATCTGTAATGTGTGGGTTGTAGGAGTGAGAAAACCGCAATGCAGTAAATGTTGTATTTAAACTAAATACCTGTGTTTGTTGATTGCATTAATGTGTTTATTCTTTTTGTAATTAAGAATAAAGACCTAATGCCATTTTGTTGAAATTATATATTTCTTATCCGGACATGCAGATTGTCATAAAGGGACAAGTAGATCGGGCTACCACTTTAGTCCATTGGACAAGTAGATTATTTTAAAATTTCCACACCCCTGATGTGTAATGGCTCAGATGGAGCATAAACAATCAGTCTGTTTCGCATTATTTTTTTAAAGTGCAGAAAAAGGGGCCTTTAAGATGCAAGGGAAAAGACAAACCAATGCAAAATGAATGTATATTTATAAAGGATTTTACCAGGAAGGATACATTGAGATTTCTCTCGTTTTCAAGTACCTTCTATTAACTTTTTTTGGAGGCATGGATGTAAGCTCCCACATTAAACCCCCCCCCCCTTGTCCTCCGCGCAGACATCTCTGGCAGGAGGTCAGTGATAAATCACTTGTTCCTTGTCACTGAGAGGCCAGAGGTTACTGCTTGCTCTGATAGTGGCGGCAGCACCGAGTAGGCAGTTAACCCTTTGTGTGCAGAAATAAATGTGTAGCAGCTCCTGCCTATTTCCAATTACAATTATCTCCAGCTAAGCAGCATTGAAAGAGTGCTCGCTCAGTGTCAGCTGCAATAAATTTTCGGCTTGTCTTTTGCTTTCGGGCCGAAACCGATTACCCCATTATCGGCAGAATCTATCGGTGGCCGAAATTCCGTTGCATCCAACAACTAAAGATATATGCGATACCATGTTTTTATCAAGACAGTACGAGTACTGATATTCTTTTTACCAGGTATTCACTGATACTTTAATGTCATGTGACCGCTTTCCAATAAATAATTTAGGATTTTGCTGAAAGCCTGTCCAATTTATGTTAATATTGAAATGTATAGTCAGACACACCATTTACCCACTGCAGACCCTGCCACACACACACCTCCATATATAAATACACACCAGACCTCAGATACATGTATACCCAGACAAATCGGACCTCAGGTGTGTAATTTTGATAGATATATATATATATCAAAATCACGTGTATAGCAGTACGTAGTGATACTTTTTTTATTAGACTAACTTTACATTTTACAAGGTAAGCTTTTCAGAGGATTCCTCCCTTCAGGTCAGTATAGCTCCAGACCTGAAGAAAAGAGGCATCCTCTCGAAAGCTTGTCTTCTAAATTTAATGGTAGTCCAAAAAAAAGGTATCACTACATACTGCTATACTCTGAATTATGGATCTGGACTAATATACATCTATATTTCAAGACCTCAGACCACGCGCTCACGAGAGCTTGCAACTTGCATGCAGGGGCATCAGAAGAGAAAAAAATATTTTTCCTTTTGTTCTGATGGCCCTGCATGCAGGGAGGCAGTGGTGGGGTTACAGGGGAGTGACCATGGTTCCATGCTGTACCCAATCCACTTAAATAGCAGGTAGAAAAGCAGGGCTGGAAGTGCTGGTTAGCCTAAAATCTTTTGCTATCTGACCCCTTCGCTGCAGCTCCGCTGACTTCCTCCATCCCTGGAATTTCAGAGTGAGTTGCAGGGCCGGAGGGACCCTCCGTGAGAATGATTTGTGTCAGGAATGCCATCAATTAACCCTTTTAAGGCCGACTACCCCAGCTTTCCCTGGACTGGACGCATGGCTCTGCAGTTCATGGCAGAATACATGCAGGCACATCTCCTGCTGTCACCGATTAGAAAGACTGTGCCTGCTTCCCCTCCCAAAATGCATCTAACAAATCATTGTGATACACTATTGCCAAAAGTATTCGCTCACCTGCCCTGACTCGCATATGAACCCAAAGTTGCATTAAACCCTCAGATTTTCTAACATAAAACAGTACTATTAAAGATGTCAGCCAGCTCCTGGAGGGGACCATGATCCGTGCCGAATTGCGATCCAGCCCCCAAGGGGTTAAAGGCAGCCACCACTTGGAAGGGCGCAGCACGAAGACGTCATCGCTCTGCCTGGGCACCCTGAAGAGGCGGGACAGACTTCCAGCCTGCCAGGGGAGCCCAGCAAGGAAGGTAAGTATCGGGCAGGAGGGAGGTTAGGGGACCCGGACGTACCATGTACGTCCGCGGGACTAAGGGAGGCCTGTGGCCATGACGTACATGGTACGTCCGCGGTCCCTAAGGGGTTAAGAAACACTGCTCTAGACTAAGCTCATCTATGCAAAGCCCTCAACATCTCTTGCCTTGCAGCAACTAAGCGCTATATAGAAAAAAAATTCAAGCAAAGTTCTTGAAACAGGTTTGTGAAACTATTCATAGGACTTTACAGAAAAGCCCAAAAAAAAGGTGGAATTCCATTAAGTACCAAGTACACGTAATGTGTGTGTTAGACATCGGAATTATTAGAATGCCATAGGTTCATAAAACTCTAAACCTGCAGGGCACATAAATGCTTTGGTATAATTTACACAAAAAAAAATGTATACATCGTGGCCGGACCGTCGAGTGAGCTGGCTGGCTGTGAGAGCTTAACTCCCAGGCCCGAGTGCTCAGATTGTTATTCTGGGGCATAATTAGCAGCAATGGCACAGCACTAAAAGGCATCTACTACCTATGGGATTGCGGGGACCCAACGCCGCTCCTCCATCTTGCCGTTTTTGGGGGATTCGGCACAGCCGCGGATTGGAAGTAAGGGATCCAAGATGGCACCCGGAGACTCGAAACTGGAGGCCTCCCCGCCGCGCTCAGACGCAGCACCTCAAGGAAGTGATATGAAACAGGAGATGAGAGCCCTGTTGCAGAGTTTACCGACCAAGACAGACTTTGCTGCACAGTTTGCTCACATGGAGCGGAATTTTTATAGTAAGTTCGATGAACTGGGGACTGACTTGAAACAATTGGGAGGCCGCATTGTGGAATTAGAGGACAGAGATGCACGGTTTTCACATGTGGAACGTTTAACCGATCAAATGCTGACACAGACAGTTGGATGATGTGGATAACAGAGGCAGACATAACAATCTACGCATTAAGGGGTACCCGGAGTCGGACTCTGGCAAGGAAAATGTGAAGGAGCTGCTGCGTGGTCTGTTTAATGATTCATTGGGGCGTCCTGAGGATACACCGCTGGTTATGGATAGAGCACACCAAGCGCTGTAACAACGAAGACCCCAGTCAGATACAAGATTTTACAGTAAAGGAAGATGCACTCTTATGTGCCGCTCGTAGGCTGAAATTAAAGTGGATGGCCACGTGGTTCTCTTGTCCCAGGATATCTCTTGGACCACTTTACAAGCGCACCGAGCTCTGAAACCGCTTACCGAGGCTCTTCGGGAACGAGATAATCGCTATCGCTGGGGATTCCCTGTGTCGCTGCAGGTGACCCATGATAACCGGGTGCATACTGTCGCGAGTCCAGAGGACATACCGGATTTTGTACATGTCCTGGGACTTCCAGAGGTAGACATTCCGGAATGGTATGGTTCGCCGTACCCATCTGACACTCTTCCCATGCCACAGCATCCCGGATGGACCCAAAAAGCGAAGAAACGCAAAGGAAGCCTTCTACAGCTATCCCGCTGGATTCGGTCACTGACCCATGAAGAAGGCCCTTTCTTTTGCTGCCAATATTTCCAATTTGTTATATGTTTACACAATTTTCTGCCCCCCCCCCCAGCACTTTTTCTTTTGAGAGGTGGAGCTCGGGACCTGAGTAATGGAGGTTTTGATGGATATGTTGCTCTCCTCCAGCGACTGGAATTTTTGGGACACTCCCAGCCGCCCTGAGTGGTGTACCTGTTTTATGTCCTCTGATGGGTTTTCCCATTATCAGAGGTCTGCACTACCTCAATTTTTTCTATGTTTTTTATGGTTTTTGATTTTAACGGTGATCATTCTTGTTTATTGGCCAACTCTTCGTGTGGCATGGCAGGTTGCATGCTCGCGAGATTACCCTCCTAAATATTATACATGGCCACTCTGAAATTGATTTCCATGAATGTCCGAGGTCTTAACCCCTTAGTGACCGGGCGGTTTTACACAAATCCGTCCTTTAGTGACCGCTGCTGTTTTTACGTTTCTGCGCTGCTCGTGTTTAGATCAAATTTTCCTCTTACTCGTTTATTCAACCCACACATATTATACACCCTTTTTCCCGCCATTAAATGGACTTTCTAGAAATACCATTATTTCCATCATATCCAATAATTTAATATAAAAAAAATATGAAATATGATGAAAAAAATGGTAAAAACACACTTTTTCGTAATTTAATCCCCTAAAGCTATAACCACCAATAAAGACCCCGGCTAAATAGTTTCCAAATTTTATCCCGAGAATATAAATACCCAATTTTTACATGTTTTTACCTTTTAACCCTTTCACTGCTGAGCCAGTTCACCTATGTGCGCTGCGCTCATTCTGACCATTTTGTGCTAATTATTTTTAGATGACAGCCTAGGTCCTATTTAATTAAACTCCCCCCAGACAAAAAAAACTTTAAAAAAAAAATCATTTTTTTATTTTATTTAATTTTTTTATTTTTTTTTATTTAATTTTTTTTTTACATTTGTTTTTAAAACCAAACCTGGTCATGTTTGGTATCATTTGAAAGGCCATAATCAGGCCTTTCAAATGATGGCAAATATGACCATCTAGCTGCCATGGATCGGGAGATATAGGGATCCTTAGGATCCCCTTATCTCTACATGGCAGCTAGAGGGTTAACTGGCCCACTGACATCCTCACACATATGGTGAGGTTGTCAGTGGGTGGGGGGGACCTGGAGGCTTGGCTGACATCCAAGATGTCAGCCCCCCTCCAGGTTTGAATCACGTTTTGGCGCCAATTGGCGCCGCAACGTGATCCGGCGGCGAAATGGTTAATGCCATACACCGCTGGAAAGGGGAGGCTCTCCCCTCTCCAGCGGTGCAAACGGCATCTCCCTAGCTTCAATGGTTGGGGAGATAGAGGGCTCCGAAGGAGCCCCCCCCTCCCCTCCATTGAAACACATGGGGGAACCTTCTGCTGACGTCACCACGCAGCGTGGCGACGTCATCAGCCTCGCCTGCCCATGTAAATCACATGGGCAGGCTTCCTCCCTGTCAGATCGACGTGGGATCCGACGAGGGAGGTGAGTATCGGGCGGGAGGGGGATTTGGCGCCGCTGACGTACCCTGTACGTCATCGGGTCTAAGGGAGACCCGAACACAGGACGTACAGGGTACGTCAGCGGTCGGGAAGGGGTTAATGTGTCCTCCAAACGTTCAAAGGCTCAGGCCGAATTCCAGAGGTGAAGGGCAATGTAATTTTTGTTCAGGAAACGCATTTTAGAGAAGGTTCGGCCCCTGGTTTTCGCAATGCTAGATATCCTACAGGTTATTCTAGTAATTTTGGGAAAACAAAATCTAGAGGGGTGGCAATCCTTTTTGCGCAACATGTGCCTTTTACTCTCCAGGACATGGTCAATGACCCTCAAGGCCGGTTCTTAATGGTTAAGGGGATGGTGGGCAATACAAACTTTACTTTTGTGAATGTTTATATGCCGAACCGTTTGCAAACGAAATGTCTACGAAAAGTACTGCGCCGTATGTCCGAATTTCAGGAGGGATATGAGATTATGGGCAGGGATTGTAATGCATCGTTGGATATGCCAGCTGACTCTGTGCAGGGTGGGGGGGTTATCAGTCCCCTCCCTGAGGGCCCAGTTTTGAAAACTTCTGACCGCGGACCGTCTAATGGATTGCTGGAGTCTCCTTAACCCGACGGTTAAGGACTATACGTTCTACTCGCATGCTTTTAAGAAATACTCTGGATTCTTTTTTGTAGAACATAGTCCGCAGCTGCAAAATAGGCCCCCCCCCCTCACATGATCAGACCATGCACCCCTCATGTTATCTCTGGTCATACCAACCTTGGAACGTACTGACAATGCTTGGCGGTTGAATGAGTCTTTGCTTACTGACCCCATGACATGAGCGGAGGTTACTGCCTCTTTAGAAAGATACTTTCTTGACAATGACACTGAAGATGTTGCGCCTGCGATGATATGGGAGGCCCATAAGTGTGTATTGAGAGGTACTCTTATCCAGATCGGCTCATGACGCAAGAAGTTAAGGACTACTAGGGTTGAGGAGCTGATGGACATAACGACTTTGGAACTGACTCATAAGGCTGATCTGGATTCTCATAGTCCTTTCGTAGATTGCCAAGTCTGCCCGCAACAATACCAAAGTTAATGAATGCTCAGGTAGCGCGGACCCTTACCCTGACGAAATACGCCTACTATACACAGGGGAATAAGTGTGGGAGGCTACTTGCGCGTGCTCTGAAGAAACAATATCAGGCCACTTTTATTCCGAGACTTCGTACAAGCGCGGGAACTGAGATACACACGACTCGGGACATTGCGGCGGCCTTTCATGCTTACTACCAGACTTTATAACACGCAACCGATAAACAAATCCCAGAGGACACTGTGCAATCTTTTTTAGCTAGGACGCTTAAAACTACACTCCCGGGCAGAAGAGAGCACAACAATGGGGGAGGGTGCATTTGGAGCCTGCACATAGAAAATGGGGTAAAGACCTATCCTGATCCAAGGATCAAGTGTACTGCTGACCCAGGAGGTAATCCCAGTCGACACAGTCAGCCTTTTCGGCATCTACAGAGAGGAGAAAAGAGCCACTACTGGAGGACCTAGCAGCATGAATCAGGTTGTGGGCCCTTTTGATGTTGTCAGGAGCCTCCCTGCCGGGGACGAACCACGTCCGAGGAGTTCAGGTAATCTCCTTGATGCACAGTTGACGCTGGCAGGGAACAAAGAGACAGAACACACCCACCACAGATGCATATATAGAGGTTTTGAATCAGAGTCTTCGTCTTCTGAATTGCTCTTGCCTTCACTGGAAAAGCACGCAAGGAGACAAAAAATGACGTGTGTGTGTAAAATGCAGCACTCACAGGTTCATGTACACACGCCCGGTGCAACGCCTACTATAATAGATCCAGGCTATAAATAGCGGCACTCTGTCTTTGAAATAAGATAATCTTTTTATTTGTAGAAGGTCAACGTTAAAGCTTGCGGGTAGTAAGCTGAAACGTTGACCTTCAGCAAATAAAAAGATTATCTTATTTTAAAGACCCAGAGTGCCGCTATTTATATCCTGGACGGACACACACACACACCCCTGTTCAGAGGAGCAGACATGTTTTAGTGGAGCTCCGCTTGTCCTCTCCTTTTCAGTGCCTCCAGAGAACTTTATTTACGGCAATTTTGTAACTAGAAAGGTGCCTGAGGAGCTGGCCATCGGATCTGCACTGTCCGGAGGCTGTTTAGCCCCCCCCCCCCCATCTGGACGAGAGACGACCCTGGCCTCTGTTGCTGGGTGACCGGGGCGTGGAACGGCAGCCATCTTTGGGCCTCTTGTCAGCCCTCAGGCGCTCCAGGACCTCGCTGAGCTGATTGCCTTACCTCAAACCAAAACTGTGTTGAGAGCCAGCAGTGACAGAGGAAGGGGCGGCTCTAAGGAAGTACCAGGAAGACTGCTCAGAGAGGATGCAAACCGTGTGTCTCCCCTGTGTTAACTACTGAAATAAACACCTGTTGAACCCAGCTCGCTGTGTTACTTGGATCTCATGACATGGTGTCAGAATTTCTTACCTGCGCATCCATTTTGATCTGTGAAGCTGTCCAAGTTCACTCCACCGGAGCCCTTTGATTTCTCTCACCCTGCAGCATGGCCTACCTGGAGGCAGAGGTTTGCACGCTTCAGGATTGCTTCTAAGCTGGATAAGGAGAGCGGTGAAGTACAGGTTAACGCTCTTTTATAGTCTATGGGGAAAGATGTGGAGCCTGTGTACAATACATTTACTTTCCGTGAGGTGGAAGAATTGGACTTTGAGATAGTCATGGATAAACTCCGCACCCATTTTGTGCCCAGGAGAAATGTGATTCATGAGAGAGCTGTTTCCACAAGCGAGCCCAGCGTGTGGGTGAATCAGTGGAATCATTTGTGCACAGCCTGTATGAATTAGCGGAGTTCTGTGAGTTTGGGGCTGCGAAAGAGGAGCAGATCAGAGCCAGAATCGTCATAGGTATTGCAGACTCAGAAGTTTCGCTGAAGCTGCAGCTGGAGTCTGCGTTGACGCTGAATGAGGCTATACGGATTGCTTCTTTACTAGTTCACTTTGGCGTGCAGAGATGAGATCTGAAAGCATGGTGGAGGAGGTGCAGCAGTTCAGGAGAGCTGCAAGTGACAGAGTGTGAACAGCAGACCGCAGGTGACAGGGTCAGAAGCGGTGGGATGCTACAGGCTCATTGCATGCGCTGTAACCGCGCTCATGGAATGAAGATGTTATGCCCTGCTAATGACAGGAGGTGCAGAAAGTGTAACAGTCGGCCATTTTGAGGTGGTTTGCAAATCACAGTCTGTTAATTAACCCTTTCGCTGCTGAGGCTTTTCACACCTCTGCTGAGGTCATTTTTACTGGTTTTGCTCATCATGTTTAAACGTGTTTTGAAGGCTTATTTTAGTATATGACCCAGACATATTATATATCGTTCTTTCCGTCATACTCGGTAGATTCATAATATGTCATTATTATATGTATACGTTATGTCATGTCTGTATATTATAACAAAAAATGCAATAAAATATGTATTTTCAATAATTTACAACGTGTAAAGTTTTTTTTTCACATCTTAACATGCGAGCAATTGCGGTTATATTTTGTATGGGGTGCGCTTGTTAAAAAAAATTAGAGATGGGGTCTCGTTACATTTTTTTTTTTCAGGAAAATTACACGATTTTTAACAAACGCACCGCATACAAAAATCGTTAGTGCAGCATCATTGTTCACATTATAATTGAAATGGGAACAATATTGCTGCATTAACGAACCAAAAAAAAAGAAAAAAATAATTTATAATTTTTTTTAAATATATATTTTTATTTTTATTTTTAATTATTTTTTTAAAAAAACTTTTTTCACAGTAGTGTTTGGTATCGTTGGAACGGCCATGCTCTGGCCGATCCAACCATACCAAACTTTAACCCCTAGCTGCCACGGATCGGGAGATAGGGAGTTCATTGGAACTCCCTATCTCCACCGTTGGTGGCAGTTAGGGGTTAACTCCAGGACTGGCGTCATCGTGCTATGCACGATGACGCCAGTCCTCAGGGGGAGTTCCCGGAGGCTTGGCCGACATCCAAGATGTCGGCCAGCTCCGGGAAAGGATCACGAACTGGCACTTTTCAGTGCCGATTCGCGATCCAGCTCCCCAGGGGTTAATGCCAGGCACCATTTGGAAGGGCAGGCTGTGCCCTTCCAAATGGTGCCTGGGTTAACCCCCGCAACGCTGCCGATCGGGAGGGAGAGGTCCGAAGGACCTCCCCCCCTCCCTTTCAGGCGCCTCCTCCGCACATGCGGGGGGCGCCTGAATTAGGTGTCATCGCGCTGCCGCGATGACACCTAATTTCATCGGCGGCGGTTCCGGATGCTGGGCTGGCATCGAGGATGTCAGCCCGCACCGGGGGGGCCAGCGATCGGCCGGAACCATGTGGAGCCATGTGGAGGACGCGCTGAGCGCGTCCTCCGCATGGAAGTGGTTAAAGCGATGCATCTGGACAGTGACCAAGAGGCTCAAGGTGTCCTTTGTAGGGTCTGTGATTAATCAGTCCGGCTCAGAAGAGGATTTGGCGCAAGGATGGCTTTTAAAATTGATACGGGAGCGGACATTACGGTTATTTCTTTTTGCAACGTTCATGAAACTGCCACGACGACTGCAGCTTGAGAAGGTTTTGATAAACGTTCACAGCCCTGGTGCTCGCATCGATTGTGCCGGGAGATTTCTTGCTAGCAGGGGGTACAAAAGAAAGAAATTTACCCTGTGGGTGTACGTTTTCAGAGGAAACTGCGTTAATAACCTATTGAGCCGGAATGCAGCCTGTAGCCTGGGTCTTGTTGCACAAGATCTCAGAGGACATGTTTTGAGAACTTGGCCTGCTGAATTGTGAGCCGGTCCGCATAGAGTTAAAAAGCGTATGCTATCCCATACAGGATCGCTGCGCCTCGTAGGATTCCATTTCCACTTTTGCCCCGGGTTGAGGCCGAACTTTTGAGGATGAAAAGTATGGGTATTATTAAGGAAGTCACTGAAGCTACTGACTGGTGTGCTCCTATTATGCCTGTTGCTAAGAAGAACGGGAAACTTTGTATTTGCGTGGACTTGAAACACCTGAACGAGGCTCTAAAGAGGGAGAGATTTGTACTGCCGACATTGGAAGACATAGCTCTGAAGTTGTCAGGGGCTAAATTCTTTTCCACGCTTGATGCTTCCAGCGGTTTCTGGTAGATTGACTACTTTCATTACGCTGATTTTATTTCCGCAGACTCCCCTTCGGGATATCTTCCGCACCAGGAGATCTTCCAAAGGGAAATTAGTTCCCTCCTGAGGGACCATGAGGGCACGGTGGTAGTTATGGACGACATCCTCGTGTACAGGTCCACTCTAGAAGAGCATGATCAGCGACTGCAGCGTGTACTGCAGACCGTAAGAGAGTCAGGATTGAAACTGAACAAAGATAAATGCCACTTTGGGAAAACAGAACTGCGCTACTTTGGCCATATTATCAGCGGAGATGATATTAAGCCAGATGCTAGTAAAGTTCTCGCTATTGAGCAATTGAAAAGCCCTTCCGATGTTCATGAACAGAGACAAATACTGGGCAAGCTTCTGCCGGAACTGTCCTCAGTGTTGCATCCTATTACTGAATTGTTGAAGGACGTTTCTTGGACCTGGGGATCTCCACAGGTGGAGGCCTTTGCACTGGTCAAGTCCATGTTGGGGTCCGCCCCGGGCTGGGGTTCTATGACCCTTCTAAAAAGACTGGTTAGCGCGGACACTAACAGTTATGGGCTAGGAGCAGCCCTTCTGCAACTGAATGAAAAGCTGCAGCCCATTGCCTACTGCTCTCGTACATTAACTGCGGCAGAAACAAAATACGCTCAGATAGAAAAGGAGTGTCAGACTGGAGTTTGGGCCTGTGAGCGTTTTCAATGATATCTGGTGGGCTTGGAAGGTTTTAGTCTGGAGACTGACCACAAGCCGCTGGTTCCATTGATAGACTCCTATGACATTGACAAGGTACCTCAGATGCCAGAGACTTCTGATGCGGCTGCTCAGATTCAATGTTTGGGCTGTGCACGTGCCGGGGAAACAACTGGTAGTGGCAAACGCACTCCCCAGGCTCCCCCTGGCTGCAGCTGAAGAGTCATCTACAGAATAAGATGTGACAGTGTATGTGGATTCGATTTTGGCTTCTAAGTCCATCTCTTCAGGGAGATTGGAGCTGATAAAGAGAAACACATCTAGATACTGATCTCCAAGAGGTCATAAACTACATAAAGAACGGCTGGCCCGAGAGCCGGGCAGTATGGATGCCGCTGAGTGCTTTCCAGGCATAGGGAGCGCACCTTACTGAACTAGACGGTTTGGTGCTGTTTCAAGACCGTATTGTTATACCAGCCAGTATGCGGCGAGAGAGGAGTCGAATTCACGATGGCCACTTGGGAATTTCTAAATTTAGAGAGCTGCCTCTGCAGTGTGGTGGCCTGGAATCAGCACTGACATTGCAGAATATGTATCAAGATGTGCTTTTTGCCGTGAACGTCAGCCTACACAGGAGAGAGCCTCTACTTTCTACCCCGCTGCCTGCAGGCCCCTGGCAGAAGATTGCAGCAGATTTATGTGAGCTCAACGGGAAAAGGTATCTGGTTGTTGTGGACTATTACTCAAGGTATTTTGAGATTGCACCGTTAGTTGAGGCGACCAGCATGCCTGAAGAGCATGTTTGCCAGGTGGGGGGGGGGTACCGGCTGAGCTGGTGAGCGACAAGGGAATGCAGTTCGCTTCTATGGACTTCAGGTCCTTCAGTGGGGACTACGATTTCCTTCATTCTACTTCCGGTCCACATTACCCACAGGCCAACGGGATGGCGGTTCACAACGCAAAGTTTGTTTTGAGGCAACTAGATCCTTATTTGGCCCTCCTGGCTTATAGGACGACTCCTATTCAGGCCACGGGATGTAGCCCTGCACAGTTGATGATGGGAAGGCAGATTCGTACCACGCTGCCTTCGGTGGGTGCATTCCAGCCTTCCTCCCCTGTTCTGTCTGAGAATGTTCGGAGGAGGGATGAAGAGGAGAAGCGGAACTACAGATACTATTATGATAGGAGACACTCTGCGCACCATCTGCCTGAACTGTACCCGGGACAGAGTGTCAGAGTCAAACTGGATGACGAAAAGAGGTGGAAGACACCGGCCATAGTTGTAGGGCGTGCTGCTGAGCCAAGGTCCTATGTGGTCCGCACAGAAGCGGGGACTGTTGCCCACCGCAATAGACGGCACCTCCAGGTGGTTCCTGAGGAGCTAGGTGCCGAGAATTTGCAACCACAGCCGGTGGAATCTCCGGTTTTAAGAGGTACACCCGCTCTGCAACAGGATTCCGGCGAGAATATATCACTGCCTGACTTGGAGTCGCAACCACCCTCACAGGGATCTGGAGAGGGTCCTTGCAAAATGACTTCAAGTGGTAGAGTTGTGAAGCTTCCAGTGCGCTACCGAGATTAGCGCTGTAGTTGGAACAGTGACTGGAAGAATGGGCAGAATAATCCCATAGTCACTGTGGACTAGGGTAGTCTACCCCGATGTCCAAGATAGCATTGTACCTTTATCTGTGCGTGTGTGTGTGCTTCTGTTTATTTGTTTTGTCTGTTTAAGAAAAATTTATTGTTATTAAAAAGGGGGAGATGTGTCGAGAGCCAGCAGTGACAGAGGAAGGGGCGGCTCTAAGGGAGTACCAGGAAGACAGCTCAGAGAGGATGCAAACCGTGCGTCTCCCCTGTGTTAACTACTGAAATAAACACACCTGTTGAACCCAGCTCGCTGTGGTACTTGGATCTCATGACAAAACCTGCAATGATGCCTGTGGAGAAGGAGGGCCCCCATCACTGAATACCATGGACAAAGGTTTGGTGAAGACAACAGAGAGACCCGAGGTTCAGGGGCAGGATGGGCCTCCCCCTCCCACCCGAGGAGTTGCTTCTGGCCTGGATGCCTGCTTGCTGCTGCTAGCGGGAGAGGACAATGACGGCCCGCTCACCAGGGGGGTCTGGCGCCAGTTAATGGCAGTACTGCGTGGCTGTCAGGAGGCAGGGGTCACGAAGACGATTGAGACTGAAGCTGTTGCGATGACTGCCCCACCGGTTGCCGATACTGTGGAGAGAAGTGTCGTGAACGACGGCCTAGCTGAGGCTTTGGTCCGGGAACCCTTGTCCCCCAAGATGCCCTTAATTACGAGCCCAGGAGGGGAGGTTGTGATCTGCATCCCCTGGGAGGTAGCTGTGTTGGCGAATGCGGTACCAACGGCCCCGTCATCCAGACCTGGGACAGAGTCCCCTCCAAAATGGCACGAATGTGCCCACCGATGCAACGCGCTTACGTGCCTACTGTGGCCAGGAGAATCGGATCGCTCTGTGGAGAACTACCTGCTGTGGCCCCCGTTCCGCTCCTGGACACGGGCTAAAGTGATTCGCTCTACAATATTCAGCGGGACTATCCTCTGTATTTGTTGTATTCAGCTCCCTCTCGAGAGATTTTTTTTCTGAGCCCCCCACTTTCCATTTCCTAACACCCAGAAGTTTATTTGTTTTTTTGATGACACGGTGTCTTTTTGGATGACTATTGTCCCCCCTCCCCCTGTTCAGAGGACTCTGACTTTTGGTGGTGACTTTCTGTAGACTTGCTTGCATATCTGACGTGCTCAATCCTCCCCCCCCATTTTTGTTTATTTTGGCAGTTACGGGCTACCTTGCGGGGTGCAACCGAAGCCTGGTGTCTAGTTTGCCCCCCCCCGGGTGCCCGAGCCTGGTGCCCTTCACCCCCCCATGGCGTTTCCCCGTGGTCCTTGGTCATACGGGAATACGTCTGCGTCGGCACAGTTTTGGCCTTTCGCCAATTTCTCCCACCTTTTTTTTCTACCCCCCCCCCCATCCCTTTTATTACGCTTACTCGGCTGGCCTCTTTATTATTTTGATAATTTTCCTGTTGCCTTTCTCTGATGTTACGATGACATAATTTGACCCTGCGAGGCTGTTTTTGTATATGATTATCCTGATATCTTTCCTAATAAAAAACTTAAAAAAAAAAAATACACTCCCACGTAACGTAACACGACAACTAGACACTCCAATCACACTGACCGAATTTACTGAGGCTTTGAAATTGACACCCTTGGGTAAGAGTCCCGGCCAACGGGTTCACGGTGTTCTATTATAGGACCTTTTATGAATATCCTTGGCCCAAGATTTGTTAAAGCCTTTAACGCTGTTTCCCCCCCCCCCTTTATATCTGTGATAGCAAAACTGGACAGGGATCCATTAGATTGCGCCAATTATAGGCCCATATCGTTAATTAATGAATTAATGAAAAATTATTTATGAAAATCCTGGCTCGAAGTCTTAAACCCCTCCTGACGTCGTTGATTTGCCGAGATTAGACAGGTTGTGCTGGGGAGGGAAGCCCACGATAATACCATTCGTACTGTTTCCCTTATCCATCACGCTTCCCCTGGGGCTATACTGATGTTGGTCCTATCGTTTGATGCTGAAAAAAAGCATTTGACCGAGTGGACTGGTCTTATCTTTTTGCAGTGATGGAGGGTATGGGTTTTGGCGATCGATGGTGTTCGTGGTTGCGGGCACTTTATAAAATTGCCCACAGGCACGTGTACGGGTTAATGGTAGGCAGTCAGCTCCATTAGTGATTCGTAACGGGACGCGACAGGGGTGTCCTCTATCCCTGCTCTTGTTCCTGCTGTATTTTGAAGTTTTTTTTACAGGCGATCAGAGATAATCCGGAGATACGGGGAGTCACGATCCCGGGACATGACTTTAAAAAGGTGGCTGCATTTGCTGACGACCTGTTGTTTACATTGACGGATCCCCTATCCTCAGTGTCGGCTTTGATGGCAGAATTGGATGCGTTTGCGACTTTTTCGGGATATAAAATTAATGTTCTGAAGAGTGAGTTTCTAGGAGTACACCTCTCGAGACATGACCGAGACTACCCATAGCACATATGGAATGCGGTGGGTCCCAGACAGGCTTAAATACTTAGGAATTAGTTTGTCTTCCGATCTGGACAGTTTAAATTATGTCCCTCTCCTACAACAAATTAAGGGGGACCTGCGGGACTGGAACTTACCCCATATTTCTTGGCTGGGACGTATAAATGTCCTTCGTATGAGTAGATTGCCTCGACTATTGTATCTGTTCCAGGCCCTCCCCATTAATGTACCTCAAAACTTATTTTTCCGATTTGAGACAAACATTTACGGGCCATGTCTGGAAGGAGAGGATTTCTTATAACGATTTCACACCAGACCAGTAGGGAGGGGGGGGGGGGGGTTTGGGCATGCCTCATGCTAGGGCTGTGCAATTAATTGCAATCGCAATCGAATCGCGATTTCTGACCCTGCAATTTCTAAATCGCATAAGGCTGCAATTTTCGGCTCCCTGTTAACTTCCAGCGGCATGGTGCTTTGGGCGCTCGCAGGGGGAACCACGTGACGAGCCGCGTTCTCGCGGCTCGTCACATGGTTCCCCCAGGCGAGCGCTCAAGCTCCATGCCACCGGAAGTTAACAGGGAGCCGAACACGTGGCGCACAGAGGTGAGCTGGGGCAGTATTTCCAAGTGCTGGGGCAGTATTTCCATGTGCTGGGGCAGTATTTCCATGTGCTGGGGCAGTATTTCCATGTGCTGGGGCAGTATTTCCATGTGCTGGGGCAGTATTTCCATGTGCTGGGGCAGTATTTCCATGTGCTGGGGCAGTATTTCCATGTGCTGGGGCAGTATTTCCATGTGCTGGATACTGAATACATTTAGAATGTATGTAGCATGTTTGAAAAAGCAAAAACAATTGGCTAAATCGCAAATAAAATCGCAATATTCATTCAAGAAATCGCAATATGATTATTTTGTCAATATTGCACAGCCCTACCTCATGCATATTATTATTTGGCGGCGGTCTTCTCTATTTTGTATGGCTTGACGAAGGGGACAATGGGCAAGCTTTGGGAACACGTATTACAGGTGGGAGTCACATGGCCCTTATCCTCCCTGCCCTGGCAGTCAGCACCGGCGACGAGGTTGGGATTACAAGCCCACCCGTTGCTGGGCCCTCTGCTGCATCTATGGAGGAAGCATGGACTGACGTTAGGAATGACATCACCGACCTCCCGCCTGGCTCCCTTGACACACAACCTGTGGTTTCCGCCGGGATCGGCGCCTACTTTTCTTGATGGGATTTTACCAAAACCATATATACCGCTTGAAGCAGTGGTTGAGGACGGTGGCCTGCTCCCCTTAGATAGGTTAGTGACCCCGGACGTCACGAACAAGATCTATGACGAAATTCCAATATGCACAATGGAGTCATTTGTTACGTTCCACTACATGGTTGACAGAGAGCCTACCTCCATTGGCCCCATTTGAGACCTTCTGTACTGATCGGACTCGTTATGGACATGTTGTCTCTAATATCTATTTGTACATAAGGAGAGGGGCCTACAAGATTAATTCTCCGAGGCTTAGTTGGGAAAAGGATCTGGGAGTGGAAATCTCTGCTGAGGAGTGGTCCAAGGCCTTCGAACTCACTTATTTTGCTTCTTGGAGTCAGGCGATCTGTGAATCGTATTGTAAACTGTTTTTGAGATGGTACCTCACCCCGTCGGCTTTGCATGCTATGGACCCAATGCTGCCTAATTTATGTTGGAGGTGTAAGGCGGCCAGAGGTAACTATGTCCACATATGGTGGACTTGTCCGAAAATTGCCCGCTACTGGTCAGACAGACATCGCACAGAAGAGTTGTTGGGGGGCATGGAAGTGGAATTTACTCCCTCCGCTTACTTACTAAATGTTCTACCCTTTTAGATGCCCACCTTTCAGAATTCGCTCTTGGCGATTTTATTGTCTGCAGCGAGAGCACTGATTCCACTGTTCTGGAGGAAGGACTGTTCACCCTCTAAGAGATTGGGTTTTGAGGGTGGAGGGGGTCAGAACTCTAGAAGAAGCACACTATAACAGACTGGGTAAATATGGAATATTTTATGCGATTTGGAGTCCGTGGTCATCCCACCTTCCAACACTTAATGTGGAGGAACCATCCTTAGGGGAGGAGATTTCAGTTCCGCAGGAAGGACAGACAGTTGTTACTAGGGATGCACCGATACCGCTTTTTTAAAACCGAGTACCGATACTTTTCTTCAAGTACTCACTGATACTTTTAAGTCATGTGAACGCTTTCCAATAAGAACAGACCTCATAAAAATGCCCCCACTCATGGATTTGCCCCATCTCACCTGGAGCTCTCCGCGATGATACTTACCTTCCTGGGCGACGCCAGGAAAGTTTTTGCGCGTTGCGCTTGTAGGAAGGACCCCAGCCGCGATCACGTGGGACCATGTGATCGCAGCTGGGGTCCTTCCAAAAGAACGCACGCGGGGAAACTTTCCCGGCGTCGCCCAGGAAGGTAAATATAATCGCGGCGAGCTCCAGGTGCCTGTCAGAATGCTCTATCGGCATTCGGACAGGCCCTGCAGCTGCTCACCGCGTTCATACTTACCTTCCTGGGCGACGCCGGGAAAGCTTCTGCGCGTGCGCTCGTTGGAAGGACCCCAGCCGCGATCACATGGTCCCACGTGGTCGCGGCTGGGGGCCTTCCAACGAGCGAAGACTTTCCTGGCGTCGTCCAGGAAGGTAAGCAGGGGTGTGGAAATTTTAAAAAAAAATCTACTTGTCCAACGGACTAAGTAATAGTCCAATCTACTTGTCCTGATAATTTCAACAAAAGTGTTTAAAAAGAGGTCTTTATTCATAACAGCCTATAGAGGCAGCGTCAGATACATGTGATGAATAAAGACCTTTATTTAAACACTATTTTGTTGTGTGTATGCATTATATTAGGGATGCACCGATACCACTTTTTTAAGAGTGGAGTACGAGTACCGATACTTTTTTTTCCAAGTACTCACGATACCGAGACTTTTATTTTATGTCATGTGAATGCTTTCCAATAAGAACAGACCTCAT
Source organism: Leptobrachium leishanense (assembly GCA_009667805.1). NCBI lineage: Eukaryota > Metazoa > Chordata > Amphibia > Anura > Megophryidae > Leptobrachium > Leptobrachium leishanense. The sequence goes on along the minus strand of CM019065.1, from coordinate 260,015,667 downwards.
AAAAATGCCCCCAGCTCACATGTATATATCCCCCCCCGAGATATATGGATGCTGGCCCCTGCTCACGGATATATGCCCCAGCACACGGATATATGCCCCAGCTCATGGTATACTGCCCCCCCCTCGCTCTCATGGATATTTGCCACCAAGCTCTCATGGATATTGCCCCCCAGCTCAGACCCCAGACCAGACATGGGGTGGCTGTTCGAATGCTCTATCGGCATTCGGACAGCCGGCCCTGGAGCTCTCCAGCATACTTAGTCTTCGCGCCTGCGCTCGTTGAAGGACCCCCAGCCGCGATCACGTGGGACTCCCACTTGATCGCAGCTGGATCCTTCAACGTGCGGAAGCGCAGAAACTTTCCCAGCGCCGCTCGGGAAGGTAAATATGTCGGAGATAGGGATGCACCGATACCACTTTTTTAAGACCGAGTACGAGTACGATACTTTTTAAAAGTACCTCACCGATACCAAGTACCGATACTTTTATTTAATGTCATGTGACCGCTTTCCAATAAGAACAGACCATATAAAAATGCCCCCCGCTCACATGTATATCCCCCGATATATATATATATATTCATACTGCCCCAGCTCATGGATTTGCCCCAAGCTCACTCATGGATTTGCCCCCAGCACATGGATAATGCCCCAGCACACCACATGGGTTATTATGCCCCCACAGCTCACACATGAGTATGCCCCCCCCAGCTCATGGATATGCCCCCACATGGATATTGCCTCCAGCTCATGGATATGCCCCCACATGGATATGCCCCATCATGGATATTGCCTCCAGCTCATGGATATGCCCCATCATGGATATGCCCCATCATGGATATTGCCTCCAGCTCATGGATATGCCCCCACATGGATATGCCCCATCATGGATATTGCCTCCAGGTCATGGATATGCCCCCTCATGGATATTGCCTCCAGCTCATGGATATGCCCCATCATGGATATTGCCTCCAGCTCATGGATATGCCCCATCATGGATATTGCCTCCAGCTCATGGATATGCCCCATCATGGATTATTGCCTCCAGCTCATGGATATGCCCCATCATGGATATTGCCTCCAGGTCATGGATATGCCCCCTCATGGATATTGCTCCAGCTCATGGATATGCCCCATCATGGCTATTTGCCTTCCAGCTCATGGATATGCCCCCACATGGATATGCCCCATCATGGATATGCCCCCTCATGGATATTGCCTCCAGCTCATGGATATGCCCCCACATGGATATGCCCCATCATGGATTATTGCCTCCAGCTCATGGACCGCCCCCCCCCAACTATACTTACCTTCCTGGGCGCCGCCGAGAATGTCTCCGCGCGCCGCTCGTTGGAAGGACCCCAGCCGCGACCACGTGATCCCGGCTGGGGTCCTTCCAACGAGCGCAGCGCGCGGAGACATTCCCCGGCGGCGCCCAGGAAGGTAAGTATCGTCGCGGAGAGCAGCTGCAGGGCCTGTCTGAATGCTCTATCAGCATTCAGACAGGCCCTGCAGCTGCTCAGTGTGTTTATACTTACCTTCCTGGGCGCCGCCGGGGAATGTCTCCCCCGCGCGCGCGCTCGTTGGAAGGACCCCAGCCGGGATCACGTGGTCGCGGCTGGGGTCCTTCCAACGAGCGGGCGCGCGGAGACATTCCCCGGCGGCGCCCAGGAAGGTATGTATTGCGGAGAGTGCGGGGCCGGCTGTCCGAATGCCGAAAGAGCATTCGGACAGCCGCCGCAGCCCCTCGGATACCGGAAGCCGGCTCAATGTCGGCTTCCGGTATCGGAAAAAATATCGGGGGTACTGCACGAGTACCAAGTACTCCTGCAGTACCCAGTATCGGCCCCGATACCGATACTAGTATCGGTATCGGTGCAACCCTAGTCGGAGAGCTCCAGGGGCGGCTGTCCGAATGCCGATAGAGCATTCGAACAGCCACCCAAGTGCCTCGGATGCCGGCAACCCGGCTTCCGGTATCGGGGGCGTCCCTGGAATTAGCCCGCAGTCCAGCGGGCTTCTAGCCCGTCGGACTGCATCTCAAAAAAAAACTACTCGCCCGGATCTTCATGTCCCGGGCAATATAATTCCCACACCCCTGGTAAGTATGAACGCGGTGAGCAGCTGCAGGGCCTGTCCGAATGCCAATAGAGCATTCGGACAGCCGCCCCAGCCCCTCGGATGCCGGCTTCCGGTATCGGGAAAAATATCGGGGGTACTGCACGAGTACCAAGTACTCCTGCAGTACCCAGTATCGGCACCGATACTAGTATCAGTATCGGTGCAACCCTAGTTGTTACTGTTTATATAGACTATAAGTCCTTACTAAAAAGGTTCTATTTTGATTGTACTTGAGACAACCTGGTATTACGCCACAGTTGAAGATTTCTATATTGATCACTTTTTCTTTAGTTGTTTTATTGTTAGTTAAGTTTTATATTGCAAACGCTGACATTCACTATAGACTTGAAGACAGTATGCGAACGGTTTCTCTGGTTACGATATATGCATTTTTGTCTCTGTGATATGTACCTTATATTTTGCCAATAAAAATATTTTACACATGTGACGGAACCATTCTCTTCCACCTGTCCCTTGCTCTCCAGATACCCCCTTTCCAAGATCAGCCCAGCCTCTGAGTTGCTTGGAGCTCAGTGCCTCGAGCAGTCTGAACTGCAGCTCCAGATCTGCTTGATCTGAACCTCTGCCTTGGAGCCTCTTTGCATTTCAACCCAGGACATACTTGAAAACGAGAGAAATCTCAATGTATCCTTCCTGGTAAAATCCTTTATAAATAAATAAAAATAAAATTTCCAGAAGGCCGCTCTGTGCCTTATGAGGTTGAGTGTAGTGTAGTTGAAGGAGACACCAGGCGAGCTGTATGTTCCAACAGGATTCTCTCTTTATGGAAGATTTCACCGGATATTTATACAAAATACAGCAATGCACATTCAAACTTCCCACCCATCCCAGCCGTTCTGATTGGTTGGTTCCAAGACCATTGCAGGTTTCCTTCAGGTCCTTTGCAGTTATAATTTGCATACCAAATGGTGAGCATGTACCTAAAGTCTAATTACATTATGTCAGTTAGATATTTACAATAAACATTCTTTAGCTCACACAACATTTACATAATCTATTGTTCGAACACATCAGATTAAAGACAAACACTATCCCAGACTTCTTGAATCAAACATGCAGCCAGATAAGGGGAAAAGCCCTGTTGCATAAATTACACAGTAGTAAAGCTTGTTTACTGGCTACACAAAAACACCTTTACCTACAGGAATATAAGTATATTTAAAACTAAAGCTACGCAATTTACACTAAACTAATATAAACTAAAACCAAACAATGTAAAATATATTTAAAATCACACGATATAAATGAACATAAAGTCTCTAGGGGTTTGAAGCGTGGAGCGCTACATCTGTTCCATGAATAATAAATATAATATATATATATATATTATATACACACACACACACACACTGCAGAACATTATACCTGTATTTGGCTTCAAGTTTGCATAGCTTGGCAGGAATATTGATACAATAGAAACGTCGGCGTTTAGAAGGGAAACATGGGTAAAACTGTATTTTAGCATGTAACTGATGGAATGTCTGATCAATTTCAACTGTTTTCATCATTGTAAACTCCAACCCCTAACCCCATACAGGCACATACCGCATAAAACAGAGCCAGGCACATACCGCATGAAACAGAGCCAGGCCATACCGCATGAAACAGAGCCAGGCACATACCGCATGAAACAGAGCCAGGCACATACCGCATAAAACAGAGCCAGGCACATACCGCATAAAACAGAGCCAGGCACATACCGCATAAAAAAGAGCCAGGCCCATACCGCATAAAACAGAGCCAGGCACATACCGCATAAAACAGAGCCAGGCCCATACCGCATAAAACAGAGCCAGGCCCATACCGCATAAAACAGAGCCAGGCCCATACCGCATAAAACAGAGCCAGGCCCATACCGCATAAAACAGAGCCAGGCCCATACCGCATAAAACAGAGCCAGGCACATACCGCATAAAACAGAGCCAGGCCATACCGCATAAAACAGAGCCAGGCCATACCGCATAAAACAGAGCCAGGCACATACCGCATAAAACAGAGCCAGGCACATACCGCATAAAACAGAGCCAGGCACATACCGCATAAAACAGAGCCAGGCACATACCGCATAAAACAGAGCCAGGCACATACCGCATAAAACAGAGCCAGGCACATACCGCATAAAACAGAGCCAGGCACATACCGCATAAAACAGAGCCAGGCACATACCGCATAAAACAGAGCCAGGCACATACCGCATAAAACAGAGCCAGGCACATACCGCATAAAACAGAGCCAGGCACATACCGCATAAAACAGAGCCAGGCAACATACCGCATTAAAACAGAGCCAGGCACATACCGCAAAAACAGAGCCAGGCACATACCGCATAAAACAGAGCCAGGCACATACCGCATTAAAACAGAGCCAGGCACATACCGCATAAAACAGAGCCAGGCACATACCGCATAAAACAGAGCCAGGCACATACCGCATAAAACAGAGCCAGGCACATACCGCATAAAACAGAGCCAGGCACATACCGCATAAAACAGAGCCAGGCACATACCGCAATAAAACAGAGCCAGGCACATACCGCATAAAACAGAGCCAGGCACATTACCGCATAAAACAGAGCCAGGCACATACCGCATAAAACAGAGCCAGGCACATACCGCATAAAACAGAGCCAGGCACATACCGCATAAAACAGAGCCAGGATCTTGGAGCCTGGGGTGTTTCCTGGAGGCCATATCGGACCTGATTCCTGGCTGGAGAGACTTTACTGTCGACTGAGCATGGGGAAGAAGCTGAAAACACTTCCACAGCGCAGGTTGGTGGACACCAGACAGGCGGACATTAGAGATTCACTGAATTATAGACGCTCTGCAACAGTTATACCCCCCTCTTCCCTCCTGCCCATGGGGTATGACTCCTCTGAGGAGGAAGACTGCTCCTGGCAAAACGGACGGGGGCCGATTGGCCCGCCGAGACGTCCCGGGACAAGAATCCAATGACTATGAGTGCCGCTGCACGCAAGAGAGCGCAGAAAAAGAGGAAAAAGGCCTTGGCAGCGGAGTTACTGAGGCCACGGCTACGGAGCCCTCCGCAGGTGGCTCAGAGGCTGATACGCTAATGTCGGATGCGGAGGACCTGTCACGACGGACGGACGGCCCGCAACAAGAGGGAGACCTACAACCGCAGCGGATATCGGATACCCCAGGGGAGACTGGCTCTCTATTGGGTGCAGCAACGCCTCCAAGCTCTGCCGGGACCCCTGCGGCTGCCCCAGATGACATGCGCCCCACTACAATGCAGGACTATAGAAACTTCATAGCGGAGATCAAATCAATATGGCTGACCGAATTATCTAACGTGCGCTCTGAGGTAAAGGTGGTGCGCTCACAGATGGTGGCGGTTCAGGCTCAGACTGTGGAGTTGGCAGAAGAACAGACGGTATTGTCGGCACAGGTGACTGCTCTCAGGTCTCAGGTGGAGGTTTTGACACGCTCAGTGGAGGCTCTGGAGTCCCGGCACCGTCGGCGTAATGTCCGTGTCCGGGGAGTTCCCGAGTCGGTTACTCCAGCGGACTTACTCTCGTACACTAATAGTCTGGCACGCCAGGTTTTGGAGGATCCGCCTGACACCCCGGAGGTGTTTAGCACGGTCTATCGCATTCGCAAGGCTGCTGAGGCCCACGGGATGCCCCGAGAGATGTGATCGCGGTCACAGCAGATGTGGCAGCCAAAACACGGATCATGACAGCGCCGGGGGCGCGAGCTGATGTCCTATTCGATGGAGTAACCCTGAAATTATTTCACGACCTGCCCTTCGCAACGCTGATGGCGCGCCGCAGATATCGCGAGGTGACAACTTTCCTCAGGCATAAAGGGGTCCGGTACCGCTGGGGTCCAGCCGGCTCATTAGTGGTTACCCATAACAAAATGTCGTATGTAATCTCGGATCCGGCCGAGGCCTGGCCTGTTTTACTGGGGGCGGGTTTTGCGCCGGATGGTGCGCTCGTCTCCCCGGGCTGAGAACTTAGGTGATGGGAATCTGACTTGTTTGCACAACACCTTTACGAGAAGCCGCCTCTTTTTCAATGCGTTCTTTTTAGTTCATGGTTTTGCATTTTTGACTCATGTTTCGTTGTTTATCTGATGTCTTTTGCTGCTCGGAATGTTATAGGAAGACCCCCTCTCTTTCTCTGTTGTTTTTAATTTTATATAGTTTGAGGAGCTATTTAGATGGATTCGGGGATTGTGATGTGAGCCCCTTTGATAAACCCCCCCCCCCCTCCCTCATTGCCTGTATTGCTATTTGGGATTTTGGAAGTGTCTTATGCTCCCCTTTTCCATTTTTTTCTTTAGGTTTCAGGCCTTTTCTCCCCCCCCCCTATGATGGCATTGCCTTTGGCGCCTGCAGATGTTTCAATACGCCTCTTTATTTTTTATTTCTTATCTATATAATGCTTTACGACAGTTGATATCACAGCCCTGTGTGGCTGCTTTCTTGTTGGTCGACATGTGGCCCTATTTGAAATTTCTAAATAAAGAAAAAAATAAAAAATAAAAATAAAACAGAGCCAGGCACATACCGCATGAAACAGAGCCAGGCACATACCGCATGAAACAGAGCCAGGCACATACCGCATGAAACAGAGCCAGGCACATACCGCATGAAACAGAGCCAGGCACATACCGCATGAAACAGAGCCAGGCACATACCGCATGAAACAGAGCCAGGCACATACCGCATGAAACAGAGCCAGGCACATACCGCATGAAACAGAGCCAGGCACATACCGCATGAAACAGAGCCAGGCACATACCGCATGAAACAGAGCCAGGCACATACCGCATGAAACAGAGCCAGGCACATACCGCATGAAACAGAGCCAGATATCATTAGACAGGGAGCAATGGGGCGACCCTCAGCCTGGACCCCAGTCTCCCTAAACAGAAAAGTCTTATTGCCCAATGAGCCCGGTCAGACGTATCTTCTTATACCCGGTCCAGTGGTGCTGCAATAAAGGCATGCGCAGTGTGTCTGACAGTTCTGTTGAACTTCAAGGCACACCCCCAGCACAATGCACACAGCCCACTGATTAGGACAGTCAAAGGACTGTCCTGCGTCAATCTATCCATCGGAGGCCCTGCCTCCCATGGAGGAGTTTTTTGAATGGCTTAAGACCAATGGCGCTTTCCCATTGGCTCAAGCAATTGCGCTCTGTGACCCTTGGAGGCACTGAAAAGTGTAGATTCAGGAAGTAGGCAGCGTGCCAGAGGCAATCAATCGGAAATCAGCCAGTTTGAGTTACGCAATTAGCGCAGGGTTTAGCTATGCAAATTGCGTAGGCAGGCTGGCTTAGTGCTGCCTGTGTGAACATTCACACACACAAAGCAGCCAGCGAACTGAGGAAATAATAACAAAAACAGGATGACAGAGAAGGGGGGGGGGGGGGGGGGAGTATGAACTTTCTCAATCTTTTATTTCACAGGTTATTTTATTTTACAGGTCACAGCAGCACACTGACTTAATGGAATGGCAGGTGAGGCCCTGCCTCACCTGACATCTACAAAGTTATTCTGTTTCAGTTAAGTTTCGAACGCTAAAATACAGGTTTTGCCAAAACATGCAAACTTAATTTGTGGCTTGTATTAGGTGAATCAATGTGTCACCTCAACAACTGCTCCCGACATGGGATATAGTTATTGCAGCCCCAATATTAGATTTCTAAGCAACAACTAAAATGCAAACATTGCTGCTGCTTTAAGAAAAAAATACAAAAGACGTATAAAAAAAATTAAAAGTGAAAATGTTAAGTGTGATGCACAATATTTCATGTCTAATGGATTACAGACGCCATTGACAGCATAGGAAAGACAAGAGATCCTATAGGAAGTGTTAGGTCTGGCTGTAGGCACTGTCGCGAGCGCACAAACTGTGCACACGGGCCAGCCGGAGGCCTGATCTGATAGAGCCACAGCATGAAACGCCTCAGGGTCACATACAGGTCTGCATCTCAATGCCCACACAAACATACATGGGACACACATGAAGTATGGGGTCTGCCAACCCGCATCATTCGGATTTCAGAATGGGTGGGCAGCCCGCCGTTACACCTTTCTGATGTACATTTGGACAAAGAGAAATGGAGAGGATCCGAGTGTGAGGGCGGGTAAACGCTGGTGCAGCACTGAACGGCGCAGCCTAGGGCTCACAATACCGGGGTTAACTGCACCAATGAGCAGAGTGCTTAAGTATAGCCATGAGCCATAGCCGAAGTTACAGAGCGGGAGATCATAGAGCACTTACCCTGCACGGTGCCAGCGTTGGACGGCGTGCCCTGGGCGCTGTGGTGTTGGGTTCCGGCCGGCATTGTGACGTATCTCTCTGGCGGGGGTAGGCAACGCAGGCACAGGGAGTGCAGGCATGGCAGCAGGCGCGGGCTCCGGCTCTGTATATTCTGTTTGCACACCCCACAAGTCTCCAACATGTTCAGTGCGGCCCTCTCTCCGCTCCTCTCCTCAGATCCCTGCCGACTCTCCGCCTCGTTCTCTGCGCTAGAGCACGACATAAGGGGTGGAGGTAGCGCCTGCGGCAAAGCTGGATGCTCTTTCTCTGCAGACCCCTCCATGGCTACCCGGATCTTCCCAGCGGTCTATAGGCCCCCGACCTCTCGTAAAAAAGTAATCCCCTTACATCCAACAGCAACGGCCGCCGGAGATAGACGGAGTGTATAATTTGACCACGCCCCTAATCGGACTAAACCAATTCCTTTCTACAAGAGGAGATGTGAAAACATTGATGCGCTTCTTCCCACCCCTTTCAGGAGACTGTCTAAATACTCCCCCTCCAATGTTTTGTGAAGTGACGTTCTTTTCCCCGCCAGTGACCAGTGGAAGGCCAGCCCCTTTCATCGACTGGATTATACCATGTACAAGGGTTTTTTTCAGTAGAGATTATTATTATTCTTTATTTATAAAAGGCCGGCATATTCCGCAGTGCTGTACAATAGGCACAGTATATACAGGGATACAATACATTGAACAACATTTGAGAAACTGTACAGGAGGAGATGAGGGCCCTATTCCCGTAGGAACCCACAATCTAGAATGAAGCTGAAGTTAGCTCCTTATTCGGCCAGCTTCTTATTCTCACACTGAAGTTAGCTTCTGATTCAGGCAGCTTCTTATTTAGTGACTGAAATTGGCTGCTTATTCGCCAAGATCTTATTCCTCAAAGAATAATGTCAATAAAAAGTATATCGAACAATTGGACAATTCTAACACATTCATATGATGAAATAAATTTATCCAGATAACTGGCACACCCCCCCTCCCACTCGTTTCAATGGTAGAAAATGAATAAGTAATTGGTGATTTCCTCTATGAAAATCATCTTGGCTCACCCCAAACTGACTAGTTTTCTATCAATTAGACTGTTGTCTATCAGAAAAAACATAATCTAGACCGAGCCAAACATTATTGATTAAGCAAACTGGCATCAAACCTAGCCCCCCCCCCGCTCCATTAAATGCAATGAGAAAAAATAAGTAACTGATGATTTTCTCTATGAAAATCACCTTGGCTCACCCCAAACTGACTAGTTTTCTATTAATTATGTGGTATGCATTTGGTTTTGATGCATCCCTACTCTATACATAGCGCTCCCTGCGTCCCTATAATATATTTATATATATCACATGGGGTTGCTATATGATCAGGGCTACCTTTTTTATACTATTCCTATTAAATTGGCAGTAATTTTTATGTATTTTATTCAATAGAAACTTTTTTGCCTATATGACATGCACTTTTGTGAAAATAGAAGATTTTTGTGTGTACATTTTAATTTAGTTATTGGATTCCTGTCCAGTACGGAGAGAAGCAAACATCATGCAGTGTAGCCTGGCTGCGAGGCGGAGCGTCGTGAAGTCAAGCCTGCAAAATCTTTGCTTCACTACGCTGTGCGTCGCTACGCGCTCAGTGTATCTCAGGCTTTAAGCTCAGCCACACGCATCCTCTCCATAGGACTCAATTGAAACAGACGCCGGCGGTCACATGACCTGCTGGAGCTCGTCTTGCGAGATCCGGCCGGTCAGCGTAGTGTTACGCAGGGGGAGACTGGGGGGACTTTATCCCCCAGTTTTCCCCTGCTCCCACCGTACTGAGGAGGAGGCGGACAGAGCCGCAGGCTTCGCCGCGAACCAGGAGGTGAGTATACGAGTTTTAAGAAAAATTTTAGGCTGGTGTTATCGTATTCTTTAGAAGCGGAATCCGTTAGCACCAAGTCCTTGCTCTGGTTAACTTTTTGTTAATCGCAGCCAGACGTTAATCAGCGCTGGGACTTTGTAATCCTAACGCTGATTAACACTTTGCGCTCCCCATGTTAAGTATAGGGAGCGCAAAGTACAGTAACCTCGCGCAGAGAAGCACAAGATACCAAACGCAAACGGGTTACTTAACCTGTTAGCGTTTGGATTCTAATTTGCGTTAACTACTTGGGCTAAGGTTAACGCTCACGCAGGTGAGCGCTAACGTTAGTGTGACAGAACAGCAGTCACTTTCAAGTTATTGGCACATAAAACGTTAAGGCTAGGGTCAGACTAATGCAGTATTAACGTGCGTTTAGCCGCACTAAATCACGTCCGTGCTAGCAGCAAATTACATCCAATGCGGGCAGCATACGAATTGGCAAACTAACGCATTTTTTCGAGAATGTCAAACCGCTAGTACTGACGTACAGAGTGCGCTGCGTCCGCTAGCAGCATGTGTGCGTGAATAGGAGACGTCAGATGCTGCTAATGTTCGGCCAACATAACGTCCAGACGCAAAAAGTGTTTTTTTGATGATCCGTACAAAATCACGGATGAAAATGCGCATCGTATGACCGCTATCGCGTATTCCGTGAAAAAATACGTCCATTCGTTCAAACGCACTTTTTCACGGACAACGCGAAAAATGCGTTAGTCTGACCCTAGCCTAAAAGTTCGTTGGTTCAATGTTAAATTTCGTTTATACAATTTATGTCTGTATGATCCCTGTGTGTATTGTGTTTCCCCTCGCAATTCCCCGCACCAAACACACCTGTATTCCCTCACAATTTAATACCACCTAAATTGCCCAGTTTTCGTGCCCCCAAGTTTATAATTCGTTGCATGACCCTGATGTTTATTAAGTTCTTTGACACCCCTGCCTTGCCCAGCCACCGTGGTTTATCTGCCCAGCGCAAACCTGATACAGCTGCCACCAGCCAAGACCTAGCACAGCCAACATGCCTTACACCCTGCACCTCTCAGCCCCTGTACATGCCACCAGAGTGCTTTTTGGTCAGAAGGGCTCTGGGAACATGGTGCCACTGCGCGGTGAGTTGTAAAGGGGAGCGCCACCGAGATCACCCCTCAATCAGCTGCTAAACTCAGGCCGGGCTTCCAGGTGCAGAGAAAATCCTGGGTTCGGAATCAGAGCCCACACTCCAGGAGGGTGGAATTTCACAGGCAGGGAACAGCCCAGGGCGGGGCAGACAGTGTGGCACCAAGAGCAGAGCTCGAGCTAGGGGCAGGGGCAGCCCATGTTAAGTATACCAAAAGGGCTATGGCTGGTGGCAGTGTTAAAACTGGCGCCGGGATGTCTGAGGGCTGGCATGGGAGAGAACAATGGGACTGTACCATATAAATGTGTCTGTATTGTTCAAAAATAAACCAACCTGCTTAACCTGCACTACACCTCAACGAGTATTTGATAAGAGGAACTATCTGCTAGGTAATTCCTATGGCTGACTCGCTAGCTTCCAGCAAGGGACCTGACGCCAACTCGCTACCGCAGCTTGACTTTTTGCTGCAGATTAAAGGAATAAACAGTTTATAAGATATTGAATCAAAACAGGAATATTTTTAACATTGAAACCTATAGGATTCGCCCGAATAAACCTGCCGACTGAAACCACTGAATAGCAGGGCATTTCACTGACATTGCTCTGCTGTTTAACCATTACTTCTCTATGGGGGATTTCACTGCCGTCGAACAGGCAACATATTTGCTGGCAATTCGCCTAAATTTGGCGAACTGCCTGCTTTCTGAATAGCTGAATGACCCCGAAAATGCACCGTACGGGGAAATTCATTGTTTGGTGCCATTTCGGGGCCAGACCGGCTCTTTCTGAATAACCCTTATAGTAAAGTTTCAGGAAACTTCGGACTCAGAAGCTCCGCAGTCGAAGAGGAGGAGCTACGCACATCGAGGGACAAAAGGAGAGTAAAATCACTCAAAATAAAAAAATTAAATAATTGTGCAGAGGCTGTCGGCAGCATTTGCCCAATTATTTTATGGAAAAGGGTAAAATCTATTTTCAATAGAGTGTCATTTTAAGTGATTTTTGTTTTGCAACAAACATTTGAAACTTCAATCAACAGAGCTTGAAAAATCGCTCACTTACCTAAGATCGATAGGTGAAGGGGGTGGAGTGACCTGCTGCTTTCTCTGGCCATTATCAACAGACAATTGTGAACAAATATTCCTCAGCATTATTTTTGGGTTCTACGCAACCCCACTGAAGTGAACATGCAGGACTTTTGCAGGATTGCCCTCAGCTCCTTGGAGTCCATTGCACTCTTGGAGCCGATACTGGTGAGAGCGGCACTGCTTTTATGGATCAGTAGCTGAAAAATATGCTGGCTCAAGCCAGAATAGCACCGTTAATGGTGAGCCACAAATAGAAAATAAAATCATGCAGCTTTTTTCTAATTGTGGATCCCAGTTGATGACTGGGATATGATTAGCCCAAGGTCGTAAAAGGGGCTAAAATGAGGAGGGCGAATTGGCGGTCAGGTTGCCCAGACAGTGGTCCAGAAAGTGATCCCAACTTTTCTAATGGAGTCCTGATTAGTAGCGAAGGAGAAAAGGGTGGAATGAGGTAGAGCATCACTAATAAAACTGCCTTGCATTGCAGTTTTGGCATCTTGCTTTATTCATCACAAATGCGGGCAGCATACGGACAGAGACACCAGCATTCTATGAACATTGTTTACTTTACTACTGGCTGCACCGCTCTCGGCTGGTAACGTAAGACAGCATTCTCACTGACTCTTCCATGTCACCAACTCTCCCAACTCACTGGCTCACCCATCTGCAGTTCGTGTACTCCTTTGTCTTCTCACATATCCCACTTGGGAACAACTGTTCAATGACAATCATTTTGGCTCACCCATGAATGATTTTTTTTTATTAAGTGGCTTCTCTTCCGTTGCAAAAAAAAACAACAAAATTTTGCCTGAGCCAAACAATATTGAGACAACTCAAACCCTGACATTAATTCTTTTAAATGCTAAACTAAAATGATCAAATCAATGACTTTTTCAATGAAAACTCTCTTTTTTTCTTTTGAATTATTTATTTTAGAATTTGAATACAGATAGTAAAAAGAAAGTAAGCGATGAACAATGGCCACGCAGGACCATAAAATGTCATCTATAGAGTCATGAAATAGTAAAAATAAAATGGAGGGGAAGGGGTAAAGGAGTAAGTGGAGTTAAACAAATCCAAACAAATCGAGAGGGGCAGACCAAAAAAAGTGGTGTAGTCTGGCAGGGCGGGGGCATCATGAAGGGGGGGAATCAAAAGGGGGGGAGGCAAGGGACTGCCCAGTAAATCATGGCGTACCCTGCTCACCCAAGCTACCTAACTGAAACCGGGGGCCTGGGAAGAGTCCACAAGGCTGGGAGATCTGGGGCCAGGAGGGAGGCCCGAGCCTAGGCTGCCACCCTAGTGGCACGCACAGGTGTCTACCCAGTGTCCCATACCAAAAAATAAATAAAAGGTGGATCACCACCCCCAGCCGGACTCCCACGTCAATCCTGGATAAAAGGGTCACACAGGGAACCCCGCATAAATAGTTGGGCGGTGAGGAGGGTGAAAAATGTGGGAAATAAAAAACATCCTCAGAATGTCACAGCAAATGAGGAGAAATAAAAAATGCCTTCAGCATAAGTCAAGCTACTTAAACAAAAAAAACAAAAAAAAAGGGGAAATGGTGGAGGGTGTGAAATCACAGACAAAAATGAGCAGCACGGCCTCAGAAAAATTGGGGCGAACAGTCCCAGCTATCCCAAGGAAAAACAGATGTAGAGGGGAGTCATTCATCCGGGCTCTGAAGGTAGACCCTTGGGGGACCATGTGGAGCAGCCAAGAGCCCCACGATGGTCAAAACGGCCTGCGCCGCCTCTGTGGTTGCGGCAGAGTAGGCCTTTCCCTCCCAGGTAACATCATGAGAACCTGAGGCGCCCCAGTGATGTCGAATCCCACAGCCCCATAGCAGAGCTGTGACATCGCCAAAACGCGCCATGCAGCCAACGCCAAAAATGGTAAGCCTCAATAAAAGGTGATACAAGTAGGTAAAGGTGACCTTAAAAGTGGGGCCAGCCGCTGCAAGGATCCGAGACTGGGTAAGCACATCTCTGGTGGTCAATATAACATCATGCGGGAGGAGCCTGGCAGTGGCAGCCTTCTGAACACGCATAGCTGAAACAATAGGGGAGTCCAGGAAGGTTGCAGTGTTGAAAGAAGGTGAGTCAACAAGTTGCCCAGATAAGCGAGGAGCCCCTTATCACAGACATCCTACAGGATCCCCCACAAGTGGATATTCCAGCGCCGGTGCCGATTCTCCAAGGCCAGGACCACAGAGCTGAAGCGGATAACTTGCATCTGGAGATCTGCGACTGTAGCATCCGTTGTGCCCAGCGCCACCACCACCGTCTCCTGAGAATGGGAATGGACCTCAGCAACCCGAGTCTGCATGGACTCTACAGCAGAGCATATCTCGTTCAGGTCGCTGTGTCACAAACCCCGAAAGTCATCCATGACCTTTTGAAGGTCAACTGCAGTGAGTGGCGGAGCCCGGCCCTGCGCCTATGCAGCTTCGACACTCAACCCTGTCAATGGGGTCGTCAGAGGATTCGGAGTTCGCCGAGGTCCGACAACAGCGGTCCCGCATCCCTCCTTCGCGCCCAACGCCCAGCGAGACCCTGATATCTAGGAGATATGATCCCTCTGTCTCACCAGATTTCCTTGATTTCTATCTCATGCCGGTAAGGATGGTGCACACAGGAAGGAACCATGCTGTAGGAACCCCAAGCACAGGCCGCAAGATGGCCATTGCCTCAGCCAGTCGGAAAGAAAAGGAGTGTGAATCGGTGCTCCACTCTGTTCCCACAGCCACAGGGTGAGTCAATCGGGTGCCAGAGTTCCAGACAAATGCCCTGAGGAGATTGTGCCAATCTCAGGCAATAAAAACGACCTCAGGACCTGATATCTGGCTCTGCGGCATGGAGCTCAGCAGAGCCCCGTTCAATACCTCAGCAGCTGCAGAATTGCTGCAGCGCAGCAATTCTTTTTGCTGCAGCAGTGTCATTGAACGCTTTGGATGTGAATTTTGAATCCAAAATGGCCGACGATTTCTTAACGAAAGATTCAGATTGTTTTTCGATCACTCGGACAAAATATGATAAAGGAAAGCAGTCAGAACAATTCCGTTTTGTATGCACAAATGATAGTTTTTATTGAATAAATGTTATGTTTACTTCTGAAACAAAATCTAAATTGAACTGTAACCTATGTCTATGTGCAGGGGGAAATAATAAATAAATATTTTGTGCTTTGGTGAACAAAAACCTGAAAATTAACATTGCTGTACGGAATTGTTATGTAATTGTTCGTGGCGGCGGCCATCTTGCTGTACGGAATTGTTACTTGCTTCATGGTGGCGGCCATCTTTGTCGGTTGTAGAGTTTGGGGATTAAATTTCTAAAAAGCGTGTTTTTCCCCTTTTTTTTCCACTGTAGCGCTGTGTTTAAATCTGACTGTGGCAGTACCTATTTTTGGCCACCGGAGGGAGACAAGCGCGATCAGAGACACTGAACATTGGGACTACATTTCCCGGCGTGCTTTGCAAACAGACAGGAAGTGGGTGGGACACAGGACGCTGTACATCCTGAGCCTCGTGGAGAACGCGCCAGAGCGCGCCAGGGAGTGCATGGAAGAGGACGCAGTGCTGCTGAGCGGAATCGTGACCAGGCCGGAGCGCAAGTGTGGCCTATCAGGAATCGAGTGGGGTTATCCTGCCTTGCCAGAAGGAGCCTTACCCACCGGCCATCACCACCAAGTGTATTTCAGACAAGCTGAGGACCCCGAGTAAGGAGTACCGCGAGTCCAATGGATGGGAGAGCAGGCGGTAGCTGGACAAGTCCGGGCCGGAACACAGAGAGCCTGAATATCGATCCAATAGCCGGTATCCCAGCACGGAGACAAGCGGAGAGACGTCCTGGGTCAGCGGAGCCTCGGTGATCAGCGGATGGGTGAGAGGCCTCCAAGGCCGTTTCCACAAAAGTTCAAGCACGCTGTTGTTTATTTCTGAAACCCACAGGGCCCCAACGTGACTAGTCGAAGACATTGCTTAAAAGATTCACTGGCCAGTTGAATAGTACCCGGGTACCATAACACACACATACACTCACAATTCGGGACTTAACCTGTTCGGGACTCACTCCTTAGTATTCGAAAAAGGGGAAAGATTCGCATCTTATTTTATTTTCCGCTGCGCGTTTCTCGTAATTACGAATCATTGTGTTTTTTCTGCTCGGTCGTGTTTTCCAGAAATACGAAGTCTCGCATTTCTTTTTCCCGCTGCGCGTTTACCGCAATACGAAATACTGTAAATATATCTACGAACACTGTGTCTTATTTTATGCCTTTTACTTCAGTAAACTATATAATTTATAAAATCCACAACGGTGCTGGAGTATATTTATTCCCTAGTGCGGGGAGACTGACCCGTGGTTCATTTTCAGCGGCTCCTCCGGGAGTGAGCGCTACACGTGGGGGCTCGTTTCCGGGATCCAGTCTCTGGAAAAACGCATCTAAAGGGTTAAATATGGATCCAGACACTGTTGCCGAATGGTGTGAGGAGCACAGTAGTCAGTTAGAATGTTGTATAGTCATGGATATTCCCGCAGACACTTGGGCCGAAGATCAGATTCGCCAGGCCGTGGCCGTGCTGACACCAGACCATCGGGGGTTAATTCTGGACATTAAAAGAACACAGATACCTCTCACACGTATGTTCTTTTTGAATGGAGAAAGGGTGTTCCAGTATGTTTTCAGGGCGCGAGCATGAAGCTGACCGATGAGGTGGAAGTCCAACTGATTCAGCCAAGTGCGCCACGTGGCGAATCCGCAAGTGTTCCCGCGCCCAGTCCGTTGGCCATGATCGGGCCTGAATTCATAGTGGCTATTGGAGATTTGCTGGCTAAGTGTCAGAGAACAAGCCCTCCGCACACTAACTTCGGTTATCGACGGTTGAGAAATTTTTACAGGAAACGTACCAACTCCAGCGAGAGAAGAAACTTTTGAGGAATGGGTGGAACAGGCGATGCAGGCTCTGGATGAGTGGGACGTCCCTGAAGCCCAGAAAAAGCAAAGGATCACCGAGAGCTTAAAGGGACCTGCGTCAGAAGCGGTGAGAAACCTAAAACTGAGTAGAAAAGACTGTACTGCTTTAGATTATTTAAACGTTTTGGAGGAAGTTTTTGGGCGAACAGAAAAGGCCGCAGAGCTTGTATATCAGTATGAACACACCTATCAGCGGAAAGGTGAGAGAATGACCGAATACATGAGGCGCCTAGATAAGATTCTGCACCAGATACTCCTCAAGAAAGGGGCCGAGCCGGCCGAAGTGGATAAGATCCGAATAAAACAGATCCTGAGGGGCTCTCAACCTCTAGATCCAGTGATGCTGCAGCTGAGAAGCAGGGCAGGTAATCAGGAACTGAAGTACCTGGAACTGATCCGAGCTGTCAGAGAGGAGGAGGCTCTACTGGAGGAAAAATCCTTCAGGCGAGGGGAAAGGGCTTACGCACAACCTGTAAGGCATAACGACGGTCTGCAGCCTGAAAGCGATTCACTGGATACTTACGGGTCCGACGTGGACGAGCAAGAGCACCTGATCGTTTTTAAATCCACAGAGAGGGCTGCCAAAGAATTACACCTCTCTGAACGTGGTGAGTTGCACAAAACTGTTAAGAAAGTACAGGAAGCTCAAGCTGAATTGCAGCAGGCGCACGCGGAACTGTGCCGAGTGTTGATGAAGGTGACAGAGATGCAGGCCGAGATGCAGAAGTTCCTCACAGGCATACAGACAACCGGAGTTGCTGTGGCGTCTAGCCAAGGTTCTTTAACTGAATCACAACAGGCGACTGCGTCTCCACTTTCTAAAAAGAGATGCTTTGGTTGTGGAGAAATGGGCCACTTCCGCGCACAATGCAAAGACCGAAAGCCTGAGAAGAATAGAGTTGATGAGTTGTTAAAAGCCTTAGAGGGACGGTTATCTACCTCACCGGCGTAATTACGTTTTTCATAGAGAAAATCATCAGTTATTTTTTCTCATTGCATTTAATGGAGCGGGGGGGCTAGGTTTGATGCCAGTTTGCTTAATCAATAATGTCTGGCTCGGGCCAGATTATGTTTGATAGAGAACAGTCTAATTGATAGAAAATTAGTCAGTTTGGGGTGAGCCAAGATGATTTTCATAGAGAAAATCATCAGTTACTTATTTTTTGTCATTGCATTTGATGGAGCGGGGGGGGGGCTAGGTTTGATGCCAGTTTGCTTAATCAATAATGTTTGGCTCGGGCCAGATTATGTTTTTTCTGATAGAGAACAGTCTAATTGATAGAAAACTAGTCAGTTTGGGGTGAGCCAAGATGATGAGGAAATCACCAATTACTTATTCATTTTCTACCATTGAAACGAGTGTGGGGGGGGGGTGTGCCAGTTATCTGGATAAATTTATTTCATTATATGAATGTGTTAGAATTGTCCAATTGTTCGATATACTTTTTATTGACATTATTCTTTGAGGAATAAGATCTTGGCGAATAAGCAGCCAATTTCAGTCACTAAATAAGAAGCTGCCTGAATAAGAAGCTATCGTCAGTGTGAGAATAAGAAGCTGGCCGAATAAGGAGCTAACTTCAGCTTCATCAATCTAGAAGGGTTGGGGTTGGGGTTGGAAACAGGAGGAGAGGAAAATGTTTTAGGGATAGTTTGGTACAGATGAAGACTGGCAGTAGACGAGAACATATAGGACAGAAATTGAGTGATTCTGCCTTTTTCCGTATATCCAGCTATAGAAGAATTAACCCTGTTGCTGCCGAGTCTCCTCACCTGAGGGTGTGGAACAGTTTTTTTTTGGGGGGGGGTTAAGATTTTTATCTTGAAAACAAAAAAAAAATCACATACCGACCAACATGGCTAAATATCACACTCTGGTCAGAAATATAAGAAAAGAAACCTCAGCCGTAAAAAATTAGAAAAACTCAGAAAAATCAAAAGTCATGTTAGTCATCATAGAGGGGTACTCAGCTGAAAGGGAAGTGCGTCATCGAAATCTCTCCATATAGAATAAGTCTACTGTAAAGCGGGTAAGCACATCAAAAAAAAAGACAAAATGTTCTCACAATTTGTCCATAATCACAGAATGGGGGGGGGGGGATAACTGCAGGGACGCCTCTGAAAACAGGGAGACTCAAAAACATAGGCCAGAGATCCCCTCAGCCTGCATCTACAAATGGCATGGGACAGGCAGGGCCAGAGCTACTAGGTCAGCCACGAGGAAGGTCTACAGGTCTCAAAGACCAAACTGCACGCTCCACCGGCAGTCGCTCGGGACCCGCCAAGCCAGATCTCGGGGGGTGCGTCAGAAGCATCTTGGCCATCCATCCTAGGTTGGCGAGGGGTGCGGAACAGTTTTACACCATTTTAGTTACATAGGCTGAAAAAAAGACATGCGTCCATCAGGTTCAGCCTTTTACACATCACCTACTAAAAGAAGGCAAAAAAATTCCCAGTCTCGCTAAATATGCAACATGCTGGGGGCAAACATCCTTCTTTTTGCTTTTCTTAGTTTAAAAGACTGTTTTGTTATTTCGTAACACATCTTTTCATTCTTTATAAAAGGACTTTTTTTATTACTTGGACCTATTTTATTGATTTATACTTTCACAGAGGTAGAAAAGTGGATCAAAACACAACAAACTTTTTTTAAATACTGACAAAACGGTCACCATGATCTTTGGAACAGCACCTAAACTGCAATCTCCCCATCTATGTGTCAGGACAAATTCAAATGGCACGCTGACCATAGTCACTTCTCTCAAATATCTAGGTATGTGGTTAGACCCAAATCTATGTTTTGGCCCTCACATCGAAAAACGCTCATCTAAACTTTATCCCAAACTATTTATTTTATTTTATTTATAAAGGATTTTACCAGGAAGGATACATTGAGATTTCTCTCGTTTTCAAGTATGTCCTGTACAGGTGAAACTCGAAAAATTAGACTATCATGTAAAAGTTAATTTATTTCAGTAATGCAACTTAAAAGGTGAAACGAATATATGAGATAGTTCAAGCCGTGATTTGTCAGAATTGTGAGGATTATGGCATACAGCTCATGAAAACCCCAAATCCACAATCTCAGAAAATTATAATATTAAATGCAATCAATAAAACAAGGATTGTACATAGAACAATATTGGACCCCTGAAAAGTATTCGTATGCATATGTACTTGGTTTGGGCCCCTTTTACAGCAATTACTGCCTCAATGCGGCATGGAAGCTATCAGCCTGTGGCACTACTGAGGTGATATGGAAGACCAGGATGCTTCAATAGTGGCCTTCAGCTCTTCTGCATTGTTCGGTCTCATGTCTCTCATCTTTCTTTTGGCAATGCCCCATAGATTCTCTATGGGGTTAATTTCAGGCGAGTTTGCTGGCCAATCAAGCACAGTAATCCCATGGTCATTGAACCAGGTTTTGGCAGTGTGGGCAGGTGCCAAGTGCTGCTGGAAAATGAAGTCAGCATCCCCATAAAGCTCGTCTGCGGAAGGAAGCATGAAGTGCTCCAAAATCTCTTGGTAGACGGCTGCGTTGACCCATGGACTTAATGAAGTACAGTAGAAGTACACCAGTAGATGACATGGCTCCCCAAATCAACACAGACTGTGGAAACCTCACACTGGACTTCAAGCATCTTGCAATGTGTGCCTCTCCGTTCTTCCTCCATACTCTGGGTCCTTGGTTTCCAAATGAGATGCAAAAGTTGCTCTCAGCAGAAAAGAGGACTTTGGACCACTGAGCAACAGACCAGGTCTGGTTTTCTTTAGCCCAGGTAAGACGCTTCTGGCGTTGTTTGTTGTTCAGTAGCGGCTTGACAAGAGGAATACAACATTTGAAGCCCATGTCCAGGATCCGTCTGTGTGTAGTGGCTCTTGATGCACTGACTCCAGCCTCAGTCCACTCCTTGTGAAAGTCCAACACTTTTGAATGGCCTTTTCCTGACAATCCTCTCCAGGCTGCGGTCATCCCTGCTGCTTGTGCACCTTTTTCTTCCACACCTTTTCCTTCCTCATAACTTTATATTAATGTGCTTTGATACAGCACTTTGGGAACATCCATCTTCTTTTGCAATTACCTTTTGAGGCTTTCCCTCCTTATGGAGGGTGTCAATGATGGTTTTCTGCACAACTGTCAGGTCAGCAGTCTTTCCCTATGATTGTGATTCCTACTGAACCAGACTGAGAGACCATTTAAAGGCTCAGGAACCCTTTGCAGGTGTTATGGCTGAATTAGCTGATTAGAGTGGGACACCTTGAGCCTAGAATATTGCACCTTGTCACAATATTCTAATTTTTTGAGATTGTGGATTTGGGGTTTTCATGAGCTGTAAGCTATAATCATCACAATTCTGACAAATCACAGCTTGAACTATCTCATATTTGTTTCACCTTTTAATTGCATTACTGAAATAAATGAACTTTTGCACGATATTCTAATTTTTCGAATTTCACCTGTAGGTGCCCTGTACAGAAACAAATCCTGCCTGAGCCCCGCGGTAAGAAAGCAGATTGTACAACAAATGCTTATGCCGACTATTGATTACGGAGATGTAGTGTATACAGCAGCCCCGCAAACACACCTTCAGAAACTTACTACATTGTATAACTCATTCTGCCGCTTTGCATTACTGTCACGAGGCGTGTGCGGTTCTGGTATGAGCCCAGCAGGCGGCGACACAGAGGGGAGGCCAGACAGGAGTCACGCAATGCAGATTCTTTAATAAAACATAAATGGTCCTTAACTGCAGGCAAAAGAACAAAGGGAATAGCAATAAAGTCCAGGGAGAGTTCTTGGAGAGTCAGTGGATTGTGGGTAGTGCAGTCCTAGACTGCGGACAGGGCCCACCAAGAGGAAGTCTGGACAGTGGTACCTGGATCAAAGAGGTCAGAGGGTGATCAACAACTGTAATCCACGGGTAGACAGATGGGTCCTGGATACGTAGGATAAGCTGGTTCTGGAAGAGCAGGTTAGCACACCAAGAGACCTCAGTCAAGGATAACAATAATGCAGACCCCACTGTTGGCTGGGTCTCTCTGCCTTTTAAGGAGGCTTAAACATGGATAGGCCTCAGCTGTATGTCCAGGGCTAGACAGGAAAACCCAGGCTGGATCTCCAGGAGCCTGGACATGGTGCTTAGCCTGGGCAAAACCTGGACTGGAATTCAAGAATGAAGAAATCCAGGGCAAAGTTCTTAGATCCAGGTTTGCTAGACAGGTACACGAGGTGGACCGTGACAGTAGCCCCCCTGACGGGTGCCCTCCGGGCACCGAGGCTGGAGCAGGGGACGGAGCACCTTCCTCTAACTAGAGTCCTCAGAAGAGAAAGAGATGTCAAAGTATCTCCAGAGCTCGGAGCAGCGCCTGAGCACTGCCAAGTGCTCCTCCCGGACTAACACGCCAGAGGGCGTCCTGGTGTAGCCCGTAGGGGGAGGTCCTCTTGGGCACCTCTTGCCAGTCCCAACTACCTGGATTCTGGTAGTCCTCAAAGACAGCAAGGAGCACAGCCCTGTCAGACTCAGTGTCAAAGGTGTCATGGGCACAGCCCGGCGGGGCAGCGCCCCTGGCACAGCTCAGTGGGGCAGCGCCCTTGGCGTGGCTCGATGGGGCGCGCCCTTGGTGACAACCTTGGGACTGTGCGGCTCAACAGCGACAACCTTGGCGAGGCACGGAGGGGCAGCGCCCTCGGTACTGCACGGCACTTGAGCGACCTCGGTATAGCATGGCTCTGCGGCGACCTGGGTACAGCACGGCTCATGCTGGGCACTGAGTGGCTTGGCCTTACGGTGGCGTCGACGACCCCGTGGCGGTGATAGCTCAGGATAACCTGCGGGATGCAGGGCAGAGAGTTCTGGAAATCCTGCGGGATGCAGGGCAGCGACAACTGGAGATCCTGCGGGATGCAGGGCAGCGACAACTGGAGATCCTGCGGGATGCAGGGCAGCGACAACTGGAGAACCTGCGGGATGCAGGGCAGCGACAACTTGAGATCCTGCGGGTTGCAGGGCAGCGACAACTTGAGATCCTGCGGGTTGCTGTCACGGATCCCTCTGATTACCTGACTAGTGGTCCCTATACGCAGGACACTCTCTACCCTTCCGATCCTTGAATGGTCGGCACGACTAGACAGACACAGAATTTGACAAGATAGTGTATCCACAAAGAATAACACTAGAACTATACACAAGACCTTAGAATAGTTAGCTCTTCCCAAGACCCTAACAATATAAGGGGTAGTCTGATGTGTGCTTAGGGTGCCACACAGACTGACCTCAGTACCGAGATTAGAAGAGTTAATGCCAATACCAGGGGTCATGCACAGAATGGTTCGTTCGCCAATGCCAAGGGTCATACACAGAATGGTTCGTTCGCCAATGCCAAGGATCACACACAGAATGGCTCGTTTGCCAATGCCAGGGGTCATACACAGAATGGTTCGTTTGCCAATGCCAGGGGTCATACACAGAATGGTTCGTTTGCCAATGCCAAGGGTCATACACAGAATGGTTCGTTTGCCAATGCCAAGGGTCATACACAGAATGGTTCGTTTGCCAATGCCAAGGGTCATACACAGAATGGTTCGTTTGCCAATGCCAAGGGTCATACACAGAATAGTTTGTTAGCCAAAAATACACAAGAGCTCTGCGGGAAGTAACTACCACGTCAGGGCACCGGTGTCTCTGTGAGTCTGGGCTTTAAACCTGGCGGGTCCGCGTCAGCACGCCAGGCCCCGCCCCCCGGCGTCCCACGTGTGCGGAACCGACCGTGATATCACTCGGCGCCTGGTCAGCGAGCAGCGAGGAAGCTGCTGCCAGGCGCCGGGGGTTACGGGGGGCACGGGGGGGCCACCGTGACAGAACCCCCCCTCAATGGGCGGCCACTGGACGACCCCCAGGAGCACGGGGATGAGCCAAATAGAAAGCCCTCACCAACCGAGGAGCATGGACCTCAGTAGCCGGGAGCCAAGAGCGATCCTCTGGGCCGTAGCCCACCCAGTCAACTAAGTACTGTAGGACCCCCCTAGATATCCTGGCGTCCAGGATGGCCTCCACCTCAAACTCTTCCTCGCCCTCCACAGAGACAGGAGGAGGGGGAGCACGGGCCCTGGTGTACCGATTACACAAGAGTGGCTTCAAAAGGCTCACGTGGAACACATTGTGTATCCTGATATGGGGGGGCAGTGCCAAAGCATAGGAGACCGGATTGAGTCGCCGCAGTATCTTATAGGGACCTATGTATCTGGGTGCCAGTTTCATAGAGGGTACTAAGAGCTTGATGTTCCGTGAAGAAAGCCAAACCCTGTCCCCGACTTGATACACGGTTGCCGGCCTCCTGTGTCTGTCGGCCTTGGTTTTCTGGACAACACTGCTATCTTCCAGTGCCTGTTTAACCCTCCCCCAAGTCTCTGTCAATGACGCCAAATGCTCATCCAGAGCAGGAATCGTGGTATCAGGAAACGTAGCGGGGAGCACGGGAGGATCAAAACCGTAAACAGTGAAGAAAGGGGAATGACCTGTGGCTTCACTCACTGCACTGTTCAAGGCATACTCTGCCCAAGGTAGCAGGTCTGACCAGTTATCTTGTCGTTCAGATATGAAGCACCTGAGATATTTCTCGATATTTTGATTGGCTCGTTCTGCTGCTCCGTTAGTCTGGGGGTGATAGGCCGAAGAGAAGGATAAGTCTATTCCCACATTCTTGCAAAACCCTCTCCAGAATCTGAAGACAAATTGGGTCCCCCTATCAGAGACAATCCCAAGAGGAATACCGTGTATGCGGACCACATTGGTAATGAAAATGGGCACCAGTTCGGCTGCCGAAGGTAGTTTCCGAAGAGGAACATAGTGACCCATTTTGGAGAATCGATCTATGACCGTGAGTATTACAGTATTCCCTCTGGACTCGGGTAACTCTACTATAAAATCCATTGCTAAATGCGACCATGGTCGTTCGGGGATTGGCAGAGGCTGGAGTAAACCAATAGGCGCTGTTTTGGGACTTTTATTTCTTGTGCACACCTCGCACACGGCTATGTAATCTTTAACATCCCGGCGCAACGTGGGCCACCAGAGGAGTTTACGTATACTAGACACTGTTTTGGTGATCCCCATATGCCCAGAGGTTTTATTGTCATGATAAATTTTTAGTACTTCCTCTCTTTCGTTCTCAGGTACAAAGAGTTTCGCGGGAGGTCTCCCCCAGGAGCTGTACCCTGGACGGTCTGCAATCTTATCATCAGAGGAGACGAGACACTAATCGTGGTAAAGGCTATAATCCTTTCCTGGGGTACAATGGGATGCTGATCTTGGATGTTATGTTCGTAGGATTCATACTGTCTCGATAATGCATCTGCTTTAATGTTTCTTGACCCAGGTCTATATGTGAGGACGAAATTAAAACTTGAAAGAAACAATGACCATCTCGCTTGTCTGGCATTTAAACGTTTAGCGTCTCCAATGTACGTAAGATTCTTATGATCGGTTATGATAACGATGGGGTCCCTAGACCCCTCCAATAAGTATCTCCACTCCGCCAAGGCCGCGATAACTGCTAACAACTCTCTATTTCCGATATCATAGTTCCTCTCTGCGGGTGACAACTTCCGGGAATAGAAGCCGCATGGATGCAAGGGTTTGTCGGGTGCCTCCCTTTGGGACAAGACTGCACCAAGACCGAGTTCGGAGGCGTCAACTTCAACTTGGAAAGGCAGAGCCGGATCTGGATGTCGGAGAACAGGGGCAGTAGTGAATGCCTGTTTGAGTGCCTCAAAGGCTTGACTGGCCTGGGGTGTCCATTTCTGATTTCCCACCCCTTTCTTTGTCATAGCCGTGAGGGGGGCTACCAAGGCTGAAAAGTCTTTAATGAATCTCCGATAGTAATTGGTAAACCCCAGAAACCTCTGGATGGCTTTAAGCCCTTGGGGTAGAGGCCAGTCGAGGATTGCTGAGAGTTTTTTAGGATCCATTTGAAAACCCTCAGGGGTTATTATATACCCGAGGAAGTGCACTGTTTCTATGTCGAATAAGCATTTTTCTAATTTACAATATAACCCAGCCTTCAATAGCTTCCTCAACACTTGTTGCACATGGGCGTGATGGGTTTCCTTATCAGGAGAGTATATCAGGATGTCATCCAGATACACTATGACGAACGCTTGCAGAAAGTCCCTTAGGGTGTCGTTTATGAGGTCCTGAAAAACGGCTGGCGCGTTACATAATCCAAAGGGCATCACTAGGTATTCATAATGCCCGCTACGTGTATTAAAAGCCGTTTTCCATTCATGCCCTTTTTAACCCTTACTAGGTTGTAGGCTCCGCGTAAATCGAGCTTCGTGTATATACGGGCCCCTTTTAGTCTGTCGAATAATTCTGTTATAAGAGGTATGGGATATGCATTTCTTATGGTTATCCTATTCAAACCTCTATAATCGATGCAAGGTCGCAGGTCTCCCTCTTTTTTGGAGACGAAAAAGAAACCTGCTCCTGCTGGAGAGGAGGATCGTCTGATGAATCCTCGCTCTAGATTCTCCCTTATATATTCCTCCATAATGTCGTTTTCCTTTTGTGACAAAGGGTATACGTGTCCTCTAGGAGGCATAGTACCAGGGAGTAGCTCTATAGCACAGTCATATGGACGATGTGGCGGTAAGGCCTCAGTCCTGGCTTTAGAGAACACCTCCTTTAACGCCAGATAACATTCAGGGACTTCGGTGGACAAAGGAGGTGCTGTGGCAATATTGAGGCTACCAATCACATTGACCCTGCCCAGGCACTTTGACTGGCAACTAGGACCCCAACATTTTATGTCTCGCTGGACCCAATCAATCACCGGGTTATGCTCTGTTAACCATGGAAACCCAAGAACGACAGGACATGAGGGAGAGTCGATAATCTGAAATCGTATGGTTTCACGGTGCAAAACTCCTGTTTTCATGCATACATCAATAGTGTCGTGAGTGATATGGGGACATGACAGGGGTTTTCCGTCTATGGCTTCCACCATTAGAGGCCTCTCCTTTAGAACCAGAGGTAAGAGGTTTTTGGCGGCAAAACATCTGTCCATAAAATTACCTGAGGCTCCAGAGTCTAGGAATGCCTCAGTCTCGAGGTGAACCCCCTCCCAGGTTAGGGAGATGGGTACCAGAATCCGGGATTTTTTTTTTTCATTATCCACAAAGGAGGCATACAGAGAACCGATAACCTGGGTATTAACTGTTCTTTGACCCGATTTGCCATTCTCACCCCTGCTACCCCTGGGTCTCTGAGGACATTGAAGGCGGAAATGATCTGCCCCGGCACAATAAAAGCAGAGCCCCCTCTCTCTTCTGTGAGCTCTTTCTGCCTCTGAAATACCTGTTTTTCCTATCTGCATAGGTTCAACGACCGGCACATCAGTTTTTGCGGTCTCCGGGTTACCTGACGTACTGGTGTGTCTGGGTAATAAGGGTAAAGGAGGCAGGACCCTTCTGGGTCTGTCTCTGGGGTGTCTCCTTTCCCTAATTTGATCGTCCATGGCAATGCAAAAATCAACCAAATGGTCCAGATGTTCTGGTAATTTTAAGGGAGCCAGCTCAAACATAAAAGCCTCGTTCAGGCCTTCGGTAAAGGCTAAGGTTAAAACGTCGTTCGGCCAGAGCACCTCAGAAGCCAAAGTCTTAAACTCTATGGCATAGTCGGAGACCCTCCTATTACCTTGTTTAATGTGAAACAAGGACCTACCCGCATTGGTAGCCCTTCTAGAGGGGTCAAAGGTACGCTTTAACTCAGAGGTAAAACCCTCATAGTCATAGATGATGGGTTTCTTATTTTCCCACAAGGGCGTGGCCCACAATAAAGCTTTTTCAGTTAAATGATTAATCAGATAGCCTACTTTGGCTTTATCAGACATACAGGACCCTGGATTGTTCTCGAACAAGATCTCGAGTTGGGTCAAAAAACCCCGGCATAAGTTTGGTGTTCCATCATAGCGTAAGGGTGCCTTCATACTGAGCCTACATCCCTCGGGAGCGGCCGAACTGACCCTAGGCAATACTGGGTCTGGAGGGCTTGCAGTTCCAGTATTGGATCGATTTAACAGGGTTTGCAGGGCAAGAGCAATCTGGTCCATCCTATGGTCCTGCTCTTCTTGTCTGGCTGCAATACGTGTCAACTGATTAGAGAGGTCTGCGGGATCCATTGGCCCTGACGTAATGTCACGGATCCCTCTGATTACCTGACTAGTGGTCCCTATACGCAGGACACTCTCTACCCTTCCGATCCTTGAATGGTCGGCACGACTAGACAGACACAGAATTTGACAAGATAGTGTATCCACAAAGAATAACACTAGAACTATACACAAGACCTTAGAATAGTTAGCTCTTCCCAAGACCCTAACAATATAAGGGGTAGTCTGATGTGTGCTTAGGGTGCCACACAGACTGACCTCAGTACCAGAATTAGAAGAGTTAATGCCAATACCAGGGGTCATGCACAGAATGGTTCGTTCGCCAATGCCAAGGGTCATACACAGAATGGTTCGTTCGCCAATGCCAAGGATCACACACAGAATGGCTCGTTTGCCAATGCCAGGGGTCATACACAGAATGGCTCGTTTGCCAATGCCAGGGGTCATACACAGAATGGTTCGTTTGCCAATGCCAAGGGTCATACACAGAATGGTTCGTTTGCCAATGCCAAGGGTCATACACAGAATGGTTCGTTTGCCAATGCCAAGGGTCATACACAGAATAGTTTGTTAGCCAAAAATACACAAGAGCTCTGCGGGAAGTAACTACCACGTCAGGGCACCGGTGTCTCTGTGAGTCTGGGCTTTAAACCTGGCGGGTCCGCGTCAGCACGCCAGGCCCCGCCCCCCGGCGTCCCACGTGTGCGGAACCGACCGTGATATCACTCGGCGCCTGGTCAGCGAGCAGCGAGGAAGCTGCTGCCAGGCGCCGGGGGTTACGGGGGGCACGGGGGGGCCACCGTGACAGTTGCAGGGCAGCGACAACTTGAGATCCTGCGGGATGCAGGGCAGTGACCTCTTGAGATCCTGCGGGTTGCAGGGCAGCGACCTCTCGAGATCCTGCAACGTGCAGGGCAGCGACACCTGGAGATCCTGCGACGTGCAGGGCAGCGTCACCCGGAGAACCTGCGACGTGCAGGGCAGCGTCACCCG
The DNA here is from genome assembly GCA_009667805.1 of Leptobrachium leishanense. Lineage (NCBI taxonomy): Eukaryota > Metazoa > Chordata > Amphibia > Anura > Megophryidae > Leptobrachium > Leptobrachium leishanense. Next base: position 259,985,981 of record CM019065.1, on the reverse strand, counting down.
GAGATCCTGCGACGTGCAGGGCAGCGACACCTGGAGAGTCTGCGACGTGCAGGGCAGCGACACCTGGAGAGTCTGCGACGTGCAGGGCAGCGACACCTGGAGAGTCTGCGACGTGCAGGGCAGCGACCTCCGTAATCAGTGTCAAAGCAACCTCCATGGGCATATAAGGCTGCAAATCTGTGGGCAAGGTAGGTTCCATGTCCATGGGTTCAACGTCAGCAGGCTCAGATGGCGGGGTCTCCAAGTAATCAGAGAGGGAGTCATCCTCTGTACTCTCCACTTCAGAGAAGGTGTCCCTAAATTCAGGTCTCTTAGATCTGGGTACCGGAGTATGACGAGACTTGCCAACTGTGGTAGCCTGGCGAGGCCTAGCAGGAGTAGAGACTGGGCGAGGCTTGGCTGTGGGCTGGCGAAGCTTGACAGCAGCTTGGCGAGACTTGGCAGGATTTGAGACTGGGCATGACTTGGCTGTGACCTGGCGAGGCTTGATAGTAGCTTGGCAAGGGCTGGCAGAGACAGGGTGCTGTCGAGCTTTGGCACTTGGAGTTCGCTTAGACTTTGATAGCAAGAACTCAGCAGGTAATGTCTTTGTTTTTAGCATGCACAGACACAGGAGGAGCAACCAGTTGAGAAGCAGGAGTAACAGGGTTGACTCTGGTCTGTGCAGGGGATGGCTTGGGTGGGCGCACAGGGCACGCAGATATGAAATGTGAGCCCGCACTACAATAGAAGCACAGTCCCAAAGACCTCCTGATGGAGAGTTCCTCCTCAGACAAGGGTCTCCTGCAGCCAGACATCGAAGTTGAAGAGAGCACCTTAGGTGAGGTGCCCCTTAATCCTTGCAGCACTTTAAGCAACATAGGGTCCAGTTGCTGCAGGAAGTTCTCCACAGCTATTTTCATGGATGCCACCACCGCCTGTATCACCACAGACTCGTAATAAGATGGGGTCTGCATTCTGTCACGAGGCGTGTGCGGTTCTGGTATGAGCCCAGCAGGCGGCGACACAGAGGGGAGGCCAGACAGGAGTCACGCAATGCAGATTCTTTAATAAAACATAAATGGTCCTTAACTGCAGGCAAAAGAACAAAGGGAATAGCAATAAAGTCCAGGGAGAGTCCGTGGATTGTGGGTAGTGCAGTCCTAGACTGCAGACAGGGCCCACCAAGAGGAAGTCTGGACAGTGGTACCTGGATCAAAGAGGTCAGAGGGTGATCAACAACTGTAATCCACGGGTAGACAGATGGGTCCTGGATACGTAGGATAAGCTGGTTCTGGAAGAGCAGGTTAGCACACCACCAAGGGACCTCAGTCAAGGATAACAATAACGCAGACCCACTGTTGGCTGGGTCTCTCTGCCTTTTAAGGAGGCTTAAACATGGATAGGCCTCAGCTGGAAGTCCAGGGCTAGACAGGAAAACCCAGGCTGGATCTCCAGGAGCCTGGACATGGTGCTTAGCCTGGGCAAAACCTGGACTGGAATCCAAGAATGAAGAAATCCAGGGCAAAGTTCTTAGATCCAGGTTTGCTAGACAGGTACACGGGGTGGACCGTGACAATTACAATGTAACTACATGACCCACCATTGTGACATGTTAAAAGAACTAAACTGGCCATCACTGGAATCTGGACGCACCCTTCACCTTTCCAATCTGGTGTTTAAGAGCTTTTCTGGGAAGCTGCCACCCTACCTGAATAGACTGCTTCCCCCAGCAGTTCCCTCCTCCTATAACCTCCCATCCAGGACCAACACCTTACTTGCAGTACAAAACAAAAAGAAAGTGGCTCGATCCTCATTTTCCTACAGAGCGCCGCAGTTATGGAATAACCTCCCATACATCAAATCTTTGCCCAGTCTTAGGTCACTCAAGAGCTCCCTAGTAACATACCTCAATACAGAATGGACTTGTGAACATGTAACATAATGACTATTTCCTACATATTTATTTTCTGTGTAACTCTGTATTTTGTTTAATATCTTGCATGTTATTAGCATTGCATTTTTGTAACAACTGTAACATTTCAATTAGGCTTGTGCACCGATTTTTTTTTCGGTTCGATTCGATTTTTCGGATTTTTAAACTTTTCGATTCGGCTCGTTTCGACCAATTTCTGTTTCGATTCGGTTCGGCTCGACTCGTTTTTCGTGTACATTTTTTTTTCGGAATATCGACCATTTTTCGTATTTTCGTGTCACTTAGCTCGTTTTTTGTATCGACTTTTCGTATTTTCGGAAATTTTCGTTTTTTGGAATTGTAAATGGTTTCGGAATATCGACCATTTTTCGTATTTTCGTGTCACTTAGCTCGTTTTTTGTATCGACTTTTCGTATTTTCGTAAATTTTCGTTTTTTCGGAACATCTGTTCTCCTCGTTTCAAAGCAATAAATTTCGATTTGACACATTTCAAGTACATTCGAAAATTCCGAAAATATTTCGTTTCGGCTCGGAAAACTTTTCGGATCTGCCATTTTCGGATCTAAAAATTTTCGGAAAATCAGCCGCATCCGAAAACACGAATCGGGAAATTTCGTGAAAATTCTGAAATTCCGAAACCCGAAACGCACATCCCTAATTTCAATGTTCTTGAACCCAGGACATACTTGAAAACCAGAGAAATCTCAATGTATCCTTCCTGGTAAAATACTTTATAACTAAAATAAATAAATTAGGAGAATAGGAGTCTTCCATTTTTTTTTTTCAGTTCAGCAGATTTCGCCAGTGCCAATTCAGTGCAATTCAGCGATTATTACTGCACTTCGGCGGTTTTCACGGACGTCTGATAACTGCTTCGGCAACTCCATTTTCAGAAAAATACGGTGACCATTCGCTAATTATTATACTTTATTTATATAGTGCCAGCATATTCCACAGCGCTGAACAATGGGCACGATATAGACATGGTTACAATACAGTGAGACTGAACAACATTTTGATAAACCAGTACTGGAGGAAACGAGCGCCCTATTCCTGTGGGAACTTACACAGGGTTATTCAAAGAGAATTGAAAAGTCACCGCATGTTCGGTGACTTTTCGTTCTCTTCAATTCGGTGTGATTTAGCGATCCCATTTCGGCGACTCTGTAGTGTATTCAGCAAGCACCACAGGGCTGTCGTAGTGCAGGGAAAAGCTGCCGCAAACCCACCGAACACTCACCGCAAAACCCGACGAACGTTCACCAAAACCTGCAAAAACATCTGGATTAACCCCGCCGAACACGCTGGAGAAACCCGAGCAGGAGCCGATCAGAGCGCAGAGCAGCCACCGGAAAAACCTGACACCGCAGACGAATGGAGTGGGAAAAAAAAACCCAGTATGCTTGAATGTTTGAAAAGTGAAACGCTGTTTGCAAAGAAACTACAGAACGAAAATGTCTGAAATTTGCATATAAGATCCAATGAATAATAATGTAAAGGGCTGTTACAGAAAAAAGAAAAACCGAAATAAAAAAATCATGAAAATGCCTAAAAGATCCTTAAAAATCTAAAAATAACAAACTTTTTACTGCAGAATATTATAATCAATGGTTTATTAGATATTGAATTAAAAATGGGAATATTTTTAACATTGAAGCCTATGGGATTCGCCTGAATAAACCTGTCGAATGAAACCACCGAATGGCAGGGCATTTCGGCAACCTTTCACAGCTGTTTTTTGTTCTCTGAATGGAAAAGCATTGCTTCTCTGGGGAATTCACTGCCCTCGAACAGCCCACCGTATGTGCAGACAATTCGCCAACATTTGGCGAACTGCCTGCTCTCTGGATAGCCAAATGGCCAGGAAAAAATAAATAAAAAGATGGGGAACAGGCAAAAATAGCATAACAATAAAACAAGCACTGTCGCTGGAAACACCCGGACGCAATTCCCAAATATCGACAAAAAAAATAGAATAGGATACTCAGCGCTCACTTGTTGTCAGAAAAAATGTATGCTTGAAGCTAGGCACCTGTGGGCAAAGGAAAAATGTTCATAAACAGCATCACTTTGGTGCAAAACAGTACAGGTATGCCTCATAAGCTGGGAGGTCCGACGTAATCACCACACAGTCATGCAATGCCAGATAAAGATATGGTGGTTGAGCTTCGCTGGATCAACCACTGCAACAGAGAAAGCAGTCTTTTCAACATTTTTCATGGATCCTTCAGCGCGGGGTTTCTTGGGCACTGCGCCTCCTCTGGTGGTGGCAGGATTCTGCAAGGAATGAAACCATATAGTGCCACTGTACAGAGGTTGAGGTTGAGGTTTGTTCTTTAATACATCTTCCCAGGTGAGTTGAGCTTCCAGGGCTGCAACCTGAGGCAAGTATTCTGACTCAGAGGATGAATCACTGAGTGGATAGAAGTCTTTAGCGGGGCGTGGCTTGGGCTCCATCCGGAATGGCCGCGTGAGTGAGGAGCTCCGCTCAGACTCCAGCACCAAACGGCTCTCCTGCACTCCCTGACCGGCGATGGGGAAATCTAACAAGACCCCCGGCGCTCAGAAGACCCAGGGACCTGATCGGCGTCAGATACCCATCCCTGCGCCGATTTTTTGGTGGGGCCTTTGGATCTCCCGGCGGGCCCGCCAGACAAAATGGCGGCGGAGGAGGTGAGGACACAAACAGACCCTGAACCGTCCATGCTCAACCATCACCATCACACTCAGAGGCAAATACATCGATAGACCCAGCGGTTTGGCTCCCTTTGCTCCGCAACTTGCCCACAAAAGCTGATTTAAAGGAGGCTAATACCGAATTACGCTCCTCCATCATGGCGGAACTGCAAACACGTGCGCCAAGACATTCAGGGCCTTACACACAGGGTAGACGTACTGGAACAGGGATCAGACTCACTGCGGTTAGCTCAAGAAGTGTCCACATCGGTCCTGCAGCTACGCTCTACTCAACTTCGTAATATGGCCCTCCACATGGCGGACTTAGATAACAGGGGCCGCCGGAATAACCTCCGCCTGAGGGGCTTACCTGAAACCGAAACATCTGTGGATCACCTGACGGGTATGCTTTTTATCAATTTTTAATACTCTGCTGGACAGAACTGAACCCTCAACCATTGATTTTGTTCGGGCGCATAGAGCCCTCAGACCTAAGGGGCCCACTGGGAGCACACCACGGGACGTTATATGCTGCCTCTATGATTATGGCCTTAAGGAAGACATATTACGGAAAGCACGTGAGGCCACGCACTTCTCTTACGAAGGGACAGAGCTCCAACTGTACCCTGATCTATCACCAGCGACCCTGGCCTATAGACGTGCCCTGAAACCGCTTACATCGCTTTTACGCGACCAACACCTCCGCTACCGCTGGCACACGCCAACTGGCCTAGCGGTTCTATCAGATCAAGGCACCTTCATCTTGCAATCACCGGAGGATGTGGAGACCCTGTTGGCGGACCTTCAATTACCGCCTCTGCAATTCCCCTGGCCGGATCCCCTTGCTCTTTACAACCAAGCGGCACGTGGTGCACGCCAGACTCCTCTCCCGCCACGTCCAGGACGAAACCGTGGTCAAGCCGGGAGACGCACCGGCTCGCAGATGTGATCTGGACGTACCCCGCTTCCACAATGTACATCCACCATCCCGGATTGATATTATCTGAGCTACACAGCAGAACCATGCGGGTCCACGCTGGGCCGCCTTTTTGTGCTCGGACGATCTACAAGACAACAACCCGAACCTTCCGGCCCTTTCCACGCTTTGCCTGGGGACGAGCTGCCTGTATCATTTTTCAGTCTTTTGCATCACTCGTCAGACAGCACGGAATACCCTGCTGGCCCCTCACCGCCCACTTAGGGGCTACCTGTTGCGGGAGAGGCTACAAGGGATTACTGATCGAGGATGGCAGCACATATCGATGCTCATTATTGACCAGCACACTCCTCGCTACTCGACCTCCCCACTATTTTAGCTGTGGCAAGATAACATCACTGGTCTGGATGGCCCTTTTTATGCTACCTCACAAAGCTGGACTGATTACGTAGGGGGTCTCCCTTTTTTCAGAATTCGTGAGAGGGACTTGTCACAACCCTAAACCCGGTCAGGTTCGTCTCTAATAATACAGTTAAAGCTGGCCTTAGGCCTCATAATTGCTTGCCGCATATGTTTTACTTTTCTGCCTTTTTTGAGTCATGGAGCAGCTCCACACTGTCATGTTTATTACTTTTTTCTCCTTAATTCTCTGTCGGTCCCGTTTGGGGCTCAGTCGCGTACCCCGCCGAGGTTAGCGGCCTCGCAGAGTGCGGCCGTCATCTGGTGTTTTCACTAGTGTCGTTGCTGCACCCGCCGCTTATCGCCTCTTTAAAATTGTATATAGTTTTCCCTTGTCTTCCCTTGTCTTGTTTCCCGACCCCCCCCCTGAGGATTTGGATATGTCGAATGCACGCTGCTCGTCTCTCACGCCTGCAGATCTGATCATTGTTTCTATAAATGCAAATGGTTTAAATGTCCCTGAGAAGCGTTCCCACGCCATGAGAGACTTCCGATCTCAGAAGTTGTGTTAATCCAGGAAACCCACTTCCAGGAAGGGAAGGCACCCACTCTGACAAACTCTTATTACCCTCTAGGCTTCTATAGCAATAATACCGAGGCTAAAACCAAGGGTATTGCGATTTTGTTCCACAGACGCGTCCCGTTTCAACTACTTGATTCTATGACTGACGCGGGGGGTCGCTTTGTCTTTGTCAAGGGCCGGATCCTGGACCAGATATACACCTTTGCCAACTGTTACGCCCCCAACAGAACAAAGCATAGGTTCCTTTCCGCTACCCTGCGTACACTGCGGGACTTTGCCGAGGGGCTGGTCGTGCTGGGAGGGGATCTAAATGTACCCTTAGAACCCTCTTGGGATACCTCCGCGGGTAATTCATCCATACCACTACACATAATACGCTCATGCCGTAACTCCCTACATGTGTCGAGGCTTGCGGACTGTTGGCGGACACTTCACCCTGTAGGCAAAGACTTCACATTTTATGCACATCCCTCCCAATCCTACTCTAGGATTGACTACCTGTCATACCTCATATCACTCTCGGCCTACGTAGCGCAGCAAATTGGTACGGCACGTGGTCGGATCACGCCACTGTCTCTATCATTTGACGCAAGAAGAACTAGCCCTGGCACTTAAGACCTCTAAAACAGGAAAAAGCCCCGGCCACTGCATGGTCTCCCGGTCCAGTATTACAAACCTAACACTGCAGTTCTGTCACGGACCGCGTTGGTATCGCGGCCCGCGCTGGATCTAGGGGGCGCCTGGCAGCGGCTTCCTCGCTGCTCGCTGGCCAGGCGCCGAGTGATAACGCAGCCGGCTGCGCTCACGTGGGGCGCCAGGGGGCGGGGAACTGGCGTGATGACGCGGACCCGCCGAGTTTAAGACCCGGCTTCACTATTCACCGGTGCCCTGACGTGGTAGTTACTTCCCGCAGAGCTCTTGTATAATTTGCAATACTACTATTCTGTGTATGACCCTTGGCATTGGCAAACGAACCACTCTGTGTATGACCCCTGGCATTGGCAAACGACCACTCTGTGTATGACCCTTGGCATTGGCAAACGACCACTCTGTGTATGACCCTTGGCATTGGCAAACGACCACTCTGTGTATGACCCTTGGCATTGGCAAACGACCACTCTGTGTATGACCCTTGGCATTGGCAAACGACCACTCTGTGTATGACCCTTGGCATTGGCAAACGACCACTTCTGTGTATGACCCTTGGCATTGGCAAACGAACCATTCTGTGCGTAACCCCTGGTATTGGCATTAACTCTTCTTATTCTGGTATTGAGGTCAGTCTGTGTGGCACCCTAAGCACACATCAGACTACCTCTTGTCTGGTTAGGATCTTGGGAAGAGCTAATTATTCTAAGGTCTTGTGTATCGTTCTAGTGTCATTCTTGTGGATACACTATCCTGTCGTATTCTGTGTCTGTCTAGTCGTGCCGACCAACCTAAGGATCGGAAGGTAGAGAGTGTCCTGCGTATAGGGACCACTAGTCAGATAGCAGGGATCCGTGACATTACGTCAGGGCCAATGGATCCCGCAGACCTCTCTAATCAGTTGACACGTATTGCAGCCAGACAAGAAGAGCAGGACCATAGGATGGACCAGATTGCTCTTGCCCTGCAAACCCTGTTAAACCGATCCAGTTCTGGAACTGCAAGCCCTCCAGACCCAGTAGTGCCTAGGATCAGTCCGGCCTCTCCCGAGGGATGTAGGCTCAGTATGAAAGCACCCGTACGCTATGATGGAACACCAAACTTATGCCGGGGCTTTCTGACCCAACTGGAAATTTTGTTCGAGAACAACCCAGGATCATGTATGTCAGATAAAGCTAAGGTGGGCTATCTAATTAGTCATTTAACGGAGAAGGCTTTATTGTGGGCTACTCCCTTGTGGGAGAACAAGAAACCCATCATATACGATTATGAGGGTTTTACTTCAGAGCTTAAACGCACCTTTGACCCCTCTAGAAGGGCTACCAATGCGGGGAGGTCATTATTTCACATTAAACAAGGTAATAGGAGGGTCGCTGAATACGCAATAGAATTTAAAACCTTGACTTCAGAGGTTCTCTGGCCGAACGATGTCCTAACCTTGGCCTTTACTGAAGGTCTGAACGACGCGTTTATGTTCGAGTTGGCTCCTCTAAAATTGCCAGAGACTCTTGATCACTTGATCGACTTCTGTATAGCTATGGATGATCAAATTAGGGAAAGGAGACACCCAGGGATAGACCTAGAAGGCTCTTGCCTCCTTTACCCTTATCATCCAGAACTACCGTTGCTTCCGGTAACCAGGAAAACGTTAAATCAGATCTACCTGTTGTTGAGCCTATGCAGATAGGAAAGACTGGTATATCGGAAGCAGAGAGAGCTCACAGAAGGGAGAAGGGACTCTGCTTCTATTGCGCCGGGGCAGACCACTTCCGCCTTCAATGTCCTCAGAGACCTAGGGGGAGCAGGGGTGAGAGTGGCCGAGCAAGCCAGAGACCAGCCAATACCCAGGTTATAGGGTCTCTTTATGCCTCTTTCGTAAACAACGAAAAAAAAAAGTCCAGGATCCTGGTACCAATATCATTGACCTGGGACAAGGTTCACATTAAGACTGAGGCCTTCTTAGATTCTGGGGCCTCAGGCAATTTTATGGATAAACAGTTTGCTGCTAAATGTCTCATACCTCTGGTCCTCAAGGACAGACCTCTTATGGTGGAGGCTATAGATGGAAACCCTCTATCCTGCCCACATATCACCCACGACACTGTTTCTGTATGCATGAAAACAGGAGTATTGCACCATGAAAACATATGTTTCCAAATCATTGAGTCCCCTTCTTGTCCTGTCGTGCTTGGGTTTCCGTGGTTGGCAGAACACAACCCGGTTATTGATTGGGTCCAAAGAGACATAAAATACTGGAGTCCTCGTTGTCAATCGCACTGTCTGGGGAGGGTCAACGTAATCGCTAGCCTCAACGTTGCCACAGCCCCTCCTTTGTCTACAGAGGTTCCTGAACAATATTTGGGATTTAAAGAGGTCTTCTCTAAGTCCAGGACTGAGGTCCTACCACCGCACCGCCCGTACGACTGTGCTATAAATTTACTCCCTGGTACTATGCCTCCTAGGGGACATGTATACCCCTTGTCCCAAAAAGAAAATGACGTTATGGAGGAGTACATAAGGGAGAACCTGGAGCGAGGTTTCATCAGACGGTCCTCTTCTCCAGCAGGGGCAGGTTTCTTTTTTGTATCGAAAAAAGAGGGAGACCTGCGGCCTTGTATAGATTATAGAGGTTTGAACAGGATAACCATAAGGAACGCCTATCCCATACCACTTATCACAGAACTGTTCGATCGCCTAAAGGGGGCCAATATTTATACCAAACTTGATTTACGCGGGGCTTACAACCTCGTAAGGGTTAAAGAGGGACACGAATGGAAAACGGCTTTTAATACAAGAAGTGGGCATTATGAGTACCTGGTGATGCCTTTTGGCTTATGCAATGCGCCGGCTGTTTTTCAAGACCTCATAAATGATACCTTACGAGAATTCCTGCAAGTATTTGTCATAGTATATCTGGATGACATCCTGATATACTCGCCTGATATCGTAACCCATCATGTCCACGTGAAAAAAGTACTGAAAAAATTGTTGGAGGCTGGATTGTATTGTAAATTAGAGAAATGTTTATTTGACATAAGGACAGTACATTTCCTTGGCTACATAATAACACCTGAGGGGTTCCAGATGGATCCTAAGAAACTTACAGCAATCCTAGACTGGCCTCTACCCCAAGGACTTAAAGCCATCCAAAGGTTTCTAGGATTCACAAATTATTATAGGAGGTTCATTAAAGATTTTTCGGTTTTGGTATCTCCCCTCACGGCCATGACTAGGAAAGGGGTGGGTAATCAGAAATGGACACCCCAAGCCAGTCAAGCCTTTGAAGCACTCAAACAAGCGTTTACTACGGCCCCGGTACTCAGACATCCGGATCCGGCTCTGCCATTCCAAGTGGAAGTTGACGCCTCCGAGATAGGTCTTGGTGCAGTCTTGTCCCAGAGGGAAGCACCCGACAAACCCTTGCATCCATGCGGCTTCTATTCCCGAAAACTCTCCCCGGCAGAGAGGAACTATGACATAGGAAACAGAGAGTTGTTAGCAGTCATATCAGCCTTGGCAGAATGGAGATACCTACTGGAAGGGTCTAGTGACCCCATCCTTATCATAACCGATCATAAAAATCTCACATACATTGGAGATGCTAAACGGTTAAATTCCCGACAAGCAAGATGGTCGTTGTTTCTTTCAAGCTTTAATTACGTACTGACCTATAGACCTGGGTCCAGAAACGTTAAAGCAGATGCTTTATCTAGACAGCATGAGTCCTACGAATTTAACGTCCAAGATCAGCATCCCATTGTACCCCAAGAAAGGATTATAGCCTCTACCACGATTAATGTCTCGTCTCCCTTGTTGCAAAGGTTACAAACCGTGCAGGGCACGGCTCCTGAAGGGAAACCTCCCGCGAAACTCTTTGTACCTGAATGTGAAAGAGAAGAAATATTAAACCTTTATCATGATAATAAAACGTCCGGGCATATGGGAATCACCAAAACGGTGTCCAGCATCAATAAAATCTTTTGGTGGCCCACGTTGCGCCGAGATGTTAAAGATTACATAGCCGTGTGCGAGGTTTGCACAAGACATAAAAATCCCAAAACAGCACCCATTGGTTTGCTCCAACCTCTGCCAATCCCAGAACGACCATGGTCGCACTTAGCTATGGACTTCATAGTGGAGTTACCCGATTCTAGAGGGAACACAGTTATACTTACGATCATCGATCGGTTCTCCAAGATGGGTCACTATGTTCCTCTTCGTAAACTACCGTCGGCAGCCGAACTGGTGCCCATATTCATTAACCACGTGGTCCGCATACATGGTATTCCTCTTGGGATTGTCTCCGATAGGGGCACCCAATTTGTCTCCAGGTTTTGGAAAGGGTTTTGTAAGAATGTGGGGATAGACTTGTCTTTCTCTTCGGCCTATCACCCCCAGACCAACGGAGCAGCAGAACGTGCAAATCAGAATGTAGAAAAGTATCTCAGGTGCTTTATCTCAGAACAGCAAGATAACTGGTCAGACCTGCTACCATGGGCTGAGTATGCTTTGAACAGCGCGGTGAGCGAATCCACAGGACATTCCCCTTTCTTCACCGTTTATGGTTTCGATCCTCCTATGTTACCGACTACGTTTTCGGATACCACGATACCTGCTTTGGATGACCATTTGGCGTCCTTGAAGGACACTTGGGGGAAAGTCAAGGAGGCACTCAAGAAAAGTAGTGCCATCCAGAAAATCAAGGCTGACAGACACAGGAGGCAGGCACCCGTATATCAGGTTGGGGACAGGGTATGGCTTTCCTCGCGGAATATTAAGCTCCTAGTGCCTTCCATGAAGTTGGCACCTAGATTCATAGGCCCTTACAAGGTTTTACGACGACTCAACCCCGTCTCCTATGCTTGGCATTGCCTCCCCATATCCGGATACACAACGTGTTCCACGTGAGCCTCTTAAAACCTCTCTTGTGTAATCGGTACACCAGGGCCCGTATCCCACCTCCTCCTATCTCAGTGGAGGGTGAGGAGGAGTTTGAAGTCCAGGCCATTTTGGATGCCAGGGTATCAAGGGGCACTTTGCAGTATCTGGTCGACTGGGTGGGCTACGGGCCGGAGGATCGTTCTTGGCTCCCGGCTGCTGAGGTCCATGCGCCTCGGTTGGTGAAGGCCTTCTACGTGGCCCATCCTCGTGCTCCTGGGGGTCGTCCAGTGGCCGCCCGTGGAGGGGGGGTTCTGTCACGGACCGCGTTGGTATCGCGGCCCGCGCTGGATCTAGGGGGCGCCTGGCAGCGGCTTCCTCGCTGCTCGCTGGCCAGGCGCCGAGTGATAACGCAGCCGGCTGCGCTCACGTGGGGCGCCAGGGGGCGGGGACTGGCGTGATGACGCGGACCCGCCGAGTTTAAGACCCGGCTTCACTATTCACCGGTGCCCTGACGTGGTAGTTACTTCCCGCAGAGCTCTTGTATAATTTGCAATACTACTATTCTGTGTATGACCCTTGGCATTGGCAAACGAACATTCTGTGTATGACCCTGGCATTGGCAAACGACCACTCTGTGTATGACCCTTGGCATTGGCAAACGACCACTCTGTGTATGACCCTTGGCATTGGCAAACGACCACTCTGTGTATGACCCTTGGCATTGGCAAACGACCACTCTGTGTATGACCCTTGGCATTGGCAAACGACCACTCTGTGTATGACCCTTGGCATTGGCAAACGACCACTCTGTGTATGACCCTTGCATTGGCAAACGAACCATTCTGTGCGTAACCCCTGGTATTGGCATTAACTCTTCTTATTCTGGTATTGAGGTCAGTCTGTGTGGCACCCTAAGCACACATCAGACTACCTCTTGTCTGGTTAGGATCTTGGGAAGAGCTAAATTATTCTAAGGTCTTGTGTATCGTTCTAGTGTCATTCTTGTGGATACACTATCCTGTCGTATTCTGTGTCTGTCTAGTCGTGCCGACCAACCTAAGGATCGGAAGGGTAGAGAGTGTCCTGCGTATAGGGACCACTAGTCAGATAGCTGAGGGATCCGTGACAAAGTTCTCTCCCCCATCTCCCTGACAGCTTACAATGACCTGGCGGAGGGCAACCTCTCCCACCCAGCCTATGTGCCAACATAACGATATTACCGAAAGGGGGAAAGACACCGACCTTTGCTCCAACTACAGACCCATTTCTTTGTTGAACTGTGATCTGAAGCTGTTCGCAAAAATCCTAGCTGACAGACTCAAACCATTCATTCCCGCCCTTGTCATGCCGACCAGGTGGGTTTTGTGCTTGGCCGAGAGGCCCGGGACAATACATGCGAACTCTGCAACTCATGCACCATGCTCGCCGCTCGTCTCAGGCGTTGGCGCTCCTGTCCACGGACGCGGAGAAGGCCTTTGATAGGGTAGATTGGGACTTTATATCACTTTCCCTGATACGCATTGGCCTGGGTCCTCACCTCCGCGCCTGGATAGGAGCTCTATACGGGGACGCGACTGCACGTGTCTGTGTGAACGGGGTGTTCACGGCCCCATTCCCTATCCGCAACGGCACACGACAGGGTTGTCCTCTCTCGCCGTTACTATTTGTAATGACCCTAGAACCATTCTTGGAGGCCATACGGTTAAATTCGAACATAACAGGGGTACGGGTGGGTCCTCAACACCACAAGGTGGCTGCGTATGCGGATGACCTCTTGTTCTTCGTCACAAGGCCGGAGGTATCCCTGCCAGCAATCATGGTGGCCTTTGAGGACTATGGTAGACTATCCAACCTCAAAATCAATTACCTAAAATCCCATATCCTAAACGTCTCGGTCCCTGACTCCAGAGCCCAAGCTCTAAAGCCACACTTCACTTTCACATGGGCTACTGACAAAATTAAATACCTAGGCATATGGCTCACATCACAGGGTTCCCACCTTTTTCGAGAAAACTTCCCTCCATTACTCACACTTTTGCAACGGGACCTAGCCAAATGGAATTACCCACACATCTCTTGGCTGGGTCGTATCTCAGTTATTAAGATGAATGTACAACCCCGACTCCTGTACTTGATACAAACGATACCTATTGATCTTCCTCGGGCGTTTCTTGCTTCTCTTAGGTCTCTGGTGGCCACTTATATATGGAGAGGTAAACGCCCCAGGACGAGCTACCAGGTACTCACTAGATCTAGAGCTGCAGGGGGCCTGGCCCTACCTAATTTTAGCCTTTACCATCAGGCCTGTCACTTACAGAGGGTGGTGGAATGGTCCAGGGAGGGATCAGTTAAACTGTGGAGAGCAGTGGAGCAGGAATTGGTTGAGAGGCCGATGACAGTCCTTCCGTGGCTACCATTGAAAGAGGGTAGGAAACTGGCCAACTCCTCGCCATATGTGGGGGCAACGTACGGAATATGGCGCCGGATAGCGATCAAATTTAACCTCACCTCCTTTCCCTCTCCCATGACCCCGGTGATACATAATGAAGATTACCTTCCTGGTCTAGACCCTCACTCGGTCAGACGGCTGATACCCGCTCCCACACCTCGTATATTGCACTTCTTTAACGCCTCGGCCCGCCGATCACTGGCAGACATAATGCAAGACAGACAGGTTACATTCCTTCATTCGTTTCACTATGCCCAGCTACGGCACTACCTTGATGGTATTCCAAAAACATCAGCTGGGGCGCCCATTATGGACGTTTGAGAGACTATGTCATAGCACGGGACCTCTCTCACATGGTCTGTCATTGTTGTACTCGTTGCTCAGAGAGGCAGCCGCGGACACTCCACCGCCATACATGGGAAAATGGGAGTCAGTCTTGAACATCACACTCTCCGATGACCAATGGTCCAAAATATGCGAATTGACACATCACTGCTCCACCTCCTCAAATTGCAAGAAACGGCATACAAAGTCCTAAGCTTCTGGTACAGGACACCGGACATAATTAATCGCTTTGACCCACAGGTTCCTGCGCTCTGCTGGCGATGCAATGATGAGCGGGGTGACATGTTGCACATCTGGTGGGAATGCCAAATAATCCGACCCTACTGGGTTAGAATATACGACATACTCAAAGAATTCATAGACCCCCCTCCAGAATTTTCACCTGCCGCACTGCTCCTACACCATAATCACTACTCGATAGCTTCGTACAAACGCACGCTGGCCATCCGGGTCCTGAACACCGCCAAGGCCTTAATACCCCTGTTCTGGAGACAGCTCACACCCCCACCCCTCGCACTCTGGTTTACCCGAATGGAAGAACTCCATTCCATTGAACACCTGATATACAAGGCCTCTGACCAATTATCCCTATACTCTGAGATATGGTCGAACTGGGTCCTCCGATACTCGGCCACTTCATTCAGAGCATTGCTGACCCCCCCCCCCCGAACAGTAGACGGTTCCTAGAGAGATCTATATACGAGCGATAGACGTGAGGCTCACCTGAATCCTGCTCTTATTCCCTCTTACCTTCCCACACCACCGACTTTCCTTTTTAGTAATAAGTATGTAATGTTGTCAAGTGCCGGACCTGCGTGTCCGTAATGGCTTATTTACCATCTCTGAGAACCTGCGTGTTCATCGATTTGTGTTTTTTGTGTTTATTTTTGGAATTCAATAAACAGATATTTACAAAAAAAAAAAAAAAAGAAGTCTTTAGCTGGATTGTACTGGGAAACTGCAGCATGATGAGCCCCTCCTAGTGCGGGACGCTACTTGTAGGGTGGTACCAACGTACCCAGGATGCTGACCTGGTGGTCCTTTAGATCGCCAAGCAACCTACCGCTGAGGCTCCTCATCTGAGGACAAGGTGTCCCATTCCTCTGCCCTGGAATCATGTGGAGAGCAGCACTCTGAAGATGGTGGATCTTGCTCACTGGGAACGATGGGAGTCACAGTCAGAGTCACCTGTGCGGTCTTGGGCAGCTTTGCAGTCTCTCTGATGTTTAGAGCTTCCTCGATCCTTGCCAGATCTTCCTTCCGCACTACCGTCCCAATGGACGCACAGACACAGTCAGATGGTACAGGGTCTGAGGAACAGGTGGTGGAAGCAGCAGACTGTTCTTCATATGCAGGTTCTGGGGTGGTACAGGTAATAGCAGATGCAGGTAACATGAAGGTTCCCTGTACACAATATGGACCCTCTTCCATAGGTGAGGAGTTCTTCCTCTGTGCCGTTTTCGGGGTCTTACTGGTCTTGGGGTGCCGCTTGGTAGCAATAGAGGCAGTACCCGGGTATGGATAGACATAATCTCCATCGGAGAGGAAATGTCATCTGATTCTTCAGGTACGGTGGTCTCATAGTCCATAGGTACTATAGGCTCTTCATACTCCTCTGACTGGTGTACCAGGGGTTCCTCATCCCGGGGTACTGCAGGCATGATTGTTCCGGGGGCTTGTTTTGGCGTAGGAGGCCTTCGGGGTGCAGGCTTGGGAACCTGCGGTCTCCTGGGGGCAGGCTTGGGTTCTGGTGCAGAGATCTTGGAATGGGGTGCATCTCTGAGCACCGGAGTTTTTTCAGACAGTCTTTTTCATAGGGGTTCACTGTGAGACCGTAGCTGGCTCGGGTGCGAGAGCTGGCCTTTTTTGGGTGTCTCACGGGACAGGCTGAGAGACAGTGGTCTCTTGCGGTACAGTATATACAGAGACCTTCAGCCAGCAACCGGGCGTGCTTTCCTGGGGGAACACACATTTTGGGAGTGGTGCTTCTTAAAGAGTCCATGAAAGCCCATACATCCCCCAGTACAACACATAGCAGGTGGGCCAGATCTTCCAGGGCTGGTAGCATTCCTGCAGGCTCAGTAGTTGGGCTTTGCATTCTGTCAGGGTGGCACCAGGCATGGGCCTTGGTGGGACCCAAGTTCAGGGGGTTTGAGCCTTCAGTGCAGGGATATGATGATAGTACCTTGGAGTAGGTAGGCTGATGCAGGAAGGAATCCATGGCGTGGTA
Organism: Leptobrachium leishanense; assembly: GCA_009667805.1. Classification (NCBI taxonomy): domain Eukaryota; kingdom Metazoa; phylum Chordata; class Amphibia; order Anura; family Megophryidae; genus Leptobrachium; species Leptobrachium leishanense. Next base: position 259,968,918 of record CM019065.1, on the reverse strand, counting down.
CATATGGGTAAGCAGAGAGAGTGGTCAGGACGGTCCGTAGATCAGGGGCTGGCGGCAAGGAGGCAAAGTCAGTGGGTATAGCAGGGTCTGGTACACGGTAGTCAGCATAATGAGAAAGATAGGTCAGCAAAGTACAGACTTTGACTTTCAATGCAAAGCCATCTTGCTTGGGGGGGGGAGTTGACCTTTTATTGACAGACAGGAGGGTGTGGTGTGTGTGTTTGGTGTTTCACTTGATTTAACCCCTTTCAGTGCTGGTTAGGAATGAAGGCAGCACTTTACCGGTATAACACACATACAGGCACTGATCCCTGACAATATATATCCTTACATTAAGCAGATTCGGCATACAATAATGTATCATTATTGTGTGTATGCGTCATCTCCCGTCAGAATGTTGAAAGAAAAAAATATTTAAAAATGTAAATTTCCATTTCAATTATTTACAGCATGTAAAATTATGTTTTTCACATTTTATCATCCAAACCTTTGTGATTATACACTGCTCAAAAAAATAAAGGGAACACAAACATAAGACATCCTAGATCTGAATGAATGAAATATACTTATTAAATACTGTGGTCATTACATAGTTCAATGTGCTGACAACAAAATCACACAAACATTATCAAAGGAAATCAATTTGAGCAACCCATGGAGGTCTGGATTTGGAGTTACACTCAAAATTAAAGTGGAAAACAACACTACAGGCTGATCCAACTTTGATGTAATGTCCTTCAAACAAGCCAAAATCAGTCTCAGTAGTGTGTGTGTGGCCTCCACGTGCCTGTATGACCTCCCTACAATGCCTGGGCATGCTCCTGATGAGGTGGCGGATGGTCTCCTGAGGGATCTCCTCCCACACCTGGAATAAAGCATCCCCCAACTCCTGGACAGTCTGTTGGTGGATGGAGCGAGACATGATGCCCCAGATGTGCTCAATTGGATTCAGGTCTGGGGAACGGGTGGGCCAGTCCATAGCATCAATGACTTTGTCTCGCAGGAACTGCTGACACACTCCAGCCACATGAGGTCTAGCATTGTCTTGCATTAGGAGGAACCCAGGGCCAACCGCACCAGCATATGGTCTCACAAGGGGTCTGAGGATCTCATCTCGGTACCTAATGGCAGTCAGGCTACCTCTAGCGAGCACATGGAGGGCTGTGCGGCCCCCTAAAGAAATGCCACCCCACACCATTACTGACCCACTGCCAAACCGGTCATGCTGGAGGATGTTGCAGGCAGCAGAACGTTCTCCACGGCTTCTCCAGACCCTGTTACATCTGTCACATGTGCTCAGTGTGAACCTGCTTTCATCTGTGAAGAGCACAGATCACCAGTGGTGAAGCTGCCAATCTTGTTTTCTCTGGCAAATGCCAAACGTCCTGCACGGTGTTGGGCTGTAAGCACAACCCCCACCTGTGGACGTCGGGCCCTCATACCACCCTCATGGAGTCTGTTTCTGACCGTTTGAGCAGCCACATGCACATTTGTGGCCCACTGGAGGTAATTTTGCAGGGCTCTGGCAGTGTTCCTCCTGTCCCTCCTTGCACAAAGGCGGAGGTAATGGTCCTGCTGCTGGGTTGTTGCCCTCCTACGGCCGCCTTCACGTCTCCTGATGTACTGGCCTGTCTCCTGGTAGCGCCTCCATGCTCTGGACACTACGCTGACAGACACAGCAAACCTTCTTGCCACATTGATGTGCCATCCTGGATGAGCTGCACTACTTGAGCCACTTGTGTGGGTTGTAGACTCCGTCTCATGCTACCACTAGAGTGACAGCACCGCCAGCATTCAAAAGTGACCAAACCATCAGCCAGAAAGCATAGGAACTGAGAAGTGGTCTGTGGTCACCACCTGCAGAACCACTCCTTTATTGGGGATGTCTTGCTACCTGCCTATGCTTCCCTCCTTATGTCTATTCCATTTGCACAACAGCATGTGGACTTGACTGTCAATCAGTGTTGCTACCTAAGTGGACAGTTTGATTTCACAGACGTGTGATTGACTTGGAGTTACAGTGTGTTGTTTAAGTGTTCCCTTTTATTTTTTTGAGCAGTGTATATTCTATGAGGTACTCTTGTTAAAAACTAGAAATGGTGACCTGTTATTGCATTTTTCTTAGAAAATACACCATTTTTAAGTGAAACTGAAAGCAATGACAATTTTCACTTGTATTTTATGAATTATATTACTATGAATAAATCACTGACCTTGCTCCTAGCATGGGAAATGAGAAGATGAGTAATGGCAGTGGTACTGCTCATTTTATATGTGACAAATAAACATGGGAATTAAATAAATAAAAATAGGGGATCTTTTTTGTTTGCAGGTTTTTTTTTGTTTTTTTTTACAAGATCATGTTTGGTATCATCAGATAGGTCAGAATCAGACCTGTCTAATGAAACCTAATATGCATGTACCAATACTAGTATAGGAATTGTTGCCGACACCGGCATCTGCATGAGTACTTAGTACTTGTGCAGATGTCCTCAATACTTCCCCCGATACAGGAAGCCAGTGCTGAGCTAGCTTGCCGGCATCCAAGGGGCTGGGGTGGCTGGCTGAATGCTCCAGCGGCACTCTACCATACCCCTGAGGCTGGTCGCGTTCCATTGAGAGGTCGCAAAGGTTTAGAGTGGCTGCTCGGTAGTAGATCCAGGGCCGGTGCTTCCACTAGGCAAGCTAGGCAATCGCCTAGGGTGCATATTTGTATCCCTTCCTCATTGTTTGCTTGTGTAGCCTGCAGTGGCGGCTCGCAAAGCGGTCCTATTGGAAAACCCTGCTAGCAGCGCAGAAGGTGGGCATATTATGGTGACGCGCAGGCACCGCCAGATGACGTGTGGGCGCCACAAGAAGCAGATAAAAGAAAAAAAGAGGCAGAAGAAAGAAAGGCGCAGAAGAAAAAAAGATAAAAGAAAGGCACGAAAGAAAGAGAGAAAGAAAAAAGGGACAGAAGAAAGGCACAGAGGAAAAAAAAGGCAGATGAACGACAGAAAGAGGCAGATGAAAGAAAAGGTGAAAGAAAGAGGCACGAAAGAAAAAGGCACAGAGGGCAGAGGAAAGAAAGAGGCAGAGGAAAGTAAGAGGCACAGACCTATCCCGGGCTCGACCAGCGGAGGGGTAAGATGGGCAACAAACGACCGTGTGCAGCCCCCGTGCACAGTTTGTGTGTCATCCCCCCGCAGAGTGTGTGTATGTGTCCCGCTCGCACAGTGTGCATGTTTCCCCCCCCCCCCGTATTTCAGCAGTTAACAATTTTTCTGGGGGAGGAGCAAGTAGCTGGTCTTGCCTAGGGCACAAAATAGTCTAGCACCGGCCCTGGGTAGATCCCCCAGCCGTGATCTTGAACTTCGCAAAATCTCACGAGATCACGCCTGGGGGGGTTGCCACTGAGCCACTGCTCTAAACCTTTGTGGCCACTCGATGGAATGCGGCTAGGCACAGGGGCATAGTAGAATGCCGCATCAGCATTCACCTAGCCGTCCCAGTGTTTGCATCTGAGGTCTGAAATGTCTGTGTGTGTAAGTAAGCTTCTATACCTGACGAAGGGAGTTACACTCTCGAAAGCTTGTACTTTAAATGTAACGTTAGTCCAATAAAAAAGGTATCACTACAGACTGCTATACTCGTTATTTTGGCATCTGGACTAACACGGCCGACCTAATCTATATATATATATATATATATATACACACACACACACACACACTCTGGTCTGGGGTCTGAGTGGGTATACATGGATTTGGGCCCTGGGTCTATGCCTGGGTATACAGGATTCTGGGGTCTGTGCCTGGAAATACAAGTATCTGAGGTCTGGTGTGTGTGGCTATATATATCTGAGGTCTATGTGTGTGTACATTGAGTAAATGGTGTGTCTAGCCATACATTTCAGTATTAATATAAATTGGACAGGCATCCATCAAAATTCAAAATTATTTATTGGAAAGCAGTCACATGGCATTAACCCCTTAGTGACCAGGCGATATTACCATTGTCTGTCTGAAAGTACCTACTGCTGTTTTTACGTTTTTGCGCCGTTTGTGTTTAGGTCTAATTTTCCTCTTAATCGTTTATAGAACCCACACATATTATATACCGTTTTTATTGCCATTAAATGGAATTTATAAAGATACCATTATTTTCATCATATCATATAATTTACTGTATAGATTTATGAAATATGATAAAAAAATTAATTAAAAAAATCGGAAAAAGACACTTTTTCAAACTTTAATCCCCAAAATCTACAACCGCCAAAAAACTTAAATAATTTCAAAATTTTGTCCAGAAATTAGAAATACCCCATTTTTAGATGTTTTTGCTTTTTAACCCCTTCACTCCTGAGCCATTTAAACTGTGTGCTGAGCTAATTTTTACCATTTTAAGCTTATCATGTTTAAACGTGATTTGAAGTCCTATATTATTATACCCCAGACAAAATTTTTATTTTTTTAAAAAAAATAATATTTTTTATTTTTGCAGAAAAGATAGTCATGTTTGGTATAATTGGGAATGCCATGATCAGGCCTTTCCATTGATGCCAAACATGACCCTCTAGCTGCCATGGATCGGGCAATATGGGTGTCCAAAGGACCCCCCTTGCTCCACTTGGCAGCTTAGGGGTTTAACTGGCCAACTGACATCATCACACATATGGCGACAATGTCAGTGGGTGGGGGTTGACCTCGGAGGCTTGACTGACATCCAAGATGTCAGCCACCTCTGGGAGCAAAATGCAATTTGGTGCCTATTAGCGTTGAATCGTGATCCGGCACCTAAGGGGTTAAAGAGCGGCACCACTGGAAAGGGCAGACTCTGCCCTCTACCGTGGTGTCTCTCTTTTTTTTCTACGTGCACTGTTGGGGCGGTAGAGAGGTCCAATAGACCCCCTCCACTTCCAGGTTTCCCCCTGCAGGCGTCGGGGGAGCCTGAAAATTACATCACACGATGGCTGGGAAGGGAAGGAAGCCAAACCGACATGGGACCCCAGCCAGAGAGGTGAGTATAGTGAGGGAGGGGGTTAAAGGACCATGACGTACATAGTACGTCCTTAGTCCTTAAGGGGAATTTTCCCCAGGACATACTGTGTACGTCAGTGGTCCTTATGGCGTTAAATAAAAGTATGGGTACTCAGTATTGGTGAGTACCTGAAAAATGTATCGGTGCTCGTGCTCGGTCTTAAAAAAAATTGTATCAGTGCATCCCTAACACAACTTTGTGGGGTGTAAAGAATAAAAATACAGGGATCCAATGTTATGGCTGTTGGCATATACAGTATGTCTACCTTTAATTTGTCTTTAAGGTCTCTACTGCCTTCTCCAAGTCTCTTTAACCTCCCCTTCTCTCCCTTTACTACCCTCTTTTTAATTTCCCCCACCACATTGTGCCTTATTGATCTGAATAACTTGTCATTGATAGCATTGTGTTTGCACTTTTCTTATTTGGTACTGAACGTTGTATTGACTTGACAAAATTTTTCAATAAACATATATTCACAAAAAAAAATACACGGATCCAAATGACCCCCTTTCTCCTTGCAGCAGTGCGGTAACGCATTGTGCCATCACCTCCATATTTGGTCCCGGGATGGGAAATGAGAAGGTGAGTTATAAAGCAAACAATGACGCTGCACTAAGTAAAAGCACATAATGTGCCTTTGAACAGAGGGGGGGGGGAGTAAGTTTTGCATTTAGTTTCTATTTTTTACACATTAAGTGGTCATATTTGATATCATTGGAAAGGACAAGCTCTGACAAAGGACTCTTGGCGCTCCTCGCTGCAGTGCGGCGGGTTAGGTTTTTGATGAAACAATGCGTAATAATGATTTGTACCATCAGCTCCACACATGCTGACACCGTGGGAAATTAGAAGGTGAGTTAGTGCTCCATCATCGTTCATTTTATAACTGAAAAGTAAACAATAGTTGTCATGGTTCCCGGATCCCACCACGCAGTCCTTAAAGCCCAACACTCCACAGAGCCAAAAAACTACCAACAGGGTAGCCGTAAAGGAATCCCTGTCTGGTCCTTAAAAATTTGCCAGGTATATGTATACTATCTAGACAGAAAGAGTTAATCAAAGACAATGTCGTAATACAAAACCAGGTCAGCAACACGGGGGTAGTCAGACGAGCCGGAATCAGGAATACAGAGTATAGAATAGTCAAATGGAATAGCCGGGTCGATATCAGTGCAGAAGCGTAGTACAAGAAAATAGTCTAGGGCAACGGAAGGCAGAAGAGTCAGAAAACAAGCAGAGGTCAATAACAGGTTAAATCACGAGAGAATTCAGGTACAAGGAGCTCAGGTATGGATAACCACGATCTGGCACTGCTTAGAAGGAACTGTTGGTTTTTAAAAGACCTTCACCAGACCATGCCCCCCTCTCAAGCCGCGCCTCATGCAGCCACCTCCCTGCCTGTTTCAATTTAAACCGGGCGTTGGTGAGCGAGCAGCATCAGACATGCTGCCGTCAAGCACACCGGAAAGGCTGGAAACCCCCAACGTTACAATAGTGCTGCATTATTAAAAAGAAAAAAAAATGGAAGCATTTATTTTTACACATGTTCTGGCTTTTCCAACGATAAAATGCATGTACTATCTATTATGGTTCAGGAGATACGGGGGTCCAATGTTCCTTTCTACGTCATCACGCCTATGCACGATGATGTCAGTGAGTGGGGGGAGGTCCCACGGTGTGGTCTGACTTCCAGGAAGTTAGGCCACCGTGGGATTCACCCCAGAACCCCTGCAATCTCTCCTGTGGCTGTGGGTAAGTAATGACGTGTGGGAGACATCTGTCACCTGTTGCGGAGAAACATTAGAGCGGTGGTTCCAAAACCTGTTCTCAGGACCCACTGACATGCCAGGTTTTCCAGATATCTGAAGCATAGGACGTGATATAATTTGCTTCTCAGTGATTGCAGTATTCATTCTGCATTTCTCCAAAGTGATCTACAAAATCTGGCCTGGTTGAGGGTCCCCAGGACAGGTTTGGGAAACATTGCACTAGAGGGTCTATCCCCTAACCACTGAACTTGGCACCGAATGGTGAATTTTACCGTTTGGGGCAGAAGTCTATTTACTAATCTGTCAATTCGCCAAATACCAGTGAATTGAGGCGAAATACGGTGCAGTTCAGAGGTCTTCGCGGCAGCGAAATTGTCCCATAGAGAAGTAATGGTTTGTCTATTCACAGAACTGCACCGAAGTGTTGTCAAAATGCCCTGATTTAAGGTGTTTCAGTTCGACAGGTTTAAACAGGCGAATCCCATAAGTTTCAATCTAAAAAGTAATATTTAAAAAAAATTCTGAAAAGAATTTATTCTTTACATTTTCAGCAAAAAGCCTTTATATTTCTTTAGAACACTTTATTGTATTTTTTGTATTTTCTTCAAAAAAAAAAAAAGGGAAACAAAAATTTTGTCTAAAGGCTGTTACTTAAATTCTGTAACGGGGGTGTGCTCTGGCTGAGCTCTGGATTGGCAGCCTGTGAGTGAAACTCCGTACCCAGCCTGCTCCTTACAGAAGCGTACACCAGTCTGGCCACCTTGAGCTGCTGATTAATTACATACAGCTAGGTCTATATGTGTATATATATATATATACAGTTGTGTTCAAAATTATTCAACCCCCACTGAAATTGAGTGTTTTGGCCAGTTTGACATTGATTTTGATCATTCAGTCATCTTGCTTACAATTAAATCAAAGAGGCACGTGTAGGTCAGACAAATATAACATAACATTTATAATGAAATAACCACAAATGTCTTTTCTGTGCTCACATCATTATCAGTTTTATTCAACCCCCAAGTGACATTCAAACTTAGCACTTATAACTGTAAAAGGATGTTGTACTAACAGCTTTTAAACATGAAGCATAGCTTGACACAAGTGTCTTGCAGCGATCTACGGGTATCTTCGCCCATTCGTCATGGGCAAAAGCCTCCAGTTCAGTCCCATTCTTAGGCTTGCGCACTGCAACTGCTTTCTTTAAGTCCCACCAGAGGTTCTCAATCGGATTTAAGTCAGGTGACTGCGATGGCCACTCCAAAATGTTCCAGCCTTTAATCTGCAACCATGCTCTAGTGGACTTGGAGGTATGCTTGGGATCATTGTCCTGTTGAAAGGTCCAACGTCTCCCAAGCCTCAGGTTTGTGACGGACTGCATCACATTGTCATCCAATATCTCCTGGTACTGAAGAGAATTCATGGTACCTTGCACACGCTGAAGCTTCCCTGTATCTGCAGAAGCAAAACAGCCCCAAAGCATGATTGACCCCCCGCCATCCTTCACAGTAGGCAAGGTGTTCTTTTCTTCATAGGCCTTGTTCTTCCTCCTCCAAACATAGCGTTGATCCATGGGCCCAAACAGTTCTAATTTTGTTTCATCAGTCCACAGAACACTATCCCAAAACTTCTGTGGTTTGTCCACATGACTTTTGGCATACTGCAGTCGACTCTTCTTATTCTTTGGAGACAGCAAGGGGGTGCGCCTGGGAGTTCTGGCATGGAGGCCTTCATTACGCAGTGTGCGCCGTATTGTCTGAGCTGAAACTTCAGTACCCACATCTGACAAATCTTTTCTCAGTTCCTCAGCAGTCACACGGGGACTTTTTCCACTCTACGCTTCAGGTAGCGCACAGCAGTCGAAGTCAGCATCTTCTTTCTGCCACGACCAGGTAGCGTTTCAACAGTGCCCTTTGCCTTGAATTTGCAAATGATGCTTCCTATGGTCTCTCTTGGTATGTTTAACATCTTTGCAATCTTCTTATAGCCATTGCCCTTCCTGTGAAGAGTAATCACCTCTTCTCTTGTCTTCCTGGACCATTCTCTTGACTTCACCATGTTTGTAACCACACCAGTAAATGTCTAGAAGGAGCTGAGTATCAGTCATTTTAAAGCTGCCTAATTGGTGCTTATTATACTTTATTGCTGCTCCGTGACATCCACAGGTGTTTTCAATACCTGATTGAAAACACTTGAATGAACCTCTGTTCTTCAGAGTGGTAGTCTTTAAGGGGTTGAATAATTGTGTCAATGAAGTATTCACAAAAGAAACATTTACTACTGTATTACAAAACCAATTGATGTCATTTTAGTTGCATATGGTTCTTTAAAAAGTCCTTGTAGGATTTCATTCTGAATACAATTACAAATGTACACTAAATTCCCTAAAACCCTTTACAGCATTGGGGTTGAATAATTTTGAACACAACTGTATATATATATATATATATATATATATATATATATATATATATATATTTGGACACTGGCACAATTTTATTTTTTCCCGGTATTTACCAAAACATATTCAAGCTATAGTTCTATAATGGATATGGGCTGAAAGTGCACACTTTTAGGTTTACTTTAAAAGGTATGTACATCAAAATTGGAGGAAGGGTTTAGGAATTACAGCTCTTAAGAGTAGCCACTAGGGATGTGCGTTTCTATTCGGACCGATTAGGTTTTTTTCATGAATCGCGTTGATTCGGTTCTTCGGATTCGTCCGATGTTCCGGATCAGCACCAAAATACACAACATCCGAAATTTTTTCCAATCCGAAACTAAATAATTTCGTTATTTCGTATGAACGTGAAATTTGTAAAATTGCAAGTCATTTTCGTTCCATTCGTGATTTCGGTTCTATTTCGGTCATTTTGGACATCGTATTTTTCGGTTCCATTGCGGATTCCGTAATTTATTATCGTTTCGATCAAATTCGATAGTTACTCGATATCCATTTGATAGTTGCAACATATGAATCCTCGCACTGCCGGGCAGCACCTCTACAGTATAATTAATGCAGCATATGAGACCTCACACTGCCGGGCAGCACCTCTACGGTATAATAATGTAGCATATGAATCCTCACACTGCCGGGCAGCACCTCTACAGTGTAATAATACAGCATATATATAAATAATATTACACCACAGGCATCCGATACATGTATACCCAACAGACACCAGACCAGTGTGTGTATATATGAATGTATACAATATTAACTTAAACAGGACAGGCTTTCAGCAAAATCCTAAATTATTTATTGAAAAGCGTCACATGACATTAAATAAAAGTATCGGTACTCAGTATCTGTTAGTACTTTTAAAAAGTATCGGTGCATCCCTAAACAGTACTCAGTGCCAAGTCACAGACATACTGTGCAAAACAGTTCTTCCCTTCCCTTTCTGTTTTCTTTATCGCTGAAAACCATGGATGCCTACAAAAACAAGTCTAAGGAGGCTCTGGAGATGCTGTGCCAATCTAGAAAGATTGTTCCTGCCATGCGGCTCTAAGAGCAGCTTAGAGATCTGCTGAAGAATGATGAACTCCGAGCAGAGCAGGTTGCAGGTGTAACCAATGTAAATAGATGTGTGTCTCTTTAAGAGTATATGTATGTGTTCTGTTTCTCCACCAAAGCACTGAGAATGTGATCTCTTAATTTACTGTTGTCATGAGATGGCGATAACTCCCAGTCTTAGATGAATTACAGACAGTGACTCAATCCAGATGACACCTTGAAGATCTGTTGAAGTTTTATTCCAAAACTGTAGAAAATCCTCAACAATATACATCGGATAGGTCAAAAAATCATAGTGAATCTGAGTCCATAAGGCTTGCAAAGGATTACTGGGAAGAGAACAAGGGTGGAGCTATCTGGACAGGAAACCCCTGCACCATGAGGAGGGGAGGAGAGAAACCCAGGGGTAGATAAGACATGTGCAATTCTTAAAGGCATATCACAAGTCATGTGAAACATGACACTCCCCGTCGAAATCTATGTTTTCTATAATTAAATAACTTGAGTCAAAGTTCAAAAACAAGTAAACGAAGATGCTTTTCCAGGAACATCTGAAAAACAAGAGGGAAGGGAAGAACAAGAGAAAATAATGCAAACATTAACAATTCTTGCAGATCTTGATCTTGATGGTCCAGGCTGTGTCAAGAACAGTCAGTGAGTCCATCTTCAGAGGGGAAGGCAGCAACATGCACCAATCCTTCTTACCTCCCTTTGAGTCAACTTGATGACTTGTGAGACTTGTCTTCCTCTTTGGGCAGAAGGAGTACAAGTTCATTTATAGGCCTGAAATGAAGTGTGGAGAATCTTCTTTCATGAATAACTTGTAAAGTTTTCTAGTCCAGTACCAGTCTAGGAATTTTCTTGCAACTCCAATCGTGCGTTCCCAAGAGTCTCCCATGTGAAAGGAGTGAGGTGGGTTGAATTCCCATTTACACTTGTTGCCATTCAAGAAGTTCAGTATCTTTTCTGGTCGAGAGGCCTCCTGAATTGTGTGGGGGCCTTTACAGATGTGCCGCTTGTGACATTGTTTGTTCGTGTCAGAGCTGTTAGTAAACTGAAGAGCAATGTGAATAAGGCGTGCAAGGACTCTTACAACAGAAGACCACATAGAAAGGCGTTCAAAACGGTGAGGACTCAGCCTTATCCTTTCTTTCACAGAGGTGTTGAGTGTAACCGTAACAGCTCTAAGTTCTTTATCAGATTCCGGTTCAAACAGTTCAAAGGTAGACTTTGTAGAACTTGAGAGGAGTTCTTTGTTCGAGAGTATTGGTGGGGATAGCCATGTGTCCAGAAATGCAGTAGCCGGTACTGCACGCGTGCCTCCATCAGCAGGGTTGAAGTTAGTGGACACTGGCAGGGTTATTCAAAGAGATTCGAAAAGTCACCGCACGTTCGGTGACTTTTCATTCTCTTCAATTCGGTTCGTTTTGCCGATCCCATTTCGGTGACCCTGCGGTGTATTCAGCAAGCACCACAGGGTCCCCGAATTGCAGGGAAAGGCTGCCGCAAACCTGACGAAAACTAACCGCAAAACCCACCGAATGCACGCGAAAACAAGCAAAAACATCTGGATTAACCTTCGAAAAACCCGAGCAGGAGCCGAATCACACAGAGTCGAAGCAGCTGAGAAGCAGAGGAGGCAGTGAATAAATTAGCAAAACCGTTTGTATGAATCTGTGAAAATCAAACGCTGTTTGCAAAGAAACTACTGAGCGAAAATGTCTGACATTTACACAGGAGGTCCAGGGAATGATAATAAAGAGGGCTGTTACAGAAAAAATAAGTAAACTTAAAAAAAATAAAAAATAAAAATCGGACTTTTAAAAAAAAAAGAAAAAAATTCAGAAAAATGCTTAATTGTATCCTAAAAAATCTGTAAATAAAGAGACTTTTTGCTGCAGAATTTTATAATGAATGGTTTATTAGATATTGAATTAAAACGGGAATATTTTTAACATTGAAGTCTATGGGATTCTCCTGAATAAATTTGCCGAATTAAACCACCGAATGGCAGGGCATTAGGGGAACCTTTCACTGCTGGTTTGTGTTCTCTGAATAGCCGAAGAAGTGCTTTTTTATGGGGTTTTCACTGCCACCGAACAGGCACCGTATGTGCAGGCAATTCGCCAGGATTTGGCAAATTGCCTGCTCTCTGGATAGCCGAATGGCCAGGAAAGGCAACCGAACGCTGAAAATCAGCGTTCGGTTACCTTTCTCAAGCAATTCGGATCTCTTTGGATAACCCTGATAGTGCCATTGTTCAGGTGTCGAGAACTTTCTTATATGTTCCATTCTGTTGCCGACAGACAAGTGGAACTGTCTTGTCTGATTGTGTATGTATTACTTTGTGAAGGGTTTGTCACAGGCTGATACTTGTAACGTGAACGTGTCTTGCTTAACGTTCCAAAGCAATCCAAGACTGCGCTGTGTAATGGAAAGGTCCATTCCTAGTTGGAATATCTTCATACTGACAGCGTAGTCATCAGAGGGAAAGGCTCTCATGGCCTTGTCGCTGTTCGAAATGATTTTGTGAAGTCTGAGGTTTGCAGTGGCAAGCATGTTCTGGGTTCTAGTGAGAAGGTCAATAGCCTCTTCTTCTGTAGGCAGAGATTTGAGTCCGTCCGTCGTCTACATAGAAGTTCTTTTCGACGAACTGTCATGCATCAAACCCAAATTCTTTCTCTCCTTCTTGAGCCATTTTCCTCAGTCCATAAATTGCTACTGCGGGAGAAGGACTATTGCCGAAAACATGTACCTTCATCCGGTAGTCTATGACTTCATCATTGACATCATTATTGCGATACCATCGGAACCTGAGGAAGCTTCTGTTGTCTTCACAGACGATGAAACAGTGCAACATTTGCTGAATGTCAGCCATAATAGCAATTGGTTCTTGTCTGAAGCGAAGTAAAACTCCTATGAGGTTGTTGTTCAGATTAGGCCCAGTGAGAAGACTGTCATTGAGGGAGACACCTTCATGTCGAGCACTTGAGTCGAAGACCACCCTAATCTGATCAGGCTTGCGAGGATGATAGACACCAAACCATGGAAGATACTAGCATTCTTCTCCTTCCTTAAGCAGAGGTGCAGGCTCAGCATGATCTCTCTCAAACACTTTCTGCATTAAGTCCACAAAGTGTCTTTTCATCTCAGGTTTCCGATTCAAACTGCGTTGTAAAGAAGTAAACCATGCTTCTGTTGTTTGGTAGTCTCTTTCTTGGAGTACGGAATGGTAAAGGTGCTACCCAGCTGTTGGAATCATCTTGGTGGAACTCCTTACTCATGGTTTTCAGGAATCCTTTGTGTTCCATGGTAGCTGCCAACTCGTCTTTAGATGTTACCTCAAACACTGTGTTGCCAATGTTGTCATCCCAGAAATTAAGAGCTTTCTCTTCGTCCTATAGGATGTGTCGTTGTGCGCTCTTATGAAGCAGTCTTTCCTTCACATGATATTGGTGTCGTCGTGCAGAACAAGAATTCCGTCCGTTTGGCAGGACGTGTGTTTTAAAGGAGGACACCGAGTAAGGTTTTCTGCCTTTGTCTCGACAAACATTGCCTATGATGACGCAGCCTAGATCCAGATACTTAGCATATGGAGCATTATGTGGACCGTTGATTTGTTGACGAACTTTGTGCACCCTTAAGATGTCTCGGCCGAGCAACAGCAGGATATCAGCACTTCCGTCAAGGGCTGGTATTTGGCAGGCTATGTCCTTCAAGGGAGAATGGTGTAAGGCAGCTTCAGGAGTAGGGATTTCCTCTTTGTTGGAATCTGGTTGCACTCCGTGATAGTGGGCAAAGGTATTTCCACATTGTCGTTCAGAGGAGCAACCACAAGACCGCTGGCTCTCCTACCTAAGACTACTGTAGTGCCGGTGCAAGTAGTTAGGGTATACGGTAGAGCATTTTCTTTTATGTTCAAAAGTTCAAAAAATTGTGTTGTTGCAAGAGATCTGTTACTCTGATCATCCAGAATAGTATACATTCTTATGGCCTTTTCAGGTTGACCTCTTGGGTATACACGAACCAAACATATCTTTGTGCAGGATTTGTCACAGAGTCCTTCTCCACAGACTTCCGTACATGAAGAGAACACGGAGGTAGAAGGTGCTGCTTGATCTGTGCGCTCCCCGCCTTGCTTTGCCTCAGGAGGATTATTTGTGGGCTTAGTAAAGTTGTGCGGATATGGATGAAGAGCTTGTACATGGTCATCGCTGTCACACTCTATGCATTTAATGATAGCTTTAGAGGATCTAAGGGTAAGTAGACAATGTAATAGAGCAGCCGGAAATGCTAGCAGAATGCTTGGTTGTGTAGGGAGAGGTATTAGCAGTAGGAAAAGGGAAGTGCTCATGCCACTGTACAGAGCACTGGTGAGACCTCACTTGGAGTACTGTGTGCAGTACTGGAGACCGTATCTCCAGAAGGATATAGACATCTTAGAGAGAGTTCAGAGAAGGGCTACTAAAATGGTATATGGCTTGAAGGAGAAAAGTTACCAGGAAAGGCTTAATGATCTTAACATGTACAGCTTGGAAAAAAGACGAGACAGAGAAGATATGATAGAAACATTTAAATACGTAAAGGGAATCCACAAGGTAGAGGAAGGGAGTATATTTAAACGGAAACAAAGTAGCAAAACAAGAGGACATAGATTAGAGGAGCAAAGGTTTAAAAGTAACATCAGGAAGCATTATTTTACTGAGAGGGTGGTGGATACATGGAACAGCCTTCCAGTTGAAGTGGTAGAGGCCAAAACAGTAATTGAATTTAAGCAGGCATGGGATAGGCATAAGGCTATCCTAAACAAAAGATAAATCCAGGTAAAGTATCCATGTAATTGGGCAGACTAGATGGGCCGTAAGGTTCTTATCTGCCGACATTTCTCTATGTTTCTATGTTTCTAGCTTTACAGTCCTTTGCAAAGTGTTCTGTGGAGGCGCAGCATTTGTAGCAGATCCCAAATTTCTTTAAAAGTTCTTTACGTTCTTGTAGGGTTTACTTTCTGAAGTCAATACATTTCTTAAGTGGATGCGGTTTGTTATGTATGGGACATTGGCGATTTGGGTTCTCGATGTTCTTGTTTTGTTCAGTCTTTTCAAGAACTGTAGCAGGTGCAGGTAGAACAGTGGTCCTTTTCACTGACACTGGTCCTCGATGGTCTCTGTGTGTCATACGTGTGTTTGTAGGTCTTGGAGGGGGTGAACTGAGAGGGTTACCGCCACCATAGGAGAAACTTGGGTCATTCTTTGTGTCTGCAATTCTTTTGATGAACTCACAGAAGTAGGAAAAAGGAGGAAAGGCAACTTGATGTTTTTCCTTGTATTTCGATCCAAGCGCTGCCCAATTTTCTTGAAGGCCATACGGTAGCTTGAGAACAAAAGGTAACGGAGACCAGGTAAGCGGATGTCAGCTTTAGCGAGTTGAAGCTCTAATAAAACATCGCTGAGTTCTTGAAACTTTAAATTCTCTCTAGCGGAAATCCTTGGGAAGCTGTGCAATCTTTTGAATAAGGCATCTTCAATGGCTTCTGGACTGCCAAAGGTACGTTCAAGTCTGTCCCAAGCAGCCGAAAGGCCTGCAGCAGGGTTGTCAATATGAACCGCTTTGAGCTTCTTGATGCGTTCAGTAGACTGGGGACCTAGCCATCTGATGAGCAGATCTAATTCTTCTGTAGCAGTGATGTCTAGGTCACTCATTGTGGCTTTAAAGGTGGATTTCCATCCTCTGTAATTTTCAGGCTTGTCATCAAACTTGGTGAGGCCGGTCTTTGTGAGCTCTCTGCGAAGCATGTATTTAGCAAACTGCGACATGTCTGTTTTCAGACTTTGGGTGCATGACTGCAGGTGACTTGGGAACATATGTTGGTGCTGAGGCATTCAACACTGGAACTGGTTTAAAGTTCATTGGCATGTTGGTTTGTAGCTGTGGAGCAGTGTGCTTGCTAGTAGGTACTTGGCTGATGTCAAGGTAAGGTGGATAGTTTATTATGTGCATGCTATTGTCCACTGCTTGCTGATATGAAGCCAAATTGTCTTGGAGCACAGTAGGTGCGGAGAAGAGACCTTGGTTGAGTGCTTTGGTTGCTGTGACAGGGAGCTGACGTTCTGGAGAGGAATGTGAAGAATCTGAGGCATAAGACACAGCTGAGTGTCTGCTGCTACTGTTGTCTCTTTCACTTTCACTAGCAGCCTGATCTAATACCTTTAATCTTGCCATGGCCGTGGCATGTTCACATTGTTTTTCCAAAAGTTCCATTTCCACTTTGTGGCGTGCGGCTTCAGCTTCCTTGCGTGCGGCTTCAGCTCCCATTTCTGCCTTGTGGCGTGCGGCTTCAGCTCCCATTTCTGCTTTCTGTTTGGCGAAGGCTGCCTGAATTTTAGAAGCTTCAGCATCAGCACGGGCCTTTAGGAGTTGTTGACTGAGTGTGGAAGACCTTGATTGTAGGGATTTGGAAGACCTTGAGGAATGTCTGGTGGATGCAGAGCGGTGGGATCTGGATTCATGGAGCTGTGCGATTCTTACTTCTGCCTTTGTCTTTGTTTGCAGCACTAAATTGTCTCTTTCTAGATTGAGCTCATTGAATCTCTTTAGTTCTTCCAGTGACACTTTAGTGTTGTACCGCTTTAAGAGATGAATATATTTAACACACAGTCTTTGATAATTCTGATAAGCGACATCTAATTGCTTAATTGTGCTCACTAGTTGTAATGCATCATGACATGGTTGAGAGAGACCTGACATGCATTTGACAGCAGTACACCAGAGATCATTCATTTGAGACACCAACTCTTTTGCGTGAGCTTCAAGATTTTCTTGTACTTTCCAGGTTGCTTTTGTTAATCTTTTTTCTCTTTTGTTTGGTTCAGGATTTAATTCCTGATCTGAAAGGATTTCTGAGTCTGGTAGTGTGTCAGATTGCATGTTGATTTGCTGGAACATTTTGCTGACAAGGAGAGTGTTAATGATATAGTTCTATAGCAGTAGAGAAATGTATCAATTTTGCTGAGCTCAGATAGGATTTCTAGGCAATGGTTGTAGAAAGATTTGTTTTTACTTTCTTTTCACAGTCAAATCATGTGCAATGCATACAGAGGAATAAGCTGGTTGTAGTGTAGAGATGCACTGTATAAACTGTTAGTAAGGCACAGATGTATTGAACTTTCACAGCACTAATATCCTGACACTGTTGAATGCTATGCTGGGACTTGCTTGCAGGCACATACAGGCTTGTGGTAATGGCTGCACTGTGTGAAGCAGCTATTTCCAGTGTCCCTACAGCGTCTCCCTGTGTATCCAGAGCTAGCAAGGATCCTATGGAGGATGTCTGACTGATCTTTCTTGATCTTTTGGCTGATCTTTCTAAGATCTTCTGACTGATCTTATGATTTGTTGACTGTTCTGTTTCTCCACCAAAGCACTGAGAATGTGATCTCTTAACTTACTGTTGTGATGAGATGGCGATAACTCCCAGTCTTAGATGAATTACAGACAGTGACTCAATCCAGATGACACCTTGAAGATCTGTTGAAGTTTTATTCCAAAACTGTAGAAAATCCACAACAATATACATCGGATAGGTCAAAAAATCATAGTGAATCTGAGTCCATAGGGCTTGCAAAGGATTACTGGGAAGAGAACAAGGGTGGAGCTATCTGGACAGGAAATCCCTGCACCATGAGGAGGGGAGGAGAGAAACCCAGGGGTAGATAAGACATGTGCAATTCTTATGTTTCACATGCCTTGCGATATGCCTATGACAGTATGTGTTAATTCCCCTAATATCCCTCATTGTAAATAAACTCTTGTAGTGTTGTAAATGTCTTCCCCTAAAGAATCTTTTGTTTTGTTTTTATTGTTAATTTGAGTAGCCGTTTAAGAGGGGCTCTAATATGCTAATAAGGCATGACCTCATTCCCTGTCAGCCCGGGCTTCTCCTCAGAGCACGAGGAGCTGCTTGGAGGTAGGTGGTGTTTATGTGCAGGCTCTCTGATTCACATTCATTAGAGGTTTAACCATTTAAACCTATGTAAAAGTCCTCAAACTGTTTCTATGTTTTAGTTTTAACCATATATATGTGTAGTTGTCATGTTATTTTTCAAGGATATTCATGAATATTAATTTAATGGGTAGTTTGTAATCATCATACAGAGTAAAACAGCTTTTTTGTATAGCACAGGGCTTTAATGGGAAAATATCAGGAAGGAAAGTGCTAAACCTGTGCTAATCCTATGCTTGATCTGTGCAGGTGGAAGTTGCAGAGGATGTTTTCATGCCGTGTTATTTACTGTATATGTGTTTTACCCAGGTATGATTGATTTGTTTTATCCTCATTTTTTTTTTGTATTCAAAATTTTTATTAGAAGGGCGCGTCAGTACATATATCGAATTGAAGTACAAACTTGTCAGAAAATGGCAGTTAAACAAAAAACAAAACTGTCAGTTATGCGCTATAGGTACACAAAGAGAACATCAAATAAGCAGGTCCATACGTATGAGCTATAGTTAGACCCATAAATTGGTGCAGTCCAGCCACAAGTGATCCGCAGGTAATCCAGATCGTCTTGTCGTTTATATGAGGCGTGCATAGGTACTATAGTGGATGATCTCGTATGAAGTGTGGGACATTGTAAGCAAGGATAGAAGGAGAAGAGATAGTTCAGAGGAGAAGAGTGGGAGAGGTGTGAGGGAAGGGGGGTATGAAAAGAGGAGGAGAGAGAGAAGAAGGGAGAGAGAAGAGAAAAGAGAAAGAGGAGAGGAAAAAAAAAAAAGGGGGAGGGGAGGGATGAGGAGTAGGGACGGAGGGAAGCACCACGATGGAGTCCAGCGTGCCACCCGCGGGACCGTTCCGTCTCCCCCCACCACCACCGGAGGGGAGGATGTACCAGCGTCCGACCCAGAGCCACCTAAGTGCGCGCTTCTCGTGCCGCCTCAACCGCCGGAGACCCATCCCCGTGATAGTAAGGCCCATAGTGGTCAGCCGACCGAGATATCAGTGCAGGCCGGAGCCATCGGGCGGTGTGTCTATGATCCCCTATCCTGTGCAGTCGTCGGTGGGAGCTCAAGCTCCAATCGTCGGCGAAGCGCGCGGCTGAGGAAACAAATTCCTGCCAATAGTACCAAGTTTGGTAGAACGCTGCGTGGAATCTTCCTGTGCAGCGATCCGCTCCTCCACTCTGAACATTTCATCCACCTGGGATATCCATTCCCGGAGGGAGGGGACGGATCGGCGTTTCCAGTGCCTTGGAATCAGGTGGCGCGCCGCCAGCAGCAGACGGAAAGCCACCGATTTTTTAAATGAGGCCGTCGGAAAGCCCGAGAGTAAGAGGAGGAAGGTCCGAGGTGTGTGTTCCAGTGTAACATCTGTCACCTCCCTGATCACTTCCCCCACCCACTTCCAGTAGGTTTGTACCAGCGAGCAGGACCACCAGATGTGGAGATAGGAACCGAGTTCCTTGCCACAGCGCCAACATGTGGGGTCCGTTGATCCAGTGAATTGGAACACACGAAGTGGCGTGTAATACCAGCGGGTCAGAATTTTATAAGACGTTTCGTGGTATCTCACCGCCCGCGTGCCATGGTGGGTCAGGGAGAGGATCGTAGTCCACTCCGCATCCGATATCGTTAGATTCAGTTCAGCTTCCCATATTCCCATAAAGGGAGGAGATTCCGAGTCTCTCGATTGGAGAAGAGAGTATAGGGTGGAGATGCCATGGTTCAAAGAGAGACTTAGTGAGCAAAAGCGTTCAAACGGAGTGAGCGCTCGGGTTAGTTTGTGTCCCTCCGGGAGGGTACCCAAATAGTGACGTATTTGTCCAAAGTTAAATCTGTCCAGGAAAGACAGTGGTGGGAGGTCTATGCGCGATGTGAGAGCCGCCAGTGTGGGGATGTGAGCCACATGCATGGCGAGGAGTCTATCTCCCTCCACAAGGTGGCGACGTAGAGAGGTCCTAACCCCCGGTGTGAAAACGGGGTTCGATATTAGGGGGAGCAGCGGAGAGGGACTGGAGGAGAGCGCATGCGAGAATTTCAAGCGGTCCCACAGACGCAAAGTGGTCCCTATGAGGGGGTGAGTACGGGCCGTGTTTGGCACTGCCTGGTGTGGTAGCCATGGTAACGTCCACAGCGGCACCCCTAGGTCCGTGCCCTCTAGATCCAACCACCCTCTCCTACCCGTGGCGGAAGACCAATCAACCAGCCGATTGAGCTGGGCTGCCCTATAATAGGTGAGCAGATCTGGGAGCGCCATGCCCCCTGCTTCCTTAGGTCGACATAGTACCGCAAGTCGCAATCTGGGCTTACGCCCCGCCCACACAAATTTAATCATTTCTGACCGAAATGATTTAAAGAAAGACCCCGGTATAGTTACTGGTACAGTTTGTAACAGGTAGAGTATGTGGGGTAACACATTCATTTTAAACACCGCCACCCTTCCCATCCACGAGAGAAATTTAGTGTTCCATATCGTCAGGTCGTCACGGATCATCCCCAGGAGGGGGAGAAAGTTGAGAGCAAAAAGGTCCTGCAGGGTCGGTGAGAGCCAAGTCCCGAGATACTTCATCTTTGCATCACACCAGTGGAAGGGAAATGCATCCCATATGCCCACTGCCTCTCCATCCAGGACTGAGACGTTCAGGATCTCCGATTTGGACATGTTGATTTTTAGGCCTGCTAATTTGCCGTATGCTTCGAATGCGCCCACTACCGCCGCCAGGGATTGCCGAGCGTCTGTTAGAAAAAATAGTAAGTCATCTGCGTATGCAGTGACTTTGTGAGAACGGTTAACCCCCTGTAGTCCCGGGATCGTGGGGTTGCGTCTCACCCCTTCAAGGAAGGGTTCCAAGGACAAAGCGAAGAGTAGAGGGGAAAGGGGGCACCCCTGGCGCGTGCCATTAGATATCGGGAAGCTGGCGGAGAGAGCCCCATTTACTTTAATTCTGGCCGTGGGGAGGGTGTACAAGGCCTGTACCCACGTCAAGAATCCTGAGCCCAGTCCCAGGGTCCGTAATGTCTGAAAAAGAAATGGCCAGAGGACTCTGTCGAACGCCTTCTCCGCATCTGTGGAGAGCAGGAGAAGGCGTTGGCCCGAGCCGGGGAGGAACTGTTTAAGTCTATTGGCCAGGATGCGTGCCAGGATCTTGATGTCACAATTAAGGAGCGAGATGGGCCGGTAGCTGGTGCATTCCGCAGGGTCTTTCCCCGGTTTGGGGAGTACTGCAATCGTCGCGCAGAGGGTTTGAGGGTGAAAAGGTGTCTCTGCCGTAACGGCGTTAAAGGTGGACACCATGTGAGGTATGAGAAGGTCACGGAACTCCCTATAGTATTCCGCCGGGAGTCCATCTGGACCCGGGCTCTTCCCATTTTTAGTGGACTTTAAGGCCGCTGCTATTTCTCCAGCCGTAATAGGTGAATCCAATTGTTCGGCTTCTCCGTCCTGTAGATGAATACGAAGATTAGCTGAAAGGTAGTCTCCAATCGCCCCTGGGGAAGGAGGGTTGGGGTCAGATAGGTTATATAGAGAGGCATAATACTCCCTAAAGGTCGCAGTTATTTCCTCCGGTCGAAGTGTGATCGCCCCCCCAGGTGTGCGTATCTTCGGGACGTAGGCCATTTGTCGACGCTTACGCAATATTCGAGCAAGCAGTTTTCCCGGACGGTTTTCGTTTAAGGCGAAGAAGCATTTGGTGCGAGCCGCCGCCTGTTTGATGTCCAGGGAGAGCAGGTCATTCAACGCACGTCGCGCCTTCAGCAGTAGGTCCTGTACCTCAGCATCGAGGTCCCCGCCCCTGCGAAGTTCCAGCGTGCGAATTTCAGCCAGGAGGTCAAGTCTCTGTCCCTCTCTGGCCTTTTTCATTGCTGTACCCCTGCTCATAAAATCACCCCTTACCACAGCCTTATGGGCTTCCCATGTCACGGGTCGTGTTACTTCCGAGGATGAATTTTCCTCAAAGTAATTGGTCAGCACTTCACGCGTACCCGCTACCGCTCCCCAATCCGACAATAGGGAGACATTAAGCCGCCACGTTCGTTCCCGTGGGCGAAACAGCGGTGATGCCATACATACCGAGACCGGAGCATGGTCCGACCAAGTGGTGGGATGTATATGCGCCTCCATTACGAGGTCTAAGCGATATTGTTCAAAGAATATATAGTCCAGGCGCGAGAGGACATGATGTGGACCAGAATAAAAGGTGTAGTCGAGCTCCCCGGGATGGAAGGCACGCCAAGTGTCCACAAGGCGCATGTCATGTAGAGAGCGCCGTAGAGTACATAGCGTGTGTAGTGGTAGAGCCGACGTACCACCAGAGGTGTCCACCGAGGGGTGGAGTGCGACGTTCATGTCGCCCGCCAACACAAGTACCCCTTCCTGAAAATGCCTCAATTTGGACATAATACGTGCGAAACACGCCGATTGCACGACGTTGGTGACATATACCGTGGCAAATGTGTAAACGATATCGGCTATCATCCCCTTCACAAAGAGGAATCTGCCTTGGTCGTCCACACAGCTATCCTGGAGGACAAACGGGACATCACTGGCAAACAGAATAGCAACTCGTTTTATCCTCATTTTTATGTTTTATTTTATATATATATATATATATAATGTATGTGTATATTTATTTTATTGTATTGTAATGCAAATATATCATCCAGTATCCTCAGAGCACGAGGAGCTGCTTGGAGGTGAAAGTTGCAGAGGATGTTTTCATGCCGTGTTATTTATATGTGTTTTACCCAGATTAAAACCCGCATGTTCCTAGCGATCCAGTTGCCGGTCTCATCCTTGGTGCACAACAACACACAAAACACAACGCAGAGTCAATACGAACGGGCAGCGAGGGTGTAGGCCGGTTACACAGGCACAGCAGTTACTGTAGAGTCTGCAACCCCCAACATTGGTAGCTGTTAACCCTGTGAGTGCCAAGGACTCTAAACTGGAAATGGCCCTCAAGCGTCTGGGAAGTGATGACCCCCAGCTGAGACTACAGGTCATATGAATTTAGCAATGAGTGCGGGTGTGAGCCCAATATGCAGTTAGGCATATATAAGAGAGGCAGGTTGCAGGGCTAAACAAGATATTTTATTAAAATAAAATAAAACAGCAGAATCAACTAAACAGGAGAACAGAATCAAGATGTATAGAGGAAAGAGAGCAAGATGGGCAATGAATTACAGCAAAGGGAAGATACAGGAAAAGGGACTGAAGTAGTAGAAGGTTGGCTAAGAGTAGTGGGAGAACTGAAGCAAGAGGTATTAGAGGAGGTGGAGTGGGCGAGGCAAGCAAAGAACTAAAGCAGAGGGAAGATACAAGAAAAGGGAACAAAGCAATAGAAGGATGGCTGAGAGTGATGAGAGTGGGAGTAGAAGTGTGAAACTAGAGGTTATAGGGAGCTAGAGATAGGTGAAAGGATTAAACACAGGATGCAAGAGGAGAGACTGGAGGGAACTGAATAAGTAATAACTACAGAATACAAACAGAAATGAAAACAGAGTAAGATAACTAAACTAGAGTCTGTGGCAAGATATACAGATAAGGGGCTAGGCAATAATCGTTGTCCGGTATCTGGCAGAGGTCAAGGTACACAGATAGGAGAATGTTCAAAAGTCCATAGCCAGGGGTCGTACACTTATTATCCAAATGGAAGGAGGGGCAGGACTCGGGAGACACTGGATGAAGGTTACCGATATGATAGGAGTCCAGAGATGGGTAGCTCAGATGGGTAGCCCAGAGGGTTATTATTAGGAATAAGGAGGTTTACAGGATACAGGTCAGCTTGGTTGCAAAGTTCAGACTTCAATGAGGAAGTCTCCACAGGCGGGTGGAACTTCCTCTTAAGGAGGCCTCATTAATGTGGGAGGAGATGAACCTGAAGCCTCCCTGGAATCAGCACAGGATGCAGATATGTTCCCAGGAACCTGTATTATGCAGGGTTTAAAAGGGGCTGCCAAGATTTACAAGATGTGGTTCCTGACAGCACCCCCTCCCCCCTTTAAAGGCCGAGCACTGAGCGGCCAAAGCCTGCTTGGGAGACGTCAATAAAAGTCCCCTGTACAGTGTAGGGAGCATAGTCCTTGGAGATCCAACTCAGTGGTGTTGAGGTGCTGGGTACATGGTTGGGAAGAACCCCCTTTTTGTGGAGTGATCTCCAGGCACTCTGGGTATTTTTGAATACACAAAGGTCCGTGCATCTGACCACGGTTCCATTAGATCCATGCGTGAACCCGGGAGGTAACGGTTCCATGGTGATCAGACCTTCTGGGGTAGAGACAATGGTGCCAACGTGGGTGGACCTCCGGTGTGATTGTCCAGACATAGGTTTGTATCCAGCATGCCGATTAGGGACAGTACTGTCTGAGGACAAAGACCTGATGTACTCAGGGTGTCGCCCTTCATCTTCTCTTGCTTTGAGCGCCTTTCCAAATATTTGTAAATCCTCTTTACGGACCCATGTCCCGTTGGAAGTATGCACTCTATTTGAAGAGTCAAAGTCTATACAGGAGTTCTTGGGTGACGGTGCTTGGGTGGCAATGGCAGCTGGGCTCTGCGGTGCTTGGGTGGCAACTAGACATGTGCACAGCACAAAATTTCATTTTGAACTAATGGATTAGTCCTAAAATGCAATTTATTTAGTTGCTAAAGAAATTCGTTTTCAGTTCTTTAGTATGAAAACTAATTTCATTCATCCGAAAACCAGTGGATACAATTACTATTGTAGTGGTCCCTCTCTGTATAGAACATCCTCCTCAATTTATACTTTTCTCTGTATAATGTATATAACATCCTCCTGCATTAATACCCCTCTATGTATAATGTATAGAACATCCTCCTGCATTAATTAATGCCCCTCACTGTATAGAACATCCTACTGCATTGGCATGTGGAGGGTGCAGAATTTCGGAATGTAATGCTTATCCAGCACAGGAGAGGGAACTTTTACTTAAATTTTGTTTCTCTGTGGGGGAGACACAGCAATATAAAAGCAGAGGAGAGGGAAAATATTAACGTAAATCGGTCTGAAAGCTCAGAGAAGAGATGACTGGTGCAAATTAATTTTTATAATAAAATAAAGCACTTTAACTCCAGGGAAAACATTCAAATAAATCACACTGAAGGCTCATAATGACAGAGTAACTGAGAGCTGGATACTAAGTGTATCAGATGTAAAAAAAAACTTTATAACAAGCAGCACTGGGAGAGGAGAGGGACTTTATATAAAACGTGTATTATAGATGAGGAAAGGGGGATAGTGCTCCTGGATAATATAAAATGTATCAAAACTAAGCCCCTATTATGCAGAGCGGGAGGGGAGAGAACACACGGTTTATAAAGTCCCTCTCTTCTCCCAGCGCTCCTTGTTATAAAGGGGTTTTTACTATCCAGCCCTCCTCTGTCATTAGCTTTCAGTGTGATTTATTTGAATGTTATCCTTCTCCAGTTGCTTTTATCATCTTGTCTGCCTCATAGACATGCAAGGGTTAAGTAAAAGTTTCCTCTCCTGTGCTGGCTGTCTGTGCTGTAAGCGAGTATTCTGGAGCTCATTCACTGTCAGATTTTCAGGTAGGGGGTCGGGAAGGATTACGCATACAAACCTTTTCTGTAGCTTTGCGATGTTGCGCTCTTCATTGCTCAATGTAATATTACAAAAAGGACTGAAACTAAAATGTAGTGCATTTTATTTTAGTTTCTTTTGTACTGAGCAGTTTCGTTTCTCGAGTCATACGAAAACTAAATTATCCCAAAATTCGGACTAAATCGTTTTAGTACTAAAACGAATGCACATGTCTAGTGGCAACGGCAGCTGGGGCGAAGACCCTCTGGCGGCACAGCTCTTTGACTACTGCTCGGTCTTCTGGTCAATTAGGCAGGAGTGAGTTTTCATGGAGGACGTGAAAAGCGGGGCTGAAGCGGATACCAGGGTTCCGATGTAGGCCATTCTCTGGCCTACAGGTCTCGTGTCATATTTATTGAATGGGGGTCTGGAGTAAGCAGCTGAATGGCACAGATAAGTAGCCGGATTTTTCCAGGGCCAATCCTCTTCATTTAACTCCCATTCAAGGTCAGAATCATAGTCACTGAAGGCATTGATAAAAGGCAAGAATCCTCTGCCAGGTCATGGTGAGGAACAGCGGCACAAATATAGTCGATGGGAGGACCAGGTGGCCCTTGGAAACGGCATGCAGTCTCTCGAGGCAAATCATCCTCTGAGTCCATGGAACTCCATTCCTCGGAGGACCCAGGCTCGTGAGCAGATTGGTGTAGGGAGTCATACGGGCTGGGAGTCTCTGGAGCAGCAGTACTGTAGGCCATGATGTGGTGGCTTGGAGTAGTGGGTGTCACACCAAAAGGCAGGACAGACGCTATCTCCATGGATACAACGGGATCAGGCTCTGTAAGTACAGTTGTCTCTTGCTCCATGGGCATGGCAAGCTCAGGTTCTACGGGCAAGGTGGATTCGAACTCCATGGTTTCAGCAGGATTGGGGTCTTCATGGTCTGTGACCTCAGGATCTGTTTCCAGCAACACCATCCTATTTGGCTGGCACCTTTGGAGTTTATTAGACCAGGCCTCCTTAGACTTTGTTTTAGCAGGCGATGGTTTTTTGGACAAGGTCTTATTAGAAACAGGTTCCCTTTATGGCCTGGTGGGTGCAGACTTGACAGGCACTGCCTTCTTGAACCTGGCGGGCAGTGCTTCACTGGGTCTAGGAGACATGGTTTCGGTAGGTGAAGTCACCTTAGACTTTGATGGTGCAGACTTGACAAAGAAAGTCTGTTTTAGGTCAACAGGTGTAGACTTGGGAGAAAAAGTAGTTTTTGGTTTGACAGACAGACTCAGGTGGGGTGCTGGATGGCTTTGGTGGGAGTATCGGGCAGGCCGATATTTTATGCAGGCCACTGCTACAGTAGAAGCATAGATCTAGAATTCTTCTCCTTTCACGCTCCTCCAGGGTTAGGGGTTCTCAGGCTCCCTTTTTAGTAACTGGAACGTGCACCTTAGTGGAGATGCCCCTTAGGCCTTGCAGCAAGTCAGCAAATAAAGTGTCCATTTGCTGCAGGATTTCTTTCATTGAACCTTTCAGGTAAATCGATCACAGCTTGGCTCACAGGTTGAAGACTTCCTCATTCTGTCATATGAATTTAGCAATGAGTGCGGGTGTGAGCCCAATATGCAGTTAGGCATATATGAGAGAGGCAGGTTGCAGGGCTAAACAAGATATTTTATTAAAATAACAAACAGCAGAAGCAACTAAACAGGAGAACAGAATCAAGATGTATAGAGGAAAGAGAGCAAGATGGGCAATGAATTACAGCAAAGGGAAGATACAGGAAAAGGGACTGAAGTAGTAAAAGGATGGCTAAGAGTAGTGGGAGAACTGAAGCAAGTGGTATTAGAGGAGGAGGAGTGGGCGAGGCAGGCAAACAACTAAAGCAGAGGGAAGATACAAGAAAAGGGAACAAAGCAATAGAATGATAGAAGAGAGTGATTAGAGTGGGAGTAGAAGTGTGAAACTAGAGGTTAGGGGGAGGCAAAGAGCAGAATAAAACAGGTGAAAGGATTAAACACAGGATGCTGTAAGGCACCAGCGTGACAGGCAAGATTCCGAACCCAGGATGCAGTGACACACGGAGATCAGGTTAGGGAAAACAGGGGTTTATTTGTAGGATTCAGATAAATAATAAGTCCAGGTAATGCAGGATGAAGGGCAGAACTTAAGGAGAGGGACCAATGGAATATGCAATCTTTGGTGGACACAAAGGGATGCAGGAGACACAATACAAGGAGACACAGAGGGTAGACACACGTAGGAGACTTACTGGGGATACGAGACAGGACAGGAAAATGGCTGAATGGTTTCTTGATTGCTGAGGAATCAGGAGACAGATGATCAGCAGGAAACCAGAGGCCTGTTCAATACCTCAGCCGCTGCAAGTGCTAAGTTAGCAACTTGCATTGAACGCCGTTCAACCGCTCAGCGCTCAGCAGTGCTAACCTAGCACTTGCAGCGACCCGAGGAGATGCTTCGTGTGACGTATTAAAGATGGCCGCCGCATGAAGCCAGTAACAATGCCCTACAGCAAGATGGCCGCCGCCTCGAAGCAAGTAATAATTCCCTACAGCAATGTTAATTTTGAGGTTTTTGTTCACCAAAGCACAAAATATTTATTTATTATTTCCTCCTGCACATAGACATATATACAGTTCAATTTATATATTGTTTCAGAAGTAAACATAACTTTTATTCATTAAAAACTATCATTTGTGGTGTGTGCAAACAAAACGGAATTGTGCTGACTGCTTCTCTTTATTATTTTTTGTCCGAGTGATCCGAAAAACAATCTGAATTTTTCATTAAGAAATTGTCGGCCATTTTGGATTCAAAATTCGCATCCAAAGGGTTCAACGACACTGCTGCAGCAAACTGAATTGCTGCGCTGCAGCAATTCAGCAGCTGCTGAGGTATTGAACAGGCCTCCAGATGCAGGGGTCTAGGATGAAGTCTCTGGATGGCTCCGGAGACTTGATGCACAGAGTAAGCACAAGATATAGTCTGGATCAGTGTGCTTTTCTTGCTGGCTCAGGAACCATAATGTTGAAGAATTGCCTTCTGGGTGCTCCACCCTTAAGTAGGCAAACAGTCACTGTTGATTGGAGGCACCTGTTATGCCTGCAGTGCTGGAAGTGCTGCCCTGCACTCAGGACAACGCAGCACCAGGTTTGCCTTTCTTCCGTTTACGGCGGGCTTTACGTGGGGTGCTGGGGGGCTCCAGACAGGGGTCCTGACAGATGCTAGAGGAGAGACTGGAGGGAACTGAATAAGTAATAACTACAGAATACAAACAGAAATGAAAACAGAGTAATTAAGATAACTAAACTAGAGTCTGTGGCAAGATATACAGATAAGGGGCTAGGCAATAATCGTTGTCAGGTATCAGGCAGAGGTCAAGGTATACAAATAGGTGAATGTTCAAAAGTCCATAGCCAGGGGTCGTACACTTATTATCCAAATGGAAAGAGGGACAGAAGACACTGGATGAAGGTTACCGGTATGACAGGAGTCCAGAGATGGGTAGTTCAGATGGGTAGCCCAGAGGGTTATCTATACCTATAAAATCGTTTGCGTCCATCGCCACAGGCGGCGGATGCAATGCGCATGCGCAAGGTTTCTTGCTCATTGCGCATGCGTGCCTGGAAAAACCGGCCGGCTGCGCGAGGGACAAAAAAAAAAAGACAATCCTTTGGAGAGGCGGGCTCAAAGTGCCTCTCCAACTGATCGGCATTTTTTTTGTCCCTCACACAAAGTGGCTATTCCTCGGCATATACTGTGTCCTGCTGATGGCCGGATACATGCTGCGCTAGCCGTCAGTACCGAGACGGGCAGGGCAACCATCAGGGCATTACGCCCATGCTGCCGTAAGGGGCCCGGTCCCGGTGGGGGCCCGGGCCGCACCCCCCTCGGCAGCGGTGTCGCCCTTTTACAGCTCCGGTATCGGACTCGAGGAGGTATCGGTGTCTCTGCAGCAGGAGCCGGAGGAGACACTGCGTCTCCTCCGGCTCCTGGCAGCTTCACTGGCTGGCTGGGCGGGGCCAAGCAGCGTGTGGGGGCCTCCCAAGCACGTTGCTTTGGCTCCACCCCCTCCACTCAGTGAAGCAGCGCGCTTGACGCGCCTGAGCTGAAGGGCCCAGGCTGAAGACAGAACAAAAGAAGATTGAAGAGAAGAAAAGAAGAAGAAAAGAAGAGCTGAAGGAAGACAGCGGAGTGGTGAGCCAGGGCCCAGCCTAGACCCAAGGCCCAGACCCAGGGCCCAGACCCCAAGGCCCAGACCCTGGGCCCAGATCCCAAGGCCCAGTGCCCAAACCCCAAGGCCCAGACCCCAAGGCCCAGACCCCTGGGCCCAGACCCCAAGGCCCAGATCCAAGGCCCAGGGCCCAAGACTCAGGGCCCAGACCCCAAGGACCAGACCCCAAGGCTCAGGGCCCAGGGCACAGGGCCCAGACCCCAAGGCCCAGACCCCAAGGCCCAGACCCAGGCCCAGACCCCGGACCCCAAGGACCAGACCCCAAGGCTCAGGGCCCAAGGCCCAGACCCAGGGCCCAGACCCCAAGGCTCAGGGCCCAGACCCCAAGGCCCAGACACCAGGGCCCAGACCCCAAGGCCCTGGGCCCAGACCCCAAGGCCCAGGGCCCAGACCCCAAGGCCCAGACCCCAAGGCCCAGACCCCAAGGCCCAGAGCCAGGGCCCAGGGTCCAGACCCCAGGGTCCAGACCCCAAGGCCCAGAGCCAGGGCCCAGGGTCCAGATCCCAAGGCCCAGACCCCAAGGCCCAGACCCAGGGTCCAGACCCCAAGGCCCAGACCCAGACCCTGACCTAGGGCCCGGACCCCAAGGCCCCTGATTACTGCCCTGGACCCGGGTCTCCTCCAGCAGCTGCTGTGTGAGCCGGGGCCACTGTCCGAGATGCTGACTGGGCCAGCACACAGAACTACCAGGAGGTGAGTGCAGGGGCATGGAACCCAGGAAGCGCCAGTCGCATTTACCACCAGCAGGCATCATCCAAATCTCTATACCTCCCATATAAAGTATCCTACCACCATATACCTCCCATATAAAGTATCCTACCACCATATACCTCCCATATAAAGCATCCTACCACCATATACTTCCCACATAAAGCATCCTACCTACATATACCTCCCATATAAAGCATCATACCACCATATACTTCCCACATAAAGCATCCTACCTCCATATAAAGAATCCCACACATATACCTCCCATATAAAGCATCCTACCACCATATACCTCCCATATAAAAGCATCCTACCTCCCTATAACTCCATATAAAGCATCCTACCACCCTACTACCCTATACCTCAATATACGGCACCCTACCACCCTATACCTCAATATACAGCACCCTACCACCTTATACCTCCATATAAAGCATCCAGCTCCTCTATATCAATATACAGCACCCTACCAACCTATACCTCCATATAAAGCATCCAGCCCCTCTATATCAATATACAGCACCCTACCACCCTATACCTCAATATACAGCACCCTACCACCGTATACCTCAATATACAGCACCCTACCAGCCTATACCTCAATATACAGCACCCTACCACCTATACCTCAATATACAGCACCCTACCACCCTATACCTCAATATATAGAACACTACCACCTCATACCTCCATATAAAGCATCCAGCACCTCTATTTCAATATTCAGCACTTTACCAACCTATACCTCCATATAAAGCATCCAGTCCCCCAATATATCCATATACAGACCCTACCAACCTATACCTCAATATACAGCACCCTACCAACCTATGCCTCAATATACAGCACCCTACCACCCTATACCTCAATATACAGCACCCTACCAACCTATACCTCAATATACAGCACCCTACCAACCTATACCTCAATATACAGCACCCTACCACCCTATACCTCAATATACAGCACCCTACCAACCTATACCTCAATATACAGCACCCTACCACCTATACCTCAATATACAGCACCCTACCACCCTATACCTCCATAAAAAAGCATCCAGCACCTCTATTTCAATATACAGCACATTACCAACCTATACCTCAATATACAGCATCCAGGCCCCTATATCCGTATACAGCACCCTACCAACATATACCTCAATATACAGCACCGTACCAACCTATACCACAATATACAGCACCCTACACCTCAATATACAGCATCCTACCACCCTATACCTCCATATAAAGCATCCGGCCCCCCTATATCAATATACAGCACCCTACCACCCTATATCCATTTACAACATCCTACCAACCTATACCTCCATATAAAACATACAGCCCTATATCTATATACAGCATCCAACCCTATCTATAATAATAAAGATGTAAAATAAATAATCTAAGAGGGAAAAGAGGAGCCGCTCCCATGACTTTACAATATAAGAGGGAAGAGGAACCCGATCTAATATATAAATGCGTTTGTAATGCGCTGTCAGCTGCGCCCACACCCATCACAGCTGCTTACTCGGCCCTCCTGTTGCGGGCAGGACGGCGACGGTCGAGTTACAAATGCATTTATATATAGAGATACTCTTGGATAGGACATTGAAAAGCAAATATGTGGACACGGATTCTGAGCTGGCGACAACAACACTAGACTGCCCTCCGGGCAGGCTTAATAACTAGTCAGGAATAAAGAGGTTTACAGGATACAGGTCAGCTTGGTTGCAAAGTTCAGACTTTAATGAGGAAGTCTCCACAGGCGGGTGGAACTTCCTCTTAAGGAGGCCTCATTAGTGTGGGATGAGATGAACCTGAGGCCTCCGGATCATTTCGGGTGACTCGGATCAGTTGTTTTTTTGCTTTTTTTATGAGTTATTTTGTTTTTTATTGCTTATTTAATAATGGCATGTAGATTTACTACCAATAAAATTAAAGTTTCTTTACTTACTTATTCTTTTAGGATTTTTTAGACATTTTTGGGGTGAAATTTCAGGTTTTCTAACTTTTTTTAAAGAAACAATGCTTTTTAACCCATAGGTTTCAATGCAGCATATGAATCCACACACTGCCGGGCAGCGCCTCATTGCAGTATATTTATTGCAGCATATTAATTCACACAATGCCGGGCAGCGCCTCTCTGCAGTATAATTAATGCAGCATATGAGTTCGCACACTGCCGGGCAGCACCTCTCTGGAGATTGATTCATTGACTCAGATCGATTCATTTTTTGAGCAGTTAGGTTTTTGTTTTTTATGAGTTATAATTAATACAGCATATGAATCAACACACTGCTGGGAAGTTCCTGGAGAGGTTGTGCAGTTGGTACGGTGCTGTATATTGAGGTATATGGTGGTAGGGTGCTGTATACGGATATAGGGGGTCTGGATGCTTTATATGGAGGTATAGGTTGGTAGGGTGCTGTATATTGAGGTATAGGTTGGTAAAGTGCTGTATATTGAAATAGAGGTGCTGTATATTGAAATAGAGGTGCTGGATGCTTTATATGGAGGTATAGGGTGGTAGGGTGCTGTATATTGAGGTATAGGGTGGTAGGGTGCTGTATATTGAGGCATAGGTTGGTAGGGTGCTGTATATTGAGGTATAGGTTGGTAGGGTGCTGTATATGGATATAGGGGGGCTGGATGCTTTATATGGAGGTATAGGTTGGTAGGGTGCTGTATATTGAGGTATAGGTTGGTAAAGTGCTGTATATTGAGTGTGCAGATTCATATACTGCATTAATTATACTGCAGAGAGGCGCCTCCCGGCAGTGTGTGAATTCATGCACTTTTCCACTGGCCTGAAGCTTGTAATTGGCTACAGCCTTGCACCTGACCACAGGTCAGGTGCAAGACAGGTTCAAGACTATGCCAATCACGGCTCAGAGTCCTGATTGGGCAAATTTTGCCCAATCAAGGGCTCACAGAGCTAAGTCCGCAGCACACTATATAAGGTTTCACACAGCCTTCAGTACGTGTTTTTGAGAGGAGATTGTTAGTGTGTCTTCTCACTGCCAGTCTGCCAGCAGCTATTGGGGGGGGGGTCTCATTTCTACAAAATATCTGGGAATTGTTGTAATCTTTGTTCTCACTGCCACCAACTATTTGGGGGGTCAGTCATTTATACAAAATATCTGGGAATTGTTCTAATCTTTGTGTTCTCACTGCCACCAGCAATTTTGGGGGTCAGTCATTTATACAAAATATCTGGGAATTGTTCAAATCTTTGTGTTCTCACTGCCACCAACAATTGTGGGGTTTCATTTCTACAAAATATCTGGGAATTGTTCTAATCTGTCTGTTTTCCTACTGCCACCCATCAGGGGGTCTCACCGATTTATAGGAGGTTTCTGGGAATTGTAATCTGTGTCTTCTCACTTCCAGCTATCAGGGGGTCCCACATACTTCTAGCAGATTTCTGCGAATTGTAATCTGTGTCTTGTCACTGTTGCCAGCTATCAGGGGGTCCTATCAGGGGGTCTCACTGACTTGTAGGTGATTTCTGGGAATTGTATTCTGTGTCTTGTCACTGGCTGCCAGCTATCAGGGTGTCTCACTGAGTTATACCAGAGTTCTGGAAATCTTTATACCAGAGTTGAATCAGAGTTCTGCAGCATATCTCCAATTTTTATAGCAGAGTTGAATCAGAGTTCTGTATATCTTTAATCTATATATCACTCACCATGTCAGAAAGACAAAAAAGGACAGGCAGACGTTCCCAGGCACAGATAAGAGGGCAAGCAGCCTCTGTGTTGGGAGGCTGTGCCTCTGGTCGTCGTGGACGTGGTGCATCCTCTGCAGGGGCACGCTTGTCCTTTCTAACTGGTGCTGGCCGTCTTAAGCAGCAGCAACATACAGAGGATTTGGTGGATTGGCTAACCAGGCCATCCTCATCCTCTGCCAGCCAGGCTTGTAGTGGTTTACAGTCCACCTAAGCTGCCAAAGCATCTAATACAGCCTCCATGTCCACAGCTACTCCTGCCGTAGCCTCACTATCACACACAGAGGAGTCAGCTGAATTGTTTGACTACAATGACAGTGACATGCTGCTTGAGGATGCGCAGCAACTACAATGCTCTGATTCAATCTCTGAGGTTGAGGAAGGGAGTATAATCAACCTAGAGGAAGGGGGTGCCAGTGATGACACACAAATAACTGGCACTCATGTTGCCCCAGCAGCTGCAGCATACTGCCAAGTTGGCTCCAGTGACGAGGAGATAGGGTGTGATGACAATGATGATGAGGTCACTGACTCCACCTGGGTGCCTCATCGAACAGAGGAGTCAAGTGAGGAGGAGGAGGGGGCACAACAAACACAACAAGCACAACATCCTCTATGACCAACCGTAGCACTAGCCAGTCCAAGGCATCAGATGTCAGAGCTGCTTAGGTACAGAGCGCTGTTGTCTCAAAGCACACATCCAGGAACTCTGCTGTCTGGGAGTTCTTTAAGAAATGTGCAGCAGACCGCACCGTTGCTATTTGTAATCTATGTCAGATGAGGCTCAAGCGTGGGAAAGACATCCCATGCTTGGGTACCACGTGCTTGAGGCGACATATGACCACCTGCCACGCATCCCGTTGGCGCAAAACTTTGCGTAGATCCTCCTCACCTGTCTCTACCCCCACTATATGTCCTGCCATGTCATTGACTCCAACCTCCACTGACAGGGATGATGCTACAGTAATGGTTGTACCTGGTCCTTCCTCACAATGTGACAGCATCCCATCAGCTGAAGATTTACGCAGTCAGATTACGTTGCCCCAGCTGCTGCAGCGTAAGAAAAAATATAGTCCCAACCATCCCCAAGCACAGCGTCTAAATGCCAGCTTAGAAAAATTATTCGCATTGCAGCTGCTGCCTTTCCAGCTGGTGGACTCTGCTTCCTTCCGTGAATTTGCTGAATGTGCTGTACCACAGTGGCAGGTTCCAAAACGCCATTACTTTTCACGCAAGGCCATTCCAGCACTATACCAGCACGTGGAAGACAATGTTATAGAGTCATTGGGAAAGGCAGTTAGCAGCAAGGTGCATGTGACTTTAGACACGTGGTCCAGCAAGCATGGACAGGGCCGTTACATTTCCTTCATGGCACACTGGGTAACTCTGCTTGCAGCTGGGAGGGATCCAGGACGGGGCTCTGTGCTGGAGCTTGTTCATCCACCACGCCTCCAGAAAGCTGCTTGTAAAAGGTCTGTCTGCTCTACCACCTCTTCCTCCTCTTCCTACTCCTCTGTCTCTGGCGAAGTGGCAGTTAAACCAATGCATGGCAGGGGCTACGCCAGTGGTGTATTTTTGCCTAGGCAGACAAGGCCTAGGCCTAGGGCGGCACTTTCCAGGGGGCGGTGGCCCGCACCGGGTGGCCCCACCCCTAAAAATTATATATATTTTTTTTTTTACTTTTGCAAAGTATTTTACCAGGAAGAATACATTGAGATTTCACTAATTTTCAAGTATGTCCTGGGTAGGCAAGGCCTAGGCTTTTACGTTCCAGGGGGCGGCAAAAAACCTCACCACTAAATGGGTTACTCACAGAGCACCAAAATGACACCAACATTTTGGTGTTCTGTAGTTCCCTGCACTTCGGGGAATAAAATTTCCCCACCCTGCAGTGAATTCACCATTCACCGCAGGGTCCCCAAAGTGCATGGAGTCGGCCGCCGTTTTCAAAAGAACTACTGAAGGAAAATGTCTGGAATTTACATATAAGATCCTATGAGTGATAATAAAAAGTTCTGTTACAGAAAAAAGAAAAAACGCTATTAAAAAAAGGGGGGAATTTTGCCAAAAAAATAACAGAAAAATGACTAAAAGGTACTAAAAAAAAAATCAATAAAGACTTTTTACTGCAGATTAAAATAATAAATGGTTTATTAGATATTGCATAATAACTGGAATATTTTTAACATTGAAACCTATGGGGTTCGCCTGAATCAACCTGCTGATTGAAACCACCAAACATCAGGGCGTTTCACTGCCATTTCTCTGTTTGGTGTTCTCTGAATAGATTAACCATTATTTCTCTAGGGGGATTTGCACTAGGCTTGTGCACCGATTTTTTTTTCGGTTCGAGTCGGTTCGATTTGTTCGGATGTTTAAACTTTTCGATTCGGCTCGTTTCGACCGATTTCTGTTTCGATTCGGTTCGGCTCGACTCGTTTTTCGTGTACATTTTTTTTTCGGAACATCGACCATTTTCGTATTTTCGTGTCACTTTGCTCGTTTTTTGTATCGACTTTTCGTGATTTCGGAAATTTTCGGTTTTTCGGAACGTCTGTTCTCGACCATTTTTCGTATTTTCGTGTCACTTTGCTCGTTTTTTGTATCGACTTTTCGTGAATTCGGAAATTTTCGGTTTTTCGGAATGTCTGTTCTCGACCATTTTTCGTATTTTCGTGTCACTTTGCTCGTTTTTTGTATCGACTTTTCGTGATTTCGGAAATTTTCGGTTTTTCCGAACGTCTGTTCTCCTCGTTTCAAAGCTGTCTAACTCTATTCGTTTTGATGTAAACTACTATGGTTTACTTTTTTATACTTTATATATTTTTTTATAATAAATTTTTGGTTTGTTTTTCGGATCCGATAATTCATTCTGTCGATACGATAATTCTGGCGATTCTATCGTGTTTTTTTTTAATTAAATAAAGATCCTTTTTTTCTTATGAATATACATTTCACAACTTTATTTAATCACATTAAAAAAATGGTATGAAAGCCAAGGAACAAAAAAAAAATGAACAAAACGATTTAAAAAACGCTAAACTGACCCGAATGGTCTGACTTTAAAAATAAAAACCAGAACAAAAAGGTTTTAAAACGGAAAAATAGTTGATCAAAATGATCTGAAATGAAAAAAAATAAAAAAATAAAATGATTTAAGACAGACAAAAAAATAAATTAACCCTTTCGCTGCTGAAGCATTTCACGGCTTCCCTTCACGCCTGTGTGCGGCACTGCGGTCTGCTGCTGAGCTAATTTTTAACAGTTTCGCTCCTCTTGTTTAAACGCGTTTTTTTGAAGCCTTATTTTATTATATGACCCAGACATGTTATATATCGTTCTTTCCGGCAGACTCGGCAGATGATTCATAATATATCATTATCATATAATATACAGACAGGACATGACGCATACATAACAAAAAATGCAATAAAATTAGAATTTTCAATGTTTGTTTTACAAGGTGTAAAGTGTTTTTTTCACATTTTAACATGCGAGTGTTTGCGGTTATATTTTATGAGTTGCATTTGTTAAAAAAAAATTGAAGAGGGGACTTGTTATATTTTTTTGGGTGAAAATTACACTATTTTTAACAAACGCACCCCACACAAAAATCCTTAGTGCAGCATCATTGTTCACATTATAATTGAAATGGGGGGGGGGCGTGGCCGGCTGCAGAGGAAGGTGGATGTGTGTCTATGGAGCTCCTGCACATTCTGCCTTCTTTGGGGACCCTAAGCTTCTTCAGATGACATATTTACCTCTCTGGGGACCCAGAGTAGCTGGCCACCGGAGGTGTGCTGTCCGGGGTCCGTTTCCCCCCCCCCGGACTCGGATCGGAAGCTGACTGACCGCTTTGCTGCACGAGGGTGCTGCTGTCGGCCATCTTGGGCCTACCCTGCGGCTCCGGCTGCCTCCCTGCTGTACCCATTTGTGGCCTGGCTCCTGGCTGGGATAACACCGTGGATTGTGTAGACAGAGGGCCCCTGTCTCCCACTTGCTGCTGGAAACGGTTAGTGGCGGCGGCTGAGGCTAATGAGACCGGGAGTTGGGTCACCCCCCCAAATAAAAAATAAAGAAGAGAAGATGGCTGCCATCATGAGCCTTGATACCTGCATGGCACTGCTGGAGGGGAATGACCTAGGCCCCCTCACGAAGGGAACCTGGCGCCAAATGATGGCCATTCTGCGGGATTGCAGCGGTGGCCTGGCCTCCGTCCTGATGGTTTGGAGGACTCCTTACCCAGTGACGCTGAGACGGATTCAGAGGCTGTTTCTGGAGAGGCGCCCGCTGTGATCGGATCTGGGTGTGCTGAGCCATTGGTCGACTCGGAGAATGCGACGGCGACACCGGTGCGGAGCGGAGAGTCATCGGAGTTGCATGCCGTGTCTGGCGGTGCGGAAGGGGATCCCGGGTCACCGGACATGCATTTTCCCGAGCTGCCTGAGCTGGAAGTGTCTTGGCTTCCCTGGATGGACAGTGCAGCCCTGTTTGAAGACGGTGCGCCCTGGGGACTGCTGATCTGCCATGAAACCCGTTCGCTGAGTGAGGAGAAGGATGTGGAGACATGGAAACCGAGCACCCGACAGGACCAGCGCGAGGCTAAACGCTTGGGTGGAAACGCCCAATCGATCCTATGGCTGGATACAGGGTGAAGTGATGTGCCTTCCTGTAAATATTGCCCCTCTATTGGTTTTTGACCCGATCTACCCTCAGTTGACTCTCGCTCTCGCCCCTCTCTTTTCTTTCATTATTTTAATTTTTTATTTTTTTCTATCTCTAACTTTATGAGGACATTGCCTATACCTTTTCACATTTTTTCTGCTGACACTTGCCGAGGACTCAGTCTCTTTTCTAGCGGAGTGATTATTAGCTGTGCATATTGCAATACTGCTGATTCTCTCTGGGACTTCTCCCTCAGATGAGACCTCTGTTTTTGATGTTTATTTATTTTATTTTTTATTTTAATTTGGCTATTCCGGGACATCTCGGGGACGCACCCGTGGCCTGGTGCCCGGCTTGCTCCTGAGTGCCCGGGCTAGGTGCCGTTATTCCCCCTTGGCCTCCCTGCGGCCTTATGGACAGTCTGGGTAGTCACCAAGGCAGGCACATTTTTGGCCTTTGCCATCTTTTTATTCCCTCCCCCCCCTCTTTCTCTTACAGCTTGATGTCCTCGTCTGGCCCTTTTTTTCTTTTTTTTTTTAATGTTTTTCTGTTATCTACCTGATGACTTTCTCTGGCTGTTAATAGCCATTAGTTCCCTATAACCTGTTTTTTGCATGAGACCCCCCTAATAGGGGATGATTTTGTTGAGTGCATTCCTTGTAGATGACGTTGAACTCTTAATGTATTTTTCGCAGATGACTTTAAACTTTAGTGTGTTTTTTGCAGGAGACCTTACATTTAAGTGTGTTTTCCGAGAATGATCTTAACCACTTCGATGCTGAGGACGCGCTCAGCGCGTCCTCAGCATTCCCGCTGGTATGCGGAGGACGCGCTGAGCGCGTCCTCCCATTGGGGTCAGCGTTCGGCCGGGTTCCGGCCGATCGCTGGCCCCCCCAGTGCGGGCTGACATCCTCGATGTCAGCCGCGCATCCGGAACCGCAGCCGCCGGTATTAGGTGTCATCGCGGGTGTTAGATTTTAATTTCCTGTAAATATAATAAATATTGAGTCTTAAAAAGCCGGTTCTTATAAATGGGCTGTGAAATTCCCCCCCCTCCATTTTTGTTAGTGTCTATACTGAATAGACCGTTCTTCCTTCTATAGGATATGAGCTGTGGCCGATTTTCCTGTTATGTTCAGTGCAGGAAAATGTGCGCAGAAGCGGGAAGATGGGAAAAGGGTCTCGTGAACCATATATGGTAGTACTTTAACTGAGTGGCTAAACTTTGATGTTGTAATGTATCTGTACACTGATTGGCTATAAATTCTGTGTATTTTAATAAATAGATCTGGCTTAACGAGGAAAGCCAGACTTCTGAGAAAGACCAACACAGTTTTGTGATTGATTCTTTTTGGGGTCTCCGCCATGGCGTAGCGCAGCTCTTACTTTGGTTTTGATATATAAGAAGAAACTTGGAAAAGGTTTATGGTAATTATAATGAATAATAGAATTTTTCAGTTGTTGTCTGAAGTGGGATTTGCCATTCAGATGTATTTTTATATTTAAGTGTATCTTTACATTTGAATGTATTCTTACATTTGCTTGTTCAGATTTTGCGTACTTGCCTCCAGGCTTGGTTTCCTTGAAGTTAAAGCTATGGTTCAGAGCTTGTTTTTTTTTTTTTAATTTTTTTTTTTTTTGGTGCAAGGTTGGACTCTTTGTCTTGATTTGTTTTTGTCATTTTATGTATTGTAGTAAAGGAAAATCGTTTGAGGACCTCACGTGTGTTTGAACTCGCCGCTGTGTTGAGTATTTGTATTTGCTGGAAATTGAACTCATAAAAAAAAGAAACGAGATGTTTCTAGTTATTTTGTCTCCGTTCTGTGTCTATCTTGTACTTCAATTCTGGTGTTTGGTCGTCCATATCTTGTAATTGTGAGAATTTTATTTTAACTGATTCGATTTTCTTCTTGTATATCAACTGATTTAATCTCCCATTGAGAGACAGTTTTTTTTCCTCTTAATTTTTTATTTTTTTTTCTTGCGCGCTGCTGCCATTTTTTTTCTTTATTTTTTTTGCTGCATGTGTTTGCGCGCTGATTCTAAAGGATTTGCTAACTGTTTTTTCTTTCAGATTGCATGTTTGTTTTTGTTTTATTTTTTTATTTTGTTTCTGGCCATTGATTGCATCTGTTTATTTAAATGTTTGTCTTTACTAACTATTAATGTATGTGTTTATCTTTGTTTTGTATTTCGTAGTTTTGATATTATGTTTTTTATATGTAATTTATGTATAGGGACTGCTTTTCGTAAACCAGGTTTCTTTGTTTCTGTGTCATTACTGCCTTGCCTCGTGTAAAAAAAAAAAAAAAAAAAAAAAAAAAAAAATGGCACAGGAATGGAGACAATAGGGCTTTACTTTTACAATGACTTTCAAAAGCGCCTGCTAACTTTTTTTCTCTTTCTCATACATTCATTTTTTCTCTCTTTGTTCTTTTTTTATTTAATTAAAAAAACTCTTTATTTGTAATATATAATGTTATTATGTGTTTTGTATACGGACTTTTTTTTCTCTTTGAATGCTAGTAGCCTTTTAGCAGTGCAAGTTGGATAATGGAATATGTAGTTATTTTTGTTGTTCTGTGAGTATCTATTTGGGATAATTGAATAGTATATACAAATGACATGTGTCTAATGCCTTGAAAGACTGTAGTAGCAGTTGAATTCTGGAGCTGTTAGTGCTTTATAAAACTGTAACTGTAACTGTTGTGGAATTGGGCTAATTGATGTATGTTATATAAATAAAAAAGTAGTGTATCTAGGTAAAGGGCTCAAAGTTGTACATTTTCCCAAGAGAGGCGTGGTCGGTTATTTTCCTCTGGTCTTTGTTTGAGTCCAGCACTAAGGGATTGACCGCACCTTAATATAGGTTATATGTTTTGCCAAAATGGCTGACTGAGATCATTTACAGTTTTGTAACTTGTATAATGGAATATATATGAAGGTTCATGTTTAGTTGGTTGGAATCTAAGAGGATGAAGTGATATAAAGCTGAAGGATTTGAGTGAAAGTTTAAAGGAAAGCGCCTACAGGTTTAGTAGCGCTGTACAAAGGAATTTAGGCAGATTTCAAATAAAGAGAAGGTGGTTTTTTGGTTTTATTTTAGTTGACTAAGGGAGATGGAAGGTTGTAGTTTGGTATCTGAGTATTGTTTGATTTGTTTTCTTTTTCTGCAGTGGTAGCCAGATGTCTAGTATTATTTTTTTTGCTGTCTGATGTTTTTGTCTTTGGGTGTGAAGTGCAATAGCGTATAACTTTGCCTCCATTGAATATTCTTGGAGGGAATAAAACAGGTTGTAAAATAGCTGCGCAGACACCTCACGTTTGAATGTTTGTTTTTAACCAATATCCTTAATAAAGATTATTGATGTTTATTAAGAATCTTTTTCTCTGAGTTTCCTCTGAGAACTTTGTGCTAATTAACGCGTCAAGTTTTAAACATGCCCTTCTATACTTTCTTTCCAGTTCATGATATTTTTTTGTCTCACTCATGACCCTCCTCTCCTCCGTGTTGTCTCACTCATGACCCTCCTCTCCTCCGTGTTGTCTCACTCATGACCACTCCTTTTCTTTGTGTCCAAAAATGTGTTGCATTTTTTTCTCTCATTTTAAAAGTATTTTAACCATATGAATTTTAAAGTTTTTGACAGGTTAATAATACATTTTTTTCCCAAGTTTTTACTTTAGGTGAAAATTACCCATGCATGCCAACTTTGCTCAAGCTAGATGGAAGATTATGCGATACCAATATTGATAAAGATGTTGGAATTGAAGGAAATTTACCCAAACACATTATCATTTCACATTGCAATGTTACATCAACCGGATAATAAGAATTATCAGACCACAAGGCAATAAAACAATCTAATTATCGACAACTCATCAATAAATCATGCTATTTGTAGAAGATCATTGATTTGGAAATACAACTTAAGACATGTCAGTTTTACATAACTGTTATTTTCAACAATAAGACAGAAGACAAAGAAAGAAGATAATGTATTTTTATATTCTGATGTCGTCTAAGTAATAATTATTTTGTGTCTTTTATTATTTTATATTTTGTTATTTTTGTTGTTTAGTTACAATCAATATTGTTCAAAATTCCCTGACACATTTAGGATTATTGAAGATCACATCCAATTAAAATTAGAGTTCATTAATGTATTTAGGAACATATAATTTAATGCATTTGCATAAATACGTTTCATGACATATATAGTGGTAAATGGAAAGTTTTAATTCGATAAAATTAATGCTGTTTTTATTTTTTTTATTTCATTTGAGGATTGGTGTGTTTTTATAAACGCCAGGTTTGTTTCACAACACCGAACAAGACTGAATAGGATAGTAATTTAAAAAAAATATATATATATATATATATATATTTAATAAAAGGGTGGAATATGCACTTCGGCTATTTCCCTTTTGAGCCAAAGTTGCGTATATATATTTTTCTCTAACAATGAGTCAGAAGTAGTATAATTTTTTTTATTGCGTGAGGCCGACAGGCTTCGCGGGGACATTTTGAAATTTATTATCTGTGTCTCTTCTTGTGTAAATTAACATTTTTATTGTTTTCGTGCATTTGAGAGTGACAATGAATGAATGGATGTATATGATTAGCGGGGTATACCATATTTTCTTTTCTTTTTTATTTTCTTTATTGTTGCTAAAACCATATCACATCATCAAGAAACCTGACAGTCACAATGACTGCATATGGAACGAATCATGGACATTTTGTGTCAAGGTCAAAGGTCACAGGTAATAAGCAACCAGCGCAAAGAGACAGCTTGTTCAGGAGTCCCTATGGTGGGAGCTCTGATGACCTTCAATGATTATGCGTCTCAAGCTGAGATGTTAAAAAAAAAAAAGACCACACCCTGATCTCGCACTGTGGACTATGGTATTAGATTATGGAATATTATTTTTTTTATTTAAT
Organism: Leptobrachium leishanense; assembly: GCA_009667805.1. Classification (NCBI taxonomy): domain Eukaryota; kingdom Metazoa; phylum Chordata; class Amphibia; order Anura; family Megophryidae; genus Leptobrachium; species Leptobrachium leishanense. The sequence continues at coordinate 259,924,754 of CM019065.1, read as the reverse complement.
CCCCTAGATAAGTGTGAGAAAGGATTTAATTTGTGAAAATGAGAATGTATTTCTTGAATGTGTGTATGAATGCAGGTGTATATGCGTTTTGTGGAGTGAAGCTGAACATAGGAAAACACACAGATATAGATCTGACTCATGTTGATTTATTAGATAAATGAACTTTTACCTTCAAGTTATTATACTTTTCTTGTTCGGTGAATTATATTTTGGGAAATGGGAATAAATAGTTATTTAAGGTCTAGATTAGGTATTTTTGCCTACGCTCCAAGTGGTTCGCTGGAAGAGTGAATCTAGATAGATAAGTGTATTTTATGCTCATAAAGGGCCTCCTTGGGGAATCCCTTTTGTACATTATAAAAGGTATTGAGGTATTTTAGGAGTAAATACCAGAATTTTTTTCTCCCATCTGAGCATCTAGAATGATCTAAAGGTCTTAGGCAAGGACACTGTAGCCCAGGTTTAATTGTCTAAGTTTGGTTTATCTTTTAGATGATCACAGGTGATATGTGATCAAAGGAAAGAATTGTTAGATTTTAATTTCCTGTAAATATAATAAATATTGAGTCTTAAAAAGCCGGTTCTTATAAATGGGCTGTGAAATTTCCCCCCTCCATTTTTGTTAGTGTCTATACTGAATAGACCGTTCTTCTTCTATAGGATATGAGCTGTGGCCGATTTCCTGTTATGTTCAGTGCAGGAAAATGTGCGCAGAAGCGGGAAGATGGGAAAAGGGTCTCGTGAACCATATATGGTAGTACTTTAACTGAGTGGCTAAACTTTGATGTTGTAATGTATCTGTATACTGATTGGCTATAAATTCTGTGTATTTTAATAAATAGATCTGGCTTAACGAGGAAAGCCAGACTTCTGAGAAAGACCAACACAGTTTTGTGATTGATTCTTTTTGGGGGTCTCCGCCATGGCGTAGCGCAGCTCTTACTTTGGTTTTGATATATAAGAAGAAACTTGGAAAAGGTTTATGGTAATTATAATGAATAATAGAATTTTTCAGCGGGGGCGCGATCGGCGGCTCTGCGGGGGTTAACCCAGGCATCATTTGGAAGGGCACAGCCTGCCCTTCCAAATGGTGCCTGGCATTAACCCCTGGGGAGCTGGATCGCGAATCGGCGCTGAAAAGCGCCGGTTCGCGATCCTTTCCGGAGCTGGCCGACATCTTGGATGTCGGCCAAGCCTCCGGGAACTCCCCCTGAGGACTGGCGTCATCGTGCGTAGCACGATGACGCCAGTCCTGGACTTAACCCTAACTGCCACCAACTGTGGAGATAGGGAGTTCATTGGAACTCCCTATCTCCCGATCCGTGGCAGTTAGGGGTTAATGTTTGGTATGGTTGGATCGGCCAGAGCATGGCCGTTCCAACGATACCAAACACTACTGTGAAAAATGTTGTAAAAAAAAAAAAAATGAATAAAAAAACACTTTTTTTTTTTCTTTTTTTGTTTTGTTAATGCAGCAATATTGTTCCCATTTCAATTATAATGTGAACAATGATGCTGCACTAACGATTTTTGTATGCGGTGCGTTTGTTAAAAATAGTGTAATTTTCCCCAAAAGAAAATGTAACGAGACCCCATCTCTAATTTTTTTAACAAGCGCACCCCATACAAAATATAACCGCAATTGCTCGCATGTTAAAATGTGAAAAAAAAACACTTTACACATTGTAAATTATTGAAAATACATATTTTTGCATTTTTTGTTATAATATACAGACATGACATAACGTATACATATAATAATGACATATTATGAATCTACCGAGTCTGACGGAAAGAACGATATATAATATGTCTGGGTCATATACTAAAATAAGCCTTCAAAACACGTTTAAACATGATGAGCAAAACCGGTAAAAATGACCTCAGCACAGGGGCGGGAAAAGCCTCAGCAGCGAAAGGGTTAAATTACTTTTTTGTTTTTCTTCTATGGTTTAACAGATGACTTATTTTGGCCCTGCGAGGTCTTTCATTTTATGTTGACTTTCTATGTCGATGCAAACTTTCAAAAATAAAGAATTTAAAAAAATAAAAAATAAAAAAATAATTGAAATGGGAACAATATTGCTGCATTAACAAAACAAAACAAAAAACCTGTTTTATTTTTTTTTAGATTTTAATTTTTTATAATTTTTAACATTGTCATGTTTGGTATTGTTGGAAAGGCCATGCTCTGGTCTATCCAAAGATACCAAACATTAACCAACCGATAGCTGCCGCGGATCGGGAGATAGGGGGTTCATTGGAACCCCCTATCTCCACCATTGGTCGCAGTTAGGGGTTAACTCCAGAACTGACGTCATTGTGACGAGGTCTTGGGACTGTCGGCAGCTGCCGTTCCCCCACGCTGTTGTCTTTCTGCAAAGACGTGACCATGTTGGCGGGCAGCGTCTTAGCGGGCAGCGGTGGGTGAGAGAGAGAGCTCATAGCTGGGAGCCGAGGAGGTGTTGCGTGAAGCTGCAAACAGGGACAAATAAACTAGACCTGAGCCGCACTAAGGATCTTTGGGTTGCGTCGGAGAAGACTTCACGCAGTGCTGCCATCAATATTTTTTGATAAATTCTTGGTTATACAATGACTGTGACTGTGGACAAAAATCCGTGTTGTGACATCGCCTAAGCTTAACAAAACCAGGCCACGTCGGTAATCAAATCTCAAGGCAGTACAACAAGGTTGTGTTAGTGTGTGACATTTTTTGGCCAGGCAGGAAGTGTAGAATGTGCACAGTCACATTCATGGCCACAAATATGTTGACAAATTTATGACAAAGGGTCCATAGAAATGTCAATAAATTTATGTACATATAATTTTAACAGTGTGGAAACCAAGCAATACATATTAACTTATTAACTAAGGAAAAGCAATGCACACAAACAGGAAAATATAGAAAAAATAGAAAATTTATTTACAACATGGGGAAGGGAAGGGAACATGCCAAGGATGGCAAACTGCCCAACAGGGGCACAAACAACACAAACAAACATAGTGTAGTGGAAATAGACTGGAAGATGGCCGCCATTGTAAGCCAGGCGAACATCTTGTTCAGAATATTGGTTCACTTGAGATAATTACTGGCATTTGAGGAGATGTTGGAGCTGGTCCGCATCTTTGATTACAAAGATTATGACTGCCGTAAGGGCCATTACGGCAGGAAGAATAACACCCGCAAGGATCATATCCTTGACAAGCTACGTACCACCATCCTGGAGCTGTTCGGGAAGGACCGGACGAAGGACCGGCTCCGAAAACGCTGGTCCGACCTCAAAGCACGCGAGCAGGAGCAGCTGAGGCACATCCGTCGCGTCATAGCCAAACGTAAGTGTCATGTTATATTGTAAAGCGCTGCGCAAACTGTTGGCGCTATATAAATCCTGTATAATAATAATAATGTGCTTGCATGTGCTAATGTGCACAGAAATATGTTGATTGATCTAGTCCTTTTTTCATGCAATGTGATTGTGTATTAGGCAGTTTTTAGCTGAAATTAGAAGCAGGCATACATAGAAACTTAGGAATGTGCTGAGATTGGAAGACAAACAAAGCGCTGAGAAAGGTCTCTGCTGTTTTCGACACAGAGAAAGGATACATCAAGGTCGTTGGGGAACGCAGAAATACAAAGGAGTATAGAGATCAGACCAGGTGCCTTTTGTAACAAATGAGTGAAGACGCTAGGGAACGGGGCGCAGCCCGGAACAGTGGGAGCAACTAATTATGATTCACTGAAACTAACATGAAGTTTGCCAATTTACAGCCAAATTAATGAAATGTCTTTTGTATTAGCCAAAGGGAGGTACTAACCCACGTGGGGTGGGATAGCGTAACCGGGAGGTGAGCTAATTGGGATGTACCTAATCATGTATTTTGAGGTATAAAATCTCATGTCACTGTGAAAATCGCTGCTCATTCTTTGCGATTGAATCCTGTTTGAGCATCTGTTGTGATATCACAATAAAGTTTGCCTTTCCTGAAGAGACTCGTGTTCAGACAATCCTTGCTCGTGTCCGGTCCGGCCTCGTCTTGAGTGAACCTGCAGATTCCGGTTACATTTCGGGAGGAGGCTGGTCTCACTGCCGCTCCAGGATGTCAGCGGCATTGCTTATATGCTCCCGCAATTCCTGGAGCAGTTCCTGGATGGTGTCGATGGTCGTAACAGCAAGGCGTAGCTCGCCGATCGCCATCCGGTTAATTTGCCTAATGCTGGATGATGTGTCCGGTCTGGCTTCTCCTTCTATATATCCAATAAATGAAAGAAGGAAAATACAGTAAGAAAAGCAGGTTTCTATTTTTGACTGAAAGTCTTGAAAAAATATAACAGTAGTAAATACCAGTGCTGGCGGCCTCCTGAGGCTCCGACTCCTCCTCCTCCTCCACCACCACCGTCAGCATCTCATCCGGTGCTATATCTAAGAAATTAAAGAAATAAAAAATACAGTAAACAACAAAACTGATTTATTTTTGAACAAAAGTCGATGCAAAATACAACAGTAAAAAAAAAAAACCTGGACTCGTGGCCTCCTGCTGCGGCTCCGGCTCCCTCTCTCCATCGCCCTCCTCCTGCTCCTCTTGTGCTATACTTAAAAAAATTAAATGAAAATACAGTAAACAAAAAATGTTTCTGTTTTTGACCAAAAGTCGTTGCAAAATAAAACAGTATATACCAGCGCTGGTGGTCGCCCGTGGCTCCTCCTCCACTGGGGCACTGGTGCCCACCGGGGCAGATGCTGCCTTCTTCCGGTCTTCTGCCAAATCCAAAAAATAACACGTAAATAATGCAGACTGGAAAAAATGGTATATCTATACAATATATTGCCGAAAGTATTGCGACACCCCTCCACTACCAGCTTGACCCACCACTACTCCCATCTCATAGTTCTAAAGTCACAAAATATTTATTATTTCCCCTGCACATAGACATATATTACTGTTCAATTATATATTTTTTTCAGAAGTAAACATTACGTTTATTCAATAAAAACTATTATTTTGTTGTGCGCTTACAAAACGCATTGTGCTGACTGCTTTTAGTTATTTTATAGAAGGCCTCAGCCTCAGTTTCACTTTCAGTTTCTGCTAATAAAACTGGATATTGCAGAAACAACAGAAATCCGCCATTTTGTTTTGAAATTTGCATCTAAAGCGTTCAATAATGACACTGCTGCAGCAAACTGAATAGCTGCGCTGCAACAATTCAGCAGCTGCTGAGGATGTATTGAACGAGGCTCTGTTTGGATGCACTTTCAAAAGAACTACATGTCCCATCCTACCACTTAGCAGAGACGCAGAGATTTTTATTGATGCGCAGGTGGGAGCCAATATTGGGCAAGCTGAGGGTCATCTCGTATGCATCACTCAATCACAACAACCTCCCCCACCCCAGCACACTACAGTACACACAGTGCCAAAAGAAATCCAGCATTGTAACTTCATCTACATACATCAAATGTCACAATTTTCACGAATACGTAAAATCACAAAAAGGCAGAGCTATGGCAAAAATGCATGTATGACGAGTCGTGAAAACGCAAAGCTATACACAATCACATTGCATGAAAAAAGGACTAGATAAATCAAGGTATTTCTGTGCACATTAGCACATGCAAGCACATTATTATTATTATACAGGATTTATATAGCGCCAACAGTTTGCGCAGCGCTTTACAATATAACATGACACTTACGTTTGGCTATGACACGCCGGATGCGCCTCAGCTGCTCCTCCTCGCATACCTTGAGGTCGGACCAGCGTTTTCGGAGCTGGTCCTTCGTCCCGTCCTTCCTGAACAGCTCCAGGATGGTGGTGCGAACCTTATCGAGGATACGGTCCTTTCTTGCGTTATTCTTTCTGCCGTAAGGGCCCTTACGGCAGTCGTAATCTCGTCTGTCAAAGATCCGGACCAGCTCGAGCATCTCCTCAAATGCCATGTTGCTGGCCCGCTTCTTCCTGGGTGGTGGTGTTTCATGGGTGCAAGACGATGAGGAGGTGTCTGAATGGCACTCGTCTCTTGCAGCCATGATGAATAATAAAAACAATATTTTGTCCAAAAAGTTGTCAAAAAACTGGCTCAATAAAGTTACGACATCCGCGCGCGCGCATGCGCGACCCGCGGACGAATCGGATCCGACCCGATTACGAATTATCGTATCGACAGAATTATCGGATCATTGGAAACAAAAAAAACAAGTGATACGCATTTACAAATACAAAATTTACAGAATCAGCGATATAACCGATAACAGTTAAAAATACGATGTCCAGAATTACCGAAATGGAACCGAAATCATGAATAGAGCGAAAATAAATTTCGATTTGACACATTTCAAGTCCATTCGAAAATTCCGAAAATATTTCGTTTCGGCTCGGAAAACTTTTCGGATCTGCCATTTTCGGATCTAAAAATTTTCGGAAAAATCGGCCGCATCCGAAAACACTAATCGGGAAATTTCGTGAAAATTCCGAAACCCGAAACGCACATCCCTACACCAAAAGGCACAATATCTGGGTGCACTGACACCTTGACCAGAATCATATCTTTTTAATATAGGACCGCAAGGTTCACCCCTGCATTCTGCAAGGACGTTCAGTGCCGCTGGAGGTTTTGTCACAGACAAAAGAGTGCATCTGTCCACCGACTCTGTAGACCGGCTGACATTTATAAAAATTAATCAGTCCTGGATCAGCAGCTATCAATCCCCTGATGCGGACGTAACAGAATAGATCGGGGATGTCCTCTGCATTCACAAAACCTCCACCACTGAAGTCTTCCACAATACCACAAAGGGGTTATGGTGTGAAGGCACTTGCTGCCACCAAAGGCACAATATTTGGGTGCACTGACGCCTGTACCAGATTTATATAATTTAAATTTTTTGGACCGCAGAGTCCATCCCTGCACTCTTCCACAATACCACAGAGGGGTTACGGTGTGACGGCACTGTTGCCGACACTAAAGGCCCAATTTTAAAGCACCTTTTGTTACTTTCATCCAAAGCCTGCATATGTTTCACCATAATTTAGCCAAAAAATATTAAAATGTTTCTATACATCCTACAAATCTGCCACTTCACGGGCAGGTTATGGGGACCTCCTAGGCACGATATTTGAAGGAATTTTTATTTTTTATTTTTAACCCTTATTTCATGGAAAACTCACTGTCCCTTTAAAAACGTGTTTTTTTATTTTTACTTTTTGTCCTTGTTTCCTGTCCCCAGGGCACTACCTGGACCCCATACACCTTTTATCGCAAATATCTTGCATATATGCCCTCTTGCAGGGCTCTCTAAAATCCAAACTTGAGTCCCATTGACTTACATTGACTTCGGTTCGTGTTCGAACTCGAACTTTTGAAATTGTTCAAGTTTGAATACGAACCGAACACGGGGGTGTTCGGCTCATCCCTAATCCCTAGTCTAAAGAGGCTCTGGAGATTCTGTGCCAATCTAGAAAGCTAGCGCCACATGGCAAGAACAAAGAGCAGTTTATCAGAAATCTACTGGGGGATGACAAACGCCAAGCAGAGCAGGATGCAGGCACAGCAGGGGTTACTGTGGAGTCTGCAATCCTAGGACTGGTATCTCCTGTTGCTGTTAACTGTGCTAGTGCCAAGGACTTTGAGCTGAAAATGGCCATTAGAATTCTGGAAAGTGATATCCCTCAGCTGAGACTGCAGCTAATTCTCCAGCATCAGATTGCTGCACGAGAGGCTGCAGAGAGAGAGGCTATGGAAAGAGAGAGAGAAAGGCATTATGAACTGGAACTGCGTCACTAGGAGAAGGCCAGTTATTCCACCCAGAGCAGCAATGGTGGAGAAACAAACGCCAAAAGACCCCGGCTGGAGCATTTTCCCATGCTCGAGAAAGACACTGACCTGGATGTGTTCCTGAGAGGGTGTGTCGGCAGTACCAGTTGCCCAAGGAGCAGTGGGGGCAGTATTTAACCCCACGCTTAAAGGAAAGGCCCTGGATGTGTTTGCTTTCCTTCCAGAGGAAAGTGACAAGGATGCCATAAAGAAGGCCCTGCTCAAAAGTTTTATTCTAACCCTTGAATTTTATCGCAGAAAGTTCAAGAGCATACAGCAAGGAACATCGGACAGCTGCACAGAATATGCTGGGCAGCTCAGAACCACATTCCGGCAATGGACTGGGGGCTGCAAGTCACCATCTACGTGGCCCTGGTTGACCTAATGATTCTGGAGCAGTTCTTGCAAACCAGGAGTTCTGAGGCCAGAGAGTGGATTCTGGGCAGAAAGCCTAAAAGGTACAGCAGAGGCAGCAGACCTGACCAGTGACTATGTGAACAATAGAGCACCTCCAGCCAGACACGTGCCTACACCAGCCGGAACCACAGCCCAGAAAGAAGGAACTACACCTACACCGGTTGTCAAGTCAGCGGGGAAAACGATGACTACATCGTCCACCAGCCAAGGAGCAGCAGCCGCATCGAGCCAAGGGGATACCTGCAGGAGCTTTTGATGTAATCGTTCGGGGCACCTGAGTGCCACTTGTCCCACCAAAAAGCAGCTTCCGCGGGCAGAAGGAGGTGGAAAAGCCTCAGGAAGTCCAACGCCTGTCTTTTGTGTGGCTGGATCAGTGGATCGAGGTAGCGACAACCTGTAAAGCGTTACTGTGGGTGACCATGTGACCATCGGTCTCCTGGATACTGGTGCATCATATACCCTAGTGCAACCTGAAATAGTCTGGAGGATACTATTCCTTGAAAGATGATGGCCATCAAAGGAGTTGGTGGAGTTCGCCCCATGGTGCCCATGGCACGGGTGTACCTAGATTGGGGTGTTGGTTAAGGGTTGCAGGAGGTTGGGGTATTCGAGGATATTCCAGTGAACGTCCTGCTTGGGAACGACTTGGGCCGGCATGTCGTATGCCCCAGAGGATGACTCCTGTGATCCGAATGTGTTAATGGACAACCCCGTACAATCTGAGGTACTGTGTGAAACTTTAGGACCCTCTATTGCTTGTGGGAGCGGGGAGGGCAACCCTGGGAATGTTACGCCTGAACCAGCTATGCTGGCATGGGGGAGTAAATGCATTGAAGACTGTGATTCTAGACGGTGTCCGATGCCAGCCCTGCACGAAAGTGGGCTGCGAGGTGAAGCAGAGATATCCTCTGTTCTGCCTAAGTGTGAGGGAAGTGGAACGACCTTACCTGGGTCCAGCTCCTGTGCTAATGTGATCTCCAGGAGCGGGGCAGAGGAAGGTGGAACCCTGCCTACTGTCCCTTCAGGTGTGAATAGTGTGGAGCCCAGTCAGAAACCCATTGTAACAGTGGTGACCCATTTACAGGCCACCTGTGAGGTTGCTGGGGCGGCTGTGAACTCAGCCAGTAATGAAGGGAAAATAATTGTGCTCCTTCTCCGGTGGCTGAGGAGCCCTATTATCCTCGGGAGGAGAACCCTGATTCACAGGAGGCTGCGTCAGAGGGGGATATGACTCCTGAGTAGGGATGAGCGGTTCGGGTTTGGACAGTTCGGAGTTCGGCCCGAACTTAGCCTGTTCGGGTAGATCGTGAACTCCCAACATTTCCGGGTGTTCGGCGCATGTTCGAGTCCACAATGCATCACAATGGCCCACAATGCATTTTCCCACTGGCCTGAAGCTCGTAATTGGCTACAGCCTTGCACCTGACCACAGGTCTGGTGCAAGACAGGTTCAACAGTATGCCAATCACCGCTCAGAGTCCTGATTGGTCAAATTTTGCCCAAACATGGGCTCACAGAGCTAAGTCCCGCAGCACACTATATAACGTTTCCACTCGCCGATTCTGCACGCATTTCAGAGGAAATTTCAGAGGAGATTGTTGTGTGTTGTTACTGCCGGTCTGCCACGCTACTGGGGGGGGGTCTGGGGGGGGTCTCATTTCTACAAAATATCAGGAAATTGATATGTGTGTCTTGTCACTGTGCCAGCAAGTTTTTTTGGGGTCACTAATTTCTTTAAAACATTTGTGAATTGAGGTGATCTTCTGTGTCTTGTCACACAGCCAGCAAGTTTTTTTGGGGCTCACTAATTTCTTTAAAACATTTGTGAATATTCTGTACCCATTGGTCCCCTTTTATTCGTGCCTTACCACCTGAGGTCAAAACTTCCCTACGAAACACGTTCTGAGATGCCCCATGGTATTCCCTGCAAATGCTGCGGAACGCCCCACCGATCCCCCCAGATACCTCTGACCACTTGTTAGTTAACTTTCTTGCCTCCACTTCCCGAGATACCCTAACCCAGCCGTCCACCTTTGAGCTTTAAATGCTGACATATCGCCATGACACATCGGTGCTGGTTTGGGATGTAATACTTTAATTAAAACCCGAAGTTGTGATTTTGCATTGTTACAGATCATACATGATATGAAAAGAAAAAACTGTTACCCCTTTTCCTGTAATTTCATCTTGATCTGAGACGAATAAAAATGTTTTAAAAAAAAAAAACATTTGTGAAATGAGGTGATCTGTGTCTTGTCACACAGCCAGTACCACGCAGTATTTTGGGGCTCACTAATTTCATAAAACATTTGTGAATTGAGGTGATCGGTGTCTTGTCACACAGCCAGTACCACGCAGTATTTTTGGGGTCACTAATTTCTACAAAATATTTGGGAATTGTTATAATCCGTGTGTTCTCACTGGCTGCCACCCATCAAGGGGTCTCACTGATTTATAAGAGGTTTCACTGCCACCCATCAAAAGGGTCTCACTGATTTATACCAGAGTTCTGTAAATCTTTAATCTTTATACCAGAGTTGAATCAGAGTTCTGTATATATTTAATCTATATATCACTCACCATGTGTGAAAGAACAAAAAGGACAGGCAGACGCTCCCAGACACAGATAAGAGGGCAAGCAGGCCCTGTGTCGGGAGGCTGTGTCTCTGGTCGTGGTGGACGTGGTGCATCCTCTGCAGGGGCACGCTTGTCCTTTATAACTGGTGCTGGCCGTCTTCTTAACCTGCAGCAACATACAGAATATTTGGTGGATTGGCTAGCCAGGCCATCCTCATCCTCCGAGTCCTCTGCCAGCCAGGCTTCTAGTGCTTTACAGTCCACCTCAGCTGCCAAAGCATCTAATGCAGCCTCCATGTCCACAGCTACTCCTGCCGTAGCCTCGCTATCACACACGGAGGAGTCAGCTGAATTGTTTGACTACAATGACAGTGACATGCTGCTTGAGGATGCGCAGCAACTACAGTGCTCTGATTCAATCTCTGAGGTTGAGCAAGGGATTATAATCAACCTAGAGGAAGGGGGTGCCAGTGATGACACACAAATAACTGGCACTCATGTTGCCCCAGCAGCTGCAGCATACTGCCAAGTTGGCTCCAGTGACGAGGAGATAGGGGGTGATGAGGACAATGATGATGAGGTCACTGACTCCACCTGGGTGCCAGATCGAACTGAGGAATCAAGTGAGGAGGAAGGGGAGGAGGAGGAGGAGGCACAGCAAACACGAGGCACAACATCCTCTGTGACCAACCATAGCACTAGCCAGTCCAAGGCATCAGATCTCAGAGCTGCTCCGGTGCAGAGCGCTGTTCTCTCAAAGAACACATGCAGGAACTCTGCTGTCTGGGAGTTCTTTAAGAAATGTGCAGCAGACCCCACCGTTGCTATTTGTAATCTATGTCAGAGGAGGCTGAAGCATGGGATAAACACCGGACACTTGTGTACCACATGCTTGAGGCGACATATGACCACCAAGATGCATCCCGTTGGCGCAAAACTTTGCGTAGGTCCTCCTCTTCATCTGTCTCTACCCACACTGTATGTCCTGCCTACAACCTTCACTGACAGGGATGATGCTACAGTAATGGATGTACCAGGTCCTTCCTCACAATGTGACATCCTCCCAGCAGCTGAAGATTTATGCAGTCAGATTACGTTGCCGCAGCTGCTGCAGCGTAAGAAAAAATATAGTCCCAACCATCCCCAAGCACAGCGTCTAAATGCCAGCTTAGCAAAATTACTCGCATTGCAGCTGCTGCCTTTCCAGCTGGTGGACTCTGCTCCCTTCCGTGAATTTGCTGTACCACAGTGGCAGGTTCCAAAACGCCATTACTTTTCACGCAAGGCCATTCCAGCACTATACCAGCACGTGGAAGACAATGTTATCCATTCATTGGGAAAGGCAGTCAGCAACAAGGTGCATGTGACTTTAGACACGTGGTCCAGCAAGCATGGACAGGGTCGTTACATTTCCTTCACGGCACACTGGGTAACTCTGATTGCAGCTGGGAGGGACCTAAGACAGGGCTCTGTGCTGGAGCTTGTTCATCCACCACGCCTCCAGAAAGCTGCTTGTATGAGGTCTGTCTGCTCCACCACCACCTCTCCCTCTTCCTCCTCCTCCTCCTTCTCTGTCTCTGGCGAAGTGGCAGTTAAACCGACGCCTGACAGGGTCTACGCAATGGCTCAAGCAAAAAGAAGCCATACTGTGCTTGAGCTGGTTTGTTTAGGGGACAGGAGCCACACCGGGCCAGAAATTCTGTCAGCTCTGCAGGGCCAGGTGCAGAGATGGTTAACACCACGCCAGCTTGAGCTGGGAATGATCGTCTGTGATAATGGCAGCAACCTTCTCTCCGCCCTACGCAAGGGTAAATTGACGCATGTACTGTTGTGGACAAGAATATGTATCTGCTTTCATAATATTCAAAGGCCTAGAAAAATGCTCATTTAAGTTAAGTTTGCTATGTCTTTAAGAGGAAATTAATAGATCTGTCTTTTCAGATAAAACCAAAATGTATCTTGCGTAATTTCGCTGTTTCTGCAGAAACAATTGACCACAAGCTGGGTGGAGGACCCATTTTATGCAACCTGTTACAGGACATTACAGGACATCACCCAGGACGTAGATAAACTGCTGACTACGCCGATGACACATGATACCTTGACCTTTGGAAATAGCTGATGTTTGATTCTCATTTATTTAATAAATGAACTTTATGTCCACAATTTTATGCTGAAGTCAATCAAAATGTTAAGATAAATCGGGGGGGGGGTAATCCTTAGGATGGCGCCAGTAGTGGAGATGCGGGCTGCTGCCTCACACAGATAGGAAAAGCAGTGTTACACACCTGCCGATAATGTAGGAACAGTGTTGGGCGCTGCCCATATCTAAAAATATAGCACACTGGATGGGTGTGTTATTGCAGAAAAATGTAAGGTATTTTATCTTATGTACAGTATTAATAGTATGATTAATACTGTGTAGAATAAATCGGACTTGTAAAGCAGATAGAGAGCAGATAAGGTTGTATTTTGCAAAATTCTACTGCCATTTAGTTGTGAAATTCAATACTAATTGAAAAATACGATATATTCAATGTTGAACAAATAGTTCCTCAATGTTCTACTGCCATCTGGTGGCTTAGTCCAATATTGCAGTCAATGTTGAGTAGAAAAATTTGCTGGTCCTCTCTCTTCTTTTGTGATGTTGGTCTTTTCCTCATAGGAATAAACACAGAGAGAGGATACACATAGCGCAAAAATGTATCAGACGTTGCAATGGTAAAATAACGTTTGATCAACTCACGTGGTCCAGAGCCTATTGGGGGTGTCAGGCTCAGACTTTCTTGCTGCACCAGTCCATTGAGGTGACTAGATCCCTTCTTTTGATGTCCCTCTTAAACTGCTGCAGAATGATTTTTCCTGTGGTCCCTGGGTCCTCTGGGCTGGGGATTCAATGGTGGGTTTGGGTAGCCACCAATGGTCCACCTCTCTGTCCTCCGGAGTAAACACAGGATGCAGAGTAGGGGATAAAAAAGGGGATTTATTCTTTAAAATACAAGGTTTAACAATAATTACATAAAATAAAGGGTGGTGGGGTAATCCAGGACGCGTTTCGCCTTCATAGGCCTCTTCTGCTGGATAATTTCCCACTCGTAGCGTTCCTTCTTTTATATTGAATGTGGTAATGGATGAACAAGAAGTTTCATTTTCGATTTTGCGCGCCGATTTGTGTCAAAATGTTAAGTTGACTCCCACTCGCTTATGCAGCAAACTACTATAAAACATGTATCGAAACCTATCATTAAACAGAGAGATCATTGGCTTTGACCAGAGAAGCCGCATAGACTCCTTCGATTGTCTGTGTGATTTCTTTAACCGCGCACCGTCACGTACCTGATTCCTCCACCGATTAGAACAGAGACTGGCATCCGAGGAAGGACTTTATTGTCCACTTCAATCTGGCACCCAACGTGGGGCCCTGGGTTAAACGTCTTTGCCATCGTGCCACCACCAAGGATTTCCGGGCGGGACCACACCAGAACCGGAGCCTGATCAACTTCGTAACCTCACAGGTAAGATAACTTTTGATATCTTGCCAGTGACGTGTTCTGGTTTGTGATCCTACCCCAGGAAACCCCAGTGTGACACTTGGGAAAGGTATCAAAAGTGGGGTTTTGTTTAACTTTGCCCAGGTGCCCGTTATACTGACCCACAAATCGCATGCCAGTTGTCTGATCGTTTGTACGTCTGTTCCTGGTTCTTTGAATTGATAGCATATTTTCTGATAAGATATTGTGATTTGGTTGTTAGAGAGATTATCGCAATCCTGTGGTAACAAGTGGGGTGTACCTGTTAGCTATCTCCAGACGGTAACAGGTGATGTGATGTAATAGACACATACCTGGTAGTAGGACTTTCCTAACATTAACAGGTGAACACAAGCTTGGTAGGAGGACGCAATATATATCTGATTGAAGTATAGTTTGATTGACAGTCAGAGGAGTTTTTGTGGGTACCGGTATATAGATGATGCATTAGGCGTATCTAGTAGTAACTCACAAGAATACATATATCTCGTAGGAACCGGTGATGCGGTAAAGGAAGCACCTGTAGGATATATATGCTGCGATAGAGAGGTGCTAGCTACACCTCCTAGCAGGGTCCTATATTTGGAATATAGGAGAGGACGAGACGCTTTATTGTCGTGGTTAAAATAGGACACGATAGATATAGGTCTATCCTCATTTCTGACTGTTGATAAAGTACGTGAATTGTTTTAAAAATTGAACGGGAAAAAGAGCTAACAATCGAGAATGGGAAATGAACAGAGTGGCCATGCTGGTTGGTTGTCCCCATGCAAGTTAGTTGAGGAAAGGACAGGCAAAAGAAATGTGACAAAACTAAAGATTTTAGGCAGGATTTGCAAATTAGATAGTCCCAGACTACTGGTAGAGGAATGGAGAAATGCATTGAAGAATAAAAAAGGAATGTTGATAGATAATGGATTATGGAATGTAGCACAGGCATGGTATAGGGTTGCAAAAGAAATTGAGAATGAAGGGTGGATAGAAACAGTGGAAAGGAAGAAGGGAAAAACTAATTACTATTACCTCACCCAAAGATCTGAGCCTCCTTCATATGACGAGATTTCCAAAAGGAAAATCCGCCCCCACGAGTTTTTACCCTGTTTTAAGTACAGATGGGGCATACTACACCCCTGGTTCTGCCACATCCCCATCAGCAACCGCAAGTCAGGCACCGACTATATCACCTATTATGCCTCATTTGCCCAATTTAGACACCACCTACCCTTCCCACCAAAACACCCAGGAAATACCCCCTATGTCCAAGAATAATGTCACCTGGACACAGCAGCCCACTCTCAGTATAACAGCAGGCACCGTGGAAGGGGAGCCTGGTGGGGAGGGGGGCGTCCACCAAGAACCTGTTTTAATTGTGGAGAATCCAGCCATTTCAAACAGGATTGTAAAGCACCCCGCAGGCGACTGCCCCCACCCAAAGGCTGGAAGCCAATGGCCCTTAGCAGGATACTGCCATTGTATCTGATAATTTCCCACGACCCACAATCCCTGGCTTAGGCCTTTCCAACAAGATGATGTCTGACCAAGCAACTACTATAAATGTAATATATATATATATGTGTATATAGTGTGTGTATTTGTATATATGGATGTATATGTGTATGTACATAAAGTATGAGACGAAAAAGGTATACATTTAATCAGCGGTTAGACAGGGACGCCTGTTCCGACTCGTGTAAATGGATACAAAATATGATGAATTTTTATAAGTGGGATGAAAGTTATTTTAAACCAGAATCTGATAATCTATAGGATGCGGATGATAGTTTATGAGTCAATGTGAGAAGAGGTTAGGAAAGCCTATCCTAGATATGGCAACTACAGGTTGCTTTCCAGTAGAGAGCATTAAGAAGTATGTATGTATGTATTTATGTAGGTCAGAGATGTAAAGCACGGTAAGCAAAGACCAAAAGCAAAGTAGACAGATGAGACATGACACCTGCTTTGTTTGTGACATGAATCCATTGTTAGCTGCTTGCCAAGAGACTCTGCGTTGTTTACTGTTGTAGTGTATATGTGAAATACAAGACGTACGTATGTGGAATTATTGTTCTTGTAGATAGAATCGTTTGTCTATATTAATGGAGGGAGTTTTTGCTAACGCCCTAATGGTTTATTATTTTAGTAAAAAAATAGTTTTATACAAAATATTCTCGGGATAGAGAGGCTACGCATTCTATCAGTATTGCTCTGCAGGACAGAGTGCTACGGAGCCCGGTAGAGTTAAGTGTTCAGAAAAAGAAAAAAAAAGTGAGCTTTAAAATATCCCGTATTATGTTTTTTTTTATGTAGAAAAAAAAAAAAGGGAAGCAGGACGCAGACCAGAAAGTGAAACTAGAAAGATTAAATTGGTTCCTCATTTTTTTCTATGAACATGCAGATATTTTAACCGTGTAGAGAGAGAGAAAAAAATATATATATATATACAACCCTATGCAGTTTAAAAGGTAGAGCAAGTTTTCTTTACCTCCTGCAATAGCTTATTTTGGTTTAAAATTGATAATATGCAAACAGTCGGTATCAGAGGACTGCAGGTTTTTATTTTCTGGTTAATTTAGAGGATTTTCTAGTTAAAGACGACCAAACAGACAGAGTGTGACTTAGCTATGTACATGATAAAGTTACTAATGCCAGAAAAGTTTTGTCCCCCAATTCAATGACGGCTCAAGATATTAGTTGGAACAGTCTAGTGATGCCTGCTGATTAAGTATTAATTTGCATAATAAAAAGAAAGACATGAGTGGCCCCGAGTATTGGCACCGCATGACGTTTCTGCCTGCCTCCAAAAAACCCCAGCACAAATAACTGTCCTCCGCAAGGCACCTGCGCCTGCATTGTTCCCTCCTGCTCCCTGATAATGACACTCTCACCAGATGTCAGTGTCTCAACCTGGCTGCTCTCTTTCATTTTCCTGAGGGGGGAGGGGACGATTCTGATAATTCCCAGAAACAGCACACCTGCCCTCTGTGTGCAATACGCCTCTCACAAGCCCCTTACCTGACACTGTATGGCTCCCGCTTTGCAGACGAGTCCAGGAAATATCACACCGAATTTTAAATTCTGTTCAACTTTCCCCCTCGCCCACACCCTTTCTGCCCAAAGGAGAAAAAAAAGTGGAACTACACGCACTGACACAGGCCTGCATAATCAGTGCTCAAAAGACAGCCAATATATACACAGACTCAAGATATGCGTACCGGGTCACCCA
Source organism: Leptobrachium leishanense (assembly GCA_009667805.1). Taxonomy (NCBI): domain Eukaryota; kingdom Metazoa; phylum Chordata; class Amphibia; order Anura; family Megophryidae; genus Leptobrachium; species Leptobrachium leishanense. The sequence continues at coordinate 259,907,193 of CM019065.1, read as the reverse complement.
TAATTTTGGCGTGCTATGGCGAAATCGGGGTTTTCTGACAGCGGCGGGCACCCCTGTTAAACATGGGAAAGCCATACAGTCCCTTATGGATGCTGATACTATTCTACCTCATCAGTGCTAAAAGTAAAAGCACATGGAAAGCTTAATACACCAGAAGCTGATATTAAATCATCTAGCAGACCAGGCAGCAAAACAAGCTGCCACTAAGATACAGGAAAAGGAACTCGAGCAGCGGAACTACAACTCACACAGTTGCAGGGCTCTGCATCACGCAGTGAGAAGGGAGACTGGGAGAAAAGGGGGCCACAAGCATGCACAGACTCCTCTGCATAAGAAATAAAGTGTGCTTACCTAAGGCACTCTATCCGGCTGTAGTACAATAGGCACATGGGCCCTCACACCTCTCAAAAACATTGATGAATGCCCTCATCAGTCTGCACAATCTGTCACCTTTCGAAATACTGTTCAGCACGGCCCCCAGACTAGGGTGCTATTTCCCTCAACAATTACAGTTACAATCTGACAGCCTAGTAAAATATGTCACCAGTGTTTCAAAAATATTAACTGATATCTATGGTCAGGTGTTCTCTTGCATTCCAGACCCTGAAAGTATTGACGGCACTCATCAACTAGTCCCGGGAGATTGGGTACGAGTGAAGAAGTTTCTTCAGAAAAATCCACTTGAGCCCAGATACGACGGTCCTTTCCAAGTCCTCCTCACAACAGCAACGTCAGTAAAGCTGGAAGAAAAATCCACCTGGATCCACGCGTCCCACTGTAAAAAGACCTGTACACCAGAAATGGACCAGACAACAACCCAACCATGATTATGTACATCCTTCTCATTTGGGGGGTGGGAATCCAGGGGCAAAATGTGGCTGTCATAATGGGACAAGCGGCTGTTGCTATGGTGCAAGAAGTTGTGGGGGAACAGGTGGGCATTGACATAATTCCACAGGTTGTCAAACAGATTGCTGATGGCACGGCAGTTGCTGCCGCCGAAAACAAACTAACCACTTTCTGGTACAATTCCTCTAACACTCGAGTGGCCACTTACACCTTTAACTATTGTGATGTAAACCCTTGCCCAGGCCCCCGCCTGCAGTGTATCTGGAGAAATGGGATTCCACACAATTATGATATATATGTGCGTTACCAATAGCTATTGGGGACAGGAGTGTGGTAGTTGGGGATCAGTGGGATGGAATACTAGGGTTTCCTGGGGACACAAACCACAAAGGGCCCTAGACAAGAAAGATAACAATGGTAAATCACTTCTTGCTCGCATGACACTGAAAATGGCCCCAAACACATGCCCCGCCCAAGAATTGCAGGAATCAGATGATGACACAGTATTTAAATCTAGAACAGGGGCGACGGCACTGAAACAAATTCTAACCCTAGAAAATCCTGGACCCGGGGATGCAGGTATCTATGTTCTGGGTTTGTGGGTAAAAGGGGGTTCAGAGAATCCTCAGACCCTGGGAAAATTCCGCCTGCGAGATATGTACCTTGCCCCTGACTGGGTCCCTCCACGCCAACAGTCCAAACCCCTTAATCACCACATGATGATGATCTCTTCCAATGGTATAGTAGCCATCGCTGATCCCACATTCGAGGATACTATGGCCATTGAAACAGGATACTCAGATATGAATGTTTGGTTAGAATGGATGAAATATAGCGCTCAGTCCCACAACAGAACCAATTGCTATGTGTGTGGTATTGCAAGGCCTCATCTAGGTATGGTACCTCTCAATATCCCCGAGGATAATCGAGGAATGTTTTCTCAATTTGTTTACCAACACCACTCTAAATCATGATGCTTGCAAAGAATGGAAGTCCAAATACCCCCTCCAGACACAAAACCCCAGACTCTCAGAGAGTATCACCATCTACCCCGGGAACTACACCTGTTACTCCTATTGGGGGACCGTGGCCGGGTAGTTGGAAACTTCACAGAAGGATATTGTGCGTGGTACAGCGCTGTGGAGAAGGAGAAAGTGCAAAACCAGACGATATCCCTGGGAGATGTCTATTGGATCTGTGGTGACCTGCGAGTCCGCTCCCGCTTGGTAGGTGCGTGGGACGGTGAGTGTGCTCTGGCTAAAGCCATCATGCCCCTCCACATCCTGCCCTTTGATGATGATCTGCCAATAGCCCACACCCCCGGACTCACTAGACAAAGGAGACAGGTGAGACCTGTACCTGGCAGTTTCGATCCCCACGTCTACCTTGATATCATAGGAGTGCCAAGGGGGGTGCCTAATGAGTTCAAAGCTAGAGACCAGGTAAAGGCGGGATTCGAATCTTTAATCCCCATGATAACCATCAACAAGAATGTTGATTGGATTAACTACATCCATTACAACCAGCAGAAGTTTGTTAACTATACCCGAGATGCCCTCCAGGGTTTGGCCGACCAGCTAGGCCCGACCTCTGCAATGACCTTCCAGAACCGCATGGCCCTCGATATGCTACTGGCAGAGAGGAGTGGGGTCTGTAAGATGCTGAAAGGTACTGGTGGCTCCTGTTGCACCTTTATCCCGGATAACACAGGCCCCACTGGTAAGGTCACTAAAGCCATTAAACAATTGGAAGACCGGTCTGAAGAACTGAAGAAGAACTCTGGTGTTACTGATCCATGGGATCAGTATTTTAGTTGGATGAGTGGCTGGCAGAAAATCCTCACACAAATAGGGATAGTTATCCTGGTAGTAATGGTTCTGTTGGCGGTGATTGGATGTTGTGTTTTACCCTGCATTAAAAAGGTTGTAGAAAGAACTGTGGAATCCACTACCCCTGTTATGCTTAGTCACTTGTGTGGGGACACTGGGGAGAATATTGACAAAGGGGTTGGATCAATAGGATTTTTCGTCTCAAACTTGGTGAAGATTTGGGATGGCTGGCGAGACTATTAGGGGAACGGATGAAGGCGCGGCTCATCTCCAAGGGGACACTTGAGAAATGTGCATTTTTAGGGGGGACTGTTTTGGACAAGAATATGTAACTGCTTTCATAATATTCAAAGGCCTAGAAAAAGGCCTAGAAAAATGCTAATTTAAGTTAAGTTTGCTATGTCATTAAGAGGATATTAATATAACTGTCTTTTCAGATAAATAGCATCTTGTATCATGTATCTTGCGTAATTTTGCTATTTCTGCAGAAACAATTGACCACAAGCTGGGTGGAGGACCCATTTTTTGCATCCTGTTACAGGACATCACCCAGGATGTAGAAAAACTGCTGACTACCCCTTGATGCATGATACCTTGACCTTTGGAAATAGCTGATGTTTGATTCTCATTTATTTTATAAATGAACTGTATGTCCACAATTTTATGCTGAAGTCAATCAAAATGTTAAGTTGACTCCCACTCGCTTACGCAGCAAACTACTATAAAACATGTATCGAAACCTATCATTAAACAGAGAGATCATTGGCTTTGATCAGAGAAGCCGCATAGACTCCTTCGATTGTCTGTGTGATTTCTTAAACCGTGAACCATCACTTACCTGATTTCTCCACCGATTAGAACAGAGACTGGCATCCGAGGAAGGACTTTATTGTCCACTTCAGTACCATGCCTAGCACACGTCCTAAATCTAGTGGTACAGTGTTTCCTAACCAAGTACCCAGGGCTGCCAGAGCTTCGCAGCCAGGCCAGAAAAGTCTGCAGCTACTTCAGACGATCATTCCCAGCAAGCGTTCGCCTGGCAGAAATTCAAAGAGAATTCCACCTTCCCACAAACCGTCTGATCTATGACATGCCCACCAGGTGGAACTCGACATTAGCAATGCTGCAGCTTCTGCACAAGCAGCAGAGGGCCATCAACGAGTACCTGTGTGAGTATGGCACAAGGACAGGTTCAGGTCAACTTGGTCCCCCCCCCCGCAGTGGCTGATGATCAAGGATGCATGCACTGTACTGTCACCATTTGAGGAGGCAACGAGGATGGTGAGCCGGGACAGTGCATGCATCAGTGACACAATTCCTTTAGTGTTCCTGCTGGAGCACACTCTGCGGGGAATTATAGATGTGGCTCTAGAGGCAGAGCAGCAGGAGGAAGAGGAGGCCTTCCCTAGCTCTCAAGGCCCCAGTCTTTCCGCAGACAGCATTCCAGCGGGTCCTACTCAGATCAGACAGGAGGAGGAAGAGGAGGAATATTTAAGTAGTGGGGGCATTTAAGGTGGGAATTCCTCAAGAGAGGGTTTCGTGTGCCCAGAAACAGAAGGGCTAGTGCGTGGCTGGGAGGAGGAAGTGCACAATACGGTCATCCTCATTGACCAGGAAGACTCGGAAGCTAATGCCACCTCCAACCTACGCTGCATGGGCTCCCTAATAATGCAAAGCCTGCTAAAGGACTCCAGGATTCGTGCTATCAAGGAGAGGAATCATTACTGGTTGGCAACCCTTCTTGATCCACGATACAAGGGTAAAGTTGCAGAGCTCATCCTGCCCGCACAGAGGGAGCACAGGATGAAAAAACTTGAGGACGCTCTAAAGCGACACTTGTGTAACACCTTTCCAGGCACTGGTAGATTACCAAGTGCTGACAAGTGCTTCTGAGGCTGCGGATGATCAGAGGAATAGTGGTGAAGGCCAGGGCCGCTTGACTGATGCATTTTTAAATTTTTTTAGTCCACGACGCCCAGGGACGTCAAATGTAGGCACCCATTGCCAGCGTCTTCACCATATGGTGCAGGACTACCTAGGGACAAGGGCAGACCTGGATACCTTTCCAGCAGATGATCCACTGGCTTACTGGCTGTTGAGATTGGATCACTGGCCAGAATTTAGCCAATATGCTATGCAGCTACTACAGTTGTGTTCAAAATTATTCAAATCCCAATGCTGTAAAGGGTTTTAGGGAATTTAGTGTACATTTGTAATTGTATTCAGAATGAAATCCTACAAGGACTTTTTAAAGAACCATATGCAACTAAAATGACATCAATTGGTTTTGTAATACAGTAGTAAATGTTTCTTTTGTGAATTCTTCATTGACACAATTATTCAACCCCTTAAAGACTACCACTCTGAAGAACAGAGGTTCATTCAAGTGTTTTCAATCAGGTATTGAAAACCTGTGGATGTCACGGAGCAGCAATAAAGCATAATAAGCACCAATTAGGCAGCTTTAAAATGAATGTGATACTCCGCTCCTTCTAGACATTTACTGGTGTGGTTACAAACATGGGGAAGTCAAGAGAATGGTCCAGGAAGACAAGAGAAGAGGGGATTTTTCTTCACAGGAAGGGCAATGGCTATAAGAAGATTGCAAAGATGTTAAACATACCAAGAGAGACCATAGGAAGCATCATTCGCAAATTCAAGGCAAAGGGCACTGTTGAAACGCTACCTGGTCGTGGCAGAAAGAAGATGCTGACTTCGACTGCTGTGCGCTACCTGAAGCGTAGAGTGGAGAAAAGTCCCTGTGTGACTGCTGAGGAACTGAGAAAAGATTTGTCAGATGTGGGTACTGAAGTTTCAGCTCAGACAATACGGCGCACACTGCGTAATGAAGGCCTCCATGCCAGAACTCCCAGGAGCACCCGCTTGCTGTCTGCAAAGAATAAGAAGAGTCGACTGCAGTATGCCAAAAGTCATGTGGACAAACCACAGAAGTTTTGGGATAGTGTTCTGTGGACTGATGAAACAAAATTAGAACTGTTTGGGCCCATGGATCAACGCTATGTTTGGAGGAGGAAGAACAAGGCCTATGAAGAAAAGAACACCTTGCCTACTGTGAAGCATGGCGGGGGGTCAATCATGCTTTGGGGCTGTTTTGCTTCTGCAGGTACAGGGAAGCTTCAGCATGTGCAAGGTACCATGAATTCTCTTCAGTACCAGGAGATATTGATGACAATGTGATGCAGTCCGTCACAAACCTGAGGCTTGGGAGACGTTGGACCTTTCAACAGGACAATGATCCCAAGCATACCTCCAAGTCCACTAGAGCATGGTTGCAGATTAAAGGCTGGAACATTTTGGAGTGGCCATCGCAGTCACCTGACTTAAATCCGATTGAGAACCTCTGGTGGGACTTAAAGAAAGCAGTTGCAGTGCGCAAGCCTAAGAATGGGACTGAACTGGAGGCTTTTGCCCATGACGAATGGGCGAAGATACCCGTAGATTGCTGCAAGACACTTGTGTCAAGCTATGCTTCACATTTAAAAGCTGTTATAACTGTAAAAGGATGTTGTACTAAGTACTAAGATTGAATGTCACTTGGGGGTTGAATAAAACTGATAATGATGTGAGCACAGAAAAGACATTTGTGGTTATTTCATTATAAATGTTATGTTATATTTGTCTGACCTACACGTGCCTCTTTGATTTAATTGTAAGCAAGATGACTGAATGATCAAAATCAATGTCAAACTGGCCAAAACACTCAATTTCAGTGGGGGTTGAATAATTTTGAACACAACTGTAGGTTGCCCTTCATCCAGCGTGCTTTCTGAAAGGACGTTCAGTGCTGCTGGAGGTTTTGTCACAGACAAAAGAGTGCGTGTGTCCACCGACTCTGTAGACCGACTGACATTTATAAAAATGAATCAGTCCTGGATCAGCAGCTATCAACCCCCTGATGCTGACGTAACGGAATAGATCGGGGATGTCTTCTGCATTCACAAAACCTCCAGCACTGAACTCTTCCACAATACCACAAAAGGGTTACGGTGTGAATGCACTTGCTGCCATGAAAGGCGCAATATTTGGCTGCACGGACGCCTGTGCCAGATTTATATCATTTTAATTTTTTGAACTGCAGGGTCCAACCCTGCACTCTTCCACAATACCACAAAAGGGTTACCGTGTGAAGGCACTAGCTGCCATGAAAGGCACAATATCTGGGTGCACTGACGCCTTGACCAGAATCATATCTTTTTATTATAGGACCACATGGTCCACCCCTGCATTCTTCCACAATACTACAGAGGGGTTACTGTATGATGATACTTGCTGGCCTGGCAGTCTTGCACCAAAGGCAGAATATCTGGGTGCACTGACGCCTTTACCAGATGCATATCTTTTTAATATAGGACGGCAAGGTTCACCCCTGCATTCTTCCACAATACCACAGAGGGGTTACTGTATGATAGTACTTGCAGGCCTGGCACCAAAAGCACAATATTTGGGTGCACTGCCACTGCCACTTTGGGTGCACTGCCACTGACACCTGTATCAGATTCATATCCTCAGAGGGGTTACGGTGTGACGGCACTGTTGGGGACGCTAAAGCACCAATTTTGAAGCACCTATGGTTACTTTCATCCAAACCCTTATTTCATGGAAAACTCCCTGTCCCTTTAAAAAGGTATTTTTAAAAACTTTTTGTCCTTGTTTCCTGTCCCCCAGGGCACTACCCGGACCCCCATACACCTTTTATGGCAAATATGTAGCATATATGCCCTCTTGGAGGGCACTCTAAAAACCGAATTTTCAGCCTCATTGACTTGCATGGGGTTCGGACCCGAACATTTGGAAAAATTCGGGTTCGGGCCCGAACCGAACTCGGAGGGTGTTCGGCTCATCCCTACTCCTGAGTTCCTCGAGCAAGTGAGCTGGAATGAAAAGCTTAGAGCAGCCCTGCACACCGATCCTTTCCTGTAAGAGATGAGGAAAAATACGAAAGCGCCAGTAACGGATTCTGATTTGTACTTATCCCGAGTGTACTGGGATAAGGGGCTTTTGTATAGAGAGAATCTTCCAAGGGAGGAGCAAGGTCGTGATTGGGAGAAATATCTTCCTCATCTACTGTTTGTGTACCAGGAGGTGCTGCAGGCATCCACAGGGTTTTCACCATTTACATCGTTGTATGAGTGCAGGGTGCGAGGACCCCTGGATTTAGTAACGGAGGAATGGAAAGGTAGAGTGCGTCCCCCAGAAAACTCTTGATTATGTCCTAAAGTTTAGGGACAGGATACAAGCTTTGACAGGGCTAGTACATGAGAATTTCAAGGCCTACTATGATCCCAAGGCTGTGGTCTTGAGTGTGTGTTTACTTAAGTGAGAGGACGTCAGTGATCCTATGGTGACCCTGGTGAAGGAAGCAAAGAGTTTGCATTCCTTATGGGATACAGGAATTAACCTTACGCTATCAAATGGGAAGGAAATGCTCCCTAGTCAGGTAGACTGGACCAGTCTTGCGCAAAGACCTTTGTTATGGATCCTGGGTACCCCAAGGTCTCTACCCTTTATCTGGATGCCCCCTTTCCGCTTAACACAGGAGATATTCGTACAAGCCCCCAGAATAGGCGACACGTATACTGTTGAGTAGTTGTTGCTGGTTCAAAATCCAAATGGAGAATGCTATTTCAAATATACACCTGTAAACAGTAGAGACAGGACCCCCCCATTACAGATAAGATCAAGAGTCTCCAGTCAGAGAACAATAGAAAGAGCCATCCAACACAATGGAGTGTTTACACATACAGGCTTATCTAAACAGTCTGTTTAGGACTAGAGGGAAACAGGAGTCTTCTTACAGCAGGGAGTACACAATATACAGAGAGGGGGGTGGAAGCAGACAAGAGGTTAGATTGCAAGCTCTTGAGCAAGGGTCCTCTCCTACTGTTTTGTGAGTGCAAAATATAACAACTTATAACTGTAACCTACAGATACACACTTTGACACATCACAGCACATCACACAACACTCTCCACTATATACAGAGACATTTAAACGGTAAGGAAAATAAATACAAATAAACTTTGAAGTGGCGGTTTCGTCACATATGCCCCCCCAACGGATCGCTTGCCACTGACAAGACCTCTCCCTTTGTCCCTTTGCTGCACCATTTGTAAAATTCCGGGGTGCTGGCGCACAAGCACTGTCAGTGGGGTCTGACGTCACCACAGGGTACTCCTGGTTGTGGGTCCATAGTCCCAGGGTAAGAGGCAGAGTAAAATAAAAGTTGGAACACCATCCAACACGTTTCGTCTCTGCTACATGCAAGACTTCATCAGGGATCCTTGCATGTAGCAGAGACGAAACGCGTTGGATGGTGTTCCAACTTTTATTTTATTCATGTTATTTTAATTAAAACCAGTTTTTTTATTGGAGCCACTGCTGGTTTGATTTTCTTTCAAATAAGCCTGATTCCCGCTCCACTGACTGATTAAACAAGCCTGAAGGAGTTCCTTGGCGATATTCGGATGGTCCGGAGTTCAGGAGGCAACACAACTTACCAGGAGAGGGTAACCAAGTACCTGCTATGTGCCTGATTAATTATTTTATCTTGTGAGTGCCAATCCAGCAGGGGCATAATATATTAAATGATGTATCTGCGATCTGCACTATGTGTGTATTGATTTGTTTTGCAGATTATGCTTCGCAAATCCCTTTTTACATATCTTGTCGGCATTGAGGGGGCAGTGCTGTTGTACGAAGCCAGCAGATACGTATAGTTTTATTGTAATTATTGGGAGTGGTCACAAAATTTCTTTGTTCTTTCTATGTGTAGAGCAGCTCCCCAGTTCGCCGCTCGGCCTCTAGTTGGTCCTCCAGCTGCTCAATCATTATACGGGAGCCGCGCTCCAGCTTCCTTATTTGCGTATGGGCTCCACTGAGCTCCATGTGCAGGGTGTTGGTAGTGTCCTCGCAGGCACGAACCTGGACCGACAGTTGTCGTATAGTGGCTGCCTGTTCTCGTGCTTCATTGAGGTGGAAATCTCTCTTCCTTGACATTTCGATAGTCCTGCAATGTCTCTGCCAGGGCCAATAGCTCTGCCTGAGCATCACGCAAGTCTGCCTGTAATGAGCTGACCAGATTGTCCATGGTCTGTGTGGCCCCATCTCTCATGAGGGGAACAGTCTGGGTGCCGGTCTCTCCAGTGCCCCTATACTGCCCACTAGAAGATGGCTTACAGTTGTTGTAATCCCCGGGCTGTGACTGTGTTGTCCTCTGCTCTGCTTTGGTTTGACTGCCCCGCTTTTTCTTCCTCTTTCCACTGGCTGATGTTTGAAGGCTTCCTCCAGTGGTCTCGGAAACTTGTAGCTGGGCTGTAGCCTGCAAACTTTTTACATCTCTTGCTGGCCCATTCAACTCTAGGCCTTCCAGCTCCCTCAGCCATCCTTGGCTTGGAGCACACTGTGGACTATCAGGCCCAGCTGCCCAGCCTCCTAGTAACTCACCAGTGAGGCTTTCACTCTCTCTCAACCAGGCAATCCTCCTGGTTGCAAATATCTTCTGGCTTGATCCAGAGCAAGAACTGGTCCTCGTTGCACTGCACATCCTGAGTGCCAATCTTTTTCTTATCCCGCACAGCTCCCTCAGGTGGTCGCATCTCTGCCCAGCGGTCTCTGCGTTCTCTTTCCTTCTATAAAAAAGCATTAACCTCTTTCATGATAGCTAGGATGACCTTATCAGAGGGGTTAAGACTGATCAATGCCAACCTCATCCGCATCTCTTTCTGAAACTCTGTCTCTACGTAGTCTTGGGACAAGACTGACCTGGCATGGTTGTCCTCCATGGCTTTTGGATCATTGCTGGATGCCCGTCCCGGAGCCTCTGACAATTCTTTCAGCGTTATACGTTTCAGGTGTCCATCGGCTCCCTCCAGCTGGAAAGGGCAATCCCACCGTGCTGCAGACCAGTGTTACGGATCCTGGGTACCCCAAGCTCTGTACCCTCCATCTGGACGCCCCCTTTCTGCTTAACACAGGAGATATTCGTACAAACCCACAGAATAGACGACACGTATACTGTTGAGTAGTTGTTGCTGGTTCAAAATCCAAATGGAGAATGCTTCTTTGTTTCAAATACACACAGGTAAACAGTAGAGACACGACCCCCCCTTACAGATAAGATCAAGAGTCTCCAATCAGAGAACAATAGAAAGAGCCATTCAACTGTCACAGTCCACCCAGGGTACCCATATTACTCAGCCTGGTCCCGACTGCCTTTTGTCCTGGAATGCTTCTGTATTGGGCTCCAATCCGGGGTTTACTTCAGCCCAGTGCCATGTCCAGACTCCTGGAGATCCAGCCTGGGTTTTCCTGTCAAGCCTAGGAATTACAGCTGAGGCCCATCTGCTATCAAGCCTCCTTAAATAGCAGAGATACCCAACTAGCAGTGGGTCTGCATTATTGTTATCCTTGACTGAGGTCATCTGGATGTGTGCTTACCTGCTCCAGCTTATCCTGCTTATCCAGTGTCCATCCATCTGCCCTGTTATTCCTGGATACATCTGTCTGTGCAAGGGACTCTCAGCGATCTCTACCTGTGGATCATCAGTTAATCTCTGTCTCTGACCAAGGTACCGCTGTCCAGACTTCTTGGTGGGCCCTGTCTGCAGTCTGGGACTGCATAGCCCACAAACCTCAGACCCTCCAGTCTAGAACTCTCCCAGGACTTTATAAATTTCCTTTGTTCGTTCAAGTACCTGCAGTTAAGGACTATTTATGTTTCATTAAAGTATCTTCATTGTATGATTTCTGTTTGGCCTCCCCTCTGTGTCGCCGCCTGCTGGGCTCATACCAGAACCGCATACGCCTCGTGACAGAATGCAGACCCCTTCTTATTACGAGTCTGCGGTGACACAGGCGGTGGTGGCATCCATGAAAATGGCTGTGGAGAACTTCCTGCAGCAACTGGACTCTATGTTGCTTAAAGTGCTGCAAGGATAAAGGGGCACCTCACCTAAGGTGCGCTCTTCCACTTCTATGTCTGGCTGCAGGAGACCCTTGTCTGAGGAGGAACGCTCCAGGAGGAGGTCTTTGGGACTGTGCTTCTATTGTAGTGTGGGCTCACATTTCATATCTTCGTGCCCTGTGCGCCCACCCAAACCATCCTCATCACAGACCAGAGTCAATCCTGTTACTCCTGCTTCTCGGCTGGTTTCTCCTCCTGTGTCTGTGCATGCTAAAAGCAAAGAGACATTACCTGCTGAGTCCTTGCCATCTATGTCTAAGCGAACTCCAAGTGCCAAAGCTCGACAGCACCCTGTCTCTGCCAGCCCTCGCCAAGCTGCTATCAAGCCTCGCCAGCCCACAGCCAAGCCTCGCCCAGTCTCAAATCCTGCCAAGTCTCGCCAAGCTGCTGTCAAGCTTCGCCATCCCACAGCCAAACCTCGCCCAGTCTCTGTTCCTGCTAGGCCTCGCCAGGCTACCACAGTTGGCAAGTCTCGCCACACTCCGGTACCCAGATCTAAGAGACCTGAATTTAGGGAAACCTTCTCTGAAGTGGAGAGTACAGAGGATGACTCCCTCTCTGATTACTCGGAGACCCCGCCATCTGAGCCTGCTGACGTTGAACCCATGGACATGGAACCTACCTTGCCCACAGATTTGGAGCCTTATATGCCCATGGAGGTTGCTTTGACACTGACTACGGAGGTTGCTGCCCTGCAACCCGCAGGATCTCAAGTTGTCACTGCCCTGCAACCCGCAGGATCTCAAGTTGTCGCTGCCCTGCATCCCGCAGGATCTCCAGAACTCTCTGCCCTGCATCTCGCAGGGTCCCCGGAGGTCGCTGCCCTGCATCCCGCAGGTTATCCTGAGCTATCACCGCCACGGGGTCGTCGACGCCGCTGAAAGGCCAAACCGCTCACTGCCCAGCAAGAGCCATGCTGTACCCAGGTCGCCGCAGAGCCGTGCAGTACCGAGGTCGCTCAAGTGCCGTGCAGTACCCAGGTCGCTCAAGTGCCGTGCAGTACCCAGGTCGCTCAAGTGCCGTGCAGTACCCAGGTCGCTCAAGTGCTGTGCAGTACCCAGGTCGCTCAAGTGCCGTGCAGTACCCAGGTCGCTCAAGTGCCGTGCAGTACCCAGGTTGCTCAAGTGCCGTGCAGTACCCAGGTCACTCAAGTGCCGTGCCTCACCATGGTTGCCACCATTGAGCCGTGCTGTAACAAGGACCTTGCCAAGGGCGCTGCCCCTCCGTGCCTCGCCAGGGGTGCTGCCCCATCGAACCTTGCCAGGGGCTTTGTCCCATCGAGCCTTGCCAAGGGCGCTGCCCTACTGAGCGGCACCAATGGCGCAGCCCCACTAAGCCATGCCAAGGGTGCTGCCCTACCGAACTTTGCCAAGGGTCCATCACCCATTGTACGTCTTGCTCCCGAGGGCTGCGTCTGGGCATCCAATGGCACGTTGGTCTGGAAAGAGAACCTGCCACATTTCGAGGGGCCCTACGTGCTTATGGTGATGTTTATGGCAATCCAGACTCTGGGTACGTTGGAGGGTGGTGATCTGTGCTCCATCTCCTGTTCCAGCCTCGGTGCCTGGAGGCCACCCGTCAGGGGGGATACTGTCACAGTCCACCCGGGGTACCCATATTGCTCAGCCTGGTCCCGACTGCCTTTTGTCCTGGAATGCTTCTGTATTGGGCTCCAATCCGGTGTTTACTTCAGCCCAGTGCCATGTCCAGGCTCCTGGAGATCCAGCCTGGGTTTTCCTGTCAAGCCTAGGAATTACAGCTGAGGCCCATCTGCTATCAAGCCTCCTTAAATAGCAGAGAGACCCAACTAGCAGTGGGTCTGCATTATTGTTATCCTTGACTGAGGTCATCTGTATGTGTGCTTACCTGCTCCAGTTTATCCTGTGTATCCAGTGTCCATCCATCTGCCCTGTTATTCCTGGATACATCTGTCTGTGTCTCAGCGATCTCTACCTGTGGATTATCAATTAATCTCGGTCTCTGACCAAGGTACCGCTGTCCAGACTTCTCCTTGGTGGGCCCTGTCTGCAGTCTGGAACTGCATAGCCCACAAACCTCAGACCCTCCAGTCTAGAACTCTCCCAGGACTTTATATATTTCCTTTGTTCGTTCAAGTGCCTGCAGTTAAGGACTATTTATGTTTCATTAAAGTATCTTCATTGTATGATTTCTGTTTGGCCTCCCCTCTGTGTCGCCGCCTGCTGGGCTCATACCAGAACCGCGAACGCCTCGTGACACCAACACAATGGAGTGTTTACACATGCAGGCTTATCTAAATAGTCTGTTTAGGACTAGAGGGAAACAGGAGTCTCTTACAGCAGGGAGTACACAATATACAGAGGGGGTGGAAGCAGACAAGAGTTTAGATTGAAAGCTCTTGAGCAAGGGTCCTCTCCTACTGTTTTGTGAGTGAAAAATATAACAACGTATAACTGTAACATACAGATACACACTTTGACACAGCACAGCACAACACACAACACTCTACACTATATATACAGAGACAATAAACTGTAAAGAAAATAAATGCAAATAAACTTTGAAGTGGCGGTTTCGTCACAGCCTTTATGAAGCTTAAGGCAGCATTGGCCAGCTCCCCAGTGCTTCAAGCACCGGATTTCAGTAAGTGGTTTGTGGTACAGACAGATGCCTCAAACTATGACCTTGGGGCAGTGCTTAGACAGGTTAATGCTTAGGGAAAAGAGCAGCCCATACTTTACCTAAATCGAAAGCTGTTACCTCGGGAAGTCGCATACGCGGTGGAAGAGAAAGAGCCTAGCTGTGGTGTGGGCCTTGCAAAAACTGCAAACGTATCTGTATGGCTGTGATTTTACCGTGGTAACGGATCATAACCCTCTACATTGGTTAGACAGAGTGGCCGGTAACAACAGCAAGTTACTCAGGTGGAGTCTTCTACTCCAGCAGTATAACTTCATGGTACAGAATGGCAGTCTTCATGGCAATGTTGACGGACTTTCCCGCCAAGGGGAACTGTTTAACTAGGCTGACATAGGCCCAAACGTTTTGCTTGAGGCCTCTGTCGTCCATCTTTAGGTGGGAGGTGTCACACACAGGCATCATTTTCTGCAAGCAGTGTGTCAGATTTTAAACGCAGAATTTGTGTGTGTGTTTTTTTCCTCCTGTCTTAGCAAAGGAGTTTGCAAGGCAAGACCTCTGTATTTACAAACCCTTATCTGATCTGCTCTCTTGAGCTGAATGGAAACTTGATCAGGCAGACCTGAACCAAATGGGTTGGGGGTGTTGGACAAAGAGCCACTGTACAATTGGTATTTTGTCAAGGACTTGGAGTGGAGGAACATCTAAGAACCTTCTGGGACGTTTAAAATCTGGAAATACCCATGGAAAAAGTGGCCTAATGCAAGTTAAGTTTTCTATGTAAGTTCCATTTTATTTCAAGAAATGTATTTGCACGTTTTCGTAGATTTTGTATATCTTGGTTTTGTGATATCGGCACTGTGTAAAGTTTGTATTTTTATCTTTTACCATTAAAACTTTGAAACCCAGTACTGTCTTTGATCTAGATGCTTCACGCTTCTAATAGCTTGGTGTATCGTTACTGTAGTATATAACATTTGGTAGATAGATTAGCTGTATATGGTTGGGCTCCTGGATTGGGGTGGTGTACAGCTAGTGGGGTTTCAAAAGTGCCCTGTTACGTTTGTGGTGGCAGCATATAGTCGGAAGGGTGTGTACGGTTTAAGGGGGTTAGGTTGGCATAACTTGGGGCCCTGAGAGTTGGGGCCCTGAGAGCCCTCGGGTAGAGTTAGTAAGTCCAGAGGCTTGGAGCTGTAACCCCTTGTACACTCCCCTTCTGCACGTTACAATTGGGTTAGGTAGGACTTGGTCGAATCACCGACCAGTCTAAGGATCGGAGGGGTAGAGATAACTCTGCGTACAGGGACCAGTTTCAATTATTCTTGGGGATTACGTGACATTACATCAGCGCCTATGGATCCCGCAGAAATACCTACCCTCTTGGCTAAATTAACAGCAGAACAGGAGGAGCAGAGACATCGTATGGATCAAATAGCTCAGGCTCTGCAGACTCTTTTGGTTCAGCCAGGTCGAATGCCGACCCCTCTTCCTGGTTTTCTACAAGCTCAGGGGGCCTCTTCTTTACCTGACAGACCATGGGTAAGAATGGAGGCACCAGTACGCTATGATGGTAATCCTGAGTTGTGTCGAGGTTTTCTGATCCACCTGCATATATTGTTTAAAATTAAATCAAGGGTTTTGTCGATCTGAAAGGTTTAAAGTTGGTTACCTCATTAACCATTTGTCAGACAAAGCTTTGTTTTGGGCAACACCCCTATGGGAAAGTAAAGCACCCCTTATATGGATTATGAAGAATTTGTTAATAAACTAAGGCGCACTTTCGATCCTAATAGAAGGGCAAAATGTGCCAGTCGCGTTTTATTTCAAATCAAACAAGGCAATCGAAGGGTGTCTGAATATGCTATTGAGTTCCAGACTCTTGCCTCAGATGTAAGGTGGGCCAATGAATCTTTAGTATTGGCCTTTACTGAAGGTCTCTGTGAAACATTGATATTTGAACTCACTCCCATGAAATTGACGGAAAAACTCAGAGTTAATCGATTTTTGTATTTCTCTGGATAACCAGATATGTGAGAGAAGGCATGTAAGGGAGAGACCTAGAAGGCTCTTGCCTGCATTACCTACCTCCCCTCCAAATCCTACTCCTATGCCAGCCAAGGTAGAGCTTCCAGTGTCGGAGCCTATGCAGATAGGGAGAACTGGCATATCAGAGGAGGAGAGACAATACAGAAGACAACATTATCTGTGTTTTTACTGTGCTGGATCAGAGCATTTTCACTTAAACTGCCCGCGACATCCTAGTCAGGCCCAAACCATAGAAGGGCGGTACCAGAGACGGTCTGTAACCACAACCTCAGTTGCTATGATTGAAAAAAAAAATCTAGAGTGATATTACCAGTGTCTGTGTCGTGGGAGACCTTCAGTCTGAGGACTGAAGTTTTTGTTGATTCTGGGGCAGCAGGGAATTATATGGATTTTGTTTTTGCTTCCAAACACTCAGTACCATTGGTTGAGAGTTTCCTCTTATGGTGGAAGCTATAGATGAAATCCTTTATTTACTCCTATGATTATTCATGACACAATACCAGTATGCATGTCCACAGGTATCCTCCATAGTGAGACTATAATGTTCCAGATTATCGAAACTTCCACTTGTCCCATAGTACTTGGGTTTCCCTGGCTTTGTATACATAACCTAGTGATTGATTGGGTACAAAGGGATTTGAAGTCATGGGTCCACATTGTTGGGCAAAGTGTCTTGGTATGGTTAACTTGGTCGGCAGCCTGAATGTGGCTACCGCTCCTCCTTTGCCCACTGAGGTACTGGACTGGTATAAGGATCTCAAAGAGGTGAGATACTGCCACCACATCTGTAACGGGCGCAGTAGCGTTCACACAGGAGTAACGAGGTTGAGATCTTTAAGGACTGAAATATCTGCTTGACGTTTACACACTGCTTGATATACACAGACTTATACTCTAAAGTCAGGGAGGATGAGAAAACAACTGAGTTGCTACTAAGCACTAAAGGTTTCAAGACCGTTAGAGCACGTTCAGAAACACAAAGACACTTCAGACAGTAGGTGAATTGTATGGACTGCAGGGCAGTCAGGAAATGTGCAGATTTAACGTTGTCTGATAAGGTGGAGCAGGTCAACGGTACCTTTACGATATTCAGAGGTAGCTGACACACATAGGGGTCTATTGCTGGTACAGTATCGAGTATACTTGGTGGTTTGAGCACAATGAACATAGGCTGAATATAAACAGTATTTTTCGATCACGGTTTTCACATAAGTTTGTGGCAAAGAAACATGAGCCCTGGGTTGGGTATGGTCATATCCTCAGCCCCTGCTGTGCTGCCTGGGGAGTCTGGGCAAGGTCCTGTGCCAAGAGCTGGCCGACTGCCAGCACTGGGGAATGGCCGAGCGGCGTCCGAGGGGGCAGGGCGGGGCCTGGCATGGTCACGAGGAGCCGCCGGGTTTAAAACAGGGTGCGAGGAGTTGCCTCGTCGCCCTGCCGTGGAGTTCTGTTCCCGCATCGCTAACTCATTCTGTGCATTGATTTTTTTGTTGCCAACCAATTTCTGGATACGATCCCTGCTTTTTGACCCGGCTTGTTTTGACCATTCTAATTACTGCTCGATTACGATCGCCTGTGTGGTGCTTCGTGGTATAACCCATGTTTGCCGCTGGGCTGTTTACACGTTACTGGGGTGTTGTCCCTTCTCGTTTATGGGTATCGTCTGTGGCCGCATTAGGTTCCTATACCCAACCCAGGGCTCATGTTTTCTTGCCACACATTTCTGTAACAACTGCGATCGGAAGGTACTGTGTTTGTATACAGCTCATGTTCAGTGTGCACTCATCGCTAAATATACTCGATGCTGTACCAACGATTGACCCCGATGTGTATGTATTGCCTCTGAATATCATACAGTACCGTTGACCTGCTCCAGATTATCAGAAAACGTTAAAGCAGCACATTTCCTGACTGCCCTGCAGTCCGTGCAATTCACCAACTGTCTAGAAAGTATCTTTGTGTTTCTGAATGTGCTCTAAGTTGCCTATCGGTCTCGAAACCTTTAGTGCTTAGTAGCAACTCAGTGGTTTGCTCATTATCCCTGCCTCGAGCATATAAATCTGAAAATACCAAGCAGTGTTTAAGCGCCAAGCAGATTTATCTGTCCTTAAGGATTTCAACTTCGCTACTCCCCCGTTACATCACGACAGGGCTTTATATGGATCCGACTGATTTATCTGTATTAATGTCTAAACTGGGTGACATCATAACTAAGCAAGAAGAGCAAGATCATCGTATGGATCAATTTGCTCAGGCTTTGGGCCTAGTCATGAAACAATTGGGACAGGCCTCTCCGCCTCCTTCCCCTGTGGTTGGATTGTCCTCTCAAGCAGTATCTGTTTCCTCTATGGTTGCTACTGGTGTAACTCAGGTCAGTTTAAAGACTCCTACTTGCTTTAATGGGAGTTCAGGCTCATGCAGAGGGTTTATAACCCAAATCGAGATTATGTTTGACATGAATCCAGGTATGTGTCCCACAGAGCTAAGGTGGGTTACGTAATAACCACCTAACCGAGAAAGCTCTGCTGTGGGCAACCTCCTGGCGGTAACTAAAGAAACCTGTGGTTTATAACTATGCTGAGTTTATGGCTGCCTAATGATGCACATTTGACCCCGGTAGAAGGGCAACAGGGGCAGCTAAGGCACTATGGCGTATATCCCAGGGCAACCGCCGAGTTGCAGAATACTCAATAGAGTTCAAAACAGTAGCAGCAGAATTGGCATGGCCAAATGATGTGCTTGTTACCGCGTTTCTCGAAGGAATTTCAGAGAATATAAATGCATGAACTAGCACCTATGGTATTACCTGAGGAGCTAGAGGATCTGGTGGATTATTGTATTGCTCTCGATCAGATGCGGACAGGAGGTCTGGTCGTAGCAAAGCTCATAAACCTTCTCAGGGGGCCTGTTCTATTCCTAGGTCTACTCATGCTGTCTCTCCTCCCAGGCCTGTACCCACTGAACCAGAGCCTATGATACTAGGTCGTTCTGGTATAAGAGGAGAGGAGAGACAATATCGCCTCCGAGAGGGGCTATGCCTCTATTGTGCTGACAGAGGGCATTTCCATTTACAATGCCCCAAACGACCAAAAAGATCTTAGGTGTCGGGAAATGAGCAAGCCTAGAATCCCCCGAGAGACAGGTTCTGGGTACTACTACTGTGTCTCTCGTGTCTCGTAAAAAGAGAAAGAGAAGGTCTAGCGCTGTTGTGCCTGTGTCCATAGCCTGGAAGAAAATCAGGTTGAACACAGAAGCACTGATAAACTCTGGTTTTGCTGCTATTCACCAAGTGCCTCTGGTGGAGAGAGACGTACCTCTCCTTATCGAAAGTATCGATGGCAGGAAACTGTTAAGACCTCACTTTACACAAAATACTGTGCCTGTCTCTTTTTGTACTGGGGTCCTGCATAAGTAAAGAATCAAGTTCCAAATCATTGAATCACCCACAGTACCCATCGTATTGTGGTATCCTTGGTTGGCAAAGCACAATCCTATTGTTGACTGGTCTATGGGAGAGTTGGAATTCTGGGGATCTAAGTGTTGGTCTAAATGTCTGGGTATGAGTACTGTGGTGGGCAGCCTAAACATAGCCACTGCTCCTCCACTCTCCAGAGGTTCCTAAGTGGTACAAAGATCTGAAGGAAGTGTTTGATAAAGGGAAATCTGAAATCCTACCGCCTCACAGACCTTATGATTCTGCTATAGACGTGTTGCCAGGCACCATGCCTCCTAGGGGTCATGTCTATCCGCTGTCACAAAAAGAGAACAATATCATGGAGGAGTACACTAAGGAGAACCTCGTTAAAGGGTTCATTCGTCGTTCTTCCTCTCCTGCGGGAGCAGGATTATTTTTCGTATCAAAAAAGGAAAGGGATTTAAGACCTTGCATTGATTATAGAGGGTTAAACAGAATCACTATACCGTAATGCCTATCCCATCCCACTTATATCCGAGTTATTTGACCATTTGAGAGGTGCCAAGATATGCACCTTCACGGTGCATACAACTTGGTAAGGGTCAAACAAGACCAAGAATGGAAGACTGCTTTTAACACCAGGAGCAGCCATTATGAATATCTGGTTATGCCACTTGGCCTGTGCAATGCGCCAGCCGTCTTCCAAGACTTCATAAATGATGTCCGGAGGGACTTTTTGCAAGTCTTCGTAATCGTGTATCTGGATGATATCCTGATTTATTCTCCAGATGTTGAGACACACCATGTCCAGGTGCGGACCGTGTTGCAAAGGTTGTTGGAGAATAAGCTGTACTGCAAGTTAGAGAAATGTCTGTTCGACATAACTTCAGTTCATTTTCTGGGTTACATCATTACACCTGAGGGGTTTGAGATGGACCCAAAAATGTTGTCTGCCATCAAGGAATGGCCACTACCTCAGGGCTTAACAGCTATACAGAGATTTCTTGGTTTTACGAACTACAATAGGAGGTTCATTAAGGGCTTTTCTTCCGTCGTGTCTCCGATCACTGCCATGACCAAGAAGGGTGCCCAAAATCAGGTCTGGAGTGACCAAGCTATGCAAGCATTTCAGTCGCTCAAGCAGACATTTGTCAAGGCACCTATCCTACGGCATCCATAGAAACATAGAAACATAGAAAAATGTCGGCAGATAAGAACCTTTCGGCCCATCTAGTCTGCCCAATTACATGGATACTTTACCTGGATTTATCTTTTGTTTAGGATAGCCTTATGCCTATCCCATGCTTGCTTAAATTCAATTACTGTTTTGGCCTCTACCACTTCTACTGGAAGACTGTTCCATGTATCCACCACCCTCTCAGTAAAATAATGCTTCCTGATGTTACTTTTAAACCTTTGCCCCTCTAATCTAAGACTATGTCCTCTTGTTTTGCTATTTTGTTTCCTTTTAAATATACTCCCTTCCTCTACCTTGTGGATTCCCTTTACGTATTTAAATGTTTCTATCATATCTCCTCTGTCTCGTCTTTTTTCCAAGCTGTACATGTTAAGATCATTAAGCCTTTCCTGGTAACATTTCTCCTTCAAGCCGTACACCATTTTAGTAGCCCTTCTCTGAACTCTCTCTAAGAGGTCTATATCCTTCTGGAGATACGGTCTCCAGTACTGCACACAGTACTCCAAGTGAGGTCTCACCAGTGCTCTGTACAGTGGCATGAGCACTTCCTTTTCCTACTGCTAATACCTCTCCCTACACAACCAAGCATTCTGCTAGCATTTCCCTGCTGCTCTATTACATTGACTACTTACCCTTAGATCCTCTGAAATAATGACCCCTAAATCCCTTTCCTCAGATGTTGAGGTTAGGACTGTATCAAATATTCAGCCCTTGGGTTTTTACGTCCCAGGTGCATTATCTTGCCATATCCAGAGCCAGGCTTGCCATTTCAACTTGAGGTTGTTGTGTCCGAGATAGGAATTGGTGCAGTTCTGTCTCAAAGAGAGAGTCCTGAGGGACCTGTACACCCTTGTGGGTTTTTCTCCAGGAAAATGACACCTGCAGAGAGAAATTATGACATAGGGAACAGAGAGTTATTAGCAGTCATTGTAGCCCTCAAAGAATGGCGCTATTCGCTGGAAGGTACGAAAGATCCCGTGATAATAGTAACAGATCATAAGAATCTTATTTACATGGGAGACGCAAAACGTTTGAATTCCAGGCAGGCCCGGTGGTCCTTGTTCCTGTCCAGTTTCAATTTCCTGTTGACATACCATCCTGGGTCAAAACAACACGAAGGCTGATGCCTTGTCCAGGCAATGTGAGTCATACGAACAGCATACATTCGACCACAGTCCCATCATTCCTCAGGAAAGGATATTGGGTACAACAGTTCTGACTGTGCCGTCTCCGTTGTTGGAGAGAATTCAAGCTGTTCAAGGTGTTGCTCCTCTTGAGAAACCTCCTGGTGTATTATTCCATGATATCGTTCTGATTTGGGGCAGCGGATAGACATGACCCCTAGGAGACATGGTGCCTGGCAGCAAATCTATAGCACAATCATAAGGCCGGTGAGGGGGTAGAATCTCAGATTTCCCTTTATCAAACACTTCTTTAAGATATTTGTACCACTTCGGTACCTCCGTGGAGAGTGGAGGAGCAGTGGCTACGTTCAGACTGCCCACTGGGTACTCATACCCAGACATTTAGATCCCCAGGATTCCAATTCTCCCATAGACCAGTTAACAATCGGATTGTGCTTAGCCAACCAAGGATACCCCAATACGATGGGTACTGTGGGCGATTCGATAATCTGAAACTTGATTCTTTCCGTATGCAAGACCCCAGTACAAAAAGAGACAGGTACAGTATCGTGTGTACAATGAGGTCTTAACAGTTTCCTACCATCGATACTTTCGATAAGGAGAGGCACTTCTCTCTCCACCAGAGGCACTTGGTGAATAGCAACGAAACCAGAGTCTTAGAAATTACCTGCAAATCCAGAATCTATCAGTGCTTCTGTGTTCAACCTAATTTTCTCCCAGGCTATGGACACAGGCACAACAACGCAAGATCTTTTCTTTCTCTTTTTACTAGACACGAGAGACACAGTAGTAGTACCCAGAACCTGTCTCTCAGGGGATTCTAGGCTGGCTCATTTCCCGCCACATTAGATCTTTTTGGTCGCTTGGGGCATTGTAAACGAAAATGCCCTCTGTCAGCACAATAGAGGCATAGCCCCTCTCGGAGGCGATATTGTCTCTCCTCTCCTGATATACCAGAACGACCTAATTTCATAGGCTCTGGCTCAGTGGGTACAGGCCTGGGAAGAGAGACAGCATGAGTAGACCTAGAAACAGAACTGGCCCCCTGAGAGGGTTTATGAGCTTTGCTACGACCAGACCTCCTGTCACGCATCTGATCATCGAGAGCTGTACAGTAATCCACCAGATCCTCTAGCTCCTCAGGTAATACCATAGGTGCTAAATCATGCATTATATTCTCTGAAATTCCTTTGAGAAACGCGGTAACAAGCACATCATTTGGCCATGCCAATTCTGCAGCCACGGTTTTGAACTGTATTGCGTAATCTGCAACTCGGCGGTTGCCCTGGGATATACGCCATAGTGCCCTAGCTGCCCCTGTTGCCCTTCTAGCGGGATCAAACGTGCGTCGTAATTCTGCCATAAACTCAGCATAATTATATACCACAGGTTTCTTTAGTTCCTACAGCAGGGCTTTCTCGGTTAGGTAGTTAATAACATAACCCACCTTAGCTCTATCTGTGGGACACATACAGGGATTCGATTCAAACATAATCTCAATTTGGGTTATAAATAGGGATGAGCTGTTCGGTTCGGAGTTCGAATCGAACATAGCCTGTTCGCAAACTACAAACATTTCCGGGTGTTCGCCGCGTGTTCGCCCACAATGCACCACAACAGACCACAATCCACTTTTTCACTGGCCTGAAGCTTGTAATTGGCTACAGCCTTCCACCTGACCTCAGGTCAGGTGCAAGACAGGTTCAAGACTATGCCAATCACGGCTCAGAGTCCTGATTGGGCTTATTTTGCCCAATCATGGGCTCACAGAGCTAAGTCCCGCAGCACACTATATAAGGTTTCCACGCAGCGCTTCTGCACGCATTTGAGAGGAGATTGTTGTTGTGTGTTCTTACTGCCGGTCTGCCACGCTACTGGGGGGGTCTGGGGTGGTCTCATTTCTACCAAATATCTAGGAATTGAGGTGATCTGTGTCTTGTCACTGCCAGCAAGTATTTTGGGGGGTCACAAATTTCTACAAAATATCTGGGAATTGAGGTGATCTGTGTCTTGTCACACAGCCAGTGCCACGCAGTATTTTGGGCGTCAGTAATTTCTACAAAATATTTGGTAATTGTTATAATCCGTGTGTTCTGACTGGCTGCCACCCATTAGGGGGCACACTGATTTATAGGAGGTTTCTGACACTTGTAATCTAGGTCTTCTCACTGCCAGCAATCAGGAGGTCCCACATACTTCTAGCAGATTTATGCGAATTGTAATTTGTGTCTTCTCACTGCCACCCATCAGGGGGGTCACACTGATTTATAGGAGGTTTCTGGGAATTGTAATCTGTGTCTGGTCACTGGCTGCCAGCTATCAGGGTGTCTCACTGAGTTATACCAGAGTTGAATCAGAGTTCTGTATATATTTAATCTATATCACTCACCATGTCTGAAAGAAAAAAAGGACAGGCAGACGCTCCCAGACACAAATAAGAGGGCAAGCAGCCCCTGTGTCGGGAGGCTGTGCCTCTGGTCGTGGTGGACGTGGTGCATCCTCTGCAGGGGCACGCTTGTCCTTTCTAACTGGTGCTGGCTGTCTTAAGCAGCAGCAACATACAGAGGATTTGGTGGATTGGCTAACCAGGCCATCCTGAGTCCTCCGAGTCCTCTGCCAGCCAGGCTTCTAGTGCTTTACAGTCCACCTCAGCTGCCAAAGCATCTAATGCAGCCTCCATGTCCACAGCTACTCCTGCCGTAGCCTCGCTATCACACACGGAGGAGTCAGCTGAATTGTTTGACTACAATGACCGTGACATGCTGCTTGAGGATGCGCAGCAAGTACAGTGCTCTGATTCAATCTCTGAGGTTGAGGAAGGGAGTATAATCAACCTAGAGGAAGGGGGTGCCAGTGATGACACACAAATAACTGGCTCTCATGTTGCCCCAGCAGCTGCAGCATGCTGCCAAGTTGGCTCCAGTGACGAGGAGATAGGGGGTGATGAGGACAATGATGATGAGGTCACTGACTCCACCTGGGTGCCTGATCGAACAGAGGAATCAAGTGAGGAGGAGGCACAGCAAACACGAGGCACAACATCCTCTATGACCAACCGTAGCACTAGCCAGTCCAAGGCATCAGATGTCAGAGCTGCTCAGGTGCAGAGCGCGGTTGTCTCAAAGCACACATGCAGGAACTCTGCTGTCTGGGAGTTCTTTAAGAAATGTGCAGCAGAGCGCACCATTGCTATTTGTAATCTATGTCAGATGAGGCTCAAGCGTGGGAAAGACACCGGACGCTTGGGTACCACGTGCTTGAGGCGACATGAACACCTGCCACACATCCCATTGGCGCAAAACTTTGCGTAGGTCCTCCTCCTCCTCATCTGTCTCTACCCCCACTGTATGTCCTGCCATGTCATTGCCTGCTACAACCTCCACTGACAGGGATGATGCTACAGTAATGGATGTACCAGGTCCTTCCTCACAATGTGACATCATCCCATCAGCTGAAGATTTACGCAGTCAGATTACGTTGCCGCAGCTGCTGCAGCGTAAGAAAAAATATAGTCCCAACCATCCCCAAGCACAGCATCTAAATGCCAGCTTAGCAAAATTACTCGCATTGCAGCTGCTGCCTTTCCAGCTGGTGGACTCCCTTCCGTGAATTTTCTGAATGTGCTGTACCACAGTGGCAGGTTCCAAAACGCCATTACTTTTCACGCAAGGCCATTCCAGCACTATACCAGCACGTGGAAGACAATGTTATGAGTCATGGGGAAAGGCAGTCAGCAGCAAGGTGCATGTGACTTTAGACACGTGGTCCAGCAAGCATGGACAGGGTCGTTACATTTCCTTCACGGCACACTGGGTAACTCTGATTGCAGCTAGGAGGGATCCAAGACGGGGCTCTGTGCTGGAGCTTGTTCATCCACCACGCCTCCAGAAAGCTGCTTGTATGAGGTCTGTCTGCTCCACCACCACCACCTCTCCCTCCTCCTCCTTCTATGTCTCTGGCGAAGTGGCAGTTAAACCGACGTCTGACAGGATCTACGCAATGGCTCAAGCAAAAAGAAGCCATACTGTGCTTGAGCTGGTTTGTTTAGGGGACAGGAGCCACACCGGGCCAGAAATTCTGTCAGCTCTGCAGGGCCAGGTGCAGAGATGGTTAACACCATGCCAGCTTCAGCTGGGAATGATCGTCTGTGATAATGGCAGCAACCTTCTCTCCACCCTACGCAAGGGTAAATTGACGCATGTACCATGCCTAGCACATGTCCTAAATCTAGTGGTACAGCGTTTCCTAACCAAGTACCCAGGGCTGCCAGAGCTTCTCAGCCAGGCCAGAAAAGTCTGCAGCCACTTCAGACGGTCATTCCTAGCAAGAAATTCAAAGAGAATTCCACCTTCCCACAAACAGTCTGATCTGTGACATGCCCACCAGGTGGAACTCGACATTAGCAATTCTGCAGCATCTGCACAAGCAGCAGAGGGCCATCAATGAGTACCTGTGTGAGTATGGCACAAGGACAGGTTCAGGTCAACTTGGTTTTCCCCCCCCCCCCCCGCAGTGGCTGATGATCAAGGATGCATGCACTGTACGGTCACCATTTGAGGAGGCAACGAGGATGCTGAGCAGGGACAGTGCGTGCATCAGTGACACAATTCCTTTAGTGTTCCTGCTGGAGCACACTCTGTGGGGAATTATAGATGTGGCTCTAGAGGCAGAGCAGCGGGAGGAAGAGGAGGCCTTCCCTAGCTCTCAAGGCCCCAGTCTTTCCGCAGACAGCATTCCAGCGGGTCCTACTAAGATCAGACAGGAGGAGGATGAGGAGGAGGAGGACTATTTAAGTAGTGGGGGCATTGAAGGTGGGGATTCCTCAAGGGAGGGTTTTGTGTGCCCAGAAACACAAGGGCTAGTGCGTGGCTGGGAGGCGGAAGTGCACGATGGGGTCATCCTCAATGACCAGGAAGACTCAGAAGCTAATGCCACCTCCAACCTACGCTGCATGGGATCCCTTATAATGCAAAGCCTGCTAAAGGACCCCAGGATTTGTGCTATCAAGAAGAGGGATCATTACTGGTTGGCAAGCCTTCTTGATCCACGATACAAGGGTAAAGTTGCAGAGCTCATCCTGCCCGCACAGAGGGAGCACAGGATGAAAAAACTTGAGGACGCTTTAAAGCAACATTTGTGTAACACCTTTCCAGGCACTGCTAGGTTACCAAGTGATGACACTCGTGCTTCTGAGGCTGCGGATGATCAGAGAAATAGTGGTGAAGACCAGGGCCGCTTGACTGATGCATTTTTAATATTTTTTAGTCCACGACGCCCAGGGACGTCAAATGTAGGCACCCATTGCCAGCGTCTTCACCATATGCTGCAGGACTACCTAGGGGCAAGGGCAGACCTGGATACCTTTCCAGCAGATGATCCACTGGCTTACTGGGTGTTGAGATTGGATCACTGGCCAGAACTTAGCCAATATGCTATGCAGCTACTAGGTTGCCCTTCATCTAGCGTGCTTTCTGAAAGGACGTTCAGTGCCGCTGGAGGTTTTGTCACAGACAAAAGAGTGCGTCTGTCCACCGACTCTGTAGACCGGCTGACATTTATAAAAATGAATCAGTCCTGGTTCAGCAGTTATCAATCCCCTGATGCTGACGTAACGGAATAGATCGGGATGTCTTCTGCATTCACAAAAACTCCAGCACTGAACTCTTCCACAATACCACAAAAGGGTTACGGTGTGAATGCACTTGCTGCCATGAAAGGCACAATATTTGGCTGCACTGACGCCTGTGCCAGAATTCTATCATTTTAATTCTTTGAATCATAGGGTCCAACCCTGCATTCTTCCACAATACTACAGAGGGGTTACTGTATGATGGTACTTGGTGGCCTGGCAGTCTGGCACCAAAGGCACAATATCTGGGTGCACTGACGCCTTTACCAGATTCATATCTTTTTAATATAGGACCGCAAGGTCCACCTCTGCATTCTTCCACAATACTACAGAGGGGTTACTGTATGATGGTACTTGCTGGCCTGGCACCAAAGGCACAATACAGTGGGGCAAAAAAGCATTTAGTCAGCCACCAATTGTGCAGGTTCTCCCACTTAAAAAGATGAGAGAGGCCTGTAATTGTCATCATAGGTAACTTCAACTATGAGAGACAAAATGAGAGAAAAAAATTCTGAAAAATCACATTGTCTGATTTTTAAAGAATTGATTTGCAAATTATGGTGGAAAATACGTATTTGGTCACCTACAGTAAAGTACAAACAAGCAAGATTTCTGGCTCTCACAGACCTGTAACGTCTTCTTTAAGAGGCTCTCTGTCCTCCACTCATTACCTGTATGAATGGCACCTGTTTGAACTTGTTATCAGTATAAAAGACACCTGTCCACAACCTCAAACTGACACACTCCAAACTCCACTATGGTTAAGACCAAAGAGCTGTCGGAGGACAACAGAAACAAAATTGTAGAGCTGCACCAGGCTGGGAAGACTGAATCTGCAATAGACAAGCAGCTTGGTGTGAAGAAATCAACTGTGGGAGCAATCATTAGCAAATGGAAGACATACAAGACCACTGATAATCTCCATTGATCTGGGGCTCCACGCAAGATCTCACCCCGTGGGGTCAAAATGATCACAAGAACGGTAATCAAAGATACCAGAACCATACGGGGGGACCTAGTGAATGACCTGCAGAGAGCTGGGACCAAAGTAACAAAGGCTACCATCAGTAACACACTACGCCGCCAGGGACTCAAATCCTGCTGTGCAACACGTGTTCCCCATCTTGAGCCAGTACATGTCCGGGCCCGTCTGAAGTTTGCTAGAGAGCATTTGGATGATCCAGAAGAGGATTGGGAGATGAAACCAAAGTAGAACTTTTTGGTAAAAACTCAACTGGTCGTGTTTGGAGGAGAGAGAATGCTGAGTTGCGTCCAAAGAACACCATAACTACTGTGAAGCATGGTGGCAGAAACATCATGCTTTGGGGCTGTTTTTCTGCAAAGGGACCAGGACGACTGATCCGTGTAAAGGGAAGAATGAATGGGGCCATGTATCGTGAGATTTTGAGTGAAAACCTCCTTCCATCAGCAAGGGCATTGAAGATGAAACATAGCTGGGTCTTTCAGCAGGACAATGATCCCAAACACACCGCCTGGGCAAGGAAGGAGTGGCTTCGTAAGAAGTATATCAAGGTCCTGGAGTGGCCTAGCCAGTCTCCAGATCTCAATCCCATAGAAAACCTTTGGAGGGAGTTAAAGGGCCGTGTTGCCCAGCGACAGCCCCAAAACATCATTGCTCTAGAGGAGATCTGCATGGAGGAATGGGCAAAAATACCAGCAACAGTGTGTGAAAACCTTGTGAAGACTTACAGAAAATGTTTGACCTCTGTCATTGCCAACAAAGTATATATAACAAAGTATTGAGATGGACTTTTGATATTGGCCAAATACTTATTTTCCACCATAATTTGCAAATAAATTCATTAAAAATCAGACAATGTGATTTTTCTGGATTTTTTTTCTCTCATTTTGTCTCTCATAGTTGAAGTTACCTATGATGACAATTACAGGCCTCTCTCATCTTTTTAAGTGGGAGAACCTGCACAATTGGTGGTCGACTAAATACTTTTTTGCCCCACTGTATTTGGTTGCACTGCCACTGACGCCTGTATCAGATTCATATCCTCAGAGGGGTTACTGTGTGACGGCACTGTTGCCGACGCTTAAGGCCCAATTTTAAAGCACCTATTGTTACTTTCATCAAAAGCCTGCATAAATTTCACCACAAGTTAGCCAAAAAAAATCACTAAACTTTTCCTGGGTGTCCGAAAATGTCTCCTCTTTTCATACAGACTGCCGCCCCAAGCAGTTGTTTATGGATAGATTAAAGGAAAACCATGTATCGTCATTTGAAAAGTCATTTTTTGGATTTTACATATTTCTATACATCCTAGAAATCCGCCACTTCACGTGCAGGTTATTGGGACCTCCTAGGCACGATATTTGAAGGAATTTTTCATTTTTATTTTTAACCCTTATTTCATGGAAAACTCACTGTCCCTTTAACCCCTTAGTGACCGGGCGGTTTTACACAAATCCGTCTTTTAGTGACCGCTGCTGTTTTTACATTTCTTCGCTGTTAGTGTTTAGGACAATTTTTCCGCTTACTCGTTTATTCGACCCACACATATTATACACCCTTTTTCCCGCCATTAAATGGACTTTCTAGAAATACCATTATTTCCATCATATCG
This sequence comes from Leptobrachium leishanense, assembly GCA_009667805.1. Classification (NCBI taxonomy): domain Eukaryota; kingdom Metazoa; phylum Chordata; class Amphibia; order Anura; family Megophryidae; genus Leptobrachium; species Leptobrachium leishanense. The sequence goes on along the minus strand of CM019065.1, from coordinate 259,876,892 downwards.
AATAATTTACTATAAAAAAAAATATGAAATATGAGGAAAAAAATGGTAAAAAACACACTTTTTCGTAATTTAATCCCCAAAATCTACAACCACCCAAAAAAGACCCCGGCTAAATAGGTTCAAAATTTTGTCCGAGACTAGAAATACCCAATTTTAACATGCGTTTGCTTTTTAACCCCTTCACTGCTGAGACAGTTCACCTATGTGCGCTGCGCTCATTCTGACCATTTTGTGCTAATTATTTTTAGATGACAGCCTAGGTCCTATTTAATTAAACTCCCCCCAGACAAAAAAAACTTTAAAAAAAAACAACATTTTTTTTATTCTTTTTTTTTTTTATTTAATTTTTTTTAAAACCAAACCTGGTCATGTTTGGTATCATTTGAAAGGCCATAATCAGGCCTTTTAAATTATGGCAAATATGACCATCCAGCTGCCATGGATCGGGAGATAAAGGATCCTTAGGATCCCCTTATCTCTACATGGCAGCTAGAGGGTTAACTGGCCCACTGACATCCTCACACATATGGTGAGGTTGTCAGTGGGTGGGGGGGGACCTGGAGGCTTGGCTGACATCCAAGATGTCAGCCCCCCTCCAGGTTTGAATCGCGTTTTGGCGCCAATTGGCGCCGAAAAGCGATCCGGCGGCGAAACTGTTAATGCCAACACCGCTGGAAAGGGAAGGCTCTCCCCTCTCCAGCGGAGCAAACGGCATCTCCCTAGCTTCAATGGTTGGGGAGATAGAGGGCTCCGAAGGAGCCCTCCCCTCCCTCCATTGAAACACATGGGGGCACCTTCTGATGACGTCACCACGCAGCGTGGCGACGTCATCAGCCTCGCCTGCCCATGTAAATCACATGGGCAGGCTTCCTCCCTGCCAGATCGCCGTGGGATCCGACGAGGGAGGTGAGTATCGGGCGGGAGGGGGATTTGGCGCCGCTGACGTACCCTGTACGTCCGCGGGTCTAAGGGAGACCCGAGGACAGGACGTACAGGGTACGTCAGGGGTCATTAAGGGGTTAAAAACTTTTTTTAAAAAAACATTTTGTCCTTGTTTCCTGTCCCCCAGGGCACTACCCGGACCCCATACACCTTTTATGGCAAATATCTAGCTTTTATGCCCTCTTGGAGGGCACTCTAAAAATCGAATTTTGAGTCCCATTGACTTGCATTGAGTTCAAGTTCGAGTTCGAATCCGAACATTTGAAAAGTTCGAGTACGAATGAGAACCGAACTCGGGGGTGTTCTGCTCATCCCTAGTTATAAACCCTCTGCATGAACCCGAACTCCCATTAAAGCATGTAGGAGTCTTTAAACTGACATGAGCTACTCCAGTAGCAACCATAGAGGAAACAGATACTTGAGAGGACAAGCCAACCACAGGGGAAGGAGGCAGAGAGGCCTGGCCTAATTGCTTGAATTGCTCCATGAGTAGGCCCAAGGCCTGTGCCAAGTGATCCATGCGTTGGTCTTGTTTCTCCTGTTTGGAAATAATATCACCCAGTTTAGATATAAGTACAGATAAATCAGTCGGATCCATATAGGGATACAAACAATGTGGTAGGCGCCCCTGCCTGTACTGCCACCAAAGACCCAAAGCCAGCCAGCAATCAGTGGTTTCCCCCAATACCAATGAACAATGATTAACAAATACGTATCTGGCAGCGCGATGGTAGTCGCTCTCGGATCGTGTGGTGGTTCTCTTGTGAAGCACCGTCCATATATTTCATGGAAAACAATGGAAAAAATACAATAGTGCAGAATAATTACAAATATTGAATTCTATGTGCACATGTTGTTGATCGCACTCACAATAGCAAGAGCCCCAACACTGGCTCTGAGCGGGTCAGCGCATTTGGTTGTTTTTTTCTATATTGAAAGAGGCGACCCACAACCTTCAATTATGGCAATCCTCTTCCGATCTCGATATGTAGAGGAACATGCAAAAGAGAAAAACTTCCTTGTGCAGATCTGTTGGAAATATTGCATACGGGTATCCACAAAGGTTCAAACTCACATGTGTTGGAGCTTATAGCCAAGTTCTGGGATCAATCGCCTGTGGACTTATTTAAGGTAAAGCCCATAGAAAACCTCTGTAATCAGCAGCACACCGGGGACTGGTGCAAGTAATAAAATTTATTAAAACATAAAACAAATTAAAAGATTTAATCTGGCACAGCCAGTTTTACCCAGACGCGTTTCGCCATGTAAAGCGGCTTCCTCAGTTGGTTTACAGGTAATAATGCAGATTTGTATTTATATCCTTCTAATCTCAACTTTTAATTGTCCCCAGGTGTTTTTTGCTGAATTGGCGTGCGATGCACGCCTCGAATTCATGAATCCGGTATCTTTTGCGGGTCCGCCATTTTGCGCATGCGCATTGTTCTTATTTGCGTTCCAGAATGGATATCCGCCATCTTGCGCATGTGTACCCTCCGTAATCGCATCTCTCGTCTTTTTCGGGTCAAAGTGCGCTGCCCAAAGTGCTCTCTTTTGTTCCTCATAAACCGGACGCATAAATTCACAGTTTAGGATGGCGTTGTGGCCCGATGGAGGCATCCCCAAATGATCTTTCAAAAGCCCTTAATACATAAATACATTATATACAGATAATGACAATCAGCATTAATATTAAAACCTAAGTGTTTGTCAAAGTTACAAGACCTCTCAAATTCCACATTTACAAGACCTTTCAGTAAATCAAATGTATAAATCGATCGGATGATCTTCCTTTTGTGATGAATTATTTTATAGTGATTATTCTTAACTTATATTTTTGTTGTATTGTATATATTACATAGGATTATCGCCCAAATATAGAATCCTATTCCCCAATTTAGTCTGTAGTGTTCTACGGTGGCTTTTGTGCTGTGTGTATATTATATGTCAACTTTAACGACTGCAAATCGATTGGTGATAGATATCTTAACGTGTCGGCATTATTATATGTTATAGTGCTTACTCATGTGAACTATAGAATATAATATAAAAATTTAAAATTATTTTTTATTAGTGATCACTGTAATGGATAATTAGTCCATTTAGGAAATGTGTAATGAATTGGATCCATATAGGGCCCTGATGTGATGTAACGGGCGCAGTAGCGCTCACATAGGAGTAACGAGGTTGAGATCTTTAACCTCCCTGGCGGTATTCCCGAGTGTGACTCGGGGTTAAATTTTGCTACTGCGAACGGTAACCCCGAGCCACACTCGGGCTGGATGCATACTCACCTCCTCCTGGCTCCCTCGCTGTCCCCGCAGTGTGATCGCGGCGAGCTGCTTCCTGGAAGGCTCCCTGCGAGTCAGATGGTGCAGGGGGCGGGGCTAGCATAAAAGGAATCTTTTTTACAGTTTTCATTTTGGATTATACAGTGTATTGTTTTTGAACGGCCACTAGGTGGCAGTACAGGATAAGAAATAGACCATACATCTTCTCACCCTTGCTTGCAGACAGATTTCAGTGTTTTTTGTTGTATTTTAATGAATATCATTTATTTGCATTATTTTGGATAATTATTTTTGGGATAATAAATTATTATTTCGTGTTTCAAACTTTATTGGACTCAGTGTAATTTACTATTTATTTATTTATTAATTTATAAAGGATTTTACCAGTAAGGACTCTTGATTGCACGGATTTCAGTGCGTGATTCCTAATTATTACAGGCTAACTATGTACAAAAACACGTTTCCTTTAAAAAAAAAATTGAGACGCTTTTAGACACGAAATTTGGAAAAAATTAGTAGACCGCCAGGGAGGTTAAGGACTGAAATATCTGCTTGACATTTACACACTGCTTGGTATACACAGACTTATACTCTAAAGTAAGGGAGGAGGAGAGAACAACTGAATTGCTACTAAGCACTAAAGGTTTCAAGACCGATAGAACACGTTCAGAAACACAAAGACACTTCAGACAGTAGGTGAATTGCGCGGACTGCAGGGCAGTCAGGAAATGTGCAGATTTAACGTTTTCTGATAAGGTGGAGCAGTTCAACGGTACCTTACGATATTCAGAGGTAATGGACACACATAGGGGTCTATCGCTGGTACAGTATTGAGTATACTTGGCGGTTTGAGCACAATGAACATAGGCCGAATATAAACAGTATTTTTCGATCGCGGTTTTCACATAAGTTTGTGGCAAAGAAACAGGAGCCCTGGGTTGGGTATAGTAACCTAATGAGGCCACAGACGATACCCCAGAACGAGAAGGGACAAAACCCCCGTATCGAGTGAAAACCCCAGCAGCAAACATGGGGTTAAACCACCATAGCACAATACCGGCTATTGCAAATCGAGCAGCAACAGAATGGTCAAATACAAGCCAGGTCAAAAATCAGGAGCAGGGATCGCATCCAGAAACAGGTTGGCATAGAAATCAACAATGAGAATCAGCTTAGCAATGCGGGAACAGAGCTCCACATCAGGGCGACGAGGCAACTCCTCGCGCCCTGTTTTTTTTTTTTTGAAATTCAAAGTTTTATTCAAATAACAAGAAACAGATAACACAGAATATCAAGAAAGATACAAATACAAGTAATGTGAGGTGAAAAAGATACAGATAATAATACAGAATAAAAATAAAACAACAAAAACAAAAAAAAAAAAAAAAAAAAAAAAAAAACCAGAACTCAACCTTGGGAGGTTGTCGACGGGGTAGGATTGGGGACAGGGATAAGCACCATGTCGGGGCATCTAATAGCAGCAGTTATGCAATCTCTGTTCCTGCGGAAATCCATATAATCACCTAGGATATCCCATATAATCGGAAATCGCCCATGACGTACATAACCTCGGTGTCCGACAAAGCCACTCCCGTCCATCCCTCCACAGTTGCCAGATAAGGAATAAGAAAAGAAAGAAGAAGAGAGAGGAAGAAAAGAGAGAGAAAGAGGAAGAAGAAAAAAAAAAAAAAAAAAAAAGGGGGGAGGAGGGTAAAGGGGAGGAGGTAAAGGGGGAGGGGTATTCACACCCGGGCCAGTCCGCCCCAGTGTCGGTAACCTTAGGTCTCCCCCAACGCACGACGAGCAGTCGCCGCATAAGTGTCCCAGTGAAACCATTTCAGCCCCATATTCGTCTCCATGTCCCTAGCTGCAGCCTCCAAGAGATCAACCGAGCGAAAGGCCTCCACCCTGGAAATCCAAGTCCGGAGAGAAGGTACCTCCGGGGAACGCCAGTGCACTGGAATCAGTGCTCGGGCTGCCAGTAACATGAGAAGCAACACCGACCTTTTCAAAGTTCCAATGGGGAGAGGAATTTGTAAGAGCAGAAAGCATCCGGGTGTGAATGGAAGATCCATGTCAGTCACCTGGAGTATGGCGGAATGAATCAGTTTCCAAAATTCGCGTATGTGAGGGCAGGACCACCAAATATGTAAATGTGTGCCCACGGCCGAGTCGCAACGCCAGCATGTAGGAGAGGCGTCCGGATAGATGTGGTGTAGGAGCGAGGGAGTCCTATACCAAAAAGTCAAGATTTTATAGGAAGTCTCCTGGGATCTTGTAGCACAAAATCCCTTATGGACCAGGGTAAATGTCATTTTCCATTGTGCTTCTGTGATTGCTACGCCGAGATCAGTTTCCCATCTGGAGGTAAAAGGGGGGTCGGTCGTATCAGACGCCTGAAGTAGGCCGTATAAGGTAGATACCCCATGAGTAAGTGCAAGACCCAAATGACAAAGGCGTTCAAATGGAGTGAGTGGTCGGTGAAGGTTGTAACTGTGGTTGAGATCACGGAGATAGGTCCGGAGCTGTAGGTAATTGAATCGCTCCAAGGGTGAGGGTGGGTCTCCCTCCCTAAAACAGAGAGGGTTACCCCCATCGTCGTCGGGCGGAAAATCCAAGGCCCTCAGTCTCCTCGATCCTGCCAATCGTATACACAAAGAAGGTAGGACCCCAGCCTGTAGTTTGGGATTGTGGCTCAGAGGCAAAAGGGGGGAGAGAGCCGTAGATAAGCTATGGGTCAATTTACACTTGTGCCAGAGACGTAGCGTGACGGCGACTGGGTTCGGGTCTGAGGAGGCCCCCAGTGGAGCAACCGGTGGAAACCATGGCACCGCCCAAAGGGGGTAAGCAGATAGAGTACGCTCCAGATCGAGCCATCTCTTATCCGAATTAGAGGCTGACCAATCAATGATCCGAGCAGGTGGCAGGCCGTGTAATACTGTTTCATGTCGGGGAGGGCCAGGCCTCCCCTGGTCTTCGGCCGGCATAGCACCGCCATCCCGACCCGGGGACGACCCGTCGGCCACACAAAGCTCAAGAATTCCTTCTTAAGCATCAAAAAAAAGGAAGATGGGATTGCAATAGGTAGAGTATGAAAAAGGTACAGCAAACGGGGCAACAAGTTCATCTTCAGTACCGCCACGCGGCCCAGCCAGGAAATGTATTTACTGGTCCATTCGGACAAATCAGAGTGGAATGTTCGCAGCATACCGTTAAAGTTCAGATCCAAAAGTCGGGTAGTAGATGTTGCCAGCCAGGTACCTAGGTATCGGAGTGAAGTAGGACAGTGACGAAAAGGGTAAGAAGTGCGAATGGACTCCAACGCGGCGGGCTCCAGGCAAACGCCCAGGAATTCCGATTTATCATGGTTGATTTTCAAACCGGCGACCAAACCATACGTCTCCAAGACAGACATAACAGCCGGAAGGGAGGTGTCAATATCTGTGAGAAAAAAGAGCAAGTCATCCGCGTAGGCCGACAGTCTGTGCTCGGAAGCATGTCCACGGATCCCGGTAATCTCCGGGTGGTTACGGATAGCCACTAGAAGCGGTTCGAGGGTGAGGGCGAAAAGCAGGGGTGACAAGGGGCAGCCCTGTCGGGTCCCATTCCGCACTACGATTGGAGGAGACAAAGCGCCATTGACCCTAATCCGCGCCGTGGGTTCATCATATAGGGCCTTCAAGTATTGCAGAAAAAAGGGCCCCACTCCCAGGCCCCTCAGGACCAAAAACATAAAATCCCATTGCACTCTATCGAAGGCCTTCTCTGCGTCCGTAGAAAGCAAGAGAAGGCCCTCGCCGGCTCTCTTTGCTACTCCGATAGCTCCCAAGGCGCGGGTAGTCGCATCACGGGCCTCTCGCCCCGGTACAAACCCCACCTGGTCTGGATGGATCAAGGAAGGCAAAAGGGGAGTCAATCGGTTCGCCATGACCTTGGCCAGAATCTTTAGATCCGTATTGAGGAGTGATATCGGACGGTAGCTGCGGGGGTCAGATGCATCTTTGTTTGGTTTCAAAAGAACCGAGATCGTAGCGGACAGAGTGGGGATGAAGGGGGTCCCCGTTCGAACCGCGGAGAACAGGGCGAGAAGGCGGGGTATCAACGTGGGCGAAAAGGTACGGTAATATTCCGCCGGGAGGCCATCCGGGCCAGGGCATTTATAGTTTTTAAGCGACTTCAGGACCGCTTGAATTTCCCCTACACCAATGGGGGCGTCCAAGGTCTCCGCCGAGGTTTCCGATAATAATTGGGGAAGTTTATCACGTAGGTAGTCTTGAATAGTGGTAGGGGTAGGGCTAGCAATAGGATCCCTATCCAAATCGTATAGGCCTTGATAGTAGCGTTGGAATTCTAGTAAGATAGACTCTGGGAGCACACGGACCGTCCCATCCTGCGAGCGTATCTTCGCAATATAAGAGGCATTCTGTCTACGGCGGAGGATCTGAGCTAACAAGCGGCCAGGTTTGTTTTCCTTAAGAGCAAAACTACAGCGGGCTTTTTGAGCGGCAAACTTAATATCGGTGTTAAGGGAGTCGTTCAATTCACGACGTTTAGAGAGAAGGTCCTGATAGTCAGAGGGCAGTGCAGACGTTTGATGACGGAGTTCCAGGGTGCGAATATCTACAATGAGTTGCTGTAGATATTTGGAGCGGAGTCGTTTTAAAGCCGTGGCCTTGCTTATGAACAGGCCACGCGCCACAGCTTTGTGGGCCTCCCAAACCGTCGGCTCAGGGGTATCAGAGTCGCCGTTCGTCTCAAAATATGCCTGGAGGTGGGAATCTATTTCAGTTACGAAGGTAGGGTCTGTGAGGAGAGATAAGTTAAGACGCCACTGTCGTTCCGTCGGACGAAAAAGAGGAGAGGACAACGTGGCCGTCACGGGTGCGTGATCCGACCATGTCTGCGCCTCAATAGACGACTTCTCAACCAGGTCCACCCGGTGGTATTGTAAAAAAATATAATCCAATCTGGAGTGCGTACCATGAACAGGGGAGAAGAAGGTGTAGTCACGTTCGCCAGTGTGGAAAGCTCGCCAGATATCGACAAGGCGCAGTTCGTCTAAGGTTCGTCTCACCTGTCGTATCACATTCGGGGGAATGGAAGAGTGGCCCACTGAGGTGTCAAGTTTCGCATCCAAGGGGACGTTAAAATCTCCCGCTACGACAAGAGTGCCGTCTTGAAAGGACTGCAGTCGGTGAAAGATAGATGTCAAGCACCGATGCTGAGCGTGATTCGGAAGGTAGATCGAAGCGAACGTATAGCAGGAATCCGCGATCGTACCCTTAATGAACAAGAATCGTCCCTCCGGATCCGTCAACATGTCAATCAAGACAAAGGGGACATCCCGGGAGAAAAGGATGGCAACACCACGACTCTTGCCACCTTGATAGTCACTAAAATATCCCAAGGGAAAACGGAAATCGCGAAAAACAGGTGCCGACCCCGAGCGGAAGTGGGTTTCTTGAAGAAACAACACCGAGGCCCTCAGGGCTGAGGCTTCACGTAGAAGACGGCTACGTTTCTCCGGGACGTTGAGGCCCTTGGCGTTATATGTGAGGAGGCGGAGAGGCCGCGGGGTGAAACCTCCAGGCGCGGTCATGGCAACAGGGAGAGGGAAGGGGGAGAGGTAAAAGGGGAAAGAGAGGAGAGAAAGAGAGAGAAAAGAAAAAAAAAAAAAAAAAAAGGGGGGGGAAATAGAGGAGGAAAGTAGAGAGAAGAGATAAAAAAGATTAAGAGATCAAACAGAAAAAAGGAAGACAGGAATATAAAGAATGAGGTATAGAACGCCTCAGGGGTAACCTAGGTGGTCTCAAACCAATTGAGAACCGGGCAGGGCCCCTGGGAAAGATTGGCGTCAAGTCCTCGAGGGGGTGAAGGAGACAAGCTCCAAAACAGCACCAGACCAAGGAGGAGGTCAAAGAGATAGCGGTGAGATGTGGGTGAAATGAAACAAAACATGAAGCTCGAAGAAAGAGTCCCCTCCGACTCTAATAGTAGATCATGAGCAGTAGCGTACGCGATGAAAACAGATATCAACATCGTCATAATTAACAGTATAATTAATAAAAAAAAAAAAAAAAAAAAAAAAGGGGGGCCACATGTATAGAATGCACCATAGGGAGAGCGGAAGATTAAAATAAGGCAGAGTAAATAACAGATATAGGGCAATGTGCATAAGGGTGGTACAGAGAAATCAAGCTTAACTGGGGAGCTAGCAAACCGGCACTGTTGCACCACATAGCGGGGCAGGAGAATAAAGCGTGAGACGTGTCAATCGACTCCCAGTGGTGGGATGTAGAAATTTAAATGGGAGATATAAACAGTGAGTACTCCACCCAATGGTAGGGTACAAAATTTGAGTACGAGAGACGTCAAACAGGTAACTCACCCCCCAATGGTGGAGCATAAAAAATTATTGGTACGAGAGATAAAAATTAAATTAAATAAAAAGGCATCAGACAGTGTTTGCCCCACCCGGTGGCGGGGCGCAAAAATTGGGTTCAAACGACCGCATGTAATCAATGCTCCATCCAAGGGTGGGCACAAAAATCAGGTGTGAAAAACATAAATCAGATATACAGGCGCAAAACAGTATTTGCCCCACCCAAAGGTGGGACGCAAAAAATTAGATTCAAGCTACCGTAGGTATCAATTGTCCCACTCATGGGGAGTGCACAAAAATTAGGGATGGGAGGCGTATTGTAAATGGGTCGCATCAAACCATCCTTACTTCAGACAGTGGTAGGGGTGAAAATTAGATGCGTACAATCAGGGGTATTTACCGCGCCACCCAATCGTGGGGCACAAAAATTAGGTACAAGAGACATAAATCAGGCAAATAGACAGCAAACAGTATTCAGTATTTGCCCCACCCGGTGGCGGGCGCAAAAATTAGGTTCGTGCGGCCGCAGGTATCAGCCGCCCCACCCATAGGGTGTGCTCAAAAATTAGGACTGGGAGGCAGAATGTAACTGAGAGGCGGCAAACCATCTTTGCCTCAGCCAGTGGTGGGGCACAAAAATTAGGTACGAGAAACATAGGTCAGACAAAGAGATACCAAACAGGATTAGCTCCACCCAACGGTGTAGCGCAAAGATTAGGTTCGAGCGACCACAGGTATCAATCACCCCAGCCATAGTGTGTGCACAAAAATTAGGCATGAGAGGCGTAAGTTAATCGAGAGGTACCAAACCGTTTTTGTCTCAGCCAATGGCGGGGCGTAAAAATTCAGATTCATACAGTCGGAAGCAGATAGTGCTCCACCCAGTGGCGGGGTAGAAAATCCTCGTTCAATCTTAGGTATCGAGTAGGTAGTGCAGCAATTGGTAGTGGAGCCCGCCCAACAAAACTAAAAAAAAAAAAAAAAAAAGGGGGGAGGTGGGAGAGCTCCAGACAGACAACCTTAAACCTTAAACCCCATAGTAAGAGGGTGTGAAGCAAATAACAACAAGAAAAAACCTAACAATGTAACCAGAGCAGTTCAAAAAGAGAGTCGAGTGCAATCCGCAGAGAGATGAAGGCCCGAGGACGTTATGGCCACGGAGGGGCGAGTAAGGCGAGCACCTCTCGGTACAGGGAAGAGAATAGCGTTCAGTGTCCACGGTGGGCATATCGCATCAGCACTGCGTCCATGTCCCACATAGCACCAGCTATTCCGAGGTCTCAGGCGGGCACAGGTCTAAAGGAGGAGTAAACATAGGAGGCACCCCTTGAGTCGAAAGGGAGGTATAGGCAGTTAGTCACTCCAAGTGTCGACTAACCTGGACCCCCAGCCGCTGCGTATCCGCCATATCCATAGTAAACGCAGGACAGGGAATCGAGTTGCGTGCAGTAGGTGATGTCGTCCACAGAGTCCGAGACAAACCTGCACAGTAGACCCCGTCAAAGTCGATATAAGTGCACAGTATGCCATTCTTATATACAACGCACGTGTCCAGCAACCGTCGGGGTGCGATGAAGGGGGGCCGGGAATCCGTCAGCAAATAGGCAGTGGGTGCCTCGAGTACGGAAAGCCTCACTTACAGTTTTAGGGTCTTCAATGGGCAATCTCTACTGGATCCGCCGGAACCGGCGCGAAGCCCTCAGCGGGTCGTCTGCGGCGACTCCGGGATCTCTGGCGCCTGGGTCTTGCCGGGCCCGGTGGCGCAACGCGGCGATCCTCCAGTTCCCAATTATGGACTGCAACTTCCGATAAGTCCATCGCTGTCATGAACGCAGGAACATCCGATGGGTGGCAGATGGTGTGTCTCACTCCATCCCTCAGCGCCATCAAAGCAAAGGGGAAGCTCCAACGGTACGGAATTTCTGCCTGGCGCAAGGCCTGTAACACAGGTTGAAGACAGCGTCTTGCGGATAGCGTGAAGGGAGACAGGTCTTGATAAAATTCGAGGTTGCTGCCCTTAAAGTCCCATAAACGAGACGATCGCGATTTCTCCATGATTTCCTCTTTGAGGGAGTAGTTCGGAAGGCAGCATATAATGTCCCTAGGAGGGGAGTTCGGTGGCGGGCGTGGACGCAAGGCTCTGTGGGCCCTGTCCATTGGGACCATTTCCACAGTGGGTCTATCTAGTACCATGCAGAAAACCTCGCTCAGTAAAGTGCGCAAATCTTCTGGGCCCTCAGTTTCCGCCAGACCACGGACCCGGATATTATGGCGCCTGCCCCGGTTGTCGAGGTCATCAACGCGGCGTCTCAACTCACCAAGGTCCGCCGTGGGGTCCCGGAGCAGGGGGTCTATTCACCTCATCTTCTAGGTGGCCCACTCTGGCGGATAAGGCCGTGACATCCGAGCGGATTTCCCTGAGGTCGCCAGCGAAACTTTCCTTCAAATCCGCCACCATGTCAGAGAGGTCCGTTTTAGTTGGGAGCGCCGAAATGAGGCGTTCTAGGCGGCGGATCGCTTCGTTAGAGTCCGATGCTGTGTGCGGGGTGGTAGGCCCGTCCGCCATGTTAGCACGTGGGGAGGCCGGGGTGGCAGCGGGAGTTGGGTTGATAAAGGCGTCCAGCGGACCTATGGCCCGGGTCAGTCGGTGTGCAGGGGTCTTGGGAGTGGATGGTTTTGGTTTGCCACGCACCATGACCGTGGGCAACAACGGAGAGCTGTCAAACGTCGGAGGGGACTCAGGAGCTCCTGTCTTATGCGGCCATCTTGGTCCCTGGTCAGGACACGCCCCCTCGCGCCCTGTTTTAAACCCGGCGGCTCCTCGTGACCACTCCAGGCCCCGCCCCCTCGAATGCCGCTCGGCCATTACCTGGTGCTGGCATTCAGCAAGCTCTTGGCACAGAATCTGTCCAGACCCCCAGGCAGCATAGCAGGTGCTGAGGATGTAACAACATTGTCCCTACGATTGCGCGATAGAACTCCTCCCTGGTACCATGCCTCCCAAAGGTCATGTTTATCCTCTACCGCAAAGAGAAAACGATATAATGGAGGAGTACATACGTGAGAACTTGGCCAGAGGTTTTATCAGAAACTCTTCCTCACCAGCAGGGGCAGGTTTCTTTTTTGTCAGTCATGCACAGTAGGGGTGGCACTTCAAAAACCCATAGAAGAATAGAGTTGGAAAAGGGTGGCTTACGTAAAATCCAAGGATAATATCAGCAGGATTTCCAGTCAACATGGGCGAAAGATCTTAATAGGATCAATTGATAGTGTATTGTCAGCCTCAATGTCCTTGATGCGCTCTTCTGGGGCAATCAACCTCAAAACATAAGCATAAACGCAGCAGATACTTTGTCTTTACAACACAACACTAATGAAAGATATAACATAGGAATGGTACTCACACCCTGTGAGAGCTGCCAGCTCTCAAATGTAAGCAGATCAGATGTTGAGGGTCATCTGCTTACCCCAGGGCATATCACAGTAGATGCTCTTAGATTCCGCCAGGTCTCCTGTTGGTCACTCTCAATAACCAGGGTCAAACACCAATGGTAAAATCAGCGGTTTTAATGGTAAAAAGAAAAGAAACCAAAACCAGACGCGTTTTGCCTGTGCTGGGCTTCATCAGTGGTAAATAATACCACTGTTTTGAGGTTGATTGAGGTTGACGATACACTATCAATTGATCCTATTAAGATCTTTCGCCCATGTTGACTGGAATTCCTGCTTATATGATCCTTGAATTTTATGTAAGCTACCCTTTTCCAACTCTATTCTTCCATGGGTTTTTGAAGCACTACCCCTACTGTGCATGACTGTCCAATTTCTTTACTTTGGGTGACGGGAAGCACCCTACTGGGACTGAGTGACTCATTGATATTAAGCGCCACGGAATTACATCCTTATATTTGTAGGTTTCTTTTTTGTGTCTAAGAAAGAAGGGGACCTGCGCCCATGCATTGACTATAGAGGGATAAATAGGATAACCGTAAGAAATGTGTATTCCATGCATCTCATTTCCGAGCTCTTTGATCGTCTAAAGGGTGCCAAGGTATACTCGAAACTAGATCTACGTGGTGCGTACAATCTAGTCCATATTAAACTTCTTTATTTTTGAAAAAGTGAGTTTAATACAGAGAAACAAAACACAAATTAGCAGCGAAGCCACGCAGGGTCCGGTTATAAGCCGACTCATATCTCAAGAGAGGAGGATTGCAGCATCAAACATCAGCAAAGTAAACTAAAACAGTCCTCCCATCAAATGGCCGTCAATCTACCAACCCCCGACATGGCACCCTGCTCAACAAGGACAAGACCAAACCAGACAACACAACACAACTAAACACACATTAAAGAAAGAAGAAAAGAAAGGAAGAAGACAGGGAAAGGGGGGAAGGGGGAGGGGTATAATCAAACCCTGATTCAACCAGGTTATGAATACAAATCTTCCCATCGGCTCCAGACCTTACAAAATGCCGGTAGAGTGTCGTGAACCATTGCAGACAGTTTATCCATATGGCAGGTTTCTGCCACATTGGACTGGACCACTGACACAGAAGGCATTTCACAATCTCGCCAATGCTTAGCCAGAGCGTGTCGGGCTCCCAATATCACCTTATGAAAAAGTTTGCCATCTGAACCTGGGAACAAAGGAGGGGGGACCTATGCAATACATAGGACCAAGGGTCTCGGGGGACAGATTGGTCAATTGCTGGGGGACATTTTTAAGCAATCTCTTCCCAGTATGAGACCACTTTAGGACAGGTCCACCACATATGGAACATGGTACCCTGTGAACTGCAGCCTCTCCAACAGTCATCCGGGGTACCAGGTTGTAGGTGGGATAACAGGACCGGGGTGGTATACCACCTATACATAGTTTTATATGCCTGTTCTTTCATAGTAACACAGATAGAAACTTTCGCAACATTGTCCCACATGTACTGCCAATCCTCCCCATCTAATTCCTCCCCTATGTCCCTCTCCCAACTCGCAATAAAGCTAGGGGTAGTCCAGGAAACATCTTCAATCGCAAAATGATAGTACAGAGTTGAAAGCAAGGCCTTCGGGACTCTGCCGGCCTCGCACATAGCTTCAAAAAAGGTTAGTTTCTGACTTGCTGCTTTCGAAATGTTGTGCTGAGAGAGGAAGTCCTGTAGTTGTAGAAATCGAAAGAAATCCTTGGTCCGAAAATCACCACGGAATTGCAGGTCCGCAAAGGACAGCCACTTCCCATCCTTTTTGTGGAAGTGAGACACCCGTTGCAGATGAGCGTTTTCAAATGCTGCATAAACACAGGGGGTTAAACCTGGGGTAAAGGCTCTGTTTCTTAAATATGGCATGAGGGGGGAATAGCAGGAGCATAGATGCAATTTGTCCCAAACCAAGTCCCACACTCTCAGGGAGGTCATAGTCCCCGTACAAGAGGACCTCATCAGTGGACAAAATTCCTTAGGAAGCCAAAAATAGAATTGCGGGAGGTCTGGTGCAAATAAGTCCGACTCTATATCAGTCCACCTTTGTGAGTGCGTAGGCAAATGAAACATCATAAATTGTGCGATTTGAGCGGCCTGAAAATATTTGTAGAGATGAGGGAGGCCCAAGCCACCTCTGTCTCTTGGTCGGTACAAAACATATCTAGAGACCTTTTTCGTCCCGCCCACCCAAACAAAGGTTTCAACCTGAGATTGTAAATGGCCCAGAGATCGGGGGCACACCCAGAGTGGCAAGGCCTGAAAAAGGTATAATAACCTAGGGAGTAAATTAATTTTGACGCTATTGATCCTGCCTATCCAGGAGACCCCCCTCTCTCCAGGTCCGCTCCCAACACTTTGAACATTGCATCGTAATTTAAGGCATACATTTTACTCAGGTCTGGCGCTGTCACGGAGGTGCCGGGGAGTTAACGAGTCCAAGGTGTGGTTACACAAACAGACAGGTAAATGGGATTTCAAAGTAAAAAGGTTTATTTTACTAAGGAACAGAAGTAAATCAGGAGAGGGGACAATGACTAAGTAATAAACACTTATAGGAACTGGTTGGGAAAGTCTAATATATACAGCGGACAGAGTAGGTGGGACAGGACACTGAATACAGAATAACACAAGGGTGGACAGGACTAGGGATGAGCTGTTCGGGTTCGGATGGTTCGGAGTTCGGCCCGAACTTTGGCATTTCGAAAGTTCGCGAACTTCGAACTTTTTGGGTGTGTTCGGTTCGAGTTCGAAAAAAAAAAAGAAATTTTGAAAAAAGTATAGAAAATGCTTAAAAAAATACTAAAAAAATCTAGAAATAAAGAGACTCTTTACTACAGAATATTATAAGCAATGGTTTATTAGATATTGAATTAAAAACTAATGTATACGTGGAAAGATTCGCAACTCTAAATGACCTCTGTTCACAAACGGGCATAACACCAGGTGTTTTTAGTCTGGTAATCAATTTGATGCATTGCACACTATACTGAGGTACTGAGGGGGTGGGGTGGTGTCTGCTTTTGATTGAGATTTAAGAATTAATTTCCCTCCTAAAACTTCCTAATATGCTGCATTTAACTGGTGTTTGAAAAAAATTCAAAATAACATCTAAAGCAATGTTATTTTTCACCTCGGGATTAAACATTCACAGGGTTATTCAGAGAGCGGTGAAAAGCAGGAGAATAACTGGAGAAGTGGAAATTCAAGGTCAAAATAGCCAAACCAGAAAAATTCTCCCATTTAACTCACTTTCCAAATTGGCTATT
This sequence comes from Leptobrachium leishanense, assembly GCA_009667805.1. Classification (NCBI taxonomy): domain Eukaryota; kingdom Metazoa; phylum Chordata; class Amphibia; order Anura; family Megophryidae; genus Leptobrachium; species Leptobrachium leishanense. The sequence continues at coordinate 259,860,538 of CM019065.1, read as the reverse complement.
TGTTCTCTTCTCCTGCCAGTTCTCCTGGCTTTCACCTCTCTCTCAGGGTTGTTCAGAGAAAGGTGAAAACCAGGAGAATGGCAGGAAAAGAGAACAATCTGGACCAAATAGCCTTATCTCACTTTCCAAATCGGCTAAGGTCAGACTAACGCATTTTTCGCAGCGACCGTCAAATAGTGCGTTCGAACGCATTGCCGTATTTTTTCACCGAATGCGCAAAAACAGTCATACGATGTGATTTTTTACGGATCCAAACCAGGAAACTTTGGGTGTCTGGACGTTATGTTGGCCGGACATGAGCAGGGTCTGACATCTCCAAATCATGCACACACGTCGCTAGTGGAAGCAGCGCACTCTGTACGTCCGTACTAGCGGTTCTGTGTTCTCGAAAAAATGCGTTCATTTTCCACTTGCGTTGCGCAGCCGGACTTTCGTGCGACCGTACTTCGTATATTGGCCGTCATTGCCCGTCATTTGCTGCTAGTGCGGTCGTGATTAAGTGTCCCTAAATGCACGTTAAAAATTCGCTAGTCTGACCCTAGCCTAAATGGGAGAATTTTTCTGGTTTGGCTATTTTGACCTAGAATTTTCCGTTCTCCAGTCATTCTCCTGCTCTTCACCGCTCTCTGAATAACCCTGACAGGGTTATTCAGAGAAAGGTGAAACTCAGGAGAATGACGGAAGAGAAAATTCTAGGTCAAAATAGCCAAACCAGAAAAATTCTCCCATTTATCTCACTTTCCAAATCGGCTATTTGGTCTAGAATTTTCCATTCTCCAGTCATTCTCCTGCTTTTCACCGCCAAAAAATCAGTAAACTTTTTCTGCGTGTCCGAAAATGTCTCCTCTTTTCATACAGACTGCCGCCCCAAGCAGTTGTTTATGGATAGATTAAAGGAAAAGCATTTACCGTCATTTGAAATGTCATTTTTTGGTTTTTACATATTTCTATACATCCTAGAAATCCGCCACTTCACGGGCAGGTTATGGAGACCTCCTAGGCACGATAATTGAAGGAATTTTTCCTTTTTTATTTTTAACCCTTATTTCATGGAAAACTCACTGTCCCTTTAAAAACGTTTTTTTTTAAAACCTTTTTGTCCTTGTTTCCTGTCCCCCAGGGCACTACCCGGACCCCCATACACCTTTTACGGCAAATATCTAACATATATGCCCTCTTGGAGGGCATTCTAAAAACCAAATTTTCAGCCCCATTGACTTGTATTGAGTTCGGGTTCGGGTTCGGATACGAACATTTGGTAAGTTCGGGTTCGGCTCTGAACCGAACTCAGGGAGTGTTCGGCTCATCCCTAGACAGGACAGACACTGGACTGGACACTGAATACCGAAATAACAGAAGACACTTACTGGATACACAGCGGGCAGACCAGAAGACACAGAGGGCAGAGGAAACAACAATATCAAGCGTGGTATCAGGAGGGCTATAGCAGGAGAATGGTCAGATCATGCAGAGGTCTTGGCAGGCAGCGGGCAGAGAGTGGTCAAAGTCCATAGCAGATGGTCATACACAGGAGGTCAAATGAATAGGTGGCTCTGGAGCAGTGATGGGAGTGGAAGTCCAGAAATGAAGATTGTAGGGAATGTCCAGGAAGGGGGTTGTAGATGGAATGCTGCAATGAGGGGGTCACAATAGGGTATTGCAAGGAAGGGTGGTCTCCACGGGGTACTTGCAAAGAAGGTGGTCTCCACAGGGTACTGCAGGAAGATGGTCTCCACAGGGTACTGCAGGAAGGTGGTCTTCAGGGGGTACTTGCAAAGAGGGGTCTCAGCGGGATATAACAATGGGTTTCTCAGACTAGAAATGTGCAGAGCACGCAGGAATGGCACACCGTGAGGCTTCCAAGGAAGGATAGGATAATGCAGAAGCATTGCTTGAAGGATGAGGCCTGATTATATGGGCATTGCAGGCCCAGCCCACACCTGAGGCTGGAGAGCTGAGGGGAAAGTCAGGAATGGATCCCTGAGTGCCTGGACACCAGTCCGACAGTGGTAAAAGCAGGACCGGAACCATATTCTTTAAGGGAAACAGCACCTTACTTGCCCTTCCTCCGGTGTCTTCGGCGAGAACCATGACATAGCCCCCGTCTCAAGGACGCACTCTGGGCATCTAAAGCCGTCTCAAAGGCCTCCAGGTCATTCTGGTGCACTGGAGTTCCGTTGGAAGCAGGTACAAAACCTGACAGCAAGGGGCAGGTAGTCATGGTAGAAATCTTGCCATTGAAACTCAGTCCTTGCACTAGACTGTTCAGGTTGGAGCTTTGCGTAGTCTTAGGGTTGGCATCGGTTGGACACAGACTCAGATCAAGGATAGACTCCGCATCGGTGTCTGAGGAAAAATCATAAATTGGGATAGTTCCATATAGGTAAGTTACTGGATTGGTAGGTGGTTTAGGGATCATGGTGCCCAAGTCAGTACTTCGCTGGCCCGGTGGTCCTTGGCTTCGCCGTGCAGTCACTTTTGGCACTTCACTCTCAGAATCAGTGGTCTCTGAATCAACGTTGGAGTTCACGTGAGTGGTTGCGGGTGTCCCACGTGTGGCAACAGTGGGCAAGAGACCATCCACGGAGCCGGTAGGAAGGGGCACCTCCCTTGAGGACAGTGGGATAGGTACACCAGAGTCGATCGTGGTTACAGGCGCAGATTCTTGGGGACTCTGCACTTCTTGCTGCAGAGATACTTGGTTGCGCCGGAATCCACTCACGGCTTGGGCAAGGGTACTCACTTGATGTTGCAAGGTGGCGATGGTTTTGGCTGCTGATGACAACTCTGTAGACTGATTCACAATGTCATCGGTTTGCACCGCAATCTCCGCGGTGGGTGGCACTACTGCTTTGGCAGTGAGCACCTCAAGGTCTCCTCGCTCACCCCCCTGGGTTTCTGTGAGGGGAGCTGGGTCAAAGGTGTCCTGATCAGCAGTGACAGCGAGATCCAGAGAACCCTGAAGGCTATGGTTGGCACTACCAGCAGTGTAGTTAGGCACCGGGTCCACGGTGGTGGTACAGATTGACACAATATCCATGGGTTCAGTATAACCTGCTTCCATAGGTTCCACATCCATGGGTTCAGTTGATTCAGAGGGTCCACAATCAGAGCCAGACATTTGGGGTGCATCATGGGGGGGTGCTGCTACCGGTATTGTTGGGGGTAACGGTGCAGGTTGCAGCATAGCATCACATGGGGTTAAGGACTGGGTGCAGGGACAGGTTTGAGAAGGGGAGCAGACCTTGATTTGGGAGCAGTATTTGCAGTGGGAATTTTTTGGGGTGCTGGCTTTTTGCGGGGTCTCAACGGGCAAACTGGAAGAAAATGCCCACCTTGACCACAGTAAATGCAGAGGTTGGTGGCGAATCTATGGTTGCGCTCCTCTGCGGATAAGGGCCCGGGCATTCTTCGTCTTGCAGGGAAGCACCGCTTGGAACTAGGATTCCCAATGCTCAGTAGCATGCTACTCAGAAAGTCTGTCAGGTGCACGATGATTTCATGAATGGCTGTTTGGACTAGCTCCATGATAGCTTGGGTAACCACGGGCTCGAGGGTTAATGGCTTCTGCATTCTGTCACGGAGGTGCCGGGGAGTTAACGAGGCCAAGGTGTGGTTACACAAACAGACAGGTAAATGGGATTTCAAAGTAAAAAGGTTTATTTTACTAAGGAACAGAAGTAAATCAGGAGGATAGGGGACAATGACTAAGTAATAAACACTTATAGGAACTGGTTGGGAAAAGTATAATATATACAGCAGGCAGGGTACACTGAGTAGGTGGGACAGGACACTGAATACAGAATAACACAAGGGAGGACAGGACATACACTGGACTGGACACTGAATACAGAAATAACAGAAGACACTTACTGGATACACAGAGGGCAGACCAGAAGAAACAGAGGGCAGAAGAAATAACGACAATAATATCAAGAGTGGTATCAGGAGGGCTATAGCAGGAGAATGGTCAGATCATGCAGAGGTCTTGGCAGGCAGCGGGCAGAGAGTGGTCAAAGTCCATAGCAGATGGTCATACACAGGAGGTCAAATGAATAGGTGGCTCTGGAGCAGTGATGGGAGTGGAAGTCCAGAAATGAAGATTGTAGGGAATGTCCAGGAAGGGGGTTGTAGATGGAATGCTGCGATGAGGGGGGTCACAATAGGGTATTGCAAGGAAGGGTGGTCTCCACGGGGTACTTGCAAAGAAGGTGGTCTCCAAAGGGTACTGCAGGAAGATGGTCTCCACAGGGTACTGCAGGAAGGTGGTCTCCACAGGGTACTGCAGGAAGGTGGTCTCCACGAGGTACTTGCAAAGAGGGGTCTCAGTGGGATATAACAATGGGTTTCTCAGACTAGAAATGTGCAGAGCACGCAGGATTGGCACACCATGAGGCTTCCAAGGAAGGATAGGATAATGCAGAAGCATTGCTTGAACGATGAGGCCTGATTATATGGGCATTGCAGGCCCAGTCCACACCTGAGGCTGGAGAGGTGAGGGGAAAGTCAGGAATGGATCCCTGAGTGCCTGGACACCAGTCCGACAGTGGTAAAAGCAGGACTGGAACCATATTCTTTAAGGGAAACAGCACCTTACTTGCCCTTCCTCCGGCGTCTTTGGCGAGAACCATGACAGGCGCTAACCAAATGCCTAAATATTTTAGAGAGGTGCAAGTGAAACAAAACCCCGAGAGCGCCCTGAGCTCCTGACAGGTCAACTCTGATAAGGAGAAGGGCATTGCAGTCGATTTCTCTAGGTTAACCTTATAGCCTGAGACCTTTGAAAAGTCCCGTGGGAGGGACCGAGGTGGAGGCATGGCAGAGCGTCAGAAGGACATCATCCGCATAAGCACTTACCCTGTATTCCTCCCGACCCACCTTTATTCCTGAAATAAGAGGGGAATGACGTATAGCAGATAAGAGGGGTTCAAGGGACAGAGCAAAGAGCATGGGAGATAGAGGGAAACCCTGATGAGCCCCATTCCCTATAACAAACCTCTTTGGGACAGTGCCGGGAGTGATGACAGTAGACATAGGGGAAGTATATAGAGACCGGAGAGTGAAGATAAATGATTCCGGAAACCCCCAAGCGTTCAGAAGTTTAACCACTTCGATGCGGAGGACGCGCTGAGCGCCTCCTCCCTTTGGGGTCAGCGTTCGGCCGGGTTCCGGCCGATCGCTGGCCCCCCCGGTGCGGGCTGACATCCTCGATGTCAGCCCAGCATCCGGAACCGCCGCCGGTGAAATTTGGTGTCATCGCGGCAGCGCGATGACACCTAATTCAGGGCCCCCCCCGCATGTGCGGAGGAGGCGCCTGAAAGGGAGGGGGGGGGGGGGAGGTCCTTCGGACCTCTCTCCCTACCGATCGGCGGCGTTGCGGGGGTTAACCCAGGCACCATTTGGAAAGGCACAGCCTGCCCTTCCAAATGGTACCTGGCATTAACCCCTGGGGAGCTGGATCACAAATCGGCGCTGAAAAGCGCCGGTTCGTGAGCCTTTCCCGGAGCTGGCCGACATCTTGGATGTCGGCCAAGCCTCCGGGAACTCCCCCTGAGGACTGGCGTCATCGTGCATAGCACGATGACGCCAGTCCTGGAGTTAACCCCTAACTGCCACCAACGTTGGAGATAGGGAGTTCCAATGAACTCCCTATCTCCCGATCCGTGGCAGCTAGGGGTTAACGTTTGGTATTGTTGGATCGGCCAGAGCATGGCCGTTCCAACGATACCAAACTCGAATGTGAAAAAAGTTTGTAAAAATAAATAAATAAAATAAAAATAAAAAAATATTTTAAAAAAAAATTATAAAAAAAAAAACACTTTTTTTTCTTTTGTTAATGCAGCAATATTGTTCCCATTTCAATTATAATGTGAACAATGATGCTGCACTAACGATTTTTGTATGCGGTGCGTTTGTTAAAAATCGTGTAATTTTCCCCAAAAAAAATGTAATGAGACCCCATCTCTAATTTTTTTAACAAGCGCACCCCATACAAAATATAACCGCAATTGCTCGCATGTTAAAATGTGGAAAAAAAAAAAACTTTACACGCTGTAAATTATTGAAAATTCATATTTTATTGCATTTTTTGTTATAATATACTGACAGGTCATGACGTATACATATAATAATGACATATTATTAATCTGCCGAGTCTGACGGAAAGAACGATATAGAATATGTCTGGGTCATATACTAAAATAAGCCTTCAAAACGCATTTAAACATGATGAGCAAAACCGGTAAAAATGACCTCGGCACAGAGGCGGGAAAAGCCTCAGCAGCGAAAGGGTTAAACAAGTAGGGCCACTCCAGGCAGTCAAAAGCCTTCTCTGTATCTAAAGAAAAGAGCAGAGAAGGGATACGCGTCTGGATCATATGCTCCAACAAAACCGTCGCCCGTCGGGTGTTAGCGAATGTGTGTCTACCTGGGATAAATCCCACTTGGTCGGGGTGGATGATGTCAGCAATAAAGGAGTTCATCCTATTTGTCAGGATCTTCGTAAAAACTTTATACTCTACATTTAAAGAGGGATATGGGTCTATTGTTTTGGTGGAATGAAGGGTCCTTACCCTCTTTAGGAATCAGAACTATCTCCGAGCGCAAGAAATCACTAGGGGCCGGGGTACCGGGGTACCCTCCCACAAAGACATGTAAAATTTATGCAGGTAGGGGTCTGCGCAAAGGTCTTAGAATAAGAGGCCGAAAAGCCATCCGGTCCCGGGGCTTTGTGAGGCTTAAAGAATTTAAGAACATCCATAATTTCAGCTGCGGTGGGAGAATTGCGAAGAATCTATCTCTGGGAGGGGGTAAGCCAGGGTAAGGGAGCTGACGACAGGAACTTATCTATTGAATGACTCAAGGGGGCAGAATTCAAGACCGTTTAGACCACGCCAGAGCCCTGGCAGCGTCATCCACCATAAGATGACGATTCTCAGTCCGTACCGTCTGAATCTGGGCCGCCAAATCTGGCGTGGGTGAGAGCTTGTTCAGAGCTTCCAATTTCTTAAGGTCAGTAGTCAGAGAGACCAGCAATGCCTGTTTCTGTTTTTTCAGTCTACTTCCAAACTGTATCAAATGGCCTCGGAGTACTGGTTTGTGGGCCAACCACAAAGTGGAGGGTGAAAGGTCTGGAGCATCATTAGTGTCGAAGTAATCCTGAAGCAGGTGCTTCAGCTCCGTGACCTGATCAAGGTGGTGCAGTAGAGACGAATTTAGTTTCCAGGTCCATGCAAGTGTAAAGGACGGCATCGACAGGGTCATGAAGACCGGGGCGTGGTCCGACCAGGTTATGTCACCTATTTTCGAGGCCGAAATCAGAGGGATAGTCATTAGAGAGGTCAGGAACAGAGCGATACGCGAATATGAACAGTGAGGGTTAGAGAAAAAGGAAAAATCATGGTCCCCGAGTGGTGAAGGCGCCAAATGTCTTCTAGGGAATGATCTAAGATAAAGGCTGCCAGGAGAGCATCCTGGGGGTATCCGAGGGGCCCCATCCTGGAGTCCCTGGGCGACCGTCTGTCCAGTTGGGGCTGAGGGGCGGCATTAAAATTGCCCCCATCACCAGATGGTCTTCAACTTTGTCAGTCAACAGAGAAGAGATCTCAGTCCAAAAGTCTGGGTTTGGGCCATTAGGGGCATAGACGTTTAAAATAGAGAGGGTATTTGAAGTGATTTGCCCAATTAACAACAGGTATCTCCCTCCCGGGTCTGCCACCTGAGAGTGGACCCTAAAGGGACAAGAAGAGTGAATAAGAGTGGCCACCTCTTTTTTCTTTTATGGCGCTGACGCTAGATATGTGGAAGTGAAGCCCCTATCTTGCAGTGAGAATTGGTGGGAGTTAGCAAAATGTGTCTCTTGTATCAATGCTATGTGACAAACAGACCTCTTTAGGTCACGCATGAGCATGAACTGTTTTTGGGGGGTGTTCAGCCCCTTGGCATTAAGGGACATGATGGTAAGCCTCTATCTATCATCTAAAGACCGGGAAGAAAATGCGAACCAGAAACGGAGCCCCAACCCCCCCCACCCCGCAGCGAGTGGCCGAATAGCGCAGAACAAGGCTGAGGGTGGAAGGGAGTACAGATACAAAAGGAAGAAAGAGGGAACGGAAACAGAGAGAGTGGGAAGAAAACAAAGCAGTGGGGCAGGTGGCATGCCCAAGAAGCAAAAAGCCACCAACAAGACAAAACACAAGATACAACATGACAAATAAAGCTTAGTGTGACTTAGTGTGTGCCAGGCTGACCTCAGAGGGGAAGGTGGAGGCAAAGGGGACCGCACACTTCACAAGCTACAGTCCCCCATACCCCCACACCCGAACCCACCCATCCCACATGTATAACTCCTGAGAAGAGGTACTCTGGTGTGGCTGGCCCCCCCGCCAAATCAACGGCCGGGGTAGCCCTCACTAACCAAGCCCTCGCAACTTATAACTTATTCAACATGGGCAATAACTGAAACCCATATACAGAATAGTGCTAAACCAGAAAAATCTAAGAAAAACTGCCATGAGCCAAGGGCAAAATTACCGATCACAAAATTAAAAAAGCACTCAGACCTCCCATGTAGCCGCCGAAAGGCACCGCAGCCTGTGGCTCGCCATGCGGCCAAAAAAGGTCCAGGACCAGAACGGAGATATAAAGAACCCGCAGATACAGCATCATCCTGCGTCCTTAGAGGTGGCTGATCCCACCAGCGCCCATCTTTGTTGCAGCCGAGGGTAGGATGATTAGGGGGTTGAGAAACAACAAAGTCTGCCAGCGGCGGGCACTTCACTGCCGCCCAGAAGGCAGAGCTATTCGACGAAGGCGCCGTGCCACCACCACCTGAAGGCAAAAGGGAAAACCCCATGTGTAGGAAATTCCATGACTCAATAAAAACTCCGTGATGGGGCGCCAAGCCCTGCGGCGGCGAAGGGTAACTGGATCAAGATCTTGAAATAGCTGCAGTGCTAATGTAAGGGAAACAGGCCAAAAATAAGCTATAATGGGTAGTGGAACATCACACCCTAAGAAAGCTAAGGAGGGAGAGACCCCTCTAGAATATATGATGCACAATTTTAAAGCATTGTATGAGTTGCATCAGTATGGTGTAGAGCTGAATAAGGAGACGTTACAGATTATATGCACATTGGTTTGGCCCATATTAGTCCCCGAGTGGCCTGAGCAGGGGATCTGTGGACCCTGTGCTCATCCAGAGAGTGCATTCCCAAGTCACAGGAAAGTTTGGGCACCCAGAGCAGTATCCATATATAGATATATGGAGATATTGTGTTAGAGATAAAAGCCATTTTGTTATGTCAGCAGGGAAAGTAAAGGGTGAGAGAACACCCAATAAATGTGAAAATGCCCCTGTCCTAGTGGGACACCCGGAGGATGTTGATCCTCTCCCTCCGCCCTAACCGTCCTGCTACGCAGTGACCTGATGCGCATTGGATGTCGCGGTTGCACAGTTGGGGGCGGAGGCGCAGGCTGCTGCTATTCCCTTGTCTGCGCCTTCGGCTCCGGCTGCGGGTGGTGGAATGGGGGAGGCGGCGGGCAAACAGATCATCATCTCTGCCGATAAAATTGAAACCTCTGATGGGGCAGTGTACAGATTAGAAACCCCAAGACAGGGACCCTCCAGCGATACTGGCATAGACCCAAAAGCTGTGACCCGTGGTGACAACAATATCACTAAACCCCGTGTAGTGTACCAACATAACCCTGGTAAACTCCAGCTCCCGTTAAGGGCAGTGCCTGGCCCAATCACAGAGCCGGTCTCGGACCTATACAGTACACATACTCCCATTCACCACTACCGATTTGTTTAATTGGAAAACCCAGACCCCGCCATTTGCTGAGAAGCCCACAGTTATTACAAGTCTAATAGAGTCTATTATGGCGACACACAATCTCACTTGGGCTGATTGTCAGCAATTAATGATGACAATGTTTACGACAGAAGAAAGAGCCTGAATTAGTATTAATGCCCATAAACGGTTGTTAGCCCAGGCTATAGACGATAACCAAATCCGGAAGCCTGGGCAGAGTAACACTATCCCAAAACTGATACCCAGTGGCCGTACACTGAGGCGGGTATGGCCCATCTCCAGAGTTATCGGGCGGCAGTATTAATGGGAATAAAAGCAGGTGCAAAGAAACCTATAAATATGGGAAAAATAGCTGATGTAATACAAGAGCCAAAAGAGTCCCCGAGTGCTTTTCTAGAAAGATTGTTCAAAGCATTTAGATTGTATAGCCCTATTGACCCAGAAGCGGTAGAAAATCGCCGGTTGGTGAATTCAGCTTATGTGAGTCAAGCGCACAGCGACATACGTAACAAGATGCAGAAAATTGATGGTTTTCTGGGTAAAGGTTTTAGTGAATTAGTAGAAATTGCCAATAAAGTATATCATTTTAGAAGAGTCACGAAAACAGAGAGTGGGTACGGGCATGGTTGCCATGAATACAGGTAACCAGGGAGTATTCCAAAGTAATGATGGAAATAGGGGCTGAGGAAGAGGCAGAGGAAGAGGTGCTGGTAGACCCGATTTGGGTCGGAACCAATGCGCGTTCTGTAAGGCTGTAGGTCACTGGTGGAACAATTGCCCTAAATTACTGGAAAGAAATGGGGGAAACAGTGAAAATTCAGGGGATGGGGTGGCCCATGGCCAAGTGAATAACGGGAGGTACGAGAGAAATGAAAACAATGGGACTGGGTTTGTTGGTTTGGCGGGAACATCTTTTGAGGGGCAGAATGCATATAAGACACAGACCTGGGCCGATCCCACTCGGTAACAGCGAGCCCACGGTCACAGTGAGAGTGGGGAATAACGATGAAATTTTTATGGTTCACACTGGGGCAGAATATTCTGTTGTTACATAGCCGATTGCACCACCGGCGGGAGAAGAGGTTGATATCATGGGTGCGTCTGCCAAATACCCCTTCCTAGCTACCCGCAAATGTAGCTTGGGAGGGCACAATGTTGAACATCAGTTTTTGGATATGCCCAAATGTCCCATCCAACTCTTGGGGCGGGACATCCTCTGCAAATTGCAAGCCCAAATTATGTTTCTTCCCGGAGGTCACGCTAGATTAGACCCGCCCGAGAGTGGCAGCTCTGACCGGCAGCATGATCTGACCAAACCAGACGATCAACCCAGTAAAATTGCAGTAATTATCCCAAGAGAAGAAGAATGGCGTACAGCGATAACAGCGCCTGCAGGTCCGGACCCGCACGCACTACTACTGGGCAGAAGAAGGAACCCAGGAATACCGCCCAGTACAAGATCTCAGAGCAGTAAATGAAGCAACAGTAACTTTACACCCTGTCGTTCCCAACCCGTACAATTTATTGGCATTGATACCCAGAAATACAGAATATTACCCCGTGCTTGATTTAAAAGATGCTTTCTGTTGCATCCGTTTAGCCCCTGCAAGCCAGCCTCTATTTGCGTTTCAGTGGGAAGATTCCAAGACGGGTGCGCAGCATCAAATGACCTGGACACGCCTTCCCAAGGTCTCAAGAACTCGTCCACAATTTTTGGCTGCGCGCTCAGCCAGGACCTCCTGTCCTTCAACGCTCAGCCAGACAAAGTTGTATTATTGCAATATGTTGATGACTTATTGCTTGCCTCTCCTACAGAAAAAGACTGTATCTGCAACTAAAGCACTTCTGCAACTACTGTGCCAAGCAGGCTACAAGATTTCTAGAAAGAAGCACAAATTTGCAAACAAAGTGTAAAGTACTTAGGTTTTCAATTGACAGGTACCAAACGTGCACTGGGTCCAGAATGAAAGGAAGTGGTCTGCCGTATCCCCAAGCCCAAGACACGCAGACAAGTTTGTGAATTCCTAGGTGCTGCAGGATTCGGTCGCCTGTGGATCCCCAACTTTGCAGAAATTGCCAAACCACTGCATCAAGCAACCAAGGGGGGCGAGCAAGATCCATTCCTCTGGCAAGAAGAACAGACAGTAGCTTTTCTGAAACTAAAGACTCTGCTAATGGAAGCCCCAGCATTGGGCTTAACTGATCACACCAAAACTTTTCAGCTCTATGTGCATGAACATAACCACACTGCATCTGGTGTCCTGATCCAACAGCTAGGGTCATGGCCAAGGCCTGTGGCCTTCCGTTCCAAGCAACTGGACCCTGTGGCTTGCGGCCTACCCCCATGTCTGAGAGCAGTGGCTGCCACAGCAATGCTGATATCTGAAGTTGACTCTAGGACAATTTCTGCATGTCAAGGTCCCTCATGCTGTCAAAGCCCTGCTAGATGTCAAGGGCAGCTACTGGTTTAGTAACAGTAGAATGACTAAATACCAACCTATAATGTATGAAAATCCAAGTGTTCATATGGACCTCATTGCAACTTTGAATCCTGCTACATTACTACCTGACACTGAAGAAGACCCAAGTCATGAATGTCTTCAAGTCATGGAAGAAGTATTCAGCAGCAGACCAGATTTGAGAGACGTACCCCTAGACAAGTACGATCTACAGTTGTTCACAGATGGCAGTAGCTATGTTGAAGATGGCAAAAGGCAAGCCGGCTATGCAGTTGTCACGATGGAAAGTGTCCTGGAAGCAGAATCCTTGCCAGCGGGAACATCAGCATAGCTTGCAGAAATTATAGCCTTGACCAGATGTCTAGAACTGTCTGAAAAGAAACGTGTAAATATATACATTGATTCAAAATATGTTTTTATGACTGTCCATGCACACGGAGCCCTTTACAAAAGAAAGGGGGCGCTTGTCCTCATCTGGAAAACAAGTGAAATACTCCAAGCAAATTTTGAATCTTCTGGATGCAGCGTGGAGGCCTAGTGCTGTCAGCATAATGCACTGTCGTGGGCATCAGAAAGGTAATGAAGAAATCCCCAAAGGAAATAAAAAAGCAGATCTTGCCGCCAAAGCGGCTGCGAAGACAGGCTTCTGTGAAGTACAAATACTCGAACACCAATCTGCAAGCAAGCTGCTACCTTGTATGTCCAATTTAAGTCAAAACAAGATGCCTATCTCCGAGTTGCCAAATTTCAAATTCTGTATGAATAAGTGAAGATTCGCTCCAGATGCATCCTTTATTGAAGTCATACTGCACAGATGGAATTAGGATTATGATCTGCTTGAAACCCATCATAATTATATACAATGGCTTTTTCCAACGTCGTAACGAGGCAGAAACAAATGGGCATACCCTTTGACCCCTGAAGAAGCCATTCGAATGAAAAACACCTCACAAGTCCAGCAAAGGCTCCGCAGGGCCTACAAGATGATGCTGAACTTCTTTGGCGTAAAATTAGTGGGGGAGGATGGAGAAGACACAGAAGTTGAACGAACAGAAAATGTCTCCTACAGATTCGAGAACCTGAATTCTAACAGCCACAATAATTTGCGGATTACGGATATTTTCAAATGCCTGGGGGAACCGGGAGCTGAAAAATACCAAGCCCCGCTTGTGAAATTCTTCCTGAAAGAAACACTCATTGGAAAACGTCTGCCAAATGTGAAGGACAGCGTGCTGAATTATTTCCTGTTCACTGTGAAGAATCAACAAGAACGCCAAGACCTGATCTATTTTGCATGGACTCATTTTTACCCTCAAGATGAATTTAAATGGGGAGAGAAAGAAGAGCTGGAAACATACAAAACACCGTACTTCATTACGGCTCCACTATTGCCGGCTCCCCTAAGTGAATGGACACCTCTGTACTCAGAAAAAGAGAAGAAATGGTTATCTGAAGAACCAGGAAAATATGGAGAAGACGGATGGCTCCAGATGACAAGCAACCAGATTGTCCTCCCCGCAACATTGGCTCCAGAAATTGGCAGAGCATTCCATGCCAGTACCCATGGAGGAAGAGAAATGATGGAACAACAGTTGGAACCGCATTTCTACGTTCCTGGATTATCGGTCATCTGCAAGGCAATAGCTCAACAGTGTGTGACTTGTGCAAAGAACAACCCGAAGTCAGGTCCATCACAATCTCCAGGAATGCAACCTATTGGATTGTCCCCAATGGCATCATTACAAATTGACTTTACTGTACTACCACCTTGCAAAGGATATAAGTATCTGCTTGTAATGGTGTGCACCTTAACCGGATGGGTTGAGGCCTTCCCAACCTAGAACTGAAAAGACAGCAGAGGTAGTTAGGTGCCGCATGAGAGAAATTATTCCACAATATGGATTGCCACTCAAAATCGGGTCAGATAATGGCCCTGCTTTTATTCAGACTGTCTGCGACAACTCGCCCACCTGTTGGGCATTACCTGGAAGCTACACACCACCTACAGACCCCAGAGTTCCAGAAAAGTTGAAAGAATGAACAGAACTCTGAAGAGTCTAATGGCAAAATTGTGCCAAGAAATGAAACTGGGATGGTTAGAGGTGCTGCCGATAGTTTTGTTGCATATTAGATGCAGGCCAACCCCACAATTGAAATTAAGTCCGTACGAACTCCTGTTCGGACAGCCTACCCCTCTGATTAATGAGATAAGGGGGGACCTTCAGGCATTGGGTGAAACTAAGCTAAATGAACTGGTGTTGTTGTTGGGTTAGTCAATGCAGAAATTGAATACCTGGGTGGGTGATAAAACTTTGATTTACAAAAAGATTATTGAATTTCAATGACAATTTCAAACATAAAAGATAGCATATTTGCATTGTTCAGATATAAAATCCGGATTTTCAGATCGCGCAGTATCTGCCATTACATGACAATACATAGCAATTATAAAAGTATCAATGTAAAGCAAATGTAGAAATCTGAATTAGTGCCTAAAGAACTAAAAGTGAAAAGGGGGCTAAAGAAAGGAATCAATCAACCTGAGGATAGAAGGGGAGGGGGGGAAAATCGGTCATGTACAGTAGGCATAGGCGAATACCGAGGTGACTAAGTGTAGAATGCCTTAGATCCATTAGTCTCGGTGTGCATTCATTATGGCTCTAAAAGTGGAGGAAGACGAGATCAGAGTCCACCTGGACCAGATCGTGTAACCCGGACCGGTCCGCTGAGGTAAGTATCAAATGTTCTAGAGAATGGAGGTCTTCCATCTTAGACCGCCAAACTGACAGGGGTGGACAGATAATTTGTCTCCAATATAAAGGGATAACACTTTTGGCCACATTGAGAATTCGAATCAATACAGATTTTTTTTATGTTCAAGCGGATATCGCGGTGTGGTGAAGGAGCATCGACGCAGGGCAAAAAGATATTGGGGGTCAACAAAGTCAGAGGTAACCGCATGGATGGTCTTCCAGAAGGGTATAAGGATTGGACAGCTCCACCATATGTTAAGCATAGTACCTTTATCCCCGTTACATCTCCAGCACTTTGGGGGTATGGCAGGGAACATCTGGCTGATTTGCATGGGTACCCTATACCATAAAGTTAAAACCTTGTATGCTGCTTCCTGGACCCTGCTGGCCACGGAGCAATGGTGTGGGAGATCTAGAATTTTACCCCATTGGGATTCCGAAAGGGGCATATCTAACATCTCCCATCGTCCCATGAAAGGGGCCGATGTGTCTGCAGCCGCAGTTTGAAGCAGAGCGTAAATGTGTGAAATACCATGAGCCAAGGGGTCAGGCAGCATGCAGTGGTGTACAAATCTGGTAAATTGTCTAGTGAGTTTGTGTTGTTGCGGGATTGCTCGTAGGTAATGGCACAATTGACTGTATTTAAAACAGGTAAAAAGGGTGGTGATCCAGTTGTGTACAATTCCCTTAATGGTATAAACCCTGTAGTGCGCAGTAAGTGATGTACTCTCGGGATCTCCGTTGGGAATAAGGTGCAGAAGGTCCGTGCTTGCAACCCCAAGGAGAAATCTAGATTGTGTACAATTGGTAACAGGGGAGATGGGGAAGTGGAGAGGGAGAAGGTCTTGGAGGCAAGATGCCAAATGGCCATGGTGGCCAGCGTATAAGGGGATGTGATGGAATGGTGTTTGTCCTGGGAGCAGGGAGCCATGGTAAGGTGGCCAGGGGTACCCTTAGTGAGTTTTGTTCCGTGTCTTTCCATTTCTTCCTGACCCCTGGTTTTGACCAATCTAGAATACGTAGCAGATGACTTGCTATATGGTAGCATCGGAAATCAGGTACCACTAAACCTCCCTGTGATTTCTGTCTGGTGAGTATGTCAAAGCGTAGCCTGGGGGTTTTACTTTTCCAGATGTATTTGATTAAGGCTGATTTAAGAGTTGCAAACATTTTTCTGGGCAAACGAATGGGTATTGTTTGAAAGAGGTATAGTAAACGTGGGAGGAGATTCATTTTAATGATGGCCACTCGCGCTAACCATGATATATGTGCATAGTTCCATTTGGAGAGGTCCCCTTGTAATGTGTCTAGGAGTGGTGCAAAGTTGTCTCTGCAATTCTCCGTGGGATCCGCATTTAGCCAAATCCCTAAGTACTTTATTTTCGTGAGTGAGATTGAAAATGGGAAGTGTCGAAGAGTTAGTGGGGTGCATGTGTCTACCGTAGAAACACTCAGGATATGGGATTTGCCAAAATTAATTTTTAGGTTGGATAGGGCCCCGTATTCCCTAAAGGCTGACAAAATGCATGGCAAGGACACTCTCCGGTTTGTCACGAAGAAGAGCAAGTCGTCAGCGCATGCTGCAATTTTGTGTTGTGACGTGCCTATAGTGGATCCCTTGATGTCTGGGTTATGTCTGACGGTGGAGAGAAAGGGCTCCAGGGACAAAAAAAAAGCAATGGGGACAAGGGGCAGCCCTGTCTGGTGCCGTTATGTATTTTAAAAGACTCAGAGTAGACCCCATTCACACAAAGCCGGGCCGAGGGATCCGCATACAAGGCCTGGACCCAGGTATGCATATTCGGGCCCAGCCCTATGTGCGCAAGTGAGGCAAACAGAAAGTCCCAATTGACCCTATCAAAGGCCTTCTCCGAGTAAGTAGATAAAAGAAGGAAATCCTCACCCGAAGATTGGCCTCGATGAATCAGCTGCAAAGCCCTCATAGAAACATAGAAAAATGTCGGCAGATAAGAACCTTTCGGCCCATCTAGTCTGCCCAATTACATGGATACTTTACCTGGATTTATCTTTTGTTTAGGATAGCCTTATGCCTATCCCATGCCTGCTTAAATTCAATTACTGTTTTGGCCTCTACCACTTCAACTGGAAGGCTGTTCCATGTATCCACCACCCTCTCAGTAAAATAATGCTTCCTCATGTTACTTTTAAACCTTTGCCCCTGTAATCGAAGACTTTGTCCTCTTGTTTTGCTATTTTGTTTCCTTTTAAATATACTCCCTTCCTCTACCCTGTGGATTCCCTTTACGCATTTAAATGTTTCTATCATATCTCCTCTGTCTCGTCTTTTTTCCAAGCTGTACATGTTAAGATCATTAAGCCTTTCCTGGTAACTTTTCTCCTTCAAGCCGTACACCATTTTAGTAGCCCTTCTCTGAACTCTCTCTACGATGTCTATATCCTTCTGGAGATACGGTCTCCAGTACTGCACACAGTACTCCAAGTGAGGTCTCACCAATGCTCTGTACAGTGGCATGAGCACTTCCCTTTTCCTACTGCTAATACCTCTCCCTACACAACCAAGCATTCTGCTAGCATTTCCTGTTGCTCTATTACATTGACTACTTACCGTTAGATCCTCTGAAATAATAACCCCTAAATCCCTTTCCTCAGATGTTGAGGTTAGGACTGTATCAAATATTCTATATTCAGCCCTTGGGTTTTTACGTCCCAGGTGCATTAGCTTGCATGTATCCACATTAAAACTCAATTGCCACAGCTCCGAACATTTTTTTAGTTTACCTAAATCATTTGTCTGATCCCTTGAGGAACGTCAACCATGATGCAAATCTTTGCGTCATCAGCAAAAAGACGTACTTTTCCATTAATACCTTCTGCAATATCACTAATAAAAATATTAAAGAGAATGGGTCCAAGTACTGACCCCTGAGGTACCCCACTGGTAACAAGACCTTGCGCCGAATAAACTCCATTTACCACAACCCTCTGTTGCCTGTCACTCAGCCACTGCCTAATCCATTCAACAATATTGGAATCCAAGCTCAAAGATTGCAATTTATTGATAAGCCTTCTATGCGGAACAGTATCAAAAGCCTTACTGAAATCTAAATAAGCAATGTCTACTGCACCACCTGTGTCTATTATTTTTGTTACCCAATCAAAAAAATCAATAAGATTAGTTTGTCATGATCTCCCTGAGGTAAACCCATGTTGTTTCTGATCCTTTAACCCTTTCGCTGCTGAGGCTTTTCCCGCCCCTGTGCTGAGGTCATTTTTACTGGTTTTGCTCATCATGTTTAAACGTGTTTTGAAGGCTTATTTTAGTATATGACCCAGACATATTATATATTGTTCTTTCCGTCAGACTCGGCAGATTCATAATATGTCATTATTATATGTATACGTCATGACCTGTCTGTATATTATAACAAAAAATGCAATAAAATATGATTTTTCAATAATTTACAATGTGTAAAGTGTTTTTTTTTCACATTTTAACATGCGAGCAATTGCGGTTATATTTTGTATGGGGTGCGCTCGTTAAAAAAATTAGAGATGGGGTCTCGTTACATTTTTTTTGGGGAAAATTACACGATTTTTAACAAACGCACCGCATACAAAAATCGTTAGTGCAGCATCATTGTTCACATTATAATTGAAATGGGAACAATATTGCTGCATTAACAAACCAAAAAAACGAAAAAAACTTATGTTTTTTTTTATAATTTTTTTAAATAATTTTTTATTTTTATTTTTAATATATATATATTTTTTTACAAACTTTTTCACTTTCGTGTTTGGTATCATTGGAACGGCCATGCTCTGGCCGATCCAACAATACCAAACTTTAACCCCTAGCTGCCACGGATCGGGAGATAGGGAGTTCCAATGAACTCCCTATCTCCACCATTGGTGGCAGCTAGGGGTTAACTCCAGGACTGGCGTCATCGTGCTATGCACGATGACGCCAGTCCTCAGGGGGAGTTCCCGGAGGCTTGGCCGACATCCAAGATGTCGGCCAGCTCCGGGAAAGGATCACGAACCGGCACTTTTCAGCGCCGATTCGTGATCCGGCTCCCCAGGGGTTAATGCCAGGTACCATTTGGAAAGGCAGGCTGTGCCCTTCCAAATGGTGCCTGGGTTAACCCCCGCAACGCCGCCGATCGGGAGGGAGAGAGGTCCGAAGGACCTCCCCCCCTCCCTTTCAGGCGCCTCCTCCGCACATGCGAGGGGGACCCCTGAATTAGGTGTCATCGCGCCCCCGCGATGACACCTAATTAGCCCGGCGGCGGTTCGAGGATGTCAGCCCGCACCGGAGGGGCCAGCGATCGGCCAGAACCGGCCGAACGCTGACCCCAAAGGCTGGACGCGCTCAGCGCGTCCACCGCATCGAAGTGGTTAATCTATGTGTTTTTAGATGTTCAACAATCCTTTCCTTTAACATGGTTTCCATTAATTTCCCCACTCATGACGTAAGACTAACTGGCCTATAGTTCCCCGATTCCTCCCTACTACCCTTCTTGTAAATGGGCACAACATTTGCTAATTTCCAGTCTTCTGGGACGACTCCCATTAACAGATTTATTTAACCAATCCTTGCTAACGGTTTTGCGATTACATCACTGAGCTCTTTTAATAATTTAGGGTGGATCCCATCAGGCCCCATTGACTTGTCTTTACTTTACACGGCTGCTGTAAAACCTCCTCCTCTGTAAACTCATATGTAAATGTCTCTTTAGTGTTCTCTCCTAACTGAGGTCCCTTTCCTTCCTTTTCTTCTGCAAAGACTGAACAAAAATATTCATTGAGGCAGTCAGCGAGACTTTTATCCTCTTCTACATACCTTCCTTCCTTTGTTTTTAATCTAACTAATCTTTATTCTTTTCTCGTTTATGTATCTAAAAAATGTTTTGTCCCCCTTTTTTACTGACAGAGCTATTTTCTCTTCTGCGTGTGCTTTGGAAGCTCTTATAAATTGCTTTGCCTCTTTCTGCCTAATCTTACAGGTTTAAAGAAAGGATGGGGTGATCCTGGATGGGCGCTGCACTTTGTAGTTTCCCTGTCTGGGGAAATGGAAATATATGTGCTTGAGTGTTTTTATGTACTCTAGCTAGGGATAACACATGGGATGTTGTATGCTGCACTTGCCGCTTTAGATACACTTCCAAAGTTATGCAAGTGTTCTGAATACGCTTACTCGGAGTAAATGCAATTTATAACACGTATTATACAGAGTAAATGCAATTTATATGACACGTATTATTCATACAGGGTACATAGACTGTGCATCAAATCGAAATTGATAGGTGCGTTGTCGCTCTCACACTGGATTCGGTGTGAAGCACATGGAAAGAATATGGAAAATGTAGTATATCATAGGGTTATATCTATCCACCACTAGAGGGCGCATGTTGTAGGTATTATCTGTGTTCCTGTTCATTGTAAATAAAGTTTCGACATCACATGGTAGAGTTCTAAGGCAGCGTGCGGACGCTGTGTGCAGCTCCTGTAAATAAAGAATAAGAACCTTCCACAGCCTGTCTCTGCTTTCAAAGATATGGAGATATCACATTGGCGACGAGGGTAAACAGGTTGTACTGTGGAACGTGGATGTGCAGTTGCAAGGTCTGCAGCAGCAGAAAGAAAAAAAAAAAAAATAAGACACAGAAGAAACTACAAGGACGTGAATTGCTGAGACAGAATGGCTGCTCTTGTGGGAACAGTGAGCCCCTTTGACTGTGAGTTGCAATCGTGGGACGAATATATTGAAGTGTTGGACTATTTCTTTCAAGCTAATGAGATTACTGATGCCGGTAAGAGGAAAGCAGTGTTATTAAGCGGGGTCGGCGCGTCAACTTATAGTTTGCTGAGAAGTTTGCTGTGTCCTATGACGCCAGCAGAGAAAACATATCAGGAACTTGTCGTCGTGCTCAAAGCCCATTATAATCCAAAACCAAGTGAAATTGTGCAGAGATATAAATTTAATTCACGCACACGGCATACTGGCGAGAAGGTGGCTGATTATGTGGCGGAGTTGAAAAAGTTAGCACAGTATTGTGAATACGGGCCTACACTACCACAAATGCTGCGGGACAGGCTGGTGTGTGGAGTAAATGACGACAGGAGCAGCAGAGACGGCTGTTGTCAGAAGTGGATTTAACCTTTGAAAAGGCTCTTACTATGTGTCTGGCGATGGAGTCGGCTGACAGAAATATAAAAGATCTCCAAGGCTTCTCTGGGGATGAAGAATCACAGTCTCAAAGGTCTCATCAGGGACAATCGGTGGTGCATAATGTGGGTGCAGTGGATAAGAGGGGGTGGAAGACGGACTATGAGTGTTTCAGGTGCAAAGGGAATCATGCACCCACGAATGCAAATTTATAAATGAACTGTGCCACCACTGTCAGAAACGTGGACACATCAAGCGGGCGTGCAAATCCAAGCACGTGATGCAGAGTCACAAAACCCCATTTCAAAGGACTGAGGGGGGAGAGGAAAGGAAAGGAGAAGGCTGGGAGGTCGCATTTAGTGAAAAAGAAGACGTTAGTGAGACAGAAGATGCAGGTGACATAACACACGATATACAGTGTCTCACATAAAATGCCTAAAGTGGCTCCTATTCTACAGAAGTTAAAGGTGAATGGCATGAACATCGAATTTGAGGTGGACACAGGTTGTGGCATTACAATTATTAGCAAAAAGCAATACTCTAAGCTATGGAAAAACCGACATACCAGAGTGGGAACCATGCAACCTGACATTAAAAACATATACAGGTGAGAAGATGCTGGTGTTAGGTCAGGTTATAGGAACAGTGCAGAGTCAGATGGACAACAAGAAACTTACTATGGTAGTGGTTGAAGGGGCCGGGCCAAATTTATTGGGACGAAACTGGCTGAAAGACTTAAGAGTGTTGCCACAACTGGTGAATACAGTAACAGCCAGTCCATGCTACATTTGGCTGACCTGCTAGATCGATATGCTGAGGTGTTCAAAGATGAGCTAGGTCAGCTGAAAGGCACCACGGCCAAAATTCATGTGAACTCAGAGGCCCAGCCATGATTCTATAAGCCACGACGGATACCTTTTGCTGTCAAACCTCTGGTGGAGGCAGAACTGCAGAGACTGGTAGATGAGAAAATTATAGAACCAGTACAATTTTCGGAATGGGCAGCTCCCATAGTACCGGTGAGGAAGCCGGATGGTTCAATCCGCATCTGTGGAGATTACAAACTCACAGTAAACCGAGCATCCAGTGTGGAACAATATCCTATTCCTAAAGTGGAAGACTTATTTGCTCAGTTGGCGGGCGGCAACAAATTCTCCAAACTGGATATGAGTCATGCGTATCAGCAGATCGTGCTGGATGAAAGCGCCAAAAAGTATGTGACTGTTAATACACACAAAGGACTGTATACTTATGGTAGTTTGCCGTTTGGAGTGGCGTCGAGTCCAGCCATTTTCCAGCGCACTATGGAGGGCATCCTAAAAACATGCCGCACGTCACAGTCTACTTAGATGACATTTTAGTTACTGGGGTCAGCGAGGACGATCATTTAAGAAATCTGGAGGAGGTCTTGTCTCGGCTAAAACAAAGTGGCCTGAGACTGAAAAGGAGCAAGTGCAAGTTCCTGGGAACAGAAGTGGTTTTTCTGGGTCACAAGATCAGTGCTGCGGGTGTGCAGCCAGTCGCAGAAAAGGTCCAGGCCATACAAGAGGCACCCACACCGCGGTCTGTGAGTGAACTAAAGGCTTACTTAGGCCTATTGAACTATTACCACAAATTCTTACCGAGCCTGTCCACGTTACTGGCACCGCTGCTGCATGCACTATTGAGGAAAGAGACTAAATGGACCTGGAGTGGTGAGCAAAAAGAGGCCTTTGAAAAGTCCAAAAATCTTCTCCAGTCGGATGCCTTGTTGGTACATTATGATGTCAACAAACCTATTATCCTGGCTTGTGACGCTTCACCTTATGGTGTGGGTGCTGTGTTGTCGCACAGGATGGGGGATGGATCTGAACGGCCAATAGGGTTCGTCTCACGTACACTGAATGCAGCTGAGAAAAATTATTCTCAAATTGAGAAGGAGGGCCTTGCGGTGATATTTGGGGTGAAGAAGTTTCACACATACTTGTATGGGAGACAATTCACCATTGTTACAGATCATAAACCACTGATCTCATTATTTAATGAACTGAAGGAGGTTCCACAAATGGCCTCGCCACGCATTCAAAGATGGGCTGTGACATTATGTGGATATGAGTACTCCATCGTGTACAAAGCAGGCAAGGATCATCAAAATGCTGATGGCTTGAGCCGGTTGCCAGTCGCGGAAACAGGGGTAGAGACGCCTGCGGAGGAAGAGAGAGTACTTCTATTGGAAGAAAATGGCGTACCATTGGTTAAAGCCGACCAGGTGAGGAAATGGACAGATAAAGATACCGTTTTAGCACGGGTTAGAGAGTTCGTCCTCAGAGGATGGCCAAAAAGAGTGGAGAAATCAGTGTTTGGAGCTTATGTGAAAAGGAAGGAGGAACTTAGTGTGGAGGCAGGTTGTGTCTTGTGGGGTGCCCGTGTGGTCATTCCACCCCCAGGTCGCACAGACCTACTGAAGCACTTACACACGACTCACCCAGGAATAATCAGGATGAAGGGGCTGGCGCGGAGCTATATGTGGTGGCCGAAGATGGATGCCGATATAGAAGCAATGGTAAAAACTTGCACCATGTGCCAAGAAAATAGAAATTCTCCCCAGTGTGCACCTTTACATCCTTGGGAAGTACCAAACCTTCCATGGAGAAGACTTCACATTGATTATGCGGGCCCGTGGATGGGCAAGATGTTTTTGATTTTGGTGGATGCTTACTCTAAATGGATAGAGGCGTACCCGTTAAGTAAATCCACCTCCGCAGTGACTATTCAATGCCTCAGACAGAGCTTTAGCCAGCATGGAATTCCCGAAATGGTGGTGTCGGACAATGGCACCAGTTTTACGAGTATGGAGTTTCAAGAATTCATGGCTCGAAATGGTATTAAGCACGTGACCACAGCGCCTTACCATGCAGCGTCCAATGGACTGGCCGAAAGGGCGGTGCAGACATTTAAAGGGCTGATAAAAAAAAAGTTCAGGAGATTCCATTGAGGTCAAGATGGCCAGAGCGTTGTTTAGTTACAGGATAACTCCTCAGTCCACGACTGGAAAATCACCTGCAGAGCTCTTGTGTGGGAGGAAATTGCGTTCCACGTTGGATCTCATACATCCGGATTTTAAAGGCCAGGTGCAAGAAAAGCAGGTGAAGCAAAAACTTTATCATGATCAACATGCCAAGGAGAGACATCTGCGGGAAGGTGACAAAGTATACACTAGAAATTTTGGTGTGGGACCTTCCTGGATTCCGGGGACTGTTCAGACGCAGACAGGTCCTGTGTCATGCACTGTTGCACTTGGAAATGGCCAGATTGTGCGTCGTCACATAGATCAGGTGAGAAATAGACATGTTGCATATCCAGAGGATCTACAGAGTTTGGCGGAACCATTAACGCAAGATATGGAGATTTTGGCTCCCCTTTCCGGTGTTGTACTTGCAGAAGCCGGGGAAGAGGGACAGATGGAGGGGGAGCTTGTCACAGAGAAATCATCAGAGACTGCTCATGTGGAGGGGGAGCAAGAATTACGGCGATCCACCAGAACAAAGAAAGCACCAACTTATCTACAGGATTATACTTAGCTTAGTAGTGAGTTCCCAGCCACAGGACAAGAATGCGTCCTGGAACTCACTGGGACGGAGGTAGTCTACCCAAAGTCTCAAGTTTAGTGGGAGTTTTTCTGTGCCTAGGGTCATGTGGGTGGTATTGTTGAAACTAGTGTTATCAGAGGGAAGGGGATGTAGTATATCATAGGGTTATATCTATCCACCACTAGAGGGCGCATGTTGTAGGTATTATCTGTGTTCCTGTTCATTGTAAATAAAGTTTCGACATCACATGGTAGAGTTCTAAGGCAGCGTGCGGACGCTGTGTGCAGCTCCTGTAAATAAAGAATAAGAACCTTCCACAGCCTGTCTCTGCTTTCAAAGATATGGAGATATCACAGAAAATAAAATGAAAAGAAAAAAGCATGGATATAACTTGTTTTGAATGTCAGTGGAAATAAATCGTTTGATAATTCTCAGTCTCTGTTGGTGCCTCTACTAATTATGAGAGACTGTAAACAAGGTTTTGTGTTTCGCCCCGCGTCTGGAAAGAAGTACATTCATTCCTTGTCCTCTGTTGCCACCTTGTGTGTGGTCAAAAAGGTGGTATCCAGATATGAATAAGGAAATGGAAAGGGGGGAGTTTAACTCTCTTCTTTCTTCTGCTTGAGCGGAACCTTAAGGAAAAGGGGTAGAAACACCAGATGGTGCTTTATCGTTGGAGTAATATGATGTAAGATAGACACGTGGTACACTCACATGGTCCTGAGCCGGTGTAATAACCACGCTCACTCGGTAATGCCCTCTAGCCCGTAAAGGCGGCCAGATTCCCTTCTTTCCTGCTGCTGTTCGGTTCCTTGCCTCGGGTCCTTATTACCTCTGTTGGCTGGAGTCCTTGCGGGTGTTGAGCTGGATCCTGCCTGTGGAGGGATAAACCGGGCTTCCAAAGGAATCAGGACGCAGGGTATTGGAAAAAAGGGTTTTTTAATGAACAAAATAAAAATAACAGTATAATAAAACAAGTCTAACAACTTGGTAAAAAAAAGGTCTGATAGGGGGGTCCAGGACGCGTTTCGCCAATACAGTGTGGCCTCTTCAGGCTTTATCCCTCCACCAGGCAGGATCCAGCTACAACACCCGCAAGGACTCCAGCCCAACAGAGGTAATAAGGAACCCGAGGCAAGGAACCGAACAGCAGCAGGAAAGAAGGGAATCTGGCCGCCTTTATGGGCTAGAAGGGCATTACCGAGTGAGCGTGGTTATTACACCGGCTCAGGACCATGTGAGTGTACCACGTGTCTATCTTACATCATATTACTCCAACGATAAAGCACCATCTGGTGTTTCTACCCCTTTTCCTTAAGGTTCCGCTCAAGCAGAAGAAAGAAGAGAGTCAAACTCCCCCCTTTCCATTTCCTTTATCATATCTGGATACCACCTTTTGACCACAAGGTGGCAACAGAGGACAAGGAATGAATGTACTTCTTCCAGACGCGGGGCGAAACACAAAACCTTGTTTACAGTGCTTCTCATAATTAGTAGGAGGCACAACAGAGACTGAGAATTATCAAACGATTTTATTTCCACTGACATTCAAAACAAGTTATATCCCATGCTTTTTTCTTTTCATTTTATTTTCCATATTCTTTCCATGTGCTTCACACCGAATCCAGTGTGAGAGCGACAACGCACCTATCAATTTCGATTTGATGCACAGTCTATGTACCCTGTATGAATAATACGTGTCATATAAATTGCATTTACTCTGTATAATACGTGTTATAAATTGCATTTACTCCGAGTAAGCGTATTCAGAACACTTGCATAACTTTGGAAGTGTATCTAAAGCGGCAAGTGCAGCATACAACATCCCATGTGTTATCCCTAGCTAGAGTACATAAAAACACTCAAGCACATATATTTCCATTTCCCCAGACAGGGAAACTACAAAGTGCAGCGCCCATCCAGGATCACCCCATCCTTTCTTTACATATATCCAGGTAGACCTAGGCACTACCATTGTATCCTAGGAAGGCAGCAGCACAATACCCCATCCGTTTTAATCCCAGAGACAGGCGCCGACTGTAGAACACCCAAACTTTCTCTAATCTTACAGGTTTGCCTATCTTCTTCACGCAGAGTTTTTTTAGAATTATTGAATGCTGTCTTTTTGTTCTTCACTATTTTGTGAATTAAATCCAATATGGCCTCTTTACGGGTCGGCTCCTCAACTACTTGTGTTAGAGATAATCCAGTAGGAGTTTAGAATATTTGTACTCCTGGTGCACCCAGCTGTTTTGGTTTTCCAGTTCACATCAAAGATTAAAGTCTCCCATGATAATAACTTCCCCCTTCATTGCCATTTTGGCTATTTCCTCAAACAGCAGATTATCTAGCTCTTCTACTTGTCCAGGGGGTCTGTAGATCACACCTACACGAGCTACTGTATGATTGCCAAATGTTAGCATAACCCAAACTGACTATGTTCACCTCGCTCACTTTTATTTGGTTCGTTTTTATGTTGTTTTTCACATACAGGGCCACTCCTCCTCCATTCCTACCTTCTCTGTCTTTTCTATATAAAGAGTACCCCGGTATTGTTATGTCCCAGTTATTTTTCTCACTGAACCATGTCTCAGTAACCGCCACTAAATCTACTTTTTCAGCTGCCATCATTGCCTCCAGTTCATTGATTTTATTGATTAAACTGCGAGCATCTATAGACACGACTCTGAGCTTGTCATTTTTTTCCCCGCATGTTGCTTACACCCTCCGATTTAGTTTTGGGGGACAATTGGGCAGATTGTTTTTTACCCTTTTGTCCCCCCCCCTCCTAGTTTAAATATTCCTTTGTGAAACCTTTGAACTTCTCACTGAGAACATATGTTCCCCTATGAGTAAGATGCAAACCATCTTTTTTATACAGTTCCTTTCTGCTCCAATTAGAGCTATCATGGGACACAAAGCCAAATCCTTGCTCCCGAAACCATTCCTGAAGCCACAAATTAAATTTCCTATTGCGCATCTGCCTATCCTGAATGTTATGCACAGGCAAAACCTCAGAGAATGACACAGTGGACGCAATCTGCTGTATTTCACCTCCAAGAACACAAAAAATCTTCCTTAATCTCAGAAACTTCATTGCTAGCCAAGTCATTTGTCCCTAGATGGACTAGAACATCCACTTCCCCTTGCTGCTTTGCTTGTTTGACAATATTGAGAATACGTCTCTTGTCTCTACGAGCAGTAGCCCCAGGAAGACATCTCACCAAACCACTACTCTCCAGCTCAACACCTCTTATGATAGAATCACCCAGCAACAATTGCCTTCTTTCAAGTCCCACCTTTTCCTTTTTGTCCTTGGTTGCAGTCCTGCATACCTTAGGCATAGTGGATGGTGGTTCCTCAACTATGGTGTCTGAGCCTACATCCGTTTTACCACTACACTCTGAAAGTGCCTCAAAAGAATTAAGAAGAGCCACAGATTGTGGGACATGCCTTCTATCCACAACCTCTAAGTCTACCAGATCCTACATTAGTCCATCTGCCGCTCCTAGGAGGCCTCTGTGGCAGTGGCTTTGTAACAGTCATAGCCTGAGTTTGTCTAACAGATAATTTACAAATCTCAGACTTCAAACAGCTAATTTCCTGCTGCAATAAAGAGAACTGCCTACATATCAGGCACACTCCAAACCTCCAAAAATTGGATCTAAAAACAAATGCATGACAGCTCTTACACTGGACCAAGCCTGCCATTATAAAAGAATGGATTTAAAACCAGCAAATCTTACCTTTTTGTAGGTTTTCTACCTCCTGTCAAACCTCAGACTACCTCCAGAGTATCTCCAGAAGATATCCTCTAAGTGTTCACTTTAAAGGCTGCACTTAGAAGGCTTAACAAGCTCAATTAGCAAGCTAATATCCCCAACCTTTATATAGTCACCTAAGTACACCTCCCCCAGCAAGGAGTTGACAAGCTAAACATGTAGCAAATACCACCCAATTGATTCCAATTGTATGCTAATCAGTATGAAAATGAGTCACCAGCCTAACCTAATTTACTCACCAGGCCTAATTTAAAACCTTAAGATGAATAGAAAAGATCTGTTTGAAACAAAAATCAAAATCACTCACCAGAAGATCTCCAAGTGCTCACTTTGAAGGCTTCACTTAGAAGGTTTGACAAGCTCAATTAGCAAGCTAATATCCCCAACCTTTATATAGTCACCTAAGTACACCTCCCCCAGCAAGGGGGAGTACACCTCCCCCAGCAACCATCATATCTTCCGACACGAAACAACTATTGCAATTGATGAATGATTTTGTCTTCCCCCCACAAGCATGGCTCTGCAGCTTTGATGTGGAAGCATTGTATAGTGCCATCCCTCACACACAAGGCTGCAAACATAAATATGGCTTTAAGTGATTCTGGGGAACTTAGCAGTCAAACAGTGACCTTTGTCCTGGATATATTAAACTTTATCCTCAAGCACAATTATTTTACATTTAATCAGAAGTTTTATCATCAGATACAGGGGACTACGATGGGCACTACTTGTGCTCCAGCATACGCTAATGTTTACCTTGGTATCTGGGAAAAATATACAGTGTTTTTTTAATCAAATCCTTTCCGCTCTAAAATTTTACTTTGGAGAAGATTCATAGATGACATTTTTCTAGTCTGGGGAGGAACTGAGGAAGAGTTCCTCGAGTTGGCAGGTTTTCTTAACCAGAATGAGTTAAATCTGAAGTTCACCTATGAAATCCATAATAACCAATTCAATTTCCTAGACGTAACCATTAACAATAGTCAAGGACAAGCTGATACCACCCTGTATAGGAAAAAAACAGCACCTAATAACCTACTCAATTGGACAAGTTTTCATCCTATACCCCTGAAAAGAGGTATACCATATGGACAATATCTCAGATTAAAGCGAATTTGCTCCTCTGATGATGAATATGAAAACAAAGCTAAGATACTGAGGGCCAATTTTAAGGAGAAAGGTTATCCTAATAGGGTGATTAAAAAAGCATACCAAAAAGCGGCACTGAGTACCAGGGGTGCATTATTACAAGATATATCAAAGGATAATCCCCCGATGATACGATGTATAGGAAATTTTGACATTGGAATTCAAATGGTGAAGGATATCATGGAGCGATATTGGCCCCTTCTGACCCTTGGCTCCTCACCTCAAGGAATCTGTGGGGGCACACGCAGCAATAACATTCAGACGCTGCAGGAACTTAAAAGATACTCTGGTTTCAAGCCATTATAAACCCCTGACTGGAACCAAAGGTTGGCTCATGAACAACCTTAAGGGCACATATGCCTGTGGGAGATGCAAGAGTTGTGCACACATTTTGAAAGAATCCAAAACCATTCATGATACTAGAAATGAAACTGTATATACCATCCGTTCCTTTTTTAATTGTAACACAGCCGGCTTAGTATATTTGCTCATCTGCGGCTGTGGGAAAAAGTATATTGGTAAAACTTTTCGCCCCTTTAAATTAAGAATTAGGGAGCACATTAGATAAGTTAATGGTCCTCTAGACACACCGGTTGCTAGACATGTGAGACTCTGTCAAAAAGGCGAAACCAGACATGTGGCAGATTAGACCTGTATTTCTATCTATATAAGGGTCTGAATATATGTGTCTATCTGCCGGTTCATACATATCTCCTCTCCTCCATATAGAGTTATATTCATATTTGTGTCTGACCATTTGGTAAGTGTATCCTTGAGTTCACAGCTGAAATGTAATCAAAATGTTTAGCTTTCTCCCTTGGGGGGGGAGGATATAACACGTAGCTGTAAAAAGGGAATTTCTTTGTACACTAACATAGAAAATCACACCTTGGCAGCCAGGTCGGCCCCAAGAGAGTTGGACCCTATCTTCAAAGACAGGAAGCACATCCTTGATCTCTAAGGGGGGTCTAGAGGGAAGAGGGACGCCTTTAGGCAATTAAAGATTAACGACGAAGTGCACTGGGCATGCTCCAGAGATGGGCACTCTGGGAATTGTAGGCAAAGGCTCTGCCAGTTAGGAGGCTGGACGTAGAAAAAGGCAGCCCTATATATATTCTGAATCAAGCATGGCTCAGGGCTGATCACTTGGGGTACCTTCTAAAGAGGATTGATCGGTCCATGTTCCTATCTCTAGACTCCAGGAGGCCATGGAGGAATAGTTCTTCGTAAGTAACGCTCTATGGTTAAACCTTTTTCTTTTTATTGCTGTGTAGTGTGTAAGTAATTAATTGATTTATTCTAGTTATAATTTTTTTATGTAACAAAGCACTGTGATTCTTCTATCATAAATAAACAGAAAAATATTTAAGTTTTGACTCTGGCTGATGAAATCCACGCTAACTAAGAGATCGGGAGTATTGCTATTTGCCTTAAGCTCGGTTATATATACGAAATTGCGTGTTGCGGTCGTCAGGAAATGGCAGGGAATTGTGGGATCCGTAGTCACTGTCCGCGTCTAGGATAGTGCGGCTGCTAAGCCCTGCGTCTCCTGTTGCGACGCGCGTAGTGTCCGTGAGGACTGGTGGCAGCGTTACTAATAGAATAAGAAAGTGAGCTCTGGGATTGTGAGAGACGTAGTTAGTACGCGCTTCAGGAGAAGACTTGTACTGCGTTGTAATCCTGGGATCAGTATATCGCGCTCTACGTGCCTGTTGTGAGAGAAAGTGTGGCCGGGACGGGTAGAGAAGTGCGCGTAATTATCTGGGTCTAGGATAGATAGATAGTGCGCGGCTTAACCCGGCGTCTTTGCGCAGCAGCGCGCGTAGTGGGTTGTGACAAGACATATTAGGTTTTGCGGTGTTGATTTAGTCAAACAACATCAGAGGAAAGGGGATTATGATCTAATGTTGAGACGCAGGGAATGTTTTTGGATTTATACTTTGCACACCTTGGCTCCAGAAGATTTGAATGAGGGCTTTACATACACCTCTTACATCTGAATCTAATCCATATGTGGACAACCCCTAAGGGACATCCAATTTTTTAGGCATACTCTTTATATCACTAAATCATCTTTATTCATCAATGTCTCTTTTTACAGAACCCAAAGAATACTACCTCTCACCAGAATACAAACACGCAGGTTTCTGGAGTCACTTATATAAATGGCTCTTATAGAGACTGGTTTAATGTTTTGTATGGTCAGATTTTTTATCCATGTCCTCTGTCAATTAAGCGTCTTATACATCTAGATAGGCACCGAGTGGGCAGCTAACGTTTGTCTATTATGGCAACATGAACCGGCGATAGCTGAACTACTGTTTACCCACGTGACTCAAGGAGGTGTTAACTGATAGGTTTAGAGGTATCACGTGGTTTATGCCGGCTCATGATGCGGAAGCGTCTACACATTAGCGGACAATTAAGTTTTGGTCACTACAGGTGAGCTATGCTAAAACCTTGAGGACTTTGGATATAAAATAGAGAGTATTCAGAGGTCATAGTTACGCTCTGGATGAAGCCACTCGTTGTTAGTGGCGAAACGCGCGTCAGCGGTTGCCATTGATGTCGTTCCTCTGTTTTTAACAGTTCCTAAGCACTTTTGAAACTGTTATAACTGGTGCTATCACCAACCTAAGTGTTTCTAGCTATTGGTGCTAGCTTGTGATATACTAATTGATTTACCATTTGAGCTATCCTATGGTGGTATCTGGCGTTTGGCAGTGATGTTATTATACAACCTGTTTAATTTTTGTGACGGATTCCAGCAAACCTATTATCCATCTAATTGTTGAACAGTTGTTGGTATCGCCTGTCTTGTTGCTAATGTGGCTAATTTTATGTTGATATTGGTGGCATGATTTATCCTTAGCCGCTTGGGCTACTTCTTGCAACAATCACAGAATATTCAATCTGGTTTGTCCAAAACTATGCCGAATTATGCTATTCATTGGGTTGATGCGCAGTGCATATTTAGATTTTGTGTGTAACCTTATCTGGTACCAGTTAATACATATTTTATTAGCCAATTTTGTATTAATTATTCTAATTGTGCTAATTACTTATCTCTAGCAATCTGTCAGTATTGTGGAATCCTACTTTGTGCACAGGAATTTTTGTGGATAAATTAGAAGTTAGAACAAGACTACTCGGTTGTGCTGACCAATTACAACTATTCACCAATTGCCAATATTGGGCTAATGCCAAAATCCAAATCTATCATCAAGGAGCTCTATCATTACTCTTGTGGGTGCAATAATCGGCACATCTAAGTCGTTAACCCACAAGCTTATTTAGCACCATTAATCATGCACTAGTTGTATGTCCCAGTAGGGACGTATTTGGTTCTTTTGCTTCAATTAATATATTTATATATGTAATACTAAGCAATGAACAGGGGTTATACTAACTCCAGGATTCCCATTTATGTTCCACATAATGGAATAATAAACAGTACACCAAGTGCTTTATTTTTATGATTTTTTTTTTTTTGCCATATATTCATATTGAGAATTATCTAATAAAGTTATATGTTATTGTATGTCTGTAACTTGAAACCAGCACGAGTGGTGTAAACCAGCTAATATAGCTGTGACGTACTTGCCACAATTTTTTTCGTTTTCCCAAGCATAATTCATCGTTTTATATGACTGAATCGGATTATCCATTATGTTCTGCACCTTGACCGGCTCGCCGTGCCCCCGGTCCGACACTGCGGATCGCTTCAGGCGACGACGGCGTTGCTGCCAATCCTGATCTGGATTTTTAATCCTACTGACATCCATGCTCCTGTCGGGGGCTCCGCCTTCTGAGGTGACAAAGATACCTGCACCGAGGCCGGACTCTCGATCCACAAGCACTTCCCTGACTATGCTTTTTTCTAACCTCACCTGCCGAGTAGTACCATGGAATACTCTCGTTGAAAACGTTACCTGCATCGAGGTTGAGCCCTTGTTCCTTACTTATCGGATCCTGATTTTTTACACGCTTCCTCGCCTCTTCGGTCGAACCATGCGACGGTGCACTCCGGAGGGGTCGAACTGGACAGCAGGATGATAATAATAACCTTGAACTGGCATGGTGTGGTTATACGCCACCAGTGCCACACGTTTTTATACAGGACACGCACTAATGGCCTTTGAACTGCTTCGGACACCTCTCGACAGTAATGACAGCTCGGTAATGGTATTGTATTAATGCACTCGCTTAATGCCATTTATCCCCTTTGTAGGTTGAGCACCCCTTGCCTTTCATTGAGGCGAGGCATTCATTGCTGCTTGTTGATTTAATGTTCCTAACCTGTCCGCCGCTGGGCGTTGGGATTGCACCGGGGCACGGGGCGATTAAATCCGGTCCTTCTCCCCATGATCCCCTTACTCGCACGATATTTTAGGCATGCCGCACATTACATTCTATATAGTTTACAGCATTCCAAGGTTAATCTCCGTTTGAGTCATTATTCGCACAACTAACTCTGATTTTTACTCTTTCAATTCGGTGTTCCCCACGGGTGGGAATACACAAGCCTCTGAGGTAGTTATCACCTTAGCGCTATAGTCCGCGGTGAGGTGATCGACGACCCCCCCCTTACCGAGGTGCAGTGACACCGTAGTGTTCTGGCCCGTGTCCCTGGCGACAGCCGGTTCACGGATTGCCAGTGGGCACTGTCACTCCTACCTCTCCGTTGTAAATAGGTTTTTGTTTCATTCCAGACTTTCCTCCCACCTCCTCCCCACTCCCCATTACTTTCCTTTGACCCCCGGTACAGTACTCATATCATCCGCCCCTCATAACTAGGCTATCATGTTTCTCCCACAGGATCTCTCGATCATGTCCATAAATGCAAGAGGGCTTAATTTACCTGAAAAACGCTCTCGGGCATTGCGCGATTTTAGGAGCTGCAAGGCGTCAGTAGTATTCATACAAGAAACTCGCTTCAGGGGAGACGCTCACCCCAAATTGACTGATTCACACTTCCCGGTTGGGTTTTACAGTAACCATACCACTTCAAAATCCAAAAGGTATGGCTTTATTATTTCATAAATGCATTCCCTTTACAAGCACGGCGTCCCTGACGGAGAGAGGGGAGACTACTGGTAGTTAAAGGACACATAGCCAATACATTGTATACGTTCGCTAACCTTTACGCCCCGAATAAAGCCCAACACCGCTTTATCACCCCCAGCCTCCGCAGGGTAATGGATTTTGCGGAAGGCACCCTAATTTTAGGGAGGGACTTCAATGTCCCCTTGGCTCTGCTAGTTGATACGTCCAAGGGCACCACCTCTCACCCTTTACACATATTGAGATCCATCTGCAAGACACTACACTCTTCTCGTTTGGTGGATTGCTGGAGGGCACAACATCCAGAAGAGAGAGACTACACGTTCTTCTCTCAAGCTCAGCAGTCCTACTCTCGTCTAGACTACTTTTTTTTGCAACACTACCATCTACACACACTGAAAACAGCATCCATTTGCACTGCAACCTGGTCTGATCACGCCCCAATCCAAATCACCCTCACGTCCCCGCTATACCGCCCCGCCTCCTTCTCCTGGAGCTTAAATGACTCCTTTTTGGCTAAACAATCCCTTATGGAAGACAGCGAACAGGTGCTTGAGACCTATTTCGCTGAAAACGTCACCCTGGACACATCCGCCCCTGTAATTTGGGAAGCGCACAAATGCATAATTAGGGGCCACTACATAAAGAAAGGGGCAGAATTTAAGAAACAACGATCCACACAGATTAGTGATCTGGTACTTCAAATCTCAGACACTGAACGCTTACACAAACAGGACGCTGACCCAGCACACCTGACCAAGCTCACGACCCAGCGACGCTCAATGGCTTGTGTGAAGCCTTCTAAGTGAAGCCTTCAAAGTGAGCACTTGGAGATCTTCTGGTGAGTGATTTTGATTTTGTTTCAAACAGATCTTTTCTATTCATTTTAAGGTTTTAAATTAGGCCTGGTGAGTAAATTAGGTTAGGCTGGTGACTCATTTTCTTACTGATTAGCATAGAATTGGAATCAGTTATGTGCTATTTGCTCAGAGGTTAAGCTTGTCCACACCTTGCTGGGGGAGGTGTACTTAGGTGACTATATAAAGCTTGGGGATATTAGCTTGTCTAATAAGAGCTTGTGTGAAGCCTTCTAAGTGAAGCCTTCAAAGTGAGCACTTGGAGATCTTCTGGAGATACTCTGGAGGTAGTCTGAGGTTAGACAGGAGGTAGAAAACCTACAAAAAGGTAAGATTTGCTGGTTTTAAATCCATTCTTTTATAATGGCAGGCTTGGTCCAGTGTAAGAGCTGTCATGCATTTGTTTTTAGATCCAATTTTTGGAGGTTTGGAGTGTGTCTGATATGTAGGCAGCTCTCTTTATTGCAGCAGGAAATTGCCTGTTTGAAGTCTGAGATTTGTAAATTATCTGTTAGACAAACTCAGGCTATGGCTATGACTGTTACAAAGCCACTGCCACAGAGGCCTCCTAGGAGCGGCAGATGGACTACTGTAGGATCTGGTAGACTTAGAGGTTGTGGATAGAAGGCATGTCCCACAGTCTGTGGCTCTTCTTAATTCTTTTGAGGCACTTTCAGAGTGTAGTGGTGAGACGGAATATAGAAAAGACAGAGAAGGTAGGAAAGGAGGAGGAGTGGCCCTGTATGTGAAAAACAACATAAAAACGAACCAAATAAAAGTGAGCGAGGTGAACATAGTCAGTTTGGGTTATGCTAACATTTGGCAATCATACAGTAGCTCGTGTAGGTGTGATCTATAGACCCCCTGGACAAGTAGAAGAGCTAGATAATCTGCTGGTTGAGGAAATAGCCAAAATGGGGGAAGTTATTATCATGGGGGACTTTAATCTTCCTGATGTGAACTGGAAAACCAAAATATCTGGGTGCACCAGGAGTACAAATATTCTAAACTCCTTACTGGGATTATCTCTAACACAAGTAGTTGAGGAGCCGACCCGTAAAGAGGCCATATTGGATTTAATACTCACAAATGGAGGTTTGGTATCGGACGTTGTTGTAGGTGAAAATTTGGGATCTAGTGATCACCAGTCAGTGTGGTTTAATATAAGAACAGGGATGGAGCCGCACCACACAAAAACAAAAGTTTTAGACTTTAAAAAAAAACAGATTTTTCTAAAATGAGATTTTGTGTGAAAGAGTCATTATCAGACTGGAGGAGTTTAAAGGGAGTCCAGGAGAAATGGGATTATTTAAAGGAAGCATTATTGAAGGCCACAGGAAATTGCATTCGGCTTGTTAGCAAAAACAAAAAAGGGAAGAAACCACTGTGGTACTCTGCAGAAGTGGCCAAAATAGTGAAGAACAAAAAGATAGCATTCAATAATTATAAAAAAAACTCTGCGTGAAGAAGATAGGCAAACCTATAAAATTAGGCAGAAAGAGGCAAACCAATTTATAAGAGCTTCCAAAGCACACGCAGAAGAGAAAATAGCTCAGTCAGTAAAAAAGGGGAACAAAACATTTTTTAGATACATAAACGAGAAAAGAAAAGTAAAACAAGGATTAGTTAGATTAAAAACAAAGGAAGGAAGGTATGTAGAAGAGGATAAAAGTCTCGCTGACTGCCTCAATGAATATTTTTGTTCAGTCTTTGCAGAAGAAAAGGAAGGAAAGGGACCTCAGTTAGGAGGAAACACTAACGAGACATTTACATATGAGTTTACAGAGGAGGAGGTTCTACAGCAGCTGTCTAAAGTAAAGACAAATAAGTCAATGGGGCCTGATAGGATCCACCCTAAATTATTAAAAGAGCTCAGTGATGTGATAGCAAAACCGTTAACAAGGATTGGTTAAATAAATCTGTTAACGGGAGTCGTCCCAGAAGACTGGAAATTAGCAAATGTTGTGCCCATTTACAAGAAGGGTAGTAGGGAGGAATCGGGGAACTATAGGCCAGTTAGTCTTACGTCAGTAGTGGGGAAATTAATGGGAACTATGTTAAAGGAAAGGATTGTTGAACATCTAAAAACACATAGATTACAGGATCAGAACCAGCATGGGTTTACCTCAGGGAGATCATGCCAAACTAATCTTATTGATTTTTTTGATTGGGTAACAAAAATAATAGACACAGGTGGTGCAGTAGACATTGCTTATTTAGATTTCAGTAAGGCTTTTGATACTGTTCCGCATAGAAGGCTTATCAATAAATTGCAATCTTTGATCTTGGATTCCAATATTGTTGAATGGATTAGGCAGTGGCTGAGTGACAGACAACAGAGGGTTGTGGTAAATTGAGTTTATTTGGCGCAAGGTCTTGTTACCAGTGGGGTACCTCAGGGGTCAGTACTTGGACCCATTCTCTTTAATATTTTTATTAGTGATATTGCAGAAGGTATTAATGGAAAAGTATGTCTTTTTGCTGATGACACAAAGATTTGCAACAGGGTTGACGTTCCTGGAGGGATCAGCCAAATGACAAATGATTTAGGTAAACTAAAAAAATGGTCGGAGTTGTGGCAATTGAGTTTTAATGTGGATAAGTGCAAGATAATGCACCTGGGACGTAAAAACCCAAGGGCTGAATATAGAATATTTGATACAGTCCTAACCTCAACATCTGAGGAAAGGGATTTAGGGGTCATTATTTCAGAGGATCTATGGGTAAGTAGTCAATGTAATAGAGCAGCAGGAAATGCTAGCAGAATGCTTGGTTGTGTAGGGAGAGGTATTAGCAGTAGGAAAAGGGAAGTGCTCATGCCACTGTACAGAGCATTGGTGAGACCTCACTTGGAGTACTGTGTGCAGTACTGGAGACCGTATCTCCAGAAGGATATAGACATCTTAGAGAGAGTTCAGAGAAGGGCTACTAAAATGGTGTACGGCTTGAAGGAGAAAAGTTACCAGGAAAGGCTTAATGATCTTAACATGTACAGCTTGGAAAAAAGACGAGACAGGGGAGATATGATAGAAACATTTAAATACGTAAAGGGAATCCACAAGGTAGAGGAAGGGAGTATATTTAAAAGGAAACAAAATAGCAAAACAAGAGGACATAGTCTTAGATTAGAGGGGCAAAGGTTTAAAAGTAACATCAGGAAGCATGATTTTACTGAGAGGGTGGTGGATACATGGAACAGTCTTCCAGTAGAAGTGGTAGAGGCCAAAACAGTAATTGAATTTAAGCAAGCATGGGATAGGCATAAGGCTATCCTAAACAAAAGATAAATCCAGGTAAAGTATCCATGTAATTGGGCAGACTAGATGGGCCGTAAGGTTCTTATCTGCTGACATTTCTCTATGTTTCTATGTTTTCTATGTTTGTTTCTTGACAAGACCTTGCAGAATCTGGTCTAGATACTTGCTGCAGTTTTGTGTCAGATTCCCAATGCCAGAGACAATTGGCCGACCAGGTGGAGACGTAAGACTTTTATGCACCTTAGGAAGCGCATAGAATGTTGAAATCATTGGTTTAGTCGTCTTAAGGAATTTGTATTCCTCATCTGTGATGACCCCTTTCATATGTCCCCGATCAAGAATGACCAATAGTTAATCTATAAATTTATTTGTAGGGTCTTGTGGTAACCTGATATAGATCTTGTTGTCATTTAGTAGGTCATAGACCATTTTTTCATATTGATCCCGTGTCATGATCACCACATTCCCCCCTTTATCTGAGGGTTTGATAACCACATCTTCCATCCCTATCAGTTCATTTAGGGCTCTCCTTTCTCCAATTGATAAATTGTCCTGGTCTTTACTATACTCAAATTCGAGTTTCTCTATGTCTTGGCAAACAAGTTTTCTGAAGAGTTCTTGATTGTCATACTCTTTTATTGAGGGAGTAAAACTCGTTTTCGGTTTACAAGTTGTCAAAGGAAAACACATTTTCTGACCTTCACTTTCGCTTAAAAGTTGTACCAAAGTTTCCAGGCACTCAAATTCTCTGACTTCCCAACCCTGTGATTTGGCTTGCCTTTCCTTTTTAATTGTGTGAAATTTCTTTAGAGCGAGTTTTCGAATGAATAAATTGATATCTTTAGCCCAATTGAAAACATTAAATTTAGGTACAAAAGAAAGTCCTTTTGAGAGAACGCTCACTTGATCTTTTGTGAGGAGTTTCTCAGTCATATTCATTATTTGCAAGTTTGAATTTAGTAATTGCTTCTCCTTAGTCTCCCTCTCCTTCCTCCTCTCCCCGACCCGTCTGTCTCCTTAGGGTCTCCTCCTCTAAAAAAGGGGATGCAAAAGATATTCCCTTTTTAAGGATACTTCTGGGGTGAGAGGGGGTCTCCTCTAGAGTATCGTTCTCTGTCTCAGAGAATTCAAATTCACTCGTTGAACCATTTGTACCATTGGTCCAAGTCTGTTTCCTCGATCTCCTAAAAATTGTTCCCTCTTTATAATCTTTAAGATCTCTAAGGAATTTCTTATGTTTTCTAAATTTGATTTCGGATTCATTTCTTTCTAGCTTGACTTTTAGTTTGGCCTCAAATTGTAAATACATAGGATCTTTTTTACTAATCTGGACTTTATCAACCAATTCTTCAATCTTTTTATTAGTGTCTACAAGAGTCAATATTTCATATTTCTGAATAATCGCCATAAATTTATTAGAACATTCAACAGCTGCAGTTTCCCATTCCTGAACAAAACCTTCATGCGTTATATGGGATGCTGGAATATTAGTCACTCATAGGCCCCTAGGGACCATCTCTTTTTTGCAATAATTTTCTAGAGGCAAAATTTCCCAGGATGATCTCATCTGTAGATGTAAAAATTTAGTGAGTTCATTAAATTGCCCTGTGAGAGATTCATCTCTTGGAATTCTGTCTGTAAAGGTCTCAGAAAAAAACAATTCAGCATCACTCCCCCATGTAGGTTTTTCTTTCATTAGAGCTATAAATCCTGACATATTGATTAATTAGGACAACCCCCCAATATAAAATTGAAAAATAGACTCCTTGGTACTAAAACCTTTGTATATTATGAAAAAAGAAAGTTTGTCACTAGGACAATGGAGTCACAGCCAGCACGTTTAAGGATTAAACCTATATTGTAATCACAAGAAAAATGAAAAAAAATTTGTCGCAAGTACGTCACAGCTATATTAGCTGGCTTACACCACTCGTGCTGGTTTCACGTTACTGACATACAATAACATAACTTTATTAGATAATTCTAAATATGAATATACGGCAAAAAAAAAAAATCATAAAAATAAAGCACTTGGTGTACTGTTTATTATTCCATTATGTGGAACATAAATGGGAATCCTGGAGTTAGTATAACCCCTGTTCATTGCTTAGTATTACATATATAAATATATTAATTGAAGCAAAAGAACCAAATACGTCCCTACTGGGACACACAACCAGTGTATGATTAATGGTGCTAAATAAGCTTGTGGGTTAACGACTTAGATGTGCCGATTATTGCACCCACAAGAGTAATGATAGAGCTCCTTGGTGATAGATTATATCAAGCTTATTTAGCACCATTAATCATACACTGGTTGTGTGTCCCAGTAGGGACGTATTTGGTTCTTTTGCTTCAATTAATATATTTATATATGTAATACTAAGCAATGAACAGGGGTTATACTAACTCCAGGATTCCCATTTATGTTCCACTATAATGGAATAATAAACAGTACACCAAGTGCTTTATTTTTATGATTTTATTTTTTTTCCCGTATATTCATATTTAGAATTATCTAATAAAGTTATATGTTATTGTATGTCTGTAACTTGAAACCAGCACGAGTGGTGTAAGCCAGCTAATATAGCTGTGACGTACTTGCCACAATTTTTTTCATTTTTCTTGTGATTACAATATAGGTTTAGTCCTTAAACGTGCTGGCTGTGACTCCATTGTCCTAGTGACAAACTTTTTCAAAATTATGCTTGGGAACCCGAACGTCTCCCAGCGTGGGCATGTTGCCGCTGTGGTCGAGGTGGTAGGGGTCTATGTTGTAAGAGTCGTGAATCAGTGGAGTACACTTGCAATGGGTCAGGCCAAGGAAGGGTCAATGCAGGCAATCGTTCATCTAGCAGCGTGGTCATATCATCCATGGAGTTAATCAAATAAGGGCCTTGAGGCGTGTGCACCAAACAGACCCGTGGGTATATGCCAGCGGTACCTCAGGTGTTGGGCTTGCAACAGACTTGTTAGAGGTTTAAGAGCTCTCCGGTACGCTAAGGTTGCCGGTGAGAGATCCGGGAACAATTGAAGCGGGGAGCCTTCGTAGGAAATCTGATTAACCGCTCTGGCTTTTGTTAGAATGTCCTCTTTGAGTCCATAGTTCGCTAGGCAACATATCACGTCCCTCAGAGGTGCTCCCGGAGGGTCTTTCGGCCGTAGGGCCCTATTAGCGTGGACAAATTCATTAGGTGATGTGGCGTCACGTTCCAACACAGAATTAAAAATTACCGTTAATGCCTCACGGAGATGCGGTTGTGTATCCTCGCCCTCCGGGAGTCCTCTCAGGCGTAAATTATTGCGTCTCCCACGGTTGTCTAAGTCCATAATGTGTAGGGCCATGCTGCGCATCTGAGTCTGCTGAGCATCTACCTTCACCGCGATCTTAGCGTGTGCAGTGCGGGATCGATCACAGTCTCCTTCCAAAGTCTCGACCCGTGCAGTAAGGCCCTGAATATCTGTTCTCACATGTTGTAATTCCGTCAGGATCGATTGCCGAAGCTCTGCATTAGCCTGGAGTAGGTCAGTTCGTGTGGGGAGATTTTTCAGCAAGTAGGCCCAATCTGGAGCCTCTGGATCTGCCGATCTGGCATCCGACATGGCCGTTGAGGGCGCCCGGGATAACAGTGTAGGAGAGATCGGGGATTCGGCCTGGTCTGGTGGAACACTTCCGGTTTCAGCGGCTGGGATCAAAAATCGGCAGAGATGGTGTCTCCGGTAGTTTTTTCCCCTCCTGCGTCTGAGCGCCTATCCCCTTGCTGGCTTTCCCCATGTCGCCCAAAAATAGAGTTTAGCTGGCGTTATGAGCTGAATCTCCTCAGAGCCTCCGCACTAAGCAGCCATGTCCGACGGCAGCCAAACCATGCCCCGGGTGATAATCTACCTCATTTCTTGTATCCCCTTTGCATAAGTACTGCCCAGGTGATTCAGTGTAGGTGAAAGAGTGGAAAGTTGACCCTCTAGGGCCAAAGTGGAGAGGTCCTTACCCTGTTCTATTATCCACTCCTACAGCAGTGAAAGTTGCCGAGGTGGTTCCGTGGATACACCATACAAGAATAAAGATAGCTGCAGCTGCTCCGGAGCCATTGTGGAAAGTTGCCTCTACCGAGTCCGGTCCACTCAAGCTGAAATTGACAACAGCTGTAGTTGCATCCGTCTGAAAGATCAGCAATGGGTGTATTGACGGCCATAATAATGCCTGACCACCCGCCAACGATGGAAGAGCGGGAAGCCCAAAGGGGAGCCCATGGAGATATGTTTCTTACGAAGAGAGGGAGGTGGGAATTGCTCAATAAGGCCGTTAAGAATGGAATACAGGCCTCTTTTATTTTTGTGCGATTTTACTGTTTTTATTGTTTCTAATGACTTATTTGACTCTTTTTATCAAATCAATCCAGCGACAAGGCAACACTGAAAGGGCAAATGTCTCATATCCTGTAAAAAAATGGGAGGAAGAAGCAAGCGTGATTTGGGACCCGTGTCCTTCCCAAAAGACCATTTGTTGATAAAGTTCAAGTATGCTTATGCTCAAAAGTCGGGACAGACCACGTGCTGGGTATATAGCAGATTGCACCCAGAGACAATTTATATCCCATTTGCTGCAGTCCCAGTGGATTATCAGGCTTTTCTGAACTCTTTTGGGAACATCACAACTGAACCATTAAATGACAGCTGGAACAAGCTGGACACCTCCCTGAGTACCCACTAACTGGTCCCGTGTCCCCTCCTGATTTTTGTTTTGAGATAGGGAGGGAAAAAGAGGTAGCAGAAATTTAAAATAACCCATGCATGCCAGTTCAGCCAGTATAATTTAACAGCTAATTATTCCCATACACCCAGATCAAATCTAGGATGGATCATTGCAACTCA
This sequence comes from Leptobrachium leishanense, assembly GCA_009667805.1. Lineage (NCBI taxonomy): Eukaryota > Metazoa > Chordata > Amphibia > Anura > Megophryidae > Leptobrachium > Leptobrachium leishanense. The sequence goes on along the minus strand of CM019065.1, from coordinate 259,816,813 downwards.
AGCCGATAAAACCCAACCAAAGAGATTTCTCAGTATTAACAAGAACCCAAATTCACAAAATGTTAGGTATTTTACATTTCAATTGCTCAAACTGATGATAGAGATTTTCAATGGTGAAAACTATATGGCACCGTTTCTAATGGAATGGGAGTTACTCCAGTGGCGCAAGAGAAATAGGTATACGTTAATACAGTATACAGGAAAATATACAGGAAAAAGTTCTGTATAGATATAAGGTGGGGAAGAGTTTCAGATTCTGGAAAAAACAATTAATCCCAACCAGAAAAGCACAGTCTAAAAACAGACCATTGATAAAGTGCTATCTTAGGTGAACACTAGGAAAGTGCAAATGCAATCAGAAGTGCATATAGTGCAAAATAGCAGCTAAATGTTGTGCTCGTCAAAAAGCGTACTGTGAAAGGTGCAGCAGTTTCAAAATAAAGTGAATCTTAAAAATTCATAAAAACACTTCATAAAAACACACATACCGTTTCTAATGACTGGAGAGTTCCACATATGCTGTGGGAAAGTATGTTATAAATGGATACCTCCATATCTCACAGGTATGTATTACCTGGCTAAATTAGTATATACAGATATATGTACTATACAGAGAGTACAAGGAGACGACACATCACCAGACACTACATTGCACCCTAGGTATCCCCTAGTTTTTGACAGAGAAAAACGGGAACCATTTTCAAAGGGAGATCATGCATGAGCATGGTTTCCAGCATGGACTGGCTATGGAATAGAATTGATGAAAAGGTTAAATAATTACTCTGTATTGAAATTTTAAATATTACAAGTAAAGATATCCAACTGTTGAATTTAGAATTACATGAGATCCGAAAGATGCAAATGGTACAAAATATGGCATTGGAACAGATTAGTGCAGCACTAAATGGGTTATGTGAAATGACAATGCATCATGAATGTTGTACTTTTATCCGAAACTCAACTGAATAGGTTCCCGATTATTACCAGGTAATTCAGGACCACCAGGAGAAGGTGTCACAATTGCAGAACAAGGCTAGGAAGATAGCAGCAGAAGGCTGGAATCCTTTTTGAGGATTCGGGTCTTTTGGAGATTGGTTTGGATCCATCCCGGGTTTTATTTCTCGAGTTTGTGATGATCATTGTGGTACTAGTGGTTGGGATCATACTTTATCGGATAGGATTATGTCTGTGGCCCTTATGTAAGAAGGCTCTAACTCCCACAAAGAAGATACCACTAGTAATCACTCCTGATTTGTTCCCAATGAAGGAGTCACCTCAAGGGTACCAGGTCTTTGAGAATAAAATGATTCAGAGTGTAGTGGCTAAGGGTCTCAAGGAAGGAGAACCTGAGACCTAGCCATGTAAGGGAAACAGGCCAAAAAAAGCCGCCATGATGGTTTGTAGCGGCCATCTTGAACAAGACTTTGGTTCATATAAATGTACATAGCGAATATTATCTGAATTAGACGAGTTTGCATAGATTTTCTGGAATTCTTAAAACTAACAGGCAGAGCAATTAAACTAACGAGATCTGGGCAGAAACAAGCAGGGGTGTCAGGATGCAGATTTAGATACATCAAGGTCAGAGTGCTAGGGACAAGAACAAAGATGTATAGAAGACCAGCTGCACGCTTATCAGTAAACATAATAAACAAGTTCTAGGGAGGTAGACAGAGACAGGATCTGTGTTAAAGCTGCCAATTTACTGCCAGTTTGTGGAATGTCTTTGTATTCAGCAAGGGGAAGGTACAAACCCACGTGGGGTGGGCAAGTGTCGCCCGTGGGTGGGCTACTGGGATGTACCTGTTTATCTATGCATGTATAAAATGTTATGTTCATGTGTTCACGTCACTCAGTCTTTGCGATTCAATCCTGGCTGAGAGTTGACGTCAAATAAAGTATGCCTTTCCTGAAGCGACTCGTGTCCGAATAGTCGTTGTCTGCACTGGGCCGACCTTTCGCCTGACAGAACTGAGTGGATTCCGGTAATATTTTGTCCTCATAATCCAACTGGAGGTTACGCGCTGCTTGAAGAATTATTTTTTTCGCCGTGAAATAGTGCATACGAAAAATTACGTCCCTCGGGATAGATGTTGAGAGATTAGGAGGCCGTTGTGCCCTGTGGATCCTGTCCAGCAGTAAATGGGATTCTTGTATGCCTGGAACAATGCGATGTAGAATACCCTGCACCGTCAGGTTCAGATCTTTGGAGGGCACAGATTCAGGCAGACCTCGCAGTCTGATATTATTCCTCCGCGATCGGTTAGAGAGGTCTTCTAATTTATATTCCAGAAAAGCTACTCTTGTGGTCAAATCTCTAGTCTCTTCTGCCAATACATTATGGGCCTGTGTAAGTTCTGCGGCCTGGTCCTCCAGCTCAGTCCTGCAAGCACCAAGTGAGTCTAATTTATCCCGCAGCTCTGTCCCGAATTTCACCACCTCACCTGCAAAAAAGGTCGGGCATTTGGGACATTTAAAAAAAAAAAAGGCGTTCGACATCAGCTTTAGAGGTCGGAATCTCTGGATCATCAGGCATTGGGGATCCACCATCTGGGGAATGCGCGCCGTCCTGGGCGCCATCTTGAAAGGCCTCTCCTGGTTCCATGCCGGAGGAAAGTGCAGCGCCACAGATGGGTCTAACGGCTTCCTTTTTTTCAGCGGTTTTGGTCCCGGCATGCTGGGGAAGTGTTCAGAGGTGGTCTGAGGCGGAATAAGTGGCTCAGGGGTGCATCGAGATTAGGGTCCGGGCACTCAGTACACCGGAGCTGCAAGCTCACGCAGCCATCTTGGTTCGGTGCTAGCTCCGCCCACAGAAGACTGCTTTTAACACTCTTAGCAAACACTATGAATATCTTGTGATGCCTTTTGGCTTGTGCTATGCTCCCACAGTGTTTCAAGATTTGATCAATGATACTCTGAGAATATTTGCATGTGTTTGTAATTGTTTACCTTTACGATATCCTGATATATTCCCCTGATATTGAGACCCATCATGATCATGTTTGAACAGTGTTGAAAAAATTGTTGGAAAACGGCTTGAACTGTAAGTTCGAAAAATGTTTATTCGACATTACTACTGTACACTTTTTTTTGTAAATATATGTTTTATTGTTTTAAATTTTTGAAGAGGCATATTAGAAACAAACTGTAAGCAAAATCATCAGCACGCAGGCTGGGTGTAAAATAAACAGGTAAAGCAAATAATCCCTGTGTGATCCAGGTAATGCAAAGTAATAAGATACATCTATTGTCTCATCACAAAAGTGGATCAGGGGCTGGGGAAGGGATCATTATCTGTAAACTTAACAAGATGTGGAGATATGAGTATAGAGGTATCAAGTTAGGCGAGGAAGCGGGAAGGGAAATGGGAGAGAGGGCAGGGTCCTACGGGAAGCAACGGTAGGGGTGGCTACGGGCATGTGGTGCATGGAGTTGTAAGAGACAGCCTATGAAAATTGAAGCATGGGAGGAGAAGACGATGTTCAGGCACATGATATCAGTGCTCGAAATAATGACCCTCCTGACTGAAGGATCCAACTGCTCCAAATCGGAGTGAAATGGGAGGTCAGACCATTCATGGAATAATACAATTGCTCGACTTTGTGAAGGTCTTTCATTCTGGAGAGCCAGAGCTGCATGGGAGGTCATGACCTACATTTCCAATACAGGGGTGTCATAGAACTGACATAGTGCTCCCGTGTCAGACCCCAAGACTTTTATTCCCATGGCGAAAACCCCAAAAGACACAGACATTTGCCTTGGGAAAGACCTTATGTTCATTTATATTGTGTGGTTTTAAATGTATTGTACATTGCTTGGTTTTAGTTTTAAATATACTTTTATTTCTTTATGTAAATGTGAACTAAGATGTGTTTTGAAGGTTCTTTCGTATAGAATGTAAAATAGGTTTGAGTAATTTGTGATTATGCAAAAGGAATTTCTCTTTGTTTATCTTTTATCTGTTTACATGTTTGAGAGGTTGAGAGTCACCATTGTCTCAGCTACCCACTATCTGATTCCCTTTACAATGCGTTATGTAAAATCACTGTGTGTGGTCACTGTGGTGTCAAGACTTCATCTGCATAAAGCCAGTGGACCCAAGTGAAGCCTGAAGTGGACCTGAAGGAAGCCTGCAGTGGTCTTGGAACCAACCAATCAGAACTTTTGGGGTGGGCGGGAAGTTTGAATGTGCATTGCTGTATTTTGTATAAATATCTCTGTGAAACCTTCCATAAATAGAGAGAGATTCCTGTTTGAACATACAGCTTGTCTGGTGTCTGCTTCAGGGTACCCACTCTCACCCTCAGAAGGCACAGAGCGGCCTTCTGGAAATTCAAAGAGACTCCAGGGTAGAGAATCAGAAGCAGGTGGGCACCCAGTAACCAGGCTGACCACAACGAGGGGATGTCTGGAGAGACAGGACAGGTAGAAAGAGAGGGGTTTCCGTCACAAGGGGTATCAAGCTCTTGGCAACATTTAGGCTGCGGAGACTGGCAGATTTTTTGCAGCCTGACATTGCGTATTGCACGTGATGGAGCAGCATAGGGGCAAGGAGAAAGTCGGTGGGGGTCAAGAAACATTTGAATGATTTTATGTATCCACTCCCAGTACGGACGAATAATCGGGCATGACCACCAGATATGTAGGGCAGAACAAGGACTTGCGTTGCAACGCCAGCAAGCATCGGACGCATCTGTGAAGGCATGGCAAAGCTGCTGGGGGGTCCTATACCACAGAGACAACAGTTTATACGTCGTTTCCTGCACTTTCGTAGACACCGATCAGTGGTGGGTGAGGTCATAAATTTTTTGCCATTGAGAATCTGTAAGAGATCTCTAAAGCCTTCTCCCATTGGCACATGAACCGGGGTGGCTGGGTTCTGCTGGAGCGTTGGAGCAGAGTGTTGGAGAAGAGCGTACAGGAAAGACAACCCATGAGGCAGTAAGTCTGCCTTCATGCAATGTGTTTCAAATTCCGTCAGGGGCGAACCAAGTTTGGTCGTTGAGGTGTTGAGATCCCTAAGTATTTAATACGATCCTCCACCCATTTATCTGAAAGGCTGGGTTGTAGCGACTGAGGCATCGCAGGAGACAGGGAGACGTTTAGGAGGAATGATTCAAATACGTACCTTAGTTAATATGCATTAGTTTGAAAAGTGTGTTCTAATACAGATGGGCTATGGTACCCCCTTCCCCCTCCCTTTTTATAGCACGTGATCCTGTTAGGAATATTGATTTGAAGAAGACCGCATCCTGTAAAGTGAGGATCTTTTGTTATATCGTTACGAGGATAGGAAAAGTGTGCGAAAGTTGTAAGCTAGAAAAAAACGTCTCTAAACCATATATGGTAATAATAAGTGACTGTGTGCTGACTGTGTTGATCAAATTCTGACGTGGAAATATATCTGTTTACTGATTGGCTAGAATTGTGTTTGAATTCTAATAAATAGTAGACATGTGCACAGCACAAAATTTCGTTTTGAACTAATGGATTAGTCCTAAAACACAATTTATTTAGTTGCTAAAGAAATTCATTTTCAGTTCTTTCGTATGAAAACTAATTTCATTTGTCTGAAAACCAGCGGATACAATTACTATTGTAGTGGCTCCTCAGAGGGCTGAGATCGCTGCTTGTTACAGTATCTCTCACTCTGGGCACAATGTGTCAGGCAAAGCTGTTACAGTAACTGACTGCTGCTCATCACAGAGCTCAGAGTTTCAGTAAAACTAGTAAATAATATTTTTTATATAAGAGGTTATAACAATATTATTTCCTTGTTTTACGGAAACTCTGAATGCTGTGATGAGCAGCAGTCAGTTACTGTAACAGCTGAGCCTGATACATTGTACTAAGAGATAATATAACAAGCAGCCCATCTCAGCGCTCACAGCCACTGGATTTAAAGGGCTCAAAAAAAATGCTCCTCTCTGTATAATGTATAGAACATCCACCTGCATTAATTAATACCCCTCTCTGTATAATGTATAGAACATCCACCTGCATTAATTAATACCCCTTCTCTGTATAATGTATAGAACATCCTCCTGAATTAATTAATGTCCCTCTCTGTATAGAACATCCTCCTCAATTTATACCTTTCTCTGTATAATGTATATAACATCCTCGTGCATTAATACCCCTCTCTGTATAATGTATAGAAAATCCTTCTGCATTAAATAATGCCCTTCTCTGTATAGAAAATCCTACTGCATTGGCATGTGGAGGGTGCAGAACTTCGGAATGCAATGCTTATCCAGCAGAAGAGAGGGAACTTTTACTTAGACAGGATTATAAAAGCAGGGGGAGGGAAAATATTAACGTAAATCGGTCTGAAAGCTCAGAGACGAGATTACTGGTGCAAATTTATTTTTATAATAAAATAAAGCACTTTAAATCCAGGGAAAACATTCAAATAAATCACACTGAAGTCTCAAAATGACAGTAACTGTGCAAGCTGGATACTAAATGTATCAGACGTAAAAACCCCTTTATAACAAGCAGCACTGGGAGAGGAGAAGGACTTTATATAAAACGTGTATTATAGACGAGGAAAGGGGGATAGTGCTCCTGGATAATATAAAATGTATCAGACCTAAGCCCCTATTATGCAGAGTGGGAGGGGAGGTGACACACATTTTATAAAGTCCCTCTCTTCTCCCAGCGCTGCTTGTTATAAAGGTTTTTTTTACTATCCAGCCCTCCTCTGTCATTAGCTTTCAGTGTGATTTATTTGAATGTTTTCCTTCTCCAGCTGCTTTTATCATCATGTCTGCCTCATCGACATGCAAGGGTTAAGTAAAGGTTTCTTCTCCTGTGCTGGCTGTCTGTGCTGCGAGTGAGTATTCTGGAGCTCTATCACTGTCGGGTAGGGGTCGGGAAGGATTACGCATACAAATCTTTTCAGTAGCTTTGCAATGTTGCGCTCTTCATTGCTGGTCTCCTTCAATCAACGTAATATTACAAAAAGGACTGAAACTAAAATGTAGTGCATTTTTTTTAGTTTTTGTTTTTTGTACTGAGCAGTTTCGTTTCTCTTGAGTCAAACGAAAACTAAATTATCCCAAAATTCGGACTAAATCGTTTTAGTACTAAAACGAATGCACATGTCTAATAAATAGATCTGGCTGAACAAAGGCAAGCCAGACATACTGAAAGCTACACATTTTGTGTGACTTGATTTTTGGTTGTCTCCGCCATGGCGTAAACGCGCGTCTTGCTTTATTATTTTTATATGAGAAGGAACTTGCAGAGGTGTTTGGAATTCCTGTTGTGGTAATTATAAATAATGATTTGATCTAAATTTATCTTAAAATTAGCAATATTTTTGGTGAAATGAATTCCCCGAAATGTTACAAAAAGCAAAGAATCTAAAGATGAATAGAACCTTTGGATTCTAACTTCCATAAACCCAGGGAAATACAATAAAAATAATAAACAGTGTGGCATGTAGCCTAGCCATTAACCCGTAAAATTCCATAATTCAAGGAAATTCGTGCGGGAAGCATGACAGGCGAGCGGTGCTCGCAAGAGACTCCATCACATGGCGCAGATGCAGATGGAAGAGAGGCTGCGGGGACTCACTGGTGGCACGCTGAGACCTGGGGACAAGAGCCAGCGCTCCTCACTCAGGGGCCTCAGCAAAGAAGGGGCCAATCACAGCGACTGAGAGAATGGCAGACCCACCAGAGGGAGCGTCAGCCCTGCCTGGACATGAAGAGCTTAGTGAAGGGGAGAAAGGAGGTGAGTATGCAGCAGGGAGCCAGAAGAAAGGGGCTGAATGATGGGGAGGCTTGTGTGTGTGAGTGTGTGAGCTTGTGTGTGTGTGAGCTTGTGTGTGTGAGCTTGTGTGTGTGTGCGAGCTTGTGTGTGTGTGCGTGTCTGTGTTGAGGATGGGGCCACGCGCAGGAGCACTCCTGAGCTGCTTGGAACACGCGGTCTTAAGGCTAGGCAAGTATAATTCTGGGGGCATGTGTCTGGGTATAATTAATTCTGGCGCATGTGTCTGGGTATAATTAATTCTGGGGGCATGTGTCTAGGTATAATTAATTCTGGGGGCATGTGTCTGGCCATGTTCAATTCTGGGAGTTGGTGTCTGGTTACACATGATTTTCGGGGGGTGTATGTATATAACAGTGTGTGTAAATGCATGTATTTGTCTTTAAACAGGCTGCTGTGTGTTAAAGTCTGCATCTGTGTTCTTGTCGCAGTCCAGCGTTGCCCCCTTGCCCTGCACCCAAAAGGCTGGTATTGCTCCTAGAATCGCCACATTATCTGCTGCCTGCACTTCACAAAGTAAGAATGAATTGTAAAACTGCCTCTGTTCTTAAAGGGTTAATAAAGTAGTATTTATTAGGACACGAAAAATAGTCATAATAATCACTGTTTTTCCCTGGCCGTGAGAGTACCCCCACCTATTTTTACAGAAAAAAGTCACCGCCTGTACCACGCCTGATTACACCCTACATATTGAGGTCCAATCATGGTGAAACACTGACAATACAACTGAGCCACGACATGGACCTCGCAGGTTTAACCGAGACTCTCAATGTCCTTACCCACCAAATGGGGGTACGTACTCAAACCGTCCAAGACCAACTTTATGGGGGGGAGCTGACTGCCGACAGGAGTAGACATACATCGCTGTGCTCCGTAGCTGACTTTACTTTTATGTGGATATTGCGTCTCCCCATCTGGTCGGTGATCTCTTTTGGCATTATATTACCCCCCTGACTTGGGGAGAGGTCTCCGTGGTGGGTTGCGAGTTCTCCCGACGATGTCTGAGTTGGCACTGGGATTTGGGCCTATATCTGCGGCCTACTCCTGGTGGCCATTTTAGCAGCTTGCTGCGAAGTCCTGACCAGCTGGGCCCTGTCATCTGCTGACCGGCAGATTCTGTGGACTGTGCTGCTGTGCCCTTTGAGTACTGACCTGTTCCGGTGGCTGCCCTGTTTCTCCACTCCGATGTCCGACCTCGACTCTATGTTGCTCACGCGGGGGATGCTGGCGGAGCTGCTGGCGGAATTCTGGGAGAGGTGGCTTCTTGCCTGGAGGGAAGCTGGTTGGAGCTGTGGTGCGGTCCTGACATTGATGGCTCCTGAGCGGCCTATGTCGAGGATGCGACCCGGCGGAGCTCCCATAACTGAGAGCGGATGCGGTTCCGGAGGCTTATTCTCCTTTCCTGCCGGGTGTTCTGTGGCCTCGCCTCCCCTTCCACTCTGCGGCTGGGGTTGGTGAGCGGTCCGTCGCCTGCACTGACTCGGTGGAGTCCTCTGACATCCTGCTTTCTCCCGCTGTGTCAGAGCCGCAGGGCATGTGCTGGCCGATTGGGGTCCTCGAGGAAGGTGGTGATCGATCGGTCGCCACTGCTACTGTGGCTCCATTGACTACTCTGCCCCGTATTGGATCGCCAGGTCAATTTGACAGCCTGTCTTCTCCAGTGGCGCCGGAGTGCCATGACGACGCTTGGAAGACCCTGGTCACTGGGGATTGTGGTGCTTGTCCCATCAGTCTGGCTGTTCTGGGCCTACTGTCCCCCATTGTTGATAGCTGGCCTCTTACTTCTGTTGCTGTAAAGTACTGGGGTGATGCGTTATCTGCTCTGCATTGCCTCACATTTGTCACTCTGGGTGTCATATATGTCCCCCTGTATTTGGACACTGGATGAGACCCTTCTGCCTGCCTATTTCCGTGTTCCCCATTTTTGACGTGTTGAGGCTCATACCCTCCCCCCCCTGTTCCGGACGTTTGTTTTGCAGACTTTTTTTGATTACCCCCATTGTATGTTTTTACGTTTCAGAGACTCTTTTTGTGTGCATACACTTGGGACAGTTGTCACTCCCCTCCTTGTTCTGCAAGCTTGAGTCCATACTGATGATACCCCCTCGAGGGCTACTGACTCCTGAGACTCTTGCTTTTTTGTGATTACTTGTTGTTCTTGATTACCCCCCCTTAGTCGTGATATATTTTGAGGACATTCTACAAGCCTATATTGTTTCTCTCTGAGTTCCTGGACGGTGTCACCCTCCCTCGTTTTGATGGTCTTCCCTCCCCTCCAGTCTTTAATTTTTTGGGTCGACTCGGGTGTGCCACAATGGCGGCTACCATGGCTCTGTCCGTCCTTATTGCCCCCGAGTACCCAGGTCACGTGATATACTGTCCTCCTTGGCCTCCTGTTATCCTCCGGGCTATACGGGAGTGAGCCGGGAGAGTCACGTTAATGGCCACTACCATTTTTCTCTCCTATCCCACACTCCCGTTTTGTTTTTTGTACCATCATACCGCGGCGGTGACTGACTGTCCTTCTGTAGAGTTCCATTATGCTAGTTACTACATGAACCTGAGAATCCATCCCCTTCTCCCTCTTTTTTCGCATCCTTTGAAGTATTTTTGAGTCCCCCCCAGTACTTGTCCTATCTTTTCCTGGGATGTATATTGCATGGTCCTGCGCAGGGCCGGATTGGCCTACCGGGATACCGGGAGGAATCCCGGTAGGCTGCTGCAATCTTTGGGCCACAGCACATCATCACTTTAGAAACCGCAGACTGGTAGCGGCCAGCAGCGGCCGGGCCAACCCGCGGGTACGCACTGCCTGGCCACCACGGGCGCCGGGTGGCTGTCTATGTATGTGTTGTTGCTGCCTAGTGAGTGAGGAGGAGGAGGGGCTGCCGGGCTGACAGCCGCTGCAGCGTGTGTGCCATCCAGCAGACACAAGGCACTCAAGCTGCATTGGTGCCGCCCTCCTCACCTTCATAAATGCATTGCGCAGGCGCCACGCAGAGGATGTGTCCCCTCGAGTCTCACTGGTGAGGGAGGCCACCGAGCAGCCAGCCGCTCGCTCAGCCATCTCCTCTGTCCTGTCCCATTTCATGGCTGAGTGGCAGTGGCACAGGAGGAGGTAGGAGAACTGGACAGTGTCACAAGCGACAGGTATACTGGAGGAGCGGGCGATCACACCAGCGGTCTACATCGTGTGATGGGCAGGAAGCTCTCCCAGGGCCTAGGAGCTCCGAGCGTGTGAAAGCATCAGGGCGCTCACAGGATGCTTCCTCTGACGGTCTTGGGAGTCACTTACAGGGTTGGAGATCAGATCACTGCCAGGATCAGATTACAGGGTCAGAGATCAGATCACTGCCCTGGGTCTGCTTGTGACGCAAAACAGAAGCGCCATGGTCTCCACCAGGAGGGAGCCCAAGCAAAGCACTCCACGAGGTCACCACAAAGCAGGGACGCCGCCAGCCCCCAACACCAGCAGGAAAAAGAAAAAAGCAGGAGTAAAGTGATGAAAATTCTTATTCGGGGACAGCAAACCCCATGAAAAAGCAGTGACGTTACGCCACAAAGTTCTTAATCATACATAATTGCATGATTAAGACCTTCGGGTCGAAACGTGACGGCTTTTTCATGCGGTTTGCTGTCCCTGAATAAAAATTTTCATCACTTAACTCTGCTGGAGGTCCTGCTTTTCTTTTTCCACCCAGGGCTGCATGTCTGTGGGACTGCAAGAGTCTCTTATCTCACCCAAGACTGTACAGCTCTGCAATACCCTCAAACACTCTGCATATTACTGTACAGCTCTGCAATACCCTCAAACACATCTCTGAGTTTAAAACTCACACGGTCGATACAGAGTGGAACGAGGCTGTGTTAATTAGTCAGTATCATCTAGGGCTGTCCGAACAAGTAAAGGATGAGCTTTCACGAGGTGATCTATCTCCCACACTAGAAGCACTCAGGCCTATCGATCGTCAAGGTCAGCTGCATATGAAAGAACGCCAATTGATAATAAAATGATTTGACAAAGGAATAAACCTCTATGTATGTTTGACATAAAGTCTGTAGAAGCATAGGAGCTTTTAGTTTCGTAAAATTACAGCTCTAGTAATTACGTGCTGCTTCTACTCCTGGAAAGTCACCACAGTCAATGTCAAATAGGCGTACGTCTTCATATAATTCCCAAATATTATAGGTGGAATCTTCCACGAACAATGGACTCGGTAGAGCTCCCAGATGTCCTGAAGGGTATGTTAAAAAGAAAGACGATTGCGCAGTAAGCTGTAGTAGTGACCCCTATTGTTCCCCTAGGGGGTACTTACAATGTCAAGAGCCCCTTGTCCTGGCTCTGAGGAGGTCTCGCTTGTAGGGTGTTTTATGGCAACCCTTAGCCCTCTTTAAAACTCTCTGCCAGCCCAGTCAGACCATCCGTAGAAAAAGGGAAATAAAAAATCCACCCTCTGATGGGTTAAAAGCAAGAATTTATTCTTAAGTGTAAAAATAGAATAAAAGCACTTATTTTTGCCGCTGAGACGCGTTTCGCCGAATATTCATCTTCATGATGACTGATGAAGCCGAATATTCGGTGAAACGCGTCTCAGCGGCACTGTAAGTGCTTTTATTCTATTTTTACACTTAAGAATAAATTCTTGCTTTTAACCCATCAGAGGGTGGACTTTTATTTTCCCTTTTTCTACGGATGGTCTGACTGGGCTGGCAGAGAGTTTTAAAGAGGGCTAAGGGTTGCCATAAAACACCCTACAAGCGAGACCTCCTCAGAGCCAGGACAAGGGGCTCTTGACATTGTAAGTACCCCCTAGGGGAACAATAGGGGTCACTACTACAGCTTACTGCGCAATCGTCTTTCTTTTTAACATACCCTACAGGACATCTGGGAGCTCTACCGAGTCCGTTGTTCGTGGAAGATTCCACCTATAATATTTGGGAATTATAAGAAGACGTACGCCTATTTGACATTGACTGTGGTGACTTTCCAGGAGTAGAAGCAGCACGTAATTACTAGAGCTGTAATTTTACGAAACTAAAAGCTCCTATGCTTCTACAGACTTTATGTCAAACATACATATATATTTATTCCTATGTCAAATCATTTTATTGTCAATTGATGTGCATATATTAACATACTGTTAAAATATTGGCAGATATTACTGATGTACCACACAGAAATCTATACTCCACGCGCCTAAAGGGTTACTTTTTATATAACTATCTTTTGTGTTGTTGGTGTCAAACATATCCTTCAGGCTGTGTGGAGTACTATTCAGTTATGGTCCATAGCGCCACTTGTCCCTACATTCCTTCTCTAATCTATGAGAGAACGCTGTCTAGAGAGAAATCTGCTTCCAATGGGGGCCATAGGTCATCCTCCTCGAGCACTCCCATCTGATTCTACAGCCTTAGTTCCATAGCATGGTGGAGAAGAGAGGAACCAATGCGACTAGGTGCCACCAGTGGCCAACTTCCTCCCGAGGAATTGAACCGCGATAGAACTCAGTACTTATGCCTTTACTGTGGTAGCCCCAACCACCTCCGAACCTCCTGTCCAGAAAGGAACAACAGAGGTGGTAAGGGCATACCGTCATCCAATTCTATTAGTCCATGTTTCTTCCTTCACTTATCCCTGCTCATCTCTTTGCAGTGGAACAATAAGACAATCTATGCCCGAGCTATGGTTGACTCAGGAGCCAGTGGATGTTTTATAAACCATGTAGAGTACGTTTCTCATCTCCTTATTGTAAATATCACTGTATAACTAGGCCTCAAACAACGTTCTTAAACTCCGTTCTGGATATGAACACACATAAGACCACTGTAGAGGTACCCGAACCTTACAAGGAATATGATATATAATAGATAGGCACTGATGGTGAATAATAGAAAAATGAGTCCCAATGCTGTTGTCCACTTTCTGGGGATGTTCTTTGTCAGACAACCAGGAAATGTCAAAATAAAGATGGCAAGTGTAGCGCAAAGGATGCTTCAACGATGTGAGGTCAAATGGTTGTTTCAATAAAGCCTCAAGATAAACAAAAGAGAAAGAATATCATGGTGCAGATTGTAGCAGAGACTTAGATAATATAACATGAATCGGTCTCACTCACATAATTCTTAGCCAGCCGGCTCTAGGAAATTGTGCCTCTGGGTTGTTTGTGGCCTCCCAACAGCCCTCTGGATTTTTCAATCGATGCCAGATCTTGAATAAAATATACAGAACATAGTGCAGACTGTACATATTACTAACAAATTCAAGGAGGGAAAATGGGGTCACTCATGTGATTCTGGACCTAATCCAGGTGTACATCTTCTGCGGTACCCCCACGTCCATCATCTCCGGCCGAGGTTCACAGTTCACCTCGAGATTCTGGAAAGCTCTGTGAAATCGCTACTTATATCCAGGCGTCTTTCTTCAGCCTTTCACCCACAAACCAACGGCAAAACCGAACGCACCAAACAAACTCTCGAACAGTACTTAAGATGCTACTCCACCCAATCTCAAGACAACTGGATGGGCCTGTTGACCACGGCCAAATTTGCCTATAACAGTGGTTATCACTCTTCCATCAAGACTTCACTTTTCTATGCCGCTTATGGATATCACCCCTTTCTCCTACCAGGTTCTTTCCATCAAACCCATGATCCTAACATCAAAGCATTGCTTCGCAATCGCCATCACTACCTAGCACTACTCAGAAAAACATTGTTACAAGTCAAAGAACACCACAAGAATCATGTGCATAAAAAAGGAGAATAGCACATCCGTTTATTGTGCCCATCGAAAAAATGGGGACCAAAATTCATAGGACCGTAACCGGCTGGGTGGAGTAGAGGTAACATCACTGCTCTGCGTGGAGAGAGCCTGTGGAGACACGGGTTCGATCCTGGCAAGAGTACCTCTCCAGTAAGTGTACTTGGGCAAGACTTCTAACGGTACATACTCGCCACTCAGGACATACTTGAAAAACGAGAGAAATCTCAATGTATCCTTCCTGGTAAAATCCTTTCTCAAAATTAAAAAAAAATTATAAAGTGGTGAATGCCTCGACTGTCCGTCTTCAACTACCTCCTAAATTCAAAATCCATCCCACATTCCACGTATCTCTCATAAAACCATGGACTCCTGATCTATTCCGTAAGCTGACGCCTCCTCCTCCCATCTCTACCGCTTCCGATCCTGAATATGAAGTTCAAGCCATAACCGATTCTCGTTGGCGTGGACTTTCTTTGCAATACCTCATCCAATGGAAAGGTTAAGGTCCTGAAGAATGGTCCTGGGAACCCGCTTCCTGTGTCAACGCTGCCAGTCTGGTCCAACAATTCCATCTCAATCACCTGGACACCCCCGGAGGGGCCCTCGGGGGGGGGGAATTATGTCAGGACTCACCACTCCGGCTGTCTGTTCCAGAGCAGCACTGGGGGGTGGCATTGCGTCCTGGCCTGTTTCTCTACGGCAGTTCTGGGGGTCAGCGAGCAGGGATGGTGTCGGTGCTCAGCCACAGCGTCCTCGCACCCGGCCGTCAACCCGTGGCAGGATCATGCCTGACACCAGCTCTACCTCCAGTGACTGCTGGCGTTCGGCAGTGGTCTCCCAAGCCCAGCTCACCTGGAGAGGGGTGGCGCTGACTTGGAGTCACATCCATGGCTCCAGTGTGAGGAAGGGGCCCCGGTGTTGTGGTCATGGCAAGGGAAGGGTGTGAACGAATGACGACAGAAGTCTTAAAAGATCTAACCACATATAAAGTATTGACTCCAGACCCTACGAAATAGTTCCAATCTGAACTGCATCAACTATTAAGAGAGGGATTTGAAGATAGCCTACTTACTGAACAAGAATTCAAATTTTTAGATACGAAAAATCCTACGATTGCTACCTTCTATACTATCCCTAAAATACACAAAAATAAGAGAGAACCACCTGGTAGGCCAATAGTCTCTGGTATCAATAATTTAACGCAAAACTGTAGCCAATATCTGGAGAACCTCAAAGAAATATGTCACTAATTTACCATCTCACCTACGTGATTCCAAACAAACCTTAAATATCATTACAGACACACTGGTGTCAGAAACTGCATATTTATGCAGCTTAGATGTGGACTCGCTATATACCTGCATCCCACATGACCAGGGCTTACAAAATATTAGGTCATATTTAACAAACCATAGCAACATGCCGGTACAACAGATTAATTTTGCGGTTAAACTGCTCCGCTTCGTCCTGACACACAACTATTTCCTATTCAACAACAAGTGGTACCTACAGCTACAGGGTTACGCGATGGGAAGTCCCTGTGTGGGAGGAGGAAATAGTTCAAAATTTACAAATCAATCCTTTTCTTCCAAAAATTGCCATCTGGAAAAGATACATAGATGACATTATGGTCATCTGGGAAGGCACAGAGGAGGAATTTAACAACTTTAAAAACTTCCTTAGTCACAACCCATATAATTTGAAATTTACTGGCGAAATACAATCTCAAAAACTGAACTTTCTGGACATTTCGATTTCTAAACAAAATAATGAGGCAGGAAATACAAGTTTAAAAACAACCATTTACAAGAAAGATACGGCTACAAATAGCCTTCTTAATTGGCACAGTTTTCACCCTTTACCATTAAAACGTGGCATTCCATATGGTCAGTACATGCGGTTGAAGAGTATGTGCTCTGATAAAAGTTTGTGGAACGTGCTAAAGAACTCAGAGAAAATTTCAAAGGTAAAGGCTTTCCAAACAAACTTCTAAAAAGAGCATATCAAAAAGTACTTCATATCCCAAGAGACTCTCTGCTGCAAGATAATAAAAAGACAGAGGATAATAACATCATAAGATGCGTTGCCAATTATGATAAAGGCTGGCACAATATTAAAACCATTATGGAACGATACTGGCCACTTCTAATATGGGATCCTCATTTAAAAGAAGTGCTTCCCTCCCGTGCAACTGTTACTGCACGAAGATGCCGCAATATTAAAGATAACATAGTCCAGAGCCATTATGACACCAAGAAAAAGAGAGCAACGTGGCTCACTAATAAACTATTGGGAACATATAAATGCGGTAGATGCAGTGCTTGTAAATTCGTACAAAAAAAACTCAGATAAAATTAAAAACTCGGAAGGCACAATCCAACATCCTATTAAATATTTTTTCAACTGTAACACCAAAGGTTTGGTATATGCCATTACATGCACATGTGGAATGATGTATGTAGGTAAAACTTTCAGATGCTTTAAAAACAGAATCTTGGAGCATATTCGCTCTATAAAAAATCAGCATAATACCCCAGTGGCTCGCCATGTGTTACAGCAACATAACAATGACTACAATGCCCTCAAATTCTGTGGGGTTGAAAAAGTCAATAAGTCACAAAGACAAGGTGACTATGATCTATTTTTGAGGAGACGTGAGTTTTAGGATTTACCAGCTAAAAACACTTAATCCAATGGGACTTAATGAAGACATCCGTTTTACTCCATTCATAGGAACATGATATGGAATTACTGTACAAATATCCAGCACATTACCCACAAATTTTTTCAATTTTTATATAATTCTTAACATATCCTAGGAGTATGTGATATTCAGATAATGTCACATTTAATATAACAATATGAGCACCCTATTATGGGATTACAGTTTGTGATCAGCGGTACTCGGATTTATAAATTTATATTTCATCCTTGCAAGTTATGTATGAATAGATGAGTGGACTGGGAATAAAGGCACTTTTTGACAAGATGTGCAATTTAGAATAACACACAACAACCAATTGAAGTTTGACACTATTTATATACAGATATCTTATACAAATTTTTCAGCCATATAAGTAGTTTGTGTTTTCATGCCGATTGCTTTTGAGGTACTATACTATCAGAGAAGTACCCACATTGACCCGCCTCACTCACTTTTTAAACGAATATACAATCGCAAACGAGGATCCGTAATTGACTAATTGATGTACCTTCTGATCACCTAATTAAATTAATCTGCTCCGTTATAAAAAGAGATCCTGTTTTCAGGAATCTCATTAGCTCCTGAGAAAACTGCCGAGTGGGTGGCAGTGAAACGCGCGTTGAGCATGCTATGTCAATGTGACTATATGAATGACCATGTCAATGTACAAAAAATACTTGCGATACCTACTGAGCTGGGCATGTTTGCCAATTGATGTAACAGTGTCAATGGATAACACATACTTTCGGATGCTTACTGATTAAGTTCGGCAACTTTTTGCCAAACGATGTCTATTTTTTTGTTCGCTTGTTTAAGTGATCCTTTGGTGTTATGATACACCCACATTGTGACAACCGGCTGTTTGAATTGATGGGCTGTTTGAATTCACAATCCTTTCAATTATGCTTGTGATGTTTTACTATTCAATGGATGGAAGTATTGATGCTCACGTCAATTTTCTTAAACTGTAATGTCGTAGAGAATACCAGCGCTAAAATACAATCTGGCATACCAGCTGATTATTACTTGCAAGCATTACAAGCTCTCAATGTGACAGATACTTAATATCCATCTTATGTAGCAAATGACTGTGGAATCAATGAATACAATTAATGCTATTAACAGCTTCCTACTAATTGAGTTGGGCATGTTTGCCAATTGATGTAACTGTTTCAATGGACAACACACACTTTCGGATGCTGTCACGGTGGCCCATGTCCAGGGAAATGTTGCACCTGAGCCCCATGTCTGGGGAAATGTTGCACCTGAGCCCCATGTCTGGGGAAATGTTGCACCTGAGCCCCATGTCTGGGGAAATGTTGCACCTGAGCCCCATGTCCGGGGAAATGTTGCGGCCGTCACAGCAGCTGATATCCAGAAAGCCTTATTCCAGGGTACTGTGTACTACAGGACAGAGAATGGTGCTGCCCGCGAATCAGATGCAACCTGCAGGAAGGACAACCAATCGCAGCACATGACCAGCTATCCTAAAGCAGAGCAGGGCGTCTCCTCTGAGCACCAATAGGAAGTGCTGTGGCTCTATTTAAAGGGCTTCCTTTCTCTTAGCAAGTTGCCCTAGCGTGGTTCCTGTTACTCCTAGTGCCGCCTTGTTATTTCTTGATTCCTATTCTGACTGATTTCCTGGTTTATACGATCCCGGCTTGTCTCGACTTCCCTGTATTCTGGCGCCCTGATTTCTGGCATAGTATAAACGGACCTCTATTTCCTTAACCCCTGCCTATGTGTGTTTGTTGGTTTGCCCTGCTTAACCCGGCCATATTAAGGACCGGCTAGCTAGAGCATTGTGGGTTACTTTATTTCCGCAGGTTGTTTTTCTTTGCACTCCACCAGATTATTTGTGTTCATCATTCTCAGTATTACTGACCATAACCCGGCCATTTCTAACGACCGGTTGGTCAGGGTCTGTTGGCTTACAGTCTGCAAGCGGGGTTACCCGATCCTGACAGATGCTTACCAATTAAGTTGGGCAACTTTTTCCCAACTGATGTTTACTTTTCGTTCACTTGTTTAAGTGACCCATTGGTGTTAAGATACACCCACATTGCAATAATTTCTGTGTGGCATTAAATTGAGCTGACAACCGGCTGTTTGAATTCACAGTCCTTTTAATTATGCTCGGTGATGTTTTACGATCCAATGGATGGAAGTATGGATGCTCACATTAATTTTCTTAAATTGTAATGTCCTAGAGCTTACTAGCACGAAATATAATTTGGCACACTAGCTTATTATTACTTGCAAGCATTACAAGCTCACAATGTGACAGATACTTAATATCCATCTCACGTAGCAAAAGATTGTGGAATTAATGAATACAATTAATACTATTAACAGCTTAAGGTCCGCAATTTGGTGTAACCAATAGACGCAATCAATGCAATTTACAATGTAAGATTTGCAAGATGATACTCATATAGTTATCAAGGTGACTTGTAATTTGAACCATTATTGGTGCGATCAAGGCTGGCGTATCTCACAAACTAACCACTTCTCTGGTGTTTGGATATTCTTTTATTCACATGTACAATTTTATATTTACTAATAAAAGTTAATTTTTTAAATGATATCACAACTGTGGTTTGAAATGACAACCTTTTCTCCTTGTTGTCACGGTGGCAGTACCACCAGGCACGCACCACCCTATACTTGCCCTCCGATCCTTGGAAGTGGTCGGTCTGTATATATATCCCTATGAATATAACTCGCAGGAAGGGGAGGCCTTGGTTCCTGAGAGAAGCCCCTATATGCAGAGATGCAGGGTAAACTGCAAGGACAGGTGAAAGCAAAGGGTTAACAAAAGACCTCTGTACGGCAATACCAAAGATTCCCTGCACTGAAAGACCGGTCTTTAGGATAGCCGGATCTAATCTAAAGGAAAGTATTACCTTGAAGCCGTACAGAGTCTTTTGTTATATGCAGATGACAGGGTTACCTGGAAACGGTACAGGCAAGGAATATAGCATAGAATAGTCATAGAGGAAAGCCAAAGGTCATAACCAGAGAGAGTACGTCATACAGGATACAGGAATCAGAACCAGAACGGAAGTCAGCCAAGCCAAAATCAGTAACCGGAGAATCTGAATGGAACATAAACAGCAAAACAAAATACAGCAATAGACAGAACAAAATACACAGAAGGAACTGACATAAACTGGAACAGAAAGAAGAGGCAATAACTGAACCAGGATTAACAAACGGAGGATATCAGGAACACAGCAAGGAGCTTTCAGGACACAGGATGCAAGGAGACCAGGCAAAGGAAAATGACCCAGCAATGTCTTATGGGTACATAGCTCTAATATAGGCAGGGGAATCAGGGCAAGGATCAACAGGTGAACAGCACACAGAACACCAATTAACCCCTGGGAGGCCACCCAGGAATTGGCAGCAACAGAAACACAAGGGAAAAAACACATATACAAATACAGAGGGCAGGAAGACAGATTTTCCAGCACAGAACGTGACAGTATCCCCTCCTCCATGGGTGACCCCAGGGCACCCAAAACATAAAACATGACAGACCGTGATCTGGTTTCCTGCTTCTAACACCAGTCACCAAAATCCATTAAGGACCCACTCAGTGTCGTCTTCCTCCTCAAAACACATGAGCGCATTAGGGTCTTTCCTGATCATGGCCCAGTGTGCCTCACGGAACAACATCCCGCATGGGGATCGTATATAACCCTCGGGTACAGGGCTAGAATTAGGGATGTGGGTACCAGTCAGGCCACTACCCTGCTGGATCTCCTCAAGATAAGCACAGAATACGGCATTATCAGACCCATCATGGAGCGTGGTATTCTCGGAACTAGATTGACTAGTGTTGGTCAGCTTCCCACGTCTCCTCCTGGATCGAGACTTGGAAGGGGTGACCACCGTACCTGACACGGCAACAGCGGGAGTAGGCTCACCTACCTGTGCCTTTCCACGAGGTTTGGAAACCTCGGACTCTCTGTGGGGCATGGGCACAGTGGTGTTGCAACGCAGCTTTGGCACTGCTGACACACAGCTTGCCATGGATCTGACTGGCAGCTTACCAGAATCAGACATCACTGTCACCCGTGGCTTCGTGCCAGGATCAGGCAGCACCCGTGGCTTCGTGCCAGGCTGGGCTGGCTGCGCATTGCCAGACGGAGACAGGACTGGCTGCGCATTGCCAGACGGAGACAGGACTGGCTGCGCATTGCCAGACGGAGACAGGACTGGCTGCGCATTGCCAGACGGAGACAGGACTGGCTGCGCATTGCCAGACGGAGACAGGACTGGCTGCGCATTGCCAGACGGAGACAGGACTGGCTGCGCATTGCCAGACGGAGACAGGACTGGCTGCGCATTGCCAGACGGAGACAGGACTGGCTGCGCATTGCCAGACGGAGACAGGACTGGCTGCGCATTGCCAGACGGAGACAGGACTGGCTGCGCATTGCCAGACGGAGACAGGACTGGCTGCGCATTGCCAGACGGAGACAGGACTGGCTTCTCATTGCCAGACGGAAACAGGACTGGCTTCTCATTGCCAGACGGAAACAGGACTGGCTTCTCATTGCCAGACGGAAACAGGACTGGCTTCTCATTGCCAGACGGAAACAGGACTGGCTTCTCATTGCCAGACGGAAACAGGACTGGCTTCTCATTGCCAGACGGAAACAGGACTGGCTTCTCATTGCCAGACGGAAACAGGACTGGCTTCTCATTGCCAGACGGAAACAGGACTGGCTTCTCATTGCCAGACAGAAACAGGACTGGCTTCTCATTGCCAGACGGAAACAGGACTGGCTTCTCATTGCCAATGGGCACTGGGGTTGCGGCTCTACATGTAATACACCCAGTAACAATATGTAGGGACTGTCTTTTAGCTGCCAGTCGCTGCTCAGAACCAGCCAGTTGTGTCTTTTTCTCAGACCTGGATTTCTCAGGAGGTCTGAACTCAAAGTGGGGTCTGGTGCCATCTGACTCCCCGCAGGGTCTGGCACCATCAGATCCCCTACGTGGTCTGGCACTATCCGACTTCCAGCTAGGTCTGGCACCGTCAGACCCCCTACGTGGTCTGGCACCCTCTGATTCCCAGCTGTAACTGGCACCAGTGGATCTCATGAGTGGTTTAGCTTTAGCGGCCTTACTGTGGGACATGGGTACAGTTGGCACTCGGCCAGTATCAGGACGCACAGACTCACCGCAAGTCTTGAGACGCACCGGCACTCCAGCCCCAGGACGCACCGGCTTGAGGGGACAGCCAGACAAAAAGTGCAACGAACTGGCACAATAAAAACAGAGATTGTACTCACGTCTTCTGTTCTTTTCATCAGGAGAAAGCGGACCACAAACTCTGCTTTCAAATGAAACCTGATTGCCAGAATCTAGACACAGGCTCAGTAACCCTTTGAGGTGAACCACAAATTCCTCAAACATGTGCAATAAGGTTTCCAACACGGTACACATCTCTGCGGGCTTATGTAATGGCTGGGTCATTATGTCACGGTGGCAGTACCACCAGGCACGCACCACCCTATACTTGCCCTCCGATCCTTGGAAGTGGTCGGTCTGTATATATATCCCTATGAATATAACTCGCAGGAAGGTGAGGCCTTGGTTCCTGAGAGAAGCCCCTATATGCAGAGATGCAGGGTAAACTGCAAGGACAGGTGAAAGCAAAGGGTTAACAAAAGACCTCTGTACGGCAATACCAAAGATTCCCTGCACTGAAAGACCGGTCTTTAGGATAGCCGGATCTAATCTAAAGGAAAGTATTACCTTGAAGCCGTACAGAGTCTTTTGTTATATGCAGATGACAGGGTTACCTGGAAACGGTACAGGCAAGGAATATAGCATAGAATAGTCATAGAGGAAAGCCAAAGGTCATAACCAGAGAGAGTACGTCATACAGGATACAGGAATCAGAACCAGAAGGGAAGTCAGCCAAGCCAAAATCAGTAACCGGAGAATCTGAATGGAACATAAACAGCAAAACAAAATACAGCAATAGACAGAACAAAATACACAGAAGGAACTGACATAAACTGGAACAGAAATAAGAGGCAATAACTGAACCAGGATTAACAAACGGAGGATATCAGGAACACAGCAAGGAGCTTTCAGGACACAGGATGCAAGGAGACCAGGCAAAGGAAAATGACCCAGCAATGTCTTATGGGTACATAGCTCTAATATAGGCAGGGGAATCAGGGCAAGGATCAACAGGTGAACAGCACACAGAACACCAATTAACCCCTGGGAGGCCACCCAGGAATTGGCAGCAACAGAAACACAAGGGAAAAAACATATATACAAATACAGAGGGCAGGAAGACAGATTTTCCAGCACAGAACGTGACACTTGTTAGGAGTTGTGTTTTGTTGTATTTCAGATTGGGTGTTCAATCACCTGTCATTCCTTGACAAAATGGTTCTCTGTGGGACGCACCATCCTCGGTGTAGGCTAGGTGCTTCCCTGCATTATTACTAGCCCCGGTGTTGTGCCTCTGGCTCAGCAACCGAGCCCTGCTCCGCCTCGGTTTGGGGAGTTCCCCTACAGAGATTGGACAGGGAGGCAGTGACAGCAGCTGGGGGGCTGGGCCAAGGGACCATGACCTCAGACTGAGTGACTGGGGTTCCCTGGCTCTCAAGTCACGCTCCTCTCCCAGGGGTGGAGCAAGGAGTGGGCTGGATTCTTCTATAAAAGTCTGAATCACCCCTGCCTCCTTGCTCAGTTGTTGTCTAAGCCTCTCATAGACACTACCAAGCTAAATAGTCCCTATCCTGGAATTGACCTTCCCTTCTGCCTACCGTGTTGATCCTTTGCTGCCTCCACCGACCCTTGGCCTGTTTATTCGACTATGAGACTGCCTGCCGACATACCTGTACCATGCCTGATTACACCCTGCATATTAAGGTCCAACCTTGGTGAAACACTGACAAAATGTAAAATCCTTTATAAATAAATAAATAAATAAATAAATAAATGTTGGATATCATTGGAAAGGCCAGAATCGTCCATATACGATGCATGGAGACGGAGATACAGCGGTCCAAATATGTGGGGGAAGCTGGATGCTGATTTCTGGTGGGGGGGGGGACAGGAATAATCTAGGGGGGCAGTTGCCCCCCCTTGCCCCCCTGTAGAGACGGCTATGCCAGTTAGTATGAGGAAAGTTCCATCTGGGGATGTACTGGAAAATGGCACCAGATGAAAGAGTGCACCTGCCTGAATCTTCTAATCGTTATACTCAGAGTTCACTCTGAAGACAATGTGCACCCCTATCCATGAATCTCAGAGTTACAATTTACATATGCCGATTGCTATAAAGTAAAGAATGAAGCAATAAGGCGTATGCAGTAACTTAAAACAAAAGTGGCTAAAGGTTATACTTTGCAAAATGTCAGTCATGAAATAAGAGAAACAATTACTTATCTACCAAAAGACAAAGGTACTTAGGCACGTGCAGATACCAATCACACTCACCCTGTTCTAATGTACTGCAGTACATTTAGGTCTCGTGTATTTAGTCCTTGTGTATTATGTTCATGATTGTTTTGTGTGCTTTTTAACCATATACTTGTTTGAATCATTTTTTTTCTTTTTATTTTCTTGACTTCA
Source organism: Leptobrachium leishanense (assembly GCA_009667805.1). Classification (NCBI taxonomy): domain Eukaryota; kingdom Metazoa; phylum Chordata; class Amphibia; order Anura; family Megophryidae; genus Leptobrachium; species Leptobrachium leishanense. The sequence goes on along the minus strand of CM019065.1, from coordinate 259,791,956 downwards.
TCTCATCAGGTGTTTGGATCCGTGAGTTTCCGAAATTATGCTGCTGTATCATTTGGACAATCCATTTGGGACCTTTATTCTTGTAGCTTGAGTTACAATGTTTGTGGCCATGAGTTACCATTTAATATTCATTTCTGCATCGCCCACAGTCTGATACATGGACTGTTTATTGTTTAGCATAGGTGTCTCTACAGGGGGGCAAAGAGGGGCAATTGCCCCCCTCGTTTATTACTTGCCCCCCATGTGCCCCCCACCAGAAATCAGCATCCAGCTTCCCCACATAGTCAGACCACTTTTTCTCCTTCTGGACGATTTAAGTGTCATTGGAAAGGGCAGATTCTGGCCTTTCCAATGATACCCGACATGACCATATTCACTGTAAAATAAGAGTAATAAAAGCGTGCATGTATACATTTTCACAGGGGTTGAAATGGCTCAGCAGTGAAGTGGTTAACATTCAGACTATATATTATTACATTAGTCTATGCCTTGATTTAGTTGTGTTTTAAGGGTTAATGGGCAGGCTTCTTCCTTCACAGTATACATTCAATTTATTTTCTTGATTTATGGCATTTTAGGGGTTAAGGGGTAGCTACATGCCACACTGTTTATTTTTTATATTGTATTTCCCTGTGTTAGAGATGTGCACCGATTGTTTTTGGCTCGTTTCGGTTCGTTTCTTTCGGATTTTGTAACTTTTCGTTCCGGATCGTTTCGGCAGATTTTCTTTTTGGCTTGTTTTTCGTATCGACTTTTTTTCCGCGATTTCGGCCATTTTTGTGTTTTCGTATCGGCTCGTTTTTCGTATCGACTTTTTTTTCGTGATATCGGAAATTTTCGTGTTTTTCGGAACGTTTGTTCTCCTCGTTTCAAATTGTCTATTCCTTTTGACTGAAACTAATGGTTTTTTGATCCGATATTTCTGTCGATATGATAATTCTGTCGAATCGATACGGTAATTCTGTCCATACAGTAATTCTGACGATACTATCGTTTTTTTTATTAAATAAAGATCCTTTCTTTCTTATGAATATGCATTGCACAACTTTATTTAATCATATTAAAATGGTATGAAAGGAACAAAAATGAAAATGATTTAGTCTAGGGTCAGACGAACGCATTATTCGCGTCGTCCGTGAAAAAGTGCATTCAAACGAATGGATGTATTTTTTCACGGAATACGCGATAGCGGTCATTTTCGTCCGTGATTTTGTACGGATCATCAATAAAACACATTTTGCGTCTGGACGTTATGTTGGCCGGACATTAGCAGCGTCTGACGTCTCCTAATACCACAAACAAGCCACTAGCGGACGCAGCGCACTCTGTACGTCAGTACTAGCGGTATCACGTTCTCGAAAAAAATGCATTTGTTTGCCGCTTGCGTTGCGCGGCCACACTTTCGTGTGGCCGTAGTTCGTGTATTGCCCATCATTGGCTGTCATTTGCTGCTACTACCGTGATTAATTGCAGCTGCACGTGCGTTCGCACTGCATTCGTCTGACCCTAGCCTAAAAAAAACCAATACAAAACGAAGAAAATGAAGCGCTGATCAGTATGTGAGGAAATCGCTGAAACACTCAAAATGGTCCTTGTTGCTCAACCATCAACATGAGAGTACAAAATAAAGGGGTAGTGTAGTGATGACAATGTCCTTCTTGAGATATAGTGGGTTTCGGAACTTTTTGTGGTCCTCTACTGGATATCCCTCAAATGAGAATACAAAGAAGAGAAAACATCATAGTGCGACCCATATATCACCTATAGCGAGGATAAATAGATCTCACTCACATGAGGTGGAACCCTCCTGGTTCAGGGTCAATCGTATTTTGGGTCGTTCACTGGCCACCCGAAAGCTCCTTCTGGAATGGATCAGATCTCTCAGCAAGGATAGGCTGTTTCAGATGTCCATGGGTTTACTAAAGCCAGAAAATACTCCAAGGTTGCTGAATCCAAGACTGCTCAAAGGAGCCAATAATGACTCCACAGCATATAAAAAGGGTAAATGAAAACAATAAAATTGCTTTTAAATGAATAAAAATATTTAATAACAAATAAAAACAAACAAAAAGCCAGGACGCGTTTCGCCAAGATAGATAATGTATCAAAAGGCTTCCTCAGCTGGCTGCTGCTTAAAACTGAACATATACTGGTTTAAATAGCCATATTCATTTACCCTTAGCCAATCCCCATACACTTTTTGGCGGGAAAATTGGTATATCCAATGGAAATGGGACTTTCTTTTTCCTCTACCCAATCTGAATTTAGTATTCAAATATATATAAAAAAATAAAAAATATAAAAATATATGTAAAGAAAGATGATGCAAATTGCCTCCATTGAGGATTTATTGGTATTAGATATTCTAATCAACATGAGTATGTCCCCCTACGAATGGTGTACTACCATAAATATAAATATTTATATCCAAAAAGACAAAAATAGAGTAAATATATTGAACGCTCTTCCTTATGGTCCTTCCCCGCCACGAATCGAAAGTGCGCGCATGCGCAGTAGACTCGGGGCAGAGAAAGGATACCATCCAGAGGGACACAGATCAGGAAGAGGAAAAACGTCATCGAATTAGGGGCCGCACACAGGCCACAAACAGAGGACCCACATGCGCACGCCCCCAATACCCGGGCACCCACAAAAGGGTTCCGTAGACCGATCCGAGAGGGTAATGAAACCGCACCCCCTGTAAAAAGGAAAGCACGCGCCTGCGCCCAAATCTCAAAACAGTAGAAGGGCGACTCATCCCTAACAAGCTCATAAGGCCCCATATGAAGGACTACAAGCCAAAAATCCATAGTAAAATATTGGACGCATGTACTCCCAAAAGTTTCATAACTTGAACCCTATAAAAAAGTGCACCAAAATACTCCAGATACCTTAATGTCAGATCAAATTGCGTGATCACGTGACTCTACCTACACAGATGGATTACTAAAAGGCATACATATGGAAAGTCCCAGATTAGACCATCAACATCTGCCCTATCAACTGTGGTGGAATAAGACCAAAACGTCAATAGTCGATCTATATATATCACCCTGCATAGAATAATGGTACTCCAAAAAACAAGAAATGGCACAGCTCAAAATCGCCATTTAAACCTGAGGGAATCAATGTGTTTAGAGTGTAAATCCACCTCATTTCCATACAGTGAATTTTTTTATTAAAATCCCCACCTCTCCAATGTGGGATAACTTTTTGCATGGCAATGAAACACATACCCTCTGGGGATTGTCCATGTACATTTTTAAAGTGAGCTGAAACTGAATGTGTAATTAAACCCCTCGAAATGTTGTAAATATGTTCCCTAATTCTAGTGAATAATGGCCTTTTTGTGTGGCCCACATAATGTAAGCCGCAGGGACATGTAAGTTTATAAACAACATTTTTAGTCCTACAGGTAATAACCCCCCTAATTTTGTATGTATTACCATTACAAGTAAATTCGGAAGTGGTCACCTTAATTTCAAATTAGTGCATGCTGGACATGACCCACAACGGTAAAAACCTTCTTTTAAATTAAATTCCCATTTATCTGTGGATTTTTATGACTTTTGACCAACACTTTAATATTTGTAGCTCCCCTATTGACCAATTTAGGTGTGTCTCCAATAAGGTCTTTCAATAATGGGTCACGTTTAAGTAGGGGCCAATTTTTCCTAATAATATGGTAAATTTCTTTTGTATGTACATTATAATCCGAAATAAACATGATGGCGTTGTTCTTACCCATCTCAACGGGTTTATACTGCAAGATAGCCTTCCTATCTAGTGCCTTGATCTCCCCAATTGTGGAATCTAGGACTTCCTCCCTATATCCCTTAGCCACAAAATCCAACTTTAATTTGTTAGCTTGCTGTATATATTGGGCATCTTCTGTGCAGTTACGCCTTATTCTCTTAAATTGTCCTTTAGGGACACCTCTTAGCCAATGATGGGCATGGCAGCTTGTCTGTTCAATGTAACTGTTTACATCAACTTGTTTGAAATAAGTTCTAGTTTTGATATTGTTGTTTTCAATATATATATATATATATTCAGATCTAAAAAGTTGATAGATGATTTGCTTATAGTACAATCCAAAATAATGCCCCAATCATTACGATTGAGATCGTGGAAAAAGGATTGAAGAGATTCTTCACTTCCCTTCCATACAATTAGGATATCGTCGATGTATCTTTTGTAAAGGACCAGGCTCTGCGCCCAGCCATGCTGCCCATGGACGAACTGGTCCTCCCAGTCCGCCATGAACAAGTTGGCGTAGCTGGGCGCAAACCTGGTCCCCATCGTAGTGCCCTTTATCTGGAGAAAAAATTGATCCTCAAACCAAAAAAAGTTGGAACTCAATATCAATTCAATGCCATTTAAAACAAACTCTGACTGATCATTTGTCAGAAATTTCCGAACTGCATCAATAACTCTAATGTGAGGTATTATGCTATATAGCGATTGAACATCGCAAGTGGCCATAATAAACTCATCTTCCCAGACTACATTTTGCAGTATCTGAAGGATACTTATACTATCTTTAAGGTAAGCTGGTATAGCCTTAACTAAAGGTTGAAGGATAGTGTCGATATATCTAGACAAGTGACTAGTACTAGACTCAATACCCGCTATAATTGGGCGGCCTGGAGGATTGTTGGCTTTTTTATGTAACTTGGGTAACCAATAAAAAACTGGGGTAATGGGGAATTTGACTACAATGTACTCATTTTCTTTCTCATTGATGACTCCAGAAATTGATCCTTTCTCCACTAAGGTTTTAATACTCTCCTGGACCTCCTGAATAGGGTTCCGATTAATTGCCCTGTAAGTCTCAACATCAGAAAGAATCCTCATAGCTTCATCATGAGAATTGTCAACCGACAAGACAACTATCCCCCCCTTGTCTGCAGGTTTAATCACGATCTTGTCATTCTTACTTAAGGACATAAGGGCCTCTCTCTCTCTTTCTTAGTGAGGTTCTGTTTGTCATATTTAATTGGAATTTTCTCTACTTCTGCCAGTACTATATTCTCGAAGGCTTTAATTGGATCCGATAGCATATTCCTAGGGTAAAAAGTAGAAGCATTTTTTAGGGAGGTAAATTTGCCAATATCTGGCGTTCTCTCTAAAGGAGTTCTGCTAAAGTATTTTTTTAAACATAACTTCCGTTTGAACTTTTGTATATCTACATACAGATTGAATTTGTTCAAACTTTGACTAGGAGCGAATTTTAAACCTTTTTGTAAAACTTGAATTTCTCCCTCTTGTAGCGGGATTCCACTAAGATTGAAAATACCCACAGTGTCTATCGGCGTCCTCTTTTTTCTTTGAGATATTCTCCTTTGCAAAAGATACATCGACGATATCCTAATTGTATGGAAGGGAAGTGAAGAATCTCTTCAATCCTTTTTCCACTATCTCAATCGTAATGATTGGGGCATTATTTTGGATTGTACTATAAGCAAATCATCTATCAACTTTTTAGATCTGAATATATATATTGAAAACAACAATATCAAAACTAGAACTTATTGCAAACAAGTTGATGTAAACAGTTACATTGAACAGACAAGCTGCCATGCCCATCATTGGCTAAGAGGTGTCCCTAAAGGACAATTTAAGAGAATAAGGCGTAACTGCACAGAAGATGCCCAATATATACAGCAAGCTAACAAATTAAAGTTGGATTTTGTGGCTAAGGGATATAGGGAGGAAGTCCTAGATTCCACAATTGGGGAGATCAAGGCACTAGATTGGATTTATACTGTAAGATAGCCTTCCTTTGAGACGGGTAAGAACAACGCCATCATGTTTATTTCGGATTATAATGTACATACAAAAGAAATTCACCATATTATTAGGAAAAATTGGCCCCTACTTAAACGTGACCCATTATTGGAGACACACCTAAATTGGTCAATAGGGGAGCTACAAATATTAAAAAAGTGTTGGTCAAAAGTCATAAAAATCCACAGATAAATGGGAATTTATTTAATTTAAAAGAAGGTTTTTACCGTTGTGGGTCATGTCCAGCATGCACTAATTTGAAATTAAATAAGGTGATCACTTCCGAATTTACTTGTAATGGTAATACATACAAGATTAGGGGGGTTATTACCTGTAGGACTAAAAATGTTGTTTATAAACTTACATGTCCCTGCGGCTTACATTATGTGGGCCACACAAAAAGACCATATTCACTAGAATTAGGGAACATATTTACAACATTTCGAGGAGTTTAATTACACATTCAGTTTCAGCTCACTTTAAAAATGTACATGGACAATCCCCAGAGGGTATGTGTTTCATCGTCATGCAAAAAGTTATCCCACATTGGAGAGGTGGGGATTTTAATAAAAAAATTCACTGTATGGAAATGAGGTGGATTTACACTCTAAACACATTGATTCCCTCAGGCTTAAATGGCGATTTTGAGCTGTGCCATTTCTTGTTTTTTGGAGTACCATTATTCTATGCAGGGTGATATACTGTATATAGATCGAATATTGACGTTTTGGTCTTAGGGCAGATGTTGATGGTCTAATCTGGGACTTTCCATATGTATGCCTTTTAGTAATCCATCTGTGTAGGTAGAGTCACGTGATCACGCAATTTGATCTGACATTTAGGTATCTGGAGTGTTTTGGTGCACTTTTTTATAGGGTTCAAGTTATGCAACTTTTGGGAGTACATGCGTCCGATATTTTACTATCGATTTTTGGCTTGTAGTCCTTCATATGGGGCCTTATGAGCTTGTTAGGGGTGAGTCGCCCTTCTACTGTTTTGAGATTTGTGCGCAGGCGCGTGCTTTCCTTTTTACAGGGGGTGCGGTTTCAATACCCTCTCAGATCGGTCTACGGAACCCTTTTGGGCGCCCGGGTATTGGGGGCGTACGCATGTGGGTCCTGTTTGTAGCCTGTGTGCGGCCCCTAATTCGATGATGTTTTTCCTCTTCCTGATCTGTGTCCCTCTGGATGGTATCCTTTCTCCGCCCGAGTCTACTGCGCATGCGCGCACTTTCGATTCGTGGCGGGGAAGGACCATAAGGAAGAGCGTTCAATATATTTACTCTATTTTTGTCTTTTTGGATATAAATATTTATATTTATGGTAGTACACAATTCGTAGGGGGACATACTCATGTTGATTAGAATATCTAATACCAATAAATCCTCAGTGGAGGCAATTTGCATCATTTTTCTTTACATATATTTTTATATATTTCTAATTTTTTTATATTTTTGAATACTAAATTCAGATTGGCTAGAGGAAAAAGAAAGTCCCATTTCCATTGGATATACCAATTTTCCTGCCAAAAAGTGTATGGGGATTGGCTAAGGGTAAATGAATATTGTCCCGCCTCTCCCCCCTACAATCCATCCTGAACGCCTCCGCCAGGCTAATTCACCTCACCCGCCGCTCCCCTCTGCGAGTCCCTTCACTGGCTCCCCATCCACTGCAGAATTAAATTCAAAATCCTAATCCTTACCTACAAAACCCTCACTAACTCAGCTCCCTAGTACCTGTCCTCACTAATCACCAAATACACCCCAGCCCGCTCCCTAAGGTCAAACAGTGACCTGCGCCTAGCTTCTTCCCCGCATCACCTCTTCCCATGATAGACTGCAGGATTTCTCACGCGCAGCCCCCACTCTCTGGAACGCTCTCCCTCGTACTGTCAGACTTTCCCCTAACTTCTCTTCCTTCAAATGCTCCCTGAAAACATTCCTATTTAGGGAAGCCTACCACCCAACTCACTGACGCAACCATCAATCACTCTCACCTTACAGTCCTCTCCTCCTGTTTCCAACCCCAACCCTCCCAGATTGTGAGTTCCTACGGGAATAGGGCCCTCATCTCCTCCAGTACTGTTTGTCAAATGTTGTTCAATGTATTGTAACCCTGTCTATACTGTGCTTATTGTACAGCGCTGCGGAATATGCTGGCGCTTTATAAATAAAGAATAATAATAATAAGGCTATTTAAACCAGTATATGTTCAGTTTTAAGCAGCAGCCAGCTGAGGAAGCCTTTTGATACATTATCTATCTTGGCGAAACGCGTCCTGGCTTTTTGTTTGTTTTTATTTGTTATTAAATATTTTTATTCATTTAAAAGCAATTTTATTGTTTTCATTTACCCTTTTTATATGCTGTGGAGTCATTATTGGCTCCTTTGAGCAGTCTTCTTGGATTCAGCAACCTTGGAGTATTTTTTGGATTTAGTAAACCCATGGACATCTGAAACAGCCTATCCTTGCTGAGAGACCTGATCCATTCCAGAAGGGGCTTTCGGGTGGCCAGTGAACGACCCAAAAAACGATTGACCCAGAACCAGGAGGGTTTCACCTCATGTGAGTGAGATCTATTTATCCTCGCTATAGGTGATATATGGGTCGCACTATGAGGTTTTCTCTTTGTGTTCTCATTTGAGGGATATCCAGAAGAGGACCACGAAAAGTTCCGAAACCCACTATATCTCAAGAAGGACATTGTCATCGCTACACTACCCCTTTATTTAAATAAAAAAAAAAAAACTGACCCAAATGGTCTGACTTTAAAAATAAAAACCAGAATAAAAGGTTTTAAAATGGAAAACAAGCTGAACAAAATTATCAGAAACGAAAAACCCCCCAGAAAAAATAAAATGATTTAAAATGAAAAAATAAAAAATTAATGCAGCATATGAATCCGCACACTGCGTGGAACAAGCGCCTATCTGCGTGGTATAATTAATGCAGCATATGAATACGCACACTGCGGGGAACAAGCGCCTCTCTGCACGGTTTAATTAATGTAGCATATGAATCCACACACTGCGGGGAAGAGCCTCTCTGCGGTATAATTAATGTATACGTCTCTGTTATATGTATATGTATCCTCTCTGTATATTATAACTTAAAATGCAATAAAATTAGAATTTTCAATAATTTACAATGTGTAAAGTGTTTTTTTTCCACATTTTAACATGCGAGCGCTTATGGTTATATTTTCTATGAGTTGCGCTTTTTAAAAAAATTAGAGATGGGGACTTGTTACATACATTTTTTGGGGGGAAAAATTACACGATTTTTAACAAACGCAACCCACACAAAAATCGTTAGTGCAGTATCTATGTTCACATTATAATTGAATGGGAACAATATTGCTGCATTAGCAAAACAAAACAAAACAAACCCCCCTTTTTTTAAATTTATTTATTTTTTAATAATTTTTCTTAACTTTTAACATGATCATGTTTGGTATGGTTGGAAAGGCCATGCTCTGGCCAATCCAACGATACCACACGTTAACCCCTAGCTGCCATGGATCGGGAGATAGGGGGTTCATTGGAACCCCCTATCTCCACCATTGGTGGCAACTAGGGGTTAACTCCAGAACTTTATCTGAGGTCCCGATGTGAAACATCGGGACTTTGGATAGATTTCGACTATTTTTTTTCACTCCGGGATAGTCGAAATAAAACAAACACTTTTTTTTAAAATTTATTTAATATTTTTTCATTTTAATTTTTTTAATTAACTTTTAACATGGTCATGTTTTGTATGATTGGAAAGGCCATGCTCAGGCCGATCCAACAATATCAAACATTAACCCCTAGCTGCCACAGATCGGGAGATAGGGGGTTCATTGGAACCCCTATCTCCACCATTGGTGGCAACTAGGGGGTCAACTCCAGAATGTACTCTATCCGTCGTCCCGATGTGAAACATCGGGACTTTGGATAGATTTCGACTATTTTATTTTTTTAACTTTTGGATAGTTGAAATCTATCCAAAGTCCCGATGTTTCACATCGGGACGACGGATAGAGTAAGTCCGTGCGGCCATTAAACATATATACATTATGATATTCTAACGATCAGGTCGCTGGACAGCACTGTTGCTAATTTTGTTCATCTTTTTTTCCGTTTTAAAACCTTTTATTCTGTTTTTTTATTTTTAAAGTCAGACCATTTGGGTCAGTTTTGGGTTTTTTAAATCTTTTAATTTTTGTTCCTTTCATACCATTTTAATATGATTAAATAAAGTTCTGCAATGCATATTCATAAGAAAAAAAGGATCTTTATTTAATAAACTATAGAATCGGCAGAATTACCGTATCGACAGAATTATCGTATCGACAGAAATATCGAATCATTGGAAACGATACGGAATTACGTAATCAGCAATGGAACCGAAAAATACGATGTCCGAAATGACCGAAATGGAATCGAAGTCATGAATGGAACGAAAATGAATTTCTATTTTACACATTTCACGTCCGTACGAAAATTAAGAATTTTTTTCGTTTCGGAAATTGTTTAGTTTCGGCCATTTTTGGATCTGATCCGATTCGGAAATTTGACCGAATCGGCCCGATTTGTGAAAAAAACGAATCGGTCAGAAACGAAAAGCCCTGTGCCGGATTAAAATCTCTATGGGCCTGGAGCTGAAGATTTTGGTGGGCTTTTCTTGGAATTTAGTGAAATTAAAACATATTCTAGGTTATTTAAAAGTGCAGATACGAGTATATATCTAACCAGGCAGATACTGTGTGAGCAAATTTCATTCAGATTTAAATCATTTACAGCGTGTAAAATTATAAAGTCACATTTTATCACCCAAACCTTTGTGGTTATATATTCTATAGGAAATTCTTGTTAAAATTTTTTTAAATGGGTACCCAATTTTACCCAAAAAATAAATATTTCCCGTGTTTTGGAGGATCGTGTTTTATGAATAATATGACTATGTATAAAACACTGACCTTGTGATAAATGAAAAGGTGAGTAACGGCAGTGGTATTGCTCATTTTATATGTAACAAATGGACAATGTCATCGCTTTGGAACTAAAACGAAATTTAAAAAAAAGTGTTTTCTTTTAGACTTTACATGGTCACGTTTGGTATCAATGCAAAGGCCAGACTCTTACCTGTCCAATGACACTGCACTTGACCTTGTGAGGTGTAAAGATTAGTGAAACAAATATTGATTTTAAGTTTTAGGTTAGTGCAACATAAAGGTATCATTGCACCACATTACTCTGGGGTTTCGGAAACTTATTTAGGGCACTATCACCTGGTGTGAGCAAAACCTAGGGTTGGCATTTTTTGCATTAGCGCCAGGTCAATTCAGTCTAGCTCCTGAGCAACAGATTGTTTGCATCCTGCTACAAACGGGAAAAATCACTTTACGCACAGTAATTAGCAATTTGTACCACAAGCTACCTGTACTTTCCACCTACTATACTAAACCCCTTCCATGCGGAGGACGTGCTCAGTGCGTCCTGCCGCATGTACACTTTGCTGCGGAGGACGCGCTGAGAGCATCCTTTGCAGCGGCGATCGGCGGGATTCCAGCCGATCGCTGCGGCCCCCCAGTACGGCTGACATCTTAGATGTCAGCCCAGCCTCCGGGACTCTGGCGGCCATGATAGACGTCATCGCGCCAGCGCATGGACGTCTTGGATGTCGACCAAGCTTCCGGGATCTCCCCCTGATGACTGGCGTCATCACGCTATCAGTTCGAGAGCTAACCCCTAGCTGCCACCTATGGTGGAGAGAGGAGTTCCAGTGAACCCCTTGTCTCCCGATCTGTGAAAGTTAGGGGTTAATGTTTGGTATCATTGGAACGGCCAGAGCATGGCCTTTCCAATGATACCAAACATGACCATGTAAAATGTAAAAAGTAAAATGAAATATGGGGGGCGTGGTCGACTGCTGAAGGGATCGGATGTGTTTGAGGAGCTCAGCATGTCTGCTGCTTTTAGGGTCCAATTACAGACTTTTAAGCAGGGTACATTTAATTTTTGGTCCCTGGCTAGCTGGCCACCGGAACCAAGCTGTCCGGAGGCCGTTTTGTCCCCCCTCCGGACCTGTGATGACCTTTGCAGCCGAGGGTATGTGGCTGGCACGAGGTGACGGTGGCCATATTGTGGCCTTCGACCTGGCTCCTGCGGTCTCTGTTCCCTGCTATTCTGCCACCTCAGCCTGACCTAAAGAGGTTCTGGAGGCTGGGGAGACGGAGGGCCCTCGTCTCCCGTCCGCCCGGGACAGGAGCCTGACGAGAGAGATGGATGGGTGGGTGGACGGACGGACGGGACAGACACCCTCCCCCTGCGACGAATTCTGAAGCATTCCTTACAGGCCTGGAGACCTGTTTACATTTGCTGGAAAGGGGGGGGATGCGGACGCCCCGCTCACCAGAGGGGTCTGGAGGCAGATGCTGTTTGCACTGCGGGGATGCCGGGAGGAGGAGGATCCGCAATCGGAGGAGAATGTGGCTACTTCGGATGGGCGCCTGTCCCGCGCCTATGAGAGAAGACCACGACACGTTCGATGCCGGGACGCTGACTCTGCAACCCTTACCTGTCCGTCAGCAAGTAGACCGAGAGGAAAGCCAGAGGCTGGTCCCTCTCCTGCCGTGAGACGGGTCGGTTCCCGACATGGGGGAGACGCTGGCCCACCGAGACGCCGAAGCGGAGGTTGCAGTGGAGGAGAATGGCGGGTGCCTCCTCAGGCTGTCTGAGACGGCGGGGCTCCTACCAGATGACGCGCTGCCCTCTGGAGTGGCGGTGATGGTCCTTCGGCCTTACAGGGAGACTTTTGTCGCAGCTGCTGGAGTCCGACGGACCTTGGAACCGGTGACTGTTCCCGACAGAGGCGTTCACCGGGTGCTCTGGCTTGATACAGGCTCAGGGGGCTTTTCTGGTGATTTTTTTGCCTTCAACGATGCCAGGCCTTTTGGGATTCTCAGTGCCCCTCCACCCTCCCATGTTGTTTATTTTGCTGACCCTTTCATGGTCCCTCTTGCTGTGCCTCATTACCTGCGACCCTTGGCTACCCCAAGGGACTTGCCCCTGTATTTTTGAGACCCCTCTGGAGACTTTGTGCAGGTGACTTTTGCAACTCTCTGTATGAGACCTACCTCCCCATTTCGTGACACTTGCTATTATCTGCAGACCACGGTTTTATGATATACCCTGCAGACTTTTTTTTGTGAATAGATATGGCTGTCTTCTTGAGGACTTATGGTTGATTCTGAGGTTTTCCTTGGCCATTCGCTCCCCCCCCGTGCGGAGTACTTCTGACTTATTTTTGGTTTGGACTCTTTCTTCCCCCCCCATTATCTTAGTTGGTATGTCAGATGCTTGCTCTGCTGGAGATGGTGTATCCATTCCCCCCTCCCTTCCCTTTTTTTTTGTGGTTTTGGCATTACTGGGTTGCCTGAGGCGCGCCACCATGACTTTGTGTTATGGTTGGCCCTTAGGTTCCCGGGCCCCATGACATTGTCCCTCCATGGCCTCCTTCGGGATCATGCCAGGAGCGTCACGGAGATGGTCTTTGCCATTCTTCACACTCCCCACCCCCCCTTTTTATTTATTTATTTATTTTTTTATTATTTATTTAGTTATTTTTTATTTTACTGTTATTTGGGTCACCATCTTTTTTGGCAGCGTTGTGTATATAACCCCCTCTTCCCTATTCTTTTTCTTTTCTTCTCCCACACCCACTCTTATTATCTGAGACACTTTTATCTACATATGCCTATGTTGATGGATCTCTTAGGCTAAGGTCAGACTAACGCAGTATTAACGTGCGTTTAGCCGCACTAAATCACGGCCGCGCTAGCAGCAAATTACGTCCAATGCCGGGCAGCATACGAAGAATGTGCGGCCGCGCAACGCAAGTGGCAAACGAACGCATTTTTTTGAGAGCGTCAAACCGCTAGTACTGACGTACAGAGTGCGCTGCGGCGGCATAGCGGCATGTGTGCGTGATTAGGAGACATCAGACGCTGCTCATGTCCGGCCAATATAACGTCCAGATGCAAAAAGTGTTTTATTGATGATCCATACAAAATCACGGACGAAAATGCGCATCGTATGACCGCTATCGCGTATTCCGTGAAAAAATGCGTCCATTCGGTCGAACGCACTTTTTCACGGACGACGCGAAAAATGCGTTAGTCTGCCCCTAGCCTTATGTCCTATGTAATACATATGTGACTTTGCTTTATGTTCCTGCTCTTGCTTACAAAATAAAAACCTTAAATTAAAAAAAAAAATTCAAATTAAATATAGAAATAAATTAAAAAAAATAATAAAAAGGTTTTTTGTTTTATTAACCACTTCACTGTGGAGGACGCGCTGCCCCCCCGGTGCGGGCTGACATCCTCGATGTCAGCCCGGCACCGCCACCGGAGTAATTAGGTGTCATCGCGGGGGCGCGATGACACCTAATTCAGGCGCCCCCCCGCATGTGCAGAGGAGGCGCCTGAAAGGGAGGGGGGGAGGTCCTTCGGACCTCTCTCCCTCCCGATCGGCGGCGTGCAGGGGGTTAACCCAGGCACAGTTTGGAAGGGCACAGCCTGCCCTTCCAAATGGTACCTGGCATTAACCCCATGGGGGCCGGATCACGAATCGGCGCCGAAACCGCCGGTTCGTGATCTTTTCCGGGAGCTGGCCGACATCTTGGATGTCAGCCAAGCTTCCGGGAATGCCCCCTGAGGACTGGCGTCATCGTGCATAGCACGGTAACGCCAGTCCTGGAGTTAGGGGGTTCCAATGGACCCCCTATCTCACAATCCGTGGCAGTTAGGGGTTAATGTTTGGTATTGTTGGATCGGCCAGAGCATGGCCGTTCCAACAATACCAAACATGAGTATGATTTTTTTTTTTTTTTTAAAAACTATTTAAAAAAAAATTATAATTTTTTTTTTTCTTTTTTTGGTTCGTTAATGCAGCAATATTGTTCCCATTTCAATTATAATGTGAACAATAATGCTGCACTACCGATTTTTGTATGCGGTGCGTTTGTTAAAAATCGCGTAATTTTCCCCAAAAAAAAAAATGTAACGAGACCCCATCTCTAATTTTATTAACAAGCGCACCCCATTCAAAATATAACCGCAATTGCTCGCATGTTGAAATGTGAAAAAAAAACCCACTTTACACGTTGTAAATTATTGAAAATTCATATTTTATTGCATTTTTTGTTATAATATACAGACAGGTCATGACGTATACATATAATAATGACATATTATGAATCTGCCGAGTCTGACGGAAAGAACGATATATAATATGTCTGGGTCATATCTATACTATAAAAGGATAAGCTAAAAACTGTCCGTCGCCAAAAGCCGTCTGCGCATGCGCGACGGACATTTGAAAGCGGCCGTTAGAACACACAGGTAGCTGCGCGTGCCGGCCGCATGAAAAAAGAAAAAAAAAAAAAAACGGCACGAGCCGCGCGCAGCTACCCGTGTGTTTTTACACGGCCAGATGCCCCGATCCTCCAGCGGTGACCGTCCTCCGGCTGCCGGCGGGCCTCCAGGCTCAGGCGAGCCCCCGGCTTGGTTTGGGCCTACAGGCCCAGCCGAGCCAGGGACTCGCCTAAGCCTAGAGGCCCGCCGAGCAGCCAGCAGCAGCCGGAGAAGGTCACCGCTGGAGGATCGGGGCGAAGTTCCCAAACAAACACACCCCAAAATCGGCCCTGAGGTCCAGCGGAGACCTCCTCCGGCTGCCGCTGGCTGCTCGCGGCCCTCTAGGCTTAGGCGAGCCCCCGGCTCGGTTTGGGCCTACAGGCCCAGCTGAGCCGGGGACTCGCCTAAGCCTAGAGGCCGCCGAGCAGCCAGCGGCAGCCGGAGAAGGTCACCGCTGGAGGATCGGGGCCGAAGTTCCCAAAAAAATACACCCCAAAATCGGCCCTGAGCTCCAGCGGAGACCTCCTCCAGCTGCCGCTGGCTGCTCGGCGGGCCTCTAGGCTTAGGCGAGCCCCCGGCTTGGCTTGGGCCTACAGGCCCAGCCGAGCCGGGGACTCGCCTAAGCGTAGAGGCCGGCCGAGCAGCCTGCTCGGCCGGAGGAGGTCACCGCTGGAGCTCAGGGCCGATGTTGCCTAACACATACTCACCGACATCGGCCCTTAGCTCCTCCAGCGATGGCGGTCCCACTTGCAGCATCCTCTCTCCGTTGCTCGCCGGAATGACGTCACAAAAGCCTTTGACCCCGGGGGGTCAAAGGCTTTCGTGACGTCATCCTGGCGAGCAACGGAGAGAGAGAGGATGCTGCAAGCGGGACCGCCATCGCTGGAGGAGCTAAGGGCCGATGTCGGTGAGTATGTGTGGAACCGGTGGAGGACTCGAGGCCGATGTAGGTGAGTATGTGCTCTACACACACACACACACCCTGCTTGCTCGGCCGGTATCCAAGCTTAGGCGAGCCCCCGGCTTGGCTTGGGCCTAGAGGCCTGCCGAGCCGGGGACTCGCCTGAGCATGGAGGCCGGTCGAGTTGCATGCTCGGGCGTCCTCCAGGCTCAGGCGAGTCCCCGGCTCGGCTGGGCCTCTAGGCCCACGCCAAGCCGGGGGCTCGCCTAAGCTTGGTCGGCATCCAGGCTCAGGCGAGCCCCCGGCTTGGCTTGGGCCTAGAGGCCCAGCCGAGCCAGGGACTCACCTGAGCCTGGAGGACGGCCGAGCATGCAACTCGACCGGCCTCCATGCTCAGGCGAGTCCCCGGCTCTGCTGGGCCTCTAGGCCCAAGCGGGGGCTCGCCTAAGCTTGGATACCGCCGAGTAAGCAGGGTGGGTGTGGAGAGCACATACTCACCTACATTAGCCCTGAGCTCCAGCGGTGACTGTCCTCCGGCTGTCGCAGGCTGCTCGGCCGGCCTCCAGGCTCAGGCGAGCCCCCGGCTTGGCTTGGGCCTACAGGCCCAGCCGAGCCGGGGGCTCGCCTAAGCCTGGAGGCCGGCCGAGCAGCCTACGACAGCCACCGCTGAGGCTCCGGGCCAATGTAGGGGATGTTGCCTACACATACTCACCTACATCGGCCCTTAGCTCCTCCAGCGATGGCGGTCCCGCTTCCAGCGTCCTCTCTCGCTCCGTTGTTCGCCGGAATGACGTCACGAAAGCCTTTGACCCGGGGGTCAAAGGCTTTCGTGACGTCATCCCGGCGACCAACGGAGCGAGAGAGGACGCTGGAAGCGGGACGCGGGACCGCCATCGCTGGAGGGCCGATGTAGGTGAGTATATCCACGAGCGGGGGGCCATATCACGAGCGGGGGGCCATATCCACGAGCGGGGGGGCCATATCCACGAGCGGGGGGCCATATCACGAGCGGGGGGCCATATCCACGAGCGGGGGGGGGCGATATCCACGTGCTGGGGCGATATCCATGAGCTGGGGCAGTATCCACGAGCTGGGGCAGTATCCACGAGCTGGGGCAGTATCCACGAGCTGGGGCAGTATCCACGAGCTGGGGCAGTATCCACGAGCTGGGGCAGTATCCACGAGCTGGGGCAGTATCCACGAGCTGGGCAGTATCCACGTGCTTGGGCAGTATCCACGTGCTTGGGCAGTATCCACGAGCTGGGGCAGTATCCACGTGCTGGGGCAGTATCCATCCACGTGCTGGGGCAGTATCCACGTGCTGGGGCAGTATCCACGTGCTGGGGCAGTATCAATCCACGTGCTGGGGCAATATCCATGTGCTGGGGCAGTATCCACGTGCTGGGGCAGTATCCACGAGCTGGGGCAGTATCCACGTGCTGGGGCAGTATCCACGTGCTGGGGCAGTATCCACGTGCTGGGGCAGTATCCACGTGCTGGGGCAATATCCACGTGCTGGGACAGTATCCACGTGCTGGGGCAATATCCAGGAGCTGGGGCAGTATCCACGAGCTGGGGCAATATCCACGTGCTGGGGCAGTATCCATCCACGTGCTGGGGCAATATCCACGTGCTAGGGCAGTATCCACGAGCTGGGGCAGTATCCACGTGCTGGGGCAATATCCACGTGCTAGGGCAGTATCCACGAGCTGGGGCAGTATCCACGTGCTGGGGCAATATCCACGTGCTGGGGCAATATCCACGTGCTGGGGCAATATCCACGTTCTGGGGCAGTATCCACGTGCTGGGGCAGTATCCACGTGCTGGGGCAGTATCCACGTGCTGGGGCAATATCCACGAGCTGGGGCAATATCCACGTGCTGGGGCAATATCCACGTGCTGGGGCAATATCCACGTGCTGGGGCAATATCCACGTGCTGGGGCAATATCCACGTGCTGGGGCAGTATCCACGAGCTGGGGCAGTATCCACGAGCTGGGGCAGTATACATGAGCAGGGGCAGTATATCCACAATAGACTGCCCTCTGGGCAGGCTTTACAACTAGTACTAAAATAAGCCTTCAAAACACGTTTAAACATGATGAGCAAAATCGGTAAACATGACCTCAGCACAGAGGCGGGAAATGCGTCATCAGCGAAAGGTTTAATGCAGCAGTATTGTTCCCATTTCAATTATAATGTGAATAATGATGCCGCACTAATGATTGTTTCTAGGGGGGGGGGGGGTTTGCTAAAAAAAAAACACGTAATTTCCCCAAAAAATTTAATGAGTCCCCATTTCTAATTTTTTTAACAAGCGCACCCAAAGGAAAATATAACCGCAAAGGCTCGCAGGATAAAATGTGAAAAAAAAATACTTTACACAATGTAGATGATTGAAAATTCTAATTTTATTGCATTTGTTGTTATAATATTCAGGCAGGACATGACGTATACATATAACAATGATATATTAGGAATCTGTCGAGTCTGCTGGAAAGAACGATACATTTTATTATACAACCCAGACATATCATGTGACTTCAAATCGTGTTTAAACATGATGAGCGAAACCGGTAAAAATGAGCTCAGCACACAGGTGTGAAATGGCTCAGTAGCGAAAGGGTTAACATGGGGAGCGCTAGAAATCTTTTGCACTTTTGCAACTAACAGATCACTTTGTGCCTGCACCAATTTTTTTGAGCGTCGCTATTCGCTAATTTTTACCTACCGCTAAACCCTGGTGCTAACTCCAAAAAAACAGGTCCTCGCCCAAAATTAACAGACAATTAACAGGCAATTGAAAGAAATGCAGCACAGGTGTTCTCTTGGCCCCATACAACATAGTAATGGATCTGGTTAGCAATGTCGCTGCTGTTGCAGTAGGCTCTATTATAATATATGTATCCTTTATCCAAATATATCCTAATTCTAATATATTGGCTAATTTTAAACATTTTATGCTGGGGGTTATTCATAGTATGTAAGCAGTTGATTATTAGGGTGACCGTGTGGACCATGTTTAAAGGGACACATGGATAAGTCTTGCCCTGAAACATGTATTATTTATATGCTGCAGTAGGGAAATTATTGTCACTCACCTGGCCTTCCTTTTGGATCTATTAAATGCATTGTAATGATTCTATGTCAGGATCCGTTCCTGCACCACTACCAGCATGTGTCAGCTACATGACAGGTGCTGCCCTTCCGCTCAGCACCTGCATTCTGGGCATGGAATAATTAACAGTTAAAACACACACACCACAGGTCACGTAACACACACCTGTGACTGATCAGTAAAGGTTCCACACAACCTCTACTCCATGCTTCAATGTTGTCTCTTGTTCTTCAGAATAAGACCTGCTCATACAAGCTCCAGAAAGACCTGCTTTCCCCTATCTACCCACCGTGCTCTCCCAGGAGCAACTGCCCCTCAAGACGCTGTGTGTTTCCTCCAGTGACGTGCGGTGAGGTCAGTGGCTGGTGAGGCACTGGTTAGTATCAGAGCCAGATATACAAATGCAAAACAGCCAAAAAAACATTCTAGCTCCCAAAGAGGAGGCTTCAGGCATTTAGTACATCAGGACAGACACTGCGAGTAAGGACTCACTGGAAGCCGATTCTGTTCCCACAGACCTTTATACAGAACAATTATCTTACAATATACCTTCTAAATTGCATTGGTAAAGACTTCTTAAATGAATCTACAGTCCTGGGTCCTTGTACCTGGACTTGTTTTCATACAGGGTTATTCATTCAGAGAGGTGAAAAGCAGGAGAATGACTGGAGAATGGAAAATTCTAGGTCAAAATAGCCAAACCAGAAAACGTTTCCCTTTCATGATCTACTATTTTGACCTAGAATTTTCCATTCTCCAGTCTTTCGCCGGATTTTCACCGCTCTCTGAATAACCCTGATACAGGGCTATTCAGAAAGAGGTGAAAACCTTGAGAATGAGTGGAGAATTGAATTCTAGGTCAAAATAGTCAATCCAGAAAAATTCTCCCATTTATCTCACTTTCCAAATTGGCTGTTCATTTTCCTGCCAATTCTCAAGATTTTCACCTCTCTCTGAATATCCCTGATAGTATTATTGAATCATTGTGCTGGCTACACTATCAGGGATATTCAGAGAGAGGTGAAAATCTTGAGAATTGGCAGGAAAATGAACAGCCAATTTGGAAAGTGAGATAAATGGGAGAATTTTTCTGGTTTGACTATTTTGACCTAGAAGTTTAACTTCCAGTCATTCTCCAAGGTTTTTACCTCTTTCTGAATAGCCCTGATACAGGGTCATTCTTCTGCTTTTCACCGCTCTTTGAATAACCCTGATACAGGGCTATTCAGAAAGAGGTGAAAACCTTGAGAATGACAGGAGAAGTTAAAATTCTAGGTCAAAATAGTCAAACCAGAAAAATTCTCCCATTTATCTCACTTTCCAAATTGGCTATTTGGTCTAGATTTTTCAATGGGCTATTTGGCCTAGAATCTGTTTCTCAACTCGTTTCCTCGGCTTGGTTTGCCAGATATGTGAAGCACAGCACATGTGATATCATTTGCTGCTCAGTATTTGCAGTATTCAGTCTGCATTTTCCCAAGGTGATCTGAAAAATCTAGCCTGTAGTGGGTCCTGAGGACTGGAGTTAAGAAACCCTGGTCTAGATTGTTCATTCTCCAGCTAATTCTCAAGGTTTTCACCTCTCTCTCCGAATAACCCTGATAGTGTAGCCAGCACAATGATTCAATATCGGGGATATTCAGAGAGAGGTGAAAACCTTGAGAATTGGCAGGAGAATGAACAATCTAGACCAGGGTTTCTCAACTCCAGTCCGCAGGAGCCACTACAGGCTAGATTTTTCAGATCACCTTGGGAAAATGCAGACTGAATACTGCAAACACTGAGCAGCAAATTATATCACCTGTGTTTCACATATCTGGCAAACCAGGCCAAGGAAATGAGTTGAGAAACACTGATTCTAGACCAAATAGCCAATTTGGAAAGTGAGATAAATGGGAGAATTTTTCTGGTTTGACTATTTTGACCTAGAATTTTAACTTCTGTCATTCAAGGTTTTCACCTCTTTCTGAATAGCCCTGTATCAGGGTTATTCAGAGAGCGGTGAAAAGCAGAAGAATGACCCTGTATCAGGGCTATTCAGAAAGAGGTGAAAACCTTGGAGAATGACTGGAGAAGTTAAACTTCTAGGTCAAAATAGTCAAACCAGAAAAATTCTCCCATTTATCTCACTTTCCAAATTGGCTGTTCATTTTCCTGACAATTCAAGGTTTTCACCTCTCTCTGAATAACCCTGATATTTTAGGGTCATAAAAAAAAGGTTAAGCCAACGCTTGCCCCTGGAAAAACACACACACACCCACGTGAAAGAAAGGGTGTGTAAAGAGACTGGCACTGTAAGAACACACATACACACACACACCACTCTATATGCTGCCCCTATAACAAAAGTATTAAGAGGAGCCTGGCCACATCCATTAGGTTTCCTTAAAGCACCTATACATTTTGCGTCATTCATATTATACTGAAGGGAAAGCAAGCCACTGACCCAACCTGACTTTTGCACACTGCAGGGCAGCACTTTCAGGCACTGACAGGGAGCAAAATGGAGATCTGACACCCCAGCCCAAAGCCAGTGACCCATGAAGCACACGCTGTGATCTGACAGCCCTGGTAGAAGGAGTTGAGAGAGTCTTGCTGGCAACTTCACATCTGCTGAGTCCCCCACCTGTCCTGTCCCTCCCCAGGCAGCCTGGCTAGAGGTACAATACATCATACAGATTGGCAGCGAAGCACTATCTGAACATCAGCACAGAGGAAAGCCATGGCCTCTCTCCCCATCATTAACCCTCTCCCCCCGTGAGGTCACTTACCTTGCAGCTGGGCAAAGAGGGCTTCCTGCTGCTGCACCCCCTTAGATCCCTCCTGGGGGGCAGATGTGTTGTGCATTCTTACAGCTCCAGTTAGCAGACAATAACCAGCCTGGGGTATAACTGGGCATCCCCAGCTGTGGCAGAGCAGGGCACCCCTGTGCCAGGCTCCTGGACTGCAGCTCCCCATGCAGTCAGTCAGGGGTTGTCCATCATGCAATCTTTTCACAGCCTGCATTGGGGGGCTGCCTGGCCTATCATTGCCAGGAAGGGGCATGTCTAACTGCTAGACTTCCTGTCAATCAGAGGCAGTCCTCTAATGTAGGGGTTTTCTGGGAATGACTTGGACCAATGGTGCTTTCCCATTGGTCCAAGCTTTCCCATGCTCTATCAGTGCCTGTCAGTCTGTGCGGCACTAATGAGCAGTGATCTCTGACGTGTGCTGCACACATCTTGAGCAGTTTACTCAATTAGTGCAGCGGGGAAACGTCCTGCTATGCAAATTGCGTAGGTTGGGAAAACTAATGCCTGCAGAGGCAGAGGACGGAGCTGACAGCGGGGGAGCAGGTGAGTTTGTTTTTAGTTTATTAATTTATCACTTAATGGCAGGTGCGGCTGTGCCTCCACTGACTGCACATCCCTGGTTTCCTCCCTATCCCACGTGCTCTCCCAGGAGCAACTATCCTACATTCATACTGGACACAAGGACTGTCTTCCCAATCACTCTCATCCGAACAGTAAGTCCTAGTGTATCCTGTCCCACAGCCCTGCTGTCTGTTCTACAGCAATACCTCTCCACCCAACCATCAGTGTGCATCCCCGAGACCTGCATATTGGGCTCATAACCTGGAAGGCCAGTACCTGTAAGGTACAAAACCTGACTTTACTGTATTTGAATGAATAACTGCTCACTGATACAGACAAGCATGTGGAAGAGTACTTCACTGGTTAATTACAGCATAAAACTAAAACAGAGACATACACACAAGAGACACTAACTACACAGAAGAACAAATGCACACATTTACTGTGCTGCCATCTGCTAGATGGAGGACAACATAATACCTCAATACATAACACTCCTCCCCCCTAGATCTCGAAGTCTTTGATATAACTGGGAGGGCGAGTATTTCTTCTTGTGCGCCCAAGGGCCATGTTTGGAGCTGCTTCAACTGGACTATCAGTTGGACCAGTTTCTATTTCCTGTGCTCTCTCGGATGGACCGTCAGAAACTGGGTCTGCAACAGCAACTCTTGGAGAACTTGCACTTGTATCATCTAGTAGTTCGCCAACATCTGGGATCCCAGAAAACCCAGTAGAACGGGAACTAGCAACTGTAACGGGGGAGTAGCGCCCACTAGAGAGTAGTGGAGTTGAGATCCTTAAGGACTGATAAATCTCTTTGACGTTTAAACTCTGCTTGGCATTCACAGAATTATATACTTGAGGCAGCGAGGATGAACAATACACTGAGTTGCTACTAAGCACTAAAGGTTTCAAGACCGATAGAGCACGTTCAGAAATATACATACGTCAGACAGTTGGTGAATTGCGCAGACTGCAGGGCAGTCAGGAAATAAGCTGCTCTAATGTTTTCTGATAATCGGGAGCAGATCAGCGGTACCTTTAAGGCTGGGGTCAGACCAGCGCACTTTTAACGTGCGTTCTGGCGCACATAATTACGGCCGCACTAGCAGCAGATGACGGGCAATGACGACCAATATACGATGTACGGCCGCACAAACGTCTGGCCGTGCAACGCAAGTGGAATTTGAACGCATTTTTCTGAGAACGCTGAACCGCTAGTACTGACGTACTGAGTGCGCAGCTGCGGCATACCGCCGTGTTTCCATGATTAGGAGATGTCAGACGCTGCTAATGTCCAGCCTACATAACGTCCAGATGCAAAAAGAGTTTTATTGACGATCCGTACAAAATCACGCCCGAAAATGCGCGTCGTCTGACCGTTTTTGCGCATTCCGTCAAACAATACGTCAATGCGTTCGGACGCACTTTTTCACGTTCGTGGGGAAAAATGCTTTCGTCTGACCCTAGCCTAAGAGATATTCAGCGGCAACACATACACCTCGGGGTCTGTCGTAAGTACAGTATCGAGTATATTTGATGGTGAGAGCACATTGAACATGAGCCGCATATAAACAGTACCTTTCGATCGCAGTTCTTATAAACATGTGTGGCTGGAGAACTTGGGCCCTGAGTTGGGTATAGGAACCTAATGAGGCCACAGACGATACCCACAACTTAGAAGGGACAATACCCCAGTAACGTGTAAACACCCCAGCGGCAAGCATGGGGTTAAACCACCAAAGCACCCCACAGGCGATCGTAATCGAGCAGCAAGAGAATAGTCAAAACAAGCCGGGTCAAAAAGCAGGAGCAGGGATCGTATCCAGAAAACAGGTTGACAACAGAGAAGCAATACACACAATAGTTAGCGATGTGGGAAACAGACTCCATGACAGGGCGACGAGGCAACTCCTCGCGCCCTGTTTTAAACCCGGCAGCTCCTCGTGACCATGCTAGGCCCTGCCCCCTCGGACGCCGCTCGGCCATTCCCCAGTGCTGGCAGCCGGCCAGCTCATGGCACATGACCTTGTCCAGACCCCCCAGGCAGCGCAGCAGGGGCTGAGGATATGACAGCTCCCCCCCTGATGGTCGGACTCAGAACGACCACCAGGTGCAGAAGGATGGGCCACATGAAACTGGCGAACCAGACGAGGCGCATGGACTTCGCAGGCCGGGAGCCAAGAACGATCCTCAGACACATAACCTTCGGAGTCTACCAGGTACTGAAGGACACCACAGACCACACGGCACCTCAGGATGGCACAGACCTCATACTCCTCCTCACCTGGGACTTGATAGGCAGAGGTGGAGCAGTGACTCTGGTGTACCTATTATAGGTAAGGGGTTTCAAGAGGCTTATGTGAAAAACGTTGTGGATACGTAGATATGGGGGTAAAACCAAAGCATAGGAGACAGGGTTAATGCGTCTTAACACCTTATAAGGACCAATAAACCTGGGAGTCATCTTCATGTATGGTACCAACAATTTGATGTTTCGGGTCGACAGCCATACCTTGTCCCCAACCGTATAGACCAGTGCAGGACCTCTACGTTTGTCAGCTTTTATTTTTTGCTTTTGGATATTGGCCTCCACGATTTCCTTAACCCTCTCCCATGTCTCTTTCAGGTTATTCAGATGTTTGTCCAGGACTGGTAACACAGTACCTTGGAATATGGAGGGAAGCATGGGAGGATCAGAACCATAAACTGTATGGAACAGTGAGTGACCTATGATTTCACTCACTGAGTTGTTTAGTGCAACCTCTGCCCAGGATAACAGGTCTGCCCATTCACTTTGCTTTTCTGAGACAAAACAACGCAAATATTGTTAGACACTCTGGTTGTCTCTCTCTGCGGCCCCATTCATTTGTGGGTGATAAGCCGAGGAGAAACTCAACGTGATACCGAGGTTGTCACAAAATCTTCGCCAGAAACGAGAAACGAATTGGGCTCCTCTGTCAGATACTATTCCCAGGGGAACCGCATGAAGTCTCACAATATTTTGCACAAAAACTGGCACCAGCTCAATAGCTGAAGGGAGCTTGACCAGAGGCACGAAGTGCACCATCTTAGAGAATCTGTCTACCACCGTAAGGATCACTGTATGACCCGGAGACACAGGTAGATCGGTAATAAAGTCCATAGAGAGGTGGGATCAAGGTCTCTCAGGCACCGGCAATGGCTGCAATAGACCTATAGGTAAGGACCGGGGATTTTTGCTTCTACAGCACACTTCACATGTGGCTATGTAGTCCTTAATATCCCTTCGCATACCTGCGGGAGGGGGGAGATAATGGGACAGATACAGAGGAACTGTGAGAGAGACTTTATTCTGTTGGGTCATGTTATTGCCCACCTACATTGGCAAGAAAATGTATGTGAACCCTTTGGGATTACATGGAGTTTTGCATGAATTGGTCATAAAATGTGCTCTGATCTTCATCTATGTCACAACAATTTGAAAACCACAGTCTGTTTAAAATAATATAACACAAACATTATATGTTTTCATGTGTTTATTGAACATAACATGTAAACATTCACAGTGCAGGGTGAAAAAAGTATGTGAACCTTTGGACTTAATAACTGGTTGACCCTCCTTTGGCAGCAATAACCTCAATCAAACGTTTCCTGTAGTTGCAGATCAGACCTGCACAACGATCTGGAGTAATTTTGGACCACTCCTCTTCACAAAACGGTTTCAGTGTAGCAATATTCTTGGGATGTCTGGTGTGAATCACTCTCTTAAGGTCATGCCACAGCATTTCAATCGGGCTGAGGTTAGGACTCTGACTGGGCCACTGCAGAAGGCGTATTTTGTTTTGTTGAAGCCATTCTTTTGTTGAATTACTTGTTTGCTTTGGGTCATTGTCTTGTTGCATCACCCATCCTCTGTGGAGCTTCAGTTGGCAGACAGATGGTCTTACGTTTTCCTGCAAAATGTCTTGATAAACTCTGGAATTCATTTTTCCATCAATGACAACAATCCGTCCAGGCCCTGAGGCAGCAAAGCAGCCCCAAACCATGATTCTCCCTCCGCCATGTTTTATAGTGGGGATGAGGTTTTGATGTTGGTGTGCTGTGCCTTTTTTTCTCCACACATAGTGTTGTGTGTTTTTTCCAAACAACTCAATTTTGGTTTCATCTGTCCACAGAATATTTTGCCAGTAGTGATGTGGAACATCCAGGTGCTCTTTTGCAAACTTCAAACGTGCTGCAATATTCTTTTTGGACAGCAATGGCTTCCTCCGTGGTGTCCTCCCATGTACTCCATTCTTGTTTAATGTTTTCCTTATTGTAGATGTGTCAACAAAAATGTTAGCATGTGCCAGAGATTTCTGTAAGTCTTTAGCTGACACTCTAGGATTCTTTACCTCATTAAGCATTCTGCGCTGTGCTCTTGCAGTCATCTTTACAGAACGACCACGCCTAGGGAGAGTAGCAACAGTGCTGAACTTTCTCCATTTGTAGACAGTCTGTCTTACCGTGGACACATGAACATCAAGGCTTTTGGAGATACTTTTGTAACCCTTTCCAGCTTCATGCAAGTCAACAATTCTTGATCGTAGGTCTTCTGAGAGCTCTTTTCTGCGAGGCATGGTTCACATCAGGCAGTGCTTCTTGAAACCAGTAAACCCAAAACTGGTGTGTGTTTTTAAAGGGCAGGATAGCTTTCAGCAACACATCCAATAATATCACACTGATTGGACTCAAGGTTGGCTCACTCCTGGCTCCAATTAGCTCTTGGAGAAGTCATTAGGCTAGGGGTTCACATACTCTTTCCACCCTGCACTGTGAATGTTTACATGTTCTGTTCAATAAAAACATGAAAACATATGTTTGTGTTGAATTATTTTAAGCAGACTGTGTTTTTCAAATTGTTGTGACTTAGATTAAGATCAGAGCACATTTTATGACCAATTCATGCAAAACTCCATGTAATCCCAAAGGGTTCACATACTTTTTCTTGCCACTGTAAAAGACTATGATTTAATGGAGAAAAGCAAAAAGAAAGCCTGCTCCACCTGCGCTTACGTGGAAAAGTGGCATTTGACCAATAAAAGCCAAGAAGATTGTGCCGCACAAAGATCAAATAGAGACTTTGTTCTGTCAAGCAACGTGAATGCTTGTGTAAAAGACAATGTGGGGAGGTGGCCTGTGACCAATAAAGCCCAAAATGACTGCAGTGAACAAAGAACTGTCAATGGGCAGAAAAATAATTTAAGTGCAAGGAGAGATGCCAATCACTACCCTGCAAAAGAGACTGCTCCTGGGGATACAGAGATGACAACATGCAGCAAAACAAACCAGCAGTCCATACAAATTGACTATATTGACATTGCCCCTGAGTCGCACAATGAACAGCGGACAAAAGGCTATCACTCTAAAGCCTATGGATCGATAGAATTGACTAAAGAGTTCTCAAATGAGCAAATTCGTGCACCGTCTCTGTTAGGAACATTATGGGGGTGGGAGGGGTTAAAGAAAAATCATTTTGGAAACATTCCCCCAAATGAGGCATTACTGAATTTCCGGAATGCAATGAAGTGTTTGTGTTTTACAGGTTTTGTCACTGGTCAACCATTTGGTGTGTCCTAGTTTAGGAGTTCATTCGTGACCATGTTATTCAGAAAAATGTATTCTGTGTTTATTTCTGAAAATACTGTGTTTTTCCAATTCTGGATGTTGTAATAGTTGAGGGTGTGTAAAAGTAGGGGAACTCATAATAGGTAAAATGGGGAGGTATCTTATAGACGATTGATTTATGACAAGTCAAAGGGTGGATTATTTTAAACTAATTTTTCATTAAAACGGTGCACATGCTGATAAATACAGACAGCAAAATTTGAGTATACTGGAGACAATATTAATTATATTAACATCAGGTAGGAAGTTCACTGCTTTATGAATTAATTATTCATTCCAATGTATACACTGGGCACATGTAGGTGCAATGCCAGACAGACAGAATTTCCTCCTAGAGGAACACCCTCAAGCCACACCTGATCAAGGTAACACTAATGAGCTCTAGTATAAATAACTGCCTTTGGGAAATACACATTAATAATCAGTATGTTAACCCCTTAAGGGCCGCTGACGTACCCTGTACGGCTTGTCCTCGGGTCTCCCTTAGACCCGCGGACGTACAGGGTACGTCAGCCGCGCCTAATCCCCCTCCCGCCCGATACTCACCTCCCTCGCCAGATCCCACGGCGATCTAGCAGGGAGGAAGCCTGCCCATGTGATTTACATGGGCAGGCGAGGCTGATGACGTTGCCACGCTGCGTGGTGACGTCATCAGCAGGCGTCCCCATGCATTTCAATGGAGGGGAGGGGGGGCTCATTCGGAGCCCTCTATCTCCCCAACCATTGAAGCTAGGGAGATGCCGTTTGCACCGCTGGAGAGGAGAGAGCCTCCCCTTTCCAGTGGTGTATGGCATTAACCGTTTCGCCGCCGGATCACGTTGCGGCGCCAAAACGCGATTCAAACCTGGAGGGGGGCTGACATCTTGGATGTCAGCCAAGCCTCCAGGTCCCCCCCCATCCACTGACAACCTCACCATATGTGTGAGGATGTCAGTGGGCCAGTTAACCATCTAGCTGCCATGTAGAGATAAGGGGATCCTAAGGATCCCTTTATCTCCCGATCCATGGCAGCTAGATGGTCATATTATTATGATTATGGCCTTTCAAATGATACCAAACATGACCAGGTTTGGTTTTAAAATTTTTTTTTTAAAAAATGAAGTAAAAAAAAATAATAAAAAAATTAAATAAAATGAAATTTATTTTTTTTTAAAAGTTTTTTTGTCTGGGGGGGGGTTTAATTAAATAGGACCTAGGCTGTCATCTAAAAATAATTAGCACAAAATGGTCAGAATGAGCGCAGCGCACATAGGTGAACTGTCTCAGCAGTGAAGGGGTTAAAAAGCAAACGCATGTAAAAATTGGGTATTTCTAGTCTCGGGACAAAATTTTGAACCTATTTAGCCGGGGTCGTTTTGGGTGGTTGTAGATTTTGGGGATTAAATTACAAAAAAGTGTGTTTTTACTATTTTTTCCTCATATTTCATATTTTTTTTATAGTAAATTATTCGATATGATGGAAATAATGGTATTTCTAGAAAGTCCATTTAATGGCGGGAAAAAGGGTGTATAATATGTGTGGGTTGAATAAACGAGTAAGAGGAAAATTTGACCTAAACACTAACAGCGCAGAAACGTAAAAACAGCAGCGGTCACTAAAAGACGGATTTGTGTAAAACCGCCCGGTCACTAAGGGGTTAACTGACTGAGCTCCTATGAAGACACTTATTAATCCTGAGAGTGGTCATAAATGGTACATTTTCATGATGGACACCAGTGGTAAGTGGTGTCCCTCAGGGGTCTGTTATAGGACCAATTCTATTCAATTTATTTATAAATGACCTTGAGATAGGCATTGAAAGTCATGTATCAGTGTTTGCAGATGCAAAGTTATGCACTTTGGAGTGAAGAACACACAAGCAATTTATACACTAAATGATACCGAGTTAGGGAAACCAAAGCAGGAGAAGGATTTGGGAATAATCATAGACTTCAAACTAAGTAACAATGTGCAATGTCAAACAGCAGCCGCCAAGGCCAGCAAGGTATTGGCATGCATTAAAAGAGGCGTTCACTCTAGGGATGAAAGCATAATTTTGCCTCTGTATAAATCAATGGTAAGACCGCACCTTGAATATGCGGTGCAATTTTGGGCACCTGTCTTAAGAAAGGATATTATAGCGCTAGAAAGAGTGCAGAGACGGGCGACTAAATTAATAAGGGGACTGGAAGGTTTAAGTTATGAGGAAAGACTAACAAGCTTAAACCGGTTTAGTTTAGAGAAACGGTGCCTTAGAGGGGATCTGATAACCTTATATAAATATATACGGGGCCATTATAAACCATTGTCTGGAAAGCTATTCATTAACAGGACTAAACACCGGACACGAGGTCACCCATTTAGACTGGACGAAAGGAAATTCAGCCTAAAGCATAGGAAGGGTTATTTTACGGGGAGAACAATAAAGCTGTGGAATTCTCTGCCTGTTGAGGTGGTTGGGTCAGAGACTGTACAGACTTTTAAAAAACGACTGGATGATTTCCTGCAGACACAGAATATTAAGGGTTATAATATTTAATATGTGGGTAAGCTTCTTGATCCAAGGATAAATCTGACTGCCATTCTGGGGTCAAGAAGGAATTTTCCCCCCCGTTTGTTGCATGTTGGCGAGCATTTCAGACTAGGTTTTTTGCCTCCTTTTGGATCAACAGCAGTAGGTGTTGTGTTAGAGGCGGAACCCGATGTACGCATGTCTTTTATCAGCCTATGTACCTATGAAGGAGGTGCCACTTATGGCCTCACCCCGCATTCAGAGATGGGCTGTGACGTTATGTGGATATGAGTACTCTATTGTGTACAAAGCAGGAAAGGATCATCAAAACGCGGATGGCCTGAGCCGGTTGCCGGTGGCAGGAGAGGAGGTGGAGACTTCTGCTGAGGAAGAGAGAGTACTTCTGTTGGAAGAAAATGGCATACCATTGATTAAAGCCGAACAGGTGAGGAAATGGACAGATACAGATACCATTTTGGCACGGGTTAGAGAGTTTGTCCTCAGAGGATGGCCAAAAAGAGTGGATAAATAAATGTTTGGAGCTTATGTAAAAAGGAAAGAGGAACTTAGTGTGCAGGCAGGTTGTGTTTGTGGGGTGCCCAAGTAGTCATTCCACCCCCAGGTCATACAGCCCTACTGAAACAGTTACACACAAATCATCCAGGCATAATCAGAATGAAAGGACTGGCGAGGAGCTATATGTGGTGGCCGAAGATGGATGCCGATATAGAAGGAATGGTGAAAACTTGCACCTTGTGCCAAGAAAATCGAAATTCTCCCCAATGTGCACCTTTACATCCTTGGGAAGTATCAAGTCTCCCATGGAGAAGAATTCAAATTGATTATGCTGGCCCATGGGTGGGTACGATGTTTTTGATTTTGGTGGATGCTTACTCTAAATGTATAGAGGGTTACCCGTTAAATAAATCCACCTCCGCAGTACCTGTTCAATGTCTCAGACAGAGTTTTAGTCAACATGGAATACCCGAAATGGTGGTATCAGACAATGGCAGCAGTTTCACAAGTATGGAGTTTCAAGAGTTTTTGGACTGAAATGGTATTAAACACGTAACCGCAGCACCTTACCATGCAGCATCTAATGGACTGTCAGAAAGGGCGATGCAGACATTTAAAGGCCTGATAAAAAAGCTCAGGAGATTCCATTGAGGTCAGGCTGGCTAGAGCGTTGTTTAGTTACAGGATAACTCCTCAGTCGACGTCTGGAAAATCGCCTGCAGAACTGTTGCGTGGAAGACAATTGCGTTCTACCTTGGACCTAATACATCAAGATTTTAAAGGTCAGATGTAGGAAAAACAGTTGAAGCAAAAGTTTTATCATAATCAACATGCTAAGGAAAGACATCTAATGGAAGGTGACAAAGTTTACACTAGAAATTTTGGTATGGGACCTGCCTGGATTCCGGGGACAGTTCAGGAAAAGACGGGACCTGTGTCATGCACAGTCGCACTTGGAAATGGCCAGATTGTGCGTCGTCATATTGACCAGGTGAGAACTAGACATATTGTATCTCCGGGGACACGGTCGGGTTTAGAGAACCAATTAATGCCAGACAGGGTGCAGCTGGCACCCCCTTCTGATGACGTTCTTGCCGAAGCTGGTAAAGGGTTGCAGAGGGGGGAGAGATTCCAATGGAACAGCTCCAGGTGTGGAGGAGCAGCAAGAGTTAAGGAGATCCACCAGACCAAAGAAAGCACCAACTTACCTGCAGGATTATGCTTAGCTTAGTACTGAATTCCCCAGCCACAGGACAAGAATGCATCCTGGAACTCACTGGGACGGAGGTAGTCTACCCGAAGTCCCGAGTTTAGTAGAAGTTTCTGTATGCCTATGGACACATGAACTGCACGTTTGAAACTAGTGTTATCAGAGGGAAGGGGATGTAGTAGATCAGTGTTATACTTATCTACCACTAGAGGGCGTAGTTGTTCGTGTTACCTATTTTCTGTTAATGTAAATAGGGATTCCAGGTCAGAGGTTGTTGTTGTCAGTTTCCTTAGTTGGAGTGCTATGTCTGTACCAGCGTCTAAAGAGAATAAGTAATTCATCCACAAACTGTCTCTGCATAAGTCATATGAAGATATTACAAAACCTCTCATTTGTAACAAGTATACTAGGGTCCACGCACCTCCTCCACCCATTCAGTCTGAGGGTGGTGAGGAGGTCGAAGTCCGTGCCATCCTGAACTCACGTATCTCCAGGGGTGTTCTTCAATACCTGGTTGATTGGGAGGGTTATGGTTCCGTGGATAGGGCATGGTTGCCAGCTGGAGAGGTCCATGCGCCTCGTTTGGTACGTCAGTTCCATGCCTCGCATTCCTCTGCGCCTGGTGGTCGTCCGTTGGCCGCCCATAAAGGGGGGGCTTATGTCATGTCCAGCGATTCTAGGGGGACTCAGGGAGCTCCGGGGGTGCCTGGCACCTCTGCATTGAAGTTAGATAGATTGGGGGACTGGGCACCTAAATGGCAGATTAAAGTTAATGTAGATAAATGCAAAGTTATGCACTTTGGAGTGAAGAACACACTAGCAACTTATACCCTAAATGATACAGAGTTAGGGAAACCAAAGCAGGAGAAGGATTTGGGAATAATCAGACTTCAAACTAAGTAACAATGTGCAATGTCCAACAGCAGCCGCCAAGGCCAGCAAGGTATTGGCATGCATTAAAAGGGGAGTTCACTCTTGGGATAAAAACATAATTTACCTACCTCTTTAAGATGTCTTGCGTAGATTCTAACATTCCAGAGACTTTGTAACAATTAATTAACTGCAGAACCTAGCTATTGTAAATAGAGGTGCCAGCAGGGTGATTTAGAAAGACAAGGTCAGTAGGCCTGATGACTGGCCAAGCAGTAGAACAAAGGTTTTATGTGTTTCACAGATGCTGTCTTTTATCAGTTAGGAGTAACACTTTCAGTTGGAGATGGTACCAAGCGTTCTCACCTCCCTTTTAAATAAATTTTGTGTCTAATTGTTTAAACCATGGGACCGAAGAGGTGTCTAATGTCTGAACAAAGGAGGGAGGGGGAATCTCAGAGAGGGGATGTACTTTTCAATTTCCTAGGAACAATAGGGCCTGGGCACCTGCTGAAGGCTGTGCGACAGGAGGGGGGAGAGGAAGGATCGTGGAACCAAGAAGCTGTTTGGGTTGCTTTTGCACAGGACTGGCTCCTTGAAAGATGAACTGCCTGATTAAGCTGCCCTGGACTCCTTTTGGCTAAGTGGGACTTCAGAGGACAGGACATTATAAATTACAAAGAAAAAAAAGCTGTTGAAGTACAAAAGAATTCTTATCTGCCCCATTTACAATGCTGGGAGCTGTGTGTCTGCTGAGAAGTGAGACATGGTGAGCTCAGGTCACATGCTGTCGCACACACACTAGATATGGGAAGTTCGATTCTTTTAGATGAATCGATTTATTCGGACAGTTCGATACAAACTGCTGTGCTGTGAAACGGAACCGTTGAAACCAATTATTTGAATGAGTGAATCATTTACAGAGCGAATCATTGCAGAGCTAAGCCAGCAGCAGCTGACATCACATGCACACTAAAGGATCAGATTATCTCTGCTGCCTGTTAACTCCGTGAAATGAAGAATTTCAAACAATTCAGTCCAAATGGATGAATCGGTTCATCCAGTACACAGAAAAGAACTGATACAAATTAACAATTCATTCATTAACCAGACATCACTAAAACACACTTTCTCTGTAGGGTAACAGAGCCAGTCCAGATTGTTTTACCAGACTGACATCTGCTTCTACTTTCTGACCAGAAGCCTTACCTCACAGCTTTGAGGTCATTAAACAACAGTGGCGACTCTAGGAACAAAATTTAGGGGGGCACATAAGATACCACAGTCAAAACTTGGGGGGACACTAATAATTTTCACCACTATGTCAAACCACTGAAAAAAGAAGGGCCCTATCACCTGGTGTGAGCTAAAACGCCATCGCTAAAGGAAAAAGTTAGCATGAGTCGCTAAAACGTAGCACCTGATGATCTACCAACAGATCACCTTTGTGTACAAGTATACAAGTTTGTGCACAAGGTCATTTAGCGCACGCTAGGTAAACGCTAAGACCCAGCGCTAATGCGGTTGTATACAGGATAGAACTGTTTTTTCCCAGTGCAGAGAGCCAGGCCATACCTATCCCCCGCCCTCACAAGCTTGAATAAGTATGAACACAAAGCAAAGAGAAAAATGCCAAAGGCATATGGGAGCGCATAAATTCCAGGCTAAAGGATTAAAAATATTCTCATCTAGAGACACCAATACAAGGGGTCTAGATAGTAATGGTCAAAACACCTTAAAAATTTAAACAGGGCAGTAATTAATTATATCCATCATAATAAACAGTAAAGTAGCGTATTCTGTCTCAGGAGTCCAAAATATTCCATAATTCCTGTGGAGAAAAAGAGAGAAAACTGTTTCGCAGTAAGTACTGAACCAATCGAAGCCCAAAAGGATGGACGAACTCTAGAAATAAACACTCACAAAAGCGGAGCCTTCAAGACTCCAAACACGTGCATCTGAGCCTCTTTAAGGGGGACTCCTCCCATCAAGCGAAACTTGATCCTAATTGGTCCAGGTCAAATGTATCAGCAGTGCCTCGTATAAATGAACAAAATATAGTACAGCTCTGGTGGGCACATGCACTAAAAAAGGGTTAAAAACACTCACATGCTGAAGAGCCTCCTAACGGGTGGCTCAGTAGAATCGCTTAGGACCTCTTTCAGTCTGAGGGGGTCCCACCTTGTCTCTCCTGATGCGGTCCTTGTCATGCTGGGCTCAAACGGCAGTGACCATAAATGATGGTGGGTGATAAAACATTTATTAAATCAAACAAATAAAAGGTAAAATATGAACAGAGATAATGTTTCGCCCGCTTGCTGTGGGCCTTATCAATCGGAATCCAGTGTATGTATCCGTCTCCATCTTACATAGACTTCCCTTATTAGTCAGAGAAAACGGAAAACCGCATATCAATGGCGTGCGTGTCAAATCTCCGGCACGTTTGCGTTCCAGACACCATTAGTCGCTCTAGCATGACATATTTCCGTTTCCGCCGTCTCCGGATCCTCGAAATCGGTAACTTTTACTTTCATTTCCATCAAGAGTTGCAATCACAGGGAAGAAAAAATGTACCCACTATAGCCTCTAGATATACTGTATCTTAAACATTGTATTGCCCAAATATCAATCCAAGAGATACTATAGACCAAATAAATATAAAAAATAAATAAAAAACACTCCCTTATAACAGACACTTTCAACCCCAGCAGGACAAGGACCGCATTGGGAGAGACGAGGTGGGACCCCCTCAGACTGAAAGAGGTCCTAAGCGATTCCACTGAGCCACCCGTTAGGAGGCTCTTCAGCATGTGAGTGTTTTTTTAACACTTTAGTGCACGTGCCCACTAGAGCTGTACTATATTTTGTTTGTTTATCCAATGCACTACTGATACATTTGACCTGGACCAATTAGGATCATGTTTCGCTTGATAGGAGGAGCCCCCCCTTAAAGAGGCTCAGATGCGCATGTTTGGAGTCTTGAAGGCTCCGCTTTTGTGAGTGTTTATTTCTAGAGTTTGTCCATCCTTTTGGGCTTTGATTGGATCAGTACATATTGCGCAATAGTTTTCTCTTTTTCTCCACAGGAATTATGGAATATTTTGGACTCCTGAGACCGAATACGCTACTTTACGGTTTCCTATGATGGATGTAATTAATAACTGCCCTGTTTAAATTTTGAAGGTGTTTTTACCAATATTATCTAGACCCCTTGTATTGGTGTCTCTAGATGAGAATATTTTTAATCCCTTAGTCTGAAATTTATGTGCTCTCATATGCCTTTGGCATTTTTCTCTTGATTTAGAAGTGGGGATACACTTATTTGGTGAGCTGATACTAGCGCCTGTGCACTTATAAACCCTTGGGGGTATCTCTTGTACAAAGCGAAGAACCCTCACACCCCTGCATTATTAATCCTCCAAGGTGGCCGTATCATCCATGTTTATATGCACACATATATTGATTAAGGCTGATGGGCATTGCATAACAAATGCCACCCAACAGCATGTAGAATGTCTGGTTTTGTACCTTACAGGTACTGGCCTTTCAGGTTATGAGCCCAAAATGCAGGTCTCGGGGATGCACACTGATGGGTGGAGAGGTATTGCTGGAGAACAGACAGGAGGGCTGTGGGACAGGACACACACTAGGACTTACTGGTCGGTTGAGAGTGATTGGGAAGACAGTCCTTGTGTCCAGGTATGACAGTAGGATAGTTCCTCCTTGGAGATCATGGTGGGATAGGGAGGAAACACACAGGGCCTTGAGGGGCAGTTGCTCCTGGGAGAGCATGGTGGGTAGATAGGGGAAAGCAGGTCTTTCTGGAGCTTGTATTAGCATGTCTTATTCCTAAGAACAAGAGACAACAATGAAGCATGGAGCAGAGGGGGGTGGAACCTTTATTGATCAGCCACAGGGTTGTGTCACGTGACCTGTGGTGTGTGTGTCTTAACTGTTAATTGTTCCATACCCAGAATGCATGTGCTGAGCGGAAGGACAGCACCTTTCATGTAGCTGACACATGCTGGTAGTGATGCAGGAACAGATCCTGACTGAACCCCCCTTTTAGAGTCGCACTCCGGGCGACGAGGTGACCGGAACTTCAAACTGGGCACGCATCTTTCTTTGGCGTCTTCTGGTCTTTGCCATGGAGTTTTTACAGTTCACCTAGGGGGTCTCACTCTGGGTCACCTTAGGACACGTCACAGGTTGGGGGGGTCAGTTGCATTTCCTGATGTTCCATCAGAGGTCAGAGGCTGCAATGGGGGCTTCGGTGGACACTAGAGGTTTGCCGGATCTGGAGCGCGGCTATAGACAGTAGCCAAAGCTACCTGTAACACCAAGGAGTTATAGTTGCCCTGGATTTCCTGCACAGCACGGGTGAGGGCTTCCATCTGGGTTGCCAGGGTGGTGATCGAAAATGCGGAGGTCTGCTTCCCGTACAACTGCCCCATTTGACCCGTAGACAAATCCAGGTGGTAAGGGTTTCAGCGTTATCCTGAGGTCTTCTGGAGAGATAATGGTGGTAGAAGACCCAACATATCCCGCACGCTGACCTAGGGGTCCTTTTGAGCGTCGGGCTGTTTGTGGCTCATCATCAGAGTCTTCAGTGTCCCAGAGTGACCCCGGTACATAATCATATAGGGGGTGACAGGCTGACAGATCTTGCTGGTAGGGAGCACTGGCCATGAAGTGCTGCCTGGGAGTGATGGGTGTGCTGATCGAAGTCAGAATGGTCTCCATCTCCATAGGAGGATCAGACTCCTCAGACACTGGGTACTCTTGCTCCATAGAATCAGACTCCATGAATTCTGTAGGTTCTATCTCCATGGGCAGTACTTGGTCTTCATTCTCCTCAGAGCTAGCCTCCAGGGACACCAAACCTCTGGGTACCACGGGTGTATATCTTCTGGGTGCAGGTTTTGGTGCGGGAGGCTTCCTGGGAGCTGGCTTGGGCACTTTCATAGGCTTTGGCACCGGCGCAGGCTTTGGTGCTCTAGCAGCCCTGGACTTAGGTGCAGGCATGGTAGCTTTCACCGGTTTGGGCACCGGCTTGGTCACCTTGCCAGACTTGGTCACTGCAGCAGGCTTGGATATTGCTGTAGGCTTGGGCCTGTAACGGGTGTAGTAGTGCCCACCAAGGAGTAGCAAAGTTGAGATCTTTAAGGACTGATAAATCTGCTTGACGTTTACACACTGCTTGGTATACACAGACTTATACACTTGAGACAGGGAGGATGAGCGAACAACTGAGTTGCTACTAAGCACTAAAGGTTTCGAGACCGATCGACAACTTAGAGCACGTTCAGAAACAAAGATACATCAGACAGTTGGTGAATTGCGTGGAATGTAGGGCAGTCAGGAAGTGTGCAGATTTAATGTTTTCTGATAATCTGGAGCAGGTCAACGGTACCTTATGATATTCAGAAGCAACAGATACACGTAGGGGTCTATCACTGGTACAGTATTGAGTATATTTGGCGATTAGAGCACACCGAACATAGACTGAATATAAACGGTATCTTTCGATCGCAGTTTTCACATAAGTGTATGGCAAAGAAACATGAGCCCTGGGTTGGGTATAGGAACCTAATGCGGCCACAGACAATACCCCAAGACGAGAAGGGACAACACCCCGTAACGTGTAAACACCCCAGTGGCAAACATGGGGTTAAACCACCAAAGCACAACACACGCGATCGCAATCGAGCAGCAATAAGAATGGTCAAAAACAAGCTGGGTCAAAAATCAGGAGCAGGGAATCGTATCCAGAAATGGGTTGGCAACAGAATCAGTAAACAGAATTAGCGATGCGAGAACAGAACTCCACGACAGGGCGACGAGGCAACTCCTCGCGCCCTGTTTTAAACCCATGGCTCCTCGTGACCATGCCAGGTCCCGCCCCCTCAGATGCCGCTCGGCCATTCCCCGATGCTGGCATACGGCCAGCTCTTAGCACAGGACCTTGCCCAGACCCACCAGGCAGCACAGCAGGGGCTGAGGATATGACAGGGCCCTGGTACAAGCCTGGTCTCTTCAGGCGGGGACAGCGTAATCTTGGCATGGGGCGTATTTCTTGGCATAGGAGGTTTGTCAAGTCTTCGCCCAGGGACTTGTTTCTTGGGGGGGTCTTATTGGACAGTCCACAAGGAAATAGTTGGAACCCCCACAATATAGGCAGAGGTTGAGGGTCTGCCTTCTGGTACGCTCCTCTGGTGGTAGGGATCACGTTTCTTTACAGCAGGAATGCCTCCCTAGTGGAGGAGTCCCATACCGTTTGTAGCAGCTCCTTCATGAGGGTGGACAGGTGCTGGAATAGGTACTGGAAAGTACTCCTAATCACTTCCACTACAGCGTTCATTACTACGGTCTCATTTTCTCCTGGTTTCATTGTGTGTCATTGTGTATTGAGGTATTATGTTGTCCTCCATCCAGCAGATGGCAGCATAGTAAATGTGTGCATTTGTTCTTATGTGTAGTTTGTGTCTCTTGTGTGTGTCTCTGTGTTTTAGTTTTATGCTGTAATAAACCAGTGAAGTACTCTTCCACATGCTCGTCTGTATCAGTGAGCAGTTATTCATTCAAATACACTAAACGGACGATGAAGATGGGATCTCAGTAACAGAACACTTCAGAAAACATACAGAAATCAGCCTGAGTGAGGATGTTTAACTTTATTCAGACATATACATTTACAAATATCTCCAGCATGGCTTCTCTGGGACACATGGAGGAGTTTGATCTGATTAATCCATCTTCATGGGACTCCTATGCTGACAGCATAGAATTTTTCTTGGAAGCTAACAAGGTGATTGATGCTGCTCAGAAAAGAGCTGTGTTACTGAGTGTTATTGGATCTAAGACTTTTGATACTGTTCGCTCACTGATTTTTCCTCAAAAAACAAAAGACTGCTCTTTTGAAGACATACTGGCACTGTTAAAAAAATCATTTTGCACCCACTCCACCTAAAACAGTGTGGCGTTTCCATTTTAACAGACGTAATCAGCAACCAGGAGAAAGCATTGCAGCATACATTGCAGAGCTGTGCAGGCTGTCTGAAAATTGCAATTTTAGTGCCAGTTTTGAATCCTTGCTAAGGGATAGGCTTGTGTGTGGTGTACAAGATGAAGCGCTGCAGAGGAGACGTCTTGCACAACAGAACTTAACTTTTCCTACTGCACAAGAGGAAGCTCTTGCATAAGAGGCTGCATATGTACATTCAAAAGCAATTACAATCCACCTCCAGCAAAGAAAACTCACCTGAAATACATGAAGTGAAGAAGTCAGATGCTAAATCAAAGGACTTTTCACCACACAATGTTAACACAGCACCATTTAAAGGAACTTGTTATAGTTGTGGCTGAGGACACAGGCGGAATACATGCCGGTTTCGCAATGCAGTTTGCCACACGTGTAAACGTATAGGTCACATACAGACAGTTTGCCAGAGAAAAGTCATCGGAAAACGAAACCAATATAACAATGTGGATACAATACCAACTGTAGCACACTCTGTTAAGACTCCACTTGCTGTTTTAGATGGCGACCTATCTACAGGGGTGTACTTAAATGACTTTGTAAAGAAAGTGGAAAACTCGTCATCAGGACTGAAAATTTACACTGAGGTTCTGCTGCAAGATGTTTCTTGCAAAATGGAAGTAGATACAGGATGGGCATATTCCTTGATTTTAGAAAAAAACATTTACATGGTTATGGCCTCATAAAGTCCCTTCAGTAGTTCCTTGTGATGTTCAGTTGGTCGACCACAACAAACAGGTTGTGGATGTTAAAGGTGCTTGCTTTATACCAGTAAAATATGGTGAATTCAGAGGACACTTACGTTTAATAATTACTAAGGGACAAAGAGCAAGTTTGCTGGGCAGAGAGTGGTTTGAATCTCATTAACTGGAGTTCATAATGTATCTACAGCATCTCTACAGAATGTAATTGATGACTTAAGCGCAGTTTTCGAAGAAGAACTTGGCATGTATAAAGGTCCTCCTGTTTCTTTTGTATTCGATTCTAAAGTTCCCCCAATTCGTATGAAACCTCGCAGCATTGCATTAGCTCTCAGACCTAAAATCGATGTTGAGATTACACGTCTCGTGGAACAAGGTATACTTGAACCTGTTACTAACGCTAAGTGGTGTACCCCAATAGTAGGGATGAGCTGTTCGGTTCGATATGTGTTCGGAGTTCGATTCGAACATCGCCAGTTCGTATGTTCGCGAACTTCAAACATTTCCACGTGTTCGCAGCATGTTCGCACACAATGTACTTTTCCACTGGCCTGAAGCTTGTAATTGGCTACAGCCTGCACCTGACCACAGTTTAGGTGCAAGACTATGCCAATCACGGCTCAGAGTCCTGATTGGGCAAATTTTGTCCAATCATGGGCTCACAGAGCTAAGTCCCGCAGCACACTATATAAGGCGTAACTTGCAGCCCCAGCACGTGTTTTTTGAGAGGAGATTGTTGTGTTAGTGTGGGTTCTCACTGCCAGTCTGCCAGCAGCTATTGGGGGGGGGGTCTCATTTCTACAAAATATCAGGGAATTGTTGTAATCTTTGTGTTCTCACTGCCACCAG
Source organism: Leptobrachium leishanense (assembly GCA_009667805.1). NCBI lineage: Eukaryota > Metazoa > Chordata > Amphibia > Anura > Megophryidae > Leptobrachium > Leptobrachium leishanense. The sequence goes on along the minus strand of CM019065.1, from coordinate 259,750,070 downwards.
CAATTGTGGGGGTCTCATTTCTACAAACTATCTGTGAATTGTTCTAATCATTGTGTTCTCACTGCCACCAACTATTTTGGGGGTCAGTCATTTATACAAAATATCTGGGAATTGTTGTAATCTGTGTCTTCTCACTGCCAGCTATCAGGGGGTCCCACATACTTCTAGCAGATTTCTGCAAATTTTTTACTTTTGAAATTGTTAGAGTTCGAATGCGAACCGAACACGGGGGTGTTCGGCTTATCCCTACCCAATAATTCCAGTATAGAAGCCAAATGGTGATGTCCGAATTTGTGCCGACTACATATGTACAATCAACAAAGCATTGCAAGAGCATCCTTATCAAATTCCAGCTGTCCATCAAATTCTTACTACTTTGGCAAAAGGAAAGGTATTTGCCAAATTGGATATGGCACAAGCTTACCAACAGTTACCTGTGGATGAGGCAGCTGCTGACGTACAAACGATCATAACACACAAAGGAGCTTTCCGAGCCAGACGTTTGCAGTTTGGGGTTTATATTGCTCCTGGCATATTCCAAAAATTAATGGATGTCACGGATCCCTCTGATTACCAGAAGTGTGGTCCCTTTACGCAGACCGCTCTCTACCCTTCCGATCCTTGAATGGTCGGCGAAACTAGAAGGACAATTAACCAGACAATAGATAGACAAGGGGTAACACCAGACAGAGGTATGGAATAGAGTATCGTCACGAATCCTCTGACTACCAAGATATATATCTCTTTCTGTAGCTCCTTTCTACTCTTCCGATCCTTGAATGGTCGGCAAAGCTATGTAGACAATGAAGCAGGTAACAGACAAAGAAAGGGAAATACCAGACAGGGGTACAGAACAGATCACAAGTCCTCCTAGGACTTTAGTAATAGCAGAGGTAATCTGATGTGTGCTTAGGATGCCACATAGACTGACCTCAGTACCAACGTTAAGGGCAGAACCTAGAGCAGAGTAAATGCCAATACCAGGGGTCATACACAGGAGGGTTCGTTTGCCAATGCCAAGGGTCATACACAGGAGGGTTCGTTTGCCAATGCCAAGGGTCATACACAGGAGGGTCGTTTGCCAATGCAAGGGTCATACACAGGAGGGTTCGTTTGCCAATGCCAAGGGTCATACACAGGAGGGTTCGTTTGCCAATGCCAAGGGTCATACACAGGAGGGTTCGTTTGCCAATGCCAAGGGTTATACACAAGAGGATTCGTTTGCCAATGCAAGGGTCATACACAGAGGATTCGTTGCCAATGCAAGGATCATACACAGGAGATAGCCAACAATCACAAGAGCTCTGCGGGAGGTGAATACCACGTCAGGGCACCGGTGTATGGGAGACTGGGTTTTAAACCCGGCGGGTCCGCGTCAAGCGCCAGGCCCCGCCCCTCGGCGTCCCACGTGAGCGGGCCGGAAGCGCTTACATTCGGCGCCTGGCCAGCGAGCAGCGAGGAAGCTGCTGCAGGCGCCCCATCCCCTGAGCCACCGTGACAATGGATGACCTCTTATCTGGACTTCCAGGTGTGGTACCTTATTTTGATGATGCTCTTATTGGAGCAGACGGCATACATTCCTTGGCTTCATAGCTACAACTTGTGTTGAAACGTTTCCTGGATGCTGGTCTAAAACTTTAAAAAAAAGTGTGTTTTTGGGGTCAGCAGTGTGGATTTCCTTGGCTACAGAATTGATGCACATGGCATTCATCAAATTGATTCTAAAGTTGAAGCTATCCATAGAGCTCCAGTTCCAACAAGCAAACCAGAACTGCAAGCTTTCCTGGGGTTAATTTTTACCATTCTTTCCTGCCTGACAAAGCCAATGTTGCTGAACCTTTGCATCGTCTTCTGGATAAATATGCTCCATGGAAGTGGACTGATGTTCCTACTACAGCCTTCAATGCTGCAAAACAGCTGTTATCTTATGACAGTGTACTTGTACACTATGATTTGGAAAAGCCACTCACCCTTACCTGCAATGTTTCTCCATATGATATTGGGGCTGTATTGAGCCACACTTTGAGAAATGATGTTGAGGCTCCTATTGCATTTTATTCGCGGACCAAGTCTACCACAGAGAGGAATTACGCCCAAATTGACATGGAAGTTTTAGCTATTGTGTCCGGTGTGAAAAAGTTTCATAACTATTTGTATGGGCAGAGATTTACCATTATCACAGACAATAAGCCTTTACTGGGTCTGTTCACCAGAGATTCTCCAACACTTCAAATTATTTCCCCACACATGCTCAGATGGTCCCTTATGCTGAACGCCTACGATTGTGAGTTCAAATATCGTCCTGGCAAAGATATCACTCATGCTGATGGGTTAAGCAGGTTACCCTTGCCTTTTCCGGACTTCCTTGTTCCTCCTTTGTCTGGGGTTCTCCTGTTGGAATCTGTTCCAAACCCTCCCTTACATGCAGGTGACATTGTTTGTATGACGGCTAAAGACTCTTTGCTGGCCCGTGTGCTCAATTGGGTTTGGAGGGGGTGGCAAGAAAGTTGAAGAGAAGTTCAGACCATTTGTAGTGCGTCAACCTGAATTATCTGCCTATAAAGGTGGTTTATTATGGGGAAACAGAGTGATAATTGCAAATGCAGGACAAGATCAAGTACTGCATTCTCTCCATGAGGGACATCCTGGAATAGTCCGCATGAAAGCTTTAGCCAGAAGTTATGTTTGGTGGCCTAAAATGGATGACATTATTGAGACGTGGGTAAAGAACTGTGTACCATGTCAATCCACTTGTCATGCTCCATCTAAAGCCACGGTAAATTCGTGGGAAGTGACTAGGTCACCTTGGTCACGTTTACATGTAGATTTTGCTGGCCCTTTTCAAGGACAGATTTTTTTAGTCGTTTATTCCTTTTCAAAATGGCTTGAAGTTGTATCAGTTACATCTGCTACCTCAGCCACTGTCATAAGAGTCTTAAGGAGTATGTTTGCTACACATGGGCTGCCTGATACAATTGTGTCTGATAATGGAACACAGTTTACCTCATCCTAATTCAAAACCTTTATGGCAAGTAACCTTATTCGACATGTTTCGATTGCACCATTTCACCCGTCATCAAATGGTCAAACTGGGCGTATGGTGCAGACCACCAAAACTAATTAAAAAGAATTATTGAAGGAGATTGGAATCATAGACTTGCTAGTTTCCTTCTGCAACAACATGTGACACCATGCTCAACCACTGGCTGTAGCCAAGCAGAGCTCGTCAAGAACCGTTGTCTAAAAATTTGTTTAGATCGTTTACATCCTGATCTGACATCTGAGTTACAAGAGAAGCAAGAATTGCAATTCAACAAGGACTCTAATGCTTCTATTGTGAGAGTGTTTGCATCTGACAGTGCTGTCTATGTCAGAAACTATACTTATGGACCTAAATGGATACCTGCAAAAGTGCTTGTGGCTACAGGACCTTTGTCGTACAAGGTACAAACTCCTGATGGTAGAATATTAAGAAAGCATAGCTCTGGAAGCAGAGTGATGAAATTGTGCCTGTTGCGGTCATATCCTCAACCCCTGCTGCGCTGCCTGGGGGGTCTTGGCAAGGTCCTGTGCCAAGAGCTGGCTGGCTGCCAGCACTGGGGAATTAGGAATGGGCTGGTGGTTCGATGCGAGTTTGCATCGAACATTAGCCGTTCGACCAGCGAACATTTCCGCGTGTTCGCCCACAATGGACCACAATGCACTTTTCCACTGGCCTGAAGCTTGTAATTGGCTACAGCCTTGCACCTGACCACAGGTCAGGTGCAACACAGGTGCAAGACTATGCCAATCAGGGCTCAGAGTCCTGATTAGACAAATTTTGCCCAATCATGGGCTCACAGGACGAAGTCCCACAGCACACTATATAAGGCTTCCCCGCAGCCCCAGCGTGTGTTTGTTGCAGGAGTGAATCAGAGAGGAGAATGTTGCATTTCAGGGTGTATCACTGAGTTATACCAGAGTTCTGGGAATTTGAATCTGTGTATTTGCACTGTCTGCTATCAGGGTGTATCACTGAGTTATACCAGAGTTCTGGGAATTTGAATCTGTGTCTTGGCACTGCCAGCTATCAGGGACAGGGTGTATCCCTGAGTTATACCAGAGTTATGGAAAATCTGTATATCTTTAATCTAATTCTAGATACCATAGAATACCATAGTTGAATCAGAGTTCATCTGTATCTTTATCTATTCAGAGTTGAATCTGGGTCTTGCCAGCTATCAGGGTGTTGCAGCCTGCAGGAGAGGAAGTGAATCACAGAGAGAGTAGAGGACATTGGCAGAAGTTATAGCAGAGTTCTGAATATCTTTAATCTAGATAACACAGTTGAATCAGAGTTCTGCATATCTCCAATCTTTATACCAGAGTTGGATCAGAGTTCGGCATATCTTTAATCTATATATCATTCACCATGTCAGAATTTAAAGACCAAAAAGGACAGGCAGATGCTCCCAGACACAGATAAGAGGGCAAGCAGCCTCTGTGTCGGAAGGCTGTGCCCCATGTCGTCATGCATCCTCTGCAGGGGCACGCTTGTCCTTTCTAACTGGTGCTGGCCGTCTTAAGCAGCAGCAACATACAGAGGATTTGCAGGATTGGCTAACCAGGCCATCCTCATCCTCCGAGTCCTCTGCCAGTCAGGCTTGTAGTGGTTTACAGTCCACCTCAGCTGCCAAAACATCTAATTCAGCCTCCATGTTCACAGCTACTCCTGCCGTAGCCTCACCATCATACATGGAGGAGTTAGCTGAATTGTTTGACTACAATGACAGTGACATGCTGCTTGAGGATGCGCAGCAACTCCAGTGCTCTGATTCAAACTCTGAGGTTGAGGAAGGGAGTATAATCAACCTAGAGGGAGGGGGTGCCAGTGACACACAAAGAACTGGCACTCATGTTCCCCCAGCAACTGCAGCATACTGCCATGTTGGCTCCAGTGACGAGGAGATAGGGGGTGATGACGATGATAAGGTCACTGACTCCACCTGGGTGCCTGATCGAACAGAGGAGTCAAGTGAGGAGGCGGCACAAAAACCGAGGAACTACGTCCTCTATGAGCAACCGTAGCCAGTCCAAGCCATCAGATGTCAGAGCTGCTCAGGTGTCGTCTCAAAGCACACATCCAGGAACTCTGCTGTCTGGGAGTTCTTCACGACACGTGCAGCAGACCGCAGCGTTGCTATTTGTAAGCTATGTCTAAAGAGGATCAAGCGTGGGAGAAACATCAGCCGCTTGGGTATCACATGCTTGAAGCGACATATGACCACCTGTCATGCATCTCGTTGGTACAACACTTCCCATCGGTCCTCATCGGTCTCTACCCCACTATATGTCATGCCATGTCTACAATCTCCACTGACAGGGATGATGTTATAGTAATGGGTGTACCAGGACCTTCCTCACAATGTGACAGCATCCCATCAGCTGCAGATTTACGCAGTCAGATTTCATTGCCCCAGCTGCTGCAGTGTAAGAAAAAATATAGTCCCAACCATCCCCTTGCACAGCGTCTAAATGCCAGCTTGGCAAAATTTCTTGCATTACAGCTGCTGTCTTTCCAGCTGGTGGACTCTACCTCCTTCCATGAATTTGCCGAATGTGCTGCACCACAGTGGCAGGTTCCAAAACGCCAGTTCTTTTCATGGAAAGCCATTCCAGCACTATAACAGCACGTGAAAGACAATGTTATGGAGTCATTGGGAAAGGCAGTCAGCAGCAAGGTGCACATTACTTTAGACACGTGGACCAGCAAGCATGGAAAGGGCCGTTACATTTCCTTCACGGCACACTGGGTAACTCTGCTTGCAGCTGTGAGGGATCCAGGACGGGGCTCTGTGCTGGAGCTTGTTCATCCACCACGCCTCCAGAAAACTGCTTATATTAGGTATGTCTGCTCCACCACCTCTTCCTCCTCCTCCTCCTCTTCCTTCTCTGTCTCTGGCGAAGTGGCAGTTAAACCGACGAGTGGCGGGGCTACACAATGGCTCAAGCAAAACGATGCCATACTGTGCTTGAGCTGGTTTGTTTAGGGGACAGGAGCCAAACCGGGCCAGAAATTCTGTCAGCTCTGCAGGGCCAGGCGCAGAGATAGTTAACACCACGCCAGCTTGAGCTGGGAATGGTCGTCTGTGATAATGGCAGCAACCTTCTCTCTGCCCTACGCCTGGGTAAGTTGACGCATGTACCATGCCTAGCACACATCCTAAATCTGGTGGTACAGCGTTTCCTAACCAGGTACCCAGGGCTGGCAGAGCTTCTCAGCCAGACCAGAAAAGTCCGCAGCCACTTCAGACGGTCATTCCCAGCAAGTGTTCGCCTGGCAGAAATTCAAAGAGAATTCCACCTTCACACAAAACGTCTGATCTGTGACATGCCCACCAGGTGGAACTCGACATTGGCAATACTGCAGCATCTGCACAAGCAGCAGAGGGCCATCAATGAGTACCTGTGTGAGTATGGCACAAGGACAGGTTTAGGTAAACTTGTTTCCCCCCCCTGCAGTGGCTGATAATCAAGGATCCATGCACTGTACTGTCACCATTTGAGGAGGTAACAAGGATGGTGAGCAGGGACAGTGCATGCATCAGTGACACAATTCCTTTAGTGTTCCTGCTGGAGCGCACTCTGCGGGGAATTATAGATGTGGCAGTAGAGGCAGAGCCGCGGGAGGAAGAGGAGGACTTCCCTAGCTCTCAAGGCCCCAGTCTTTACGCAGACAGCATTCCTGCGGGTCCTCAGATCAGACAGGAGGAGGAGCAGGGCCGGATTAAGATCTCTATGGGCCTGGAGCTGAAGATTTTGGTGTCTTTTTTTGGAATTTAGTGAAATGAAAGCATATTTTAGGTTATTTAATAGTGCAGATATGGGTGTATCTAACCAGGCAGATATCGTGTGAGTAAATTTACATTCAGATTTCAATCATTTACAGCGTGTAAATTTTTTTTTTCACATTTTATCATCCAAGCCTTTGTGGTTATATATTCTATAGGGAATTCTTGTTAAAAAAATTGAAATGGGATTCTCTTACATAATTTTTCTGAGAAAATATACAATTTTAACCAAAAGAATGAAATATTTCCTTTGTGTTTTGGAGGAAGGTGTTTTATGAATAATATGACTATGTATAAAACACTGATCATGCTCCCAGCGTGGGAAATGAGAAGGTGAGAAACAGCAGTGGTATTGCTCATTTTATATGTGACAAATGGACAATGCCATTGCATTGGAACAAAAAATAAGTAGATAACGTTTTTTTGGTTTCCCTTTCTTTTAGATTTTACATGGTCATGGGTATTAATGCAAAGGCCAGACGCTGACCTGTCCAATGACACCTCCCTTGACCTTGAGAGGTGTAAAGATTAGTGACGCAGGGTTCCAAAGTCCCCCCCAAGCGCACTTAGCTGCAGTGCGCGGCTTAAGTTTTTGGTGTAACAATTTGTAATAACGAATCGTGCCAAAACCTCCACACTTGAGATGGTGAGTTAGTGCAGCATCATTGTTCACTTTATAATTGAAAAGTATTGCTGTGTTAAAATAATAAATATTAAATTTTTTCTTTCTATTTTCAGTGTTACATAAAACCTGGTCATGTTTGGTATCATTGGAAAAGCAATACTCTGGCCTCTCCAGTGATACCTAACATGACTCTGTAGCTGCTATGGTGTTGGAGATAATGGGGTCCAAATCTCCATCAATGCAGACATTGTTATTTTTTCTCTGGGCCTATTCTGGGGCATGGGCCTGGAGCTGCTGCTCCATCTGCCCCTATGTTAATCCGGCCCTGAGGAGGAGGAGGAATATTTAAGTTGTGAGGGCATTGAAGATGGGGATTCCTCAAGGAAGGGTTTTGAGTCCCCAGAAACCCAAGGACTAGTAAGTGGCTGGGAGGAGGTAGTGCACGATGCGGTCATCTTCAGCGACCAGGAACACTCGGAAGCTAATGCCACCTCCAACCTACGCTGCATGGGCTCCCTTATCCTGCAAAGCCTGCTAAAGGACCCCAGGATTGGTGCTATCAAGGAGAGGGATCATTACTGATTGGCAACCCTTCTTGATCCACGATACAAGGGTAAGGTTGCAGAGCTCATCCTGCCCTCACAGAGTGAGGACAGGATGAAACAACTTGAGGACGCTCTAAAGCGACACTTGTGTAACACCTTTCCAGGCACTGGTAGGTTACCAAGTGATGACACAGGTGTTTCTGAGGCTGCGGTTGATCAGAGGAAGAGCGGTGAAGGGGGCCGCTTTACTGATGCCTTTTCCAATTTTTTTAGTCCACACGCCCAGGGACGACAAATGTAGGCACCCATTGCCAGCGTCTTCACCATATGGTGCAGGACTACCTAGGGGCAAGGGCAGACCTGGATACCTTTATAGCAGATGATCCACTGGCTTACTGGGTGTTGAGATTGGCTCACTGGCCAGAACTTTGCCCTTCATCCAGCGTGCTTTCTGAAAGGACGTTCAGTGCCGCTGGAGGTTTTGTCACAGACAAAAGTAGACTCTGTAGAACGGCTGACATTTATAAAAATGAATCAGTCCTGGATCAGCAGCTATCACTCCCCTGATGCTGATGTAACTGAATAGATCGGGGATCTCTTCTGAATTCCCAAAACCCCCACCACTGCACTCTTCCACACTACCACAGAGGGGTTACGGTGTGAAGGCACTAGCTGGCACCAAAGGCCCAATATTTGAGTGCACTGACGCGTGTACCAGATTCATATCATTGTAATATTTGACGGCAGGGTCCACCCCTGCACTCTTCCACAATACCTCAGAGGGGTTATGGTGTGAAGGCACTAGCTGGCACCAAAGGTCCAATTTTAATGCACCTGTTGTTACTTTCATCCAAAGCCTGCATAAGTTTCACCATAATTTAGCAAAAAAAAAAATCACTAAACTTGTTCTGCGTATCCCAAAACGTCTCTTTTCATACAGGCTGCTGCCCCGAGCAGTTTTTTATGAGTAGATTAAAAGGAAAACCATTTACCGTCATTTGAAATGTCATTTTTTTCTTTTTAAATGTTTCTATACATCCTACAAATCCGCCACTTCACGGGCAGGTTACTGGGATCTATTAGGCACGATATTTGAAGGAATTTTTTGTTTTTATTCTTAACCTTTATGTCATGGAAAAATCACTGTTCCTTTAAAAATGTTTTTTTTTTTTTTTACTTTTTCCCTTGCTACCCGGACCCCCCTACACCTTTTATGGCAAATATCTTGCATATATGCCCTCTTGGAGGGCACTCTAAAATTCGAACGTCCCATTGACTTGCATTGAGTTCGAATCGTGTTCGCGTTCGAATCTGAACTTCTTCAAATGATCGTGTTCGAATGCGAACCGAACACAGGGGTGTTCGGCCCATCAATATTCTTAATCTTTCAAGATTCTTTTCTTTCAGGAATCGTACCAGAGGATTGGAGAAAAGCTGACGTGGTCCCTATATTTAAGAAAGGTTTAAAATTTGTGCCTGGGAATTATAGACCTGTGAGCTTAACATCTGTGGCTGGGAAAGTATTTGAGGGGTTACTAAGGGATAATATTCAGGAATTTATCGGGAGGTATAATGTAATTGGCAAAAATCACGCATTGTTTTATGAAGCACAGATCATGTCAGACTAACCTAATTACGTTCTATGAGGAAGTAAGTAGAAGTATAGATCAGGGGGTCGCAGTGGATGTGATGATTTACTTGGATTTTGCCAAAGCTTTCGACACAGTTCCACACAAAAGGTTACTATTTAAATTAAGAAAAATTGGTCTAGATGAAAATACTTGTTCTTGGATAGGAAACTGGCTAAATGATAGGGTACAGAGAGTGGTCATAAATGGTATATTTTCAAGATGGACATCAGTGGTAAGTGGTGTCCCTCAGGGGTCTGTTATAGGACCAATTCTATTCAATTTATTTATAAATGACCTTGAGATAGGCTTTGAAAGTCATGTATCAGTGTTTGCAGATGACACAAAACTAGGAAAAGTAATACAATGTGAGCAGGATGTTACTTCGCTGCAGAGGGATTTAGATAGATTGGGGGACTGGGCACGTAAATGGCAGATGAAATTTAATGTAGATAAATGCAAAGTTATGCACTTTGGAGTGAAGAACACACAAGCAACTTATACCCTAAATGATACCGAGTTAGGGAAACCCAAGCAGGAGAAGGATTTGGGAATAATCAGACTTCAAACTAAGTAACAATGTGCAATGTCAAACAGCAGCTGTCAAGGCCAGCAAGGTATTGGCATGCATTAAAAGGGGAGTTCACTCTCGGGATGAAAACATAATTTTGCCTCTGTATAAATCAATGGTAAGACCGCACCTTGAATATGCTGTGCAATTATGGGCACCTGTTTTAAGAAAGAATATTATAGCGCTAGAAAGAGTGCAGAGACGGGCGACTAAATTAATAAGGGGAATGGAAGGTTTAAGTTATGAGGAAAGACTAACAAGCTTAAACATTTTTTTAATTTCTTTTTTCCTTGTTTCCTGTCCCCCAGGGCACTACCCGGACCCCCATACACCTTTTAAGGCAAATATCTTGCATATATGCCCTCTTGGAGGGCACTCTAAAATTCGAAAGTTCGAGTCCCATTGACTTGCATTGAGTTCGAATCGCGTTCGCATTCGAATTCGAACTTTTTCAAATGTTGATGTTCGAATGCGAACCGAACTCGGGGGTGTTCGGCCCATCACTATGGGGGCCATCTGAGGGGGCGGGGCCTAGCATGGTCACAAGAAGCCGCCGTGTTTAAACAGGGCAAGAGGAGCTGCCTCGTTGCCCCGTCGTGGAGTCTGTTTCCTGCATCGCTAACTATTATGTGTATTGCTTCTCTGTTGCCAACCCGTTTTCTGGATACGATCCCTGCTCCTGCTTTTTGACCCGGCTTGTTTTGACTATTCTCTTGCTGTTCGATTACGATCGCCTGTGTTGGTGCTTTGGTGGTTTAACCCCATGCTTGCCGCTGGGGTGTTGACACGTTACTGGGGAATTGTCCCTTCTAAGTTGTGGGTATCGTCTGTGGCCTCATTAGGTTCCTATACCCAACCCAGGGCCCAAGTTCTCCAGCCACACATGTTTATAAGAACTTTGGCACTTCGCTAACTGTCTGACGTATCTGTGTATTTCTGAATGTGCTCTATAGGTCTCAAAACCTTTAGTGCTTAGTAGCAACTCAGTGTCTTGTACCATCCTCGCTGCCTCAAGTATATAATTCTGCGTATGCCAAGCAGAGTTTAAACGTCAAAGAGATTGATCAGTCCTTAAAGATCTCAACTCTGCTACTCTCTAGTGGGCGCTACTCCCCCCGTTACATCACGACAGGGCCTGATATGGATCCGGGTGATTTATCTGTATTAATTTCTAAACTGGGTGACATTACTAAGCAAGAAGAGCAAGATCATCGTATGGATCAATTTGCTCAGGCTTTGGGCCTAGTCATGAAACAATTGGGTCAGGCCTCTACGCCTCCTTCCCCTGTGGTGGGCTTGGCCTCTCAAGCAGTATCTGTGTCCTCTATGGTTGCTACTAGTGTAGCTCATGTCAGTTTAAAGACTCCTACGTGCTTTAATGGGAGTTCAGGTTCATGCAGAGAGTTTATAACCCAAATACAGATTAGGTTTGATTTGAATCCTGGTATGTGTCCCACAGATAGAGCTAAGGTGGGTTACGTAATTAACCACCTAACCGAGAAAGCTCTGCTATGGGCAACCCCCCTGTGGGAGCTACAGAAACCTGTGGTGTACAATTATGCTGAGTTTATGGCTGCTTTACGACACACATTTGACCCCGCTAGAAGGGCAACAGGGGCAGCTAGGGCACTATGGTGTATATCCCAGGGCAACCGCCGAGTTGCAGAATACACAATAGAATTTAAAACAGTAGCAGCAGAACTGTCTTGGCCGAATGATGTGCTTGTTACCGCGTTTCTCGATGGGATTTCAGAGAATATAATGCATGAACTAGCACCTATGGTATTACCTGAGGAGCTAGAGGATCTGGTGGATTATTGTATTGCCCTCGATGATCAAATGTGTGACAGGAGGTCTGGTCGTAGCAAGGGTCATAAACCATCTCAGGGGGCCTGTTCTATTCCTAGCCCTGCTCACGCTGTCTCTCCTCCTAGGCCTGTACCCACTGAACCAGAGCCTATGATACTAGGTCGCTCTGGTATAACAGGAGAGGAGAGACAATATCGCCTCTGAGAGGGGCTATGCCTCTATTGTGCTGACAGGGCATTTCCGTTTACAAAGCCCCAAGCGACCAAAAAGATCTAATGTGTCGGGAAACGAGCAAGCCTAGAATCCCTTGAGAGACAGGTTCTGGGTACTACTACTGTGTCTCTCGTGTCTAGTAAAAAGAGAAAAAAAAGATCTCGTGTTGTGGTGCCTGTGCCCATAGCCTGGAAGAAAATCAGGTTGAACACAGAAGCACTGATAAACTCTGGTTTTGCTGCTATTCACCAAGTGCCTCTGGTGGAGAGAGAAGTACCTCTCCTTATCGAAAGTATCGATGGCAGGAAACTGTTACGACCTCACTGTACACACGATACTGTGCCTGTCTCTTTTTGTACTGGTGTCATGCATAAGGAAAAAATCAAGTTCCAAATTATCGAATCACCCACGGTACCCATTGTGTTGGGGTATCCTTGGTTGGCTAAGCACAATCCGATTGTCATTTGGTTTATAGGAGAGTTAGGCATCCTGGGGATCTAAGTGTTGGTCTAAATGTCTGGGTATGAGTACTGTGGTGGGCAGTCTGAACGTAGCCACTGCTCCTCCTCTCTCCACAGAGGTACCTAAATGGTACAAAGATCTGAAAAGGTGTTTGATAAAGGGAGATCTGAGATCCTACCACCACATAGGCCGTATGATTGTGCTATAGACCTGTTGCCAGGTACCATGCCTCTTCGGGGTCATGTCTATCAGCTGTAACAAAAATAGAAAGATATCATGGAGGAGTATATTAAAGAAAACCTAGCCAAAGGGTTCATTCGTCGTTCATCCTCACCTGCGGGAGCAGGATTCTTTTTCGTGTCAAAAAAGGAAGAGGATTTAAGACCTTGCATTGATTATAGAGGGTTAAACAGAATCACTATACGTAATGCCTATCCCATCCCACTTATATCCGAGTTGTTTGACCGTTTGAGAGGTGCCAAGATATACACCAAATTGGACCTTCACGGTGCATACAAATTGGTAAGGGTCAAACAAGACCATGAATGAAAGACTGCTTTTAACACCAGGAGCAGCCATTATGAATATCTGGTTATGCCACTTGGCCTGTGCAATGCGCCAGCCGTCTTCCAAGACTTTATAAATGATGTCCTGCGCGATTTTTTGCAAGTCCTCGTTATCGTATATCTTGATGATATCTTGATTTATTCTCCAGATGTTGAGACACACCATGTCCAGGTGCGGACCGTGTTGCAAAGGTTGTTGGAGAATAAGTTATACTGCAAGTTAGAGAAGTGTCTGTTCGACATAACTTCAGTTAATTTTCTGGGTTACATCATTACACCTGAAGGGTTTGAGATGGACCCAAAAAAGTTGTCTGTCATCAAAGAATGGCCACTACCTCAGGGCTTAAAAGCTATACAGAGATTCCTTGGTTTTACGAACTACTATAGGAGGTTCATTAAGGGTTTCTCTTCCGTTGTCTCTCCGATCACTGCCATGACCAAGAAGGGTGCCCAAAATCAGGTCTAGAGTGACCAAGCTTTGCAGGCATTTGAGTCACTCAAGCAGGCAGGGGCGTGACTGCCAGGGCGTCAGAGGGTGCCACCGCACCCGGGCCCTTGAGTCCGGGGGGCCCACAGTCGCCTGCCTGGGCCTTGCCTATATTTTATATATAATTATTTTTTAATTTATTTTATACTTATGCGTGTGTTTTATTGCTGTGGAGCTCTGTGATAGGGTTATTCAGAGAGCGTGAAAAGCAGGAGAATGACTGGAGAATGAAAAATTCTAGGTCAAAATAGCCAAACCAGAAAAATTCTCCCTTTCATCTCACTTTCCAAGTCGGCTATTTTGACCTAGAATTTTTCCTTCTCCAGTCATTCTCCTGCTTTTCACGCTCTCTGAATAACCCTGTGTGAGTTTTATTGCTGTGAAGCTCTGCGATTTATACTCACACACACTGCATATTACTGTGAGTTTTATTGCTGTGGAGCACTGTTATACCTTCATACACAACGCACATTGCGGGGAGTTAGTTTTTTTCTGTGGAGCTCTGTGATACACTCATATACACAACACATTACTGGGAGATTTATTGCTGTGGAGCTCTGTGAGATACACATTGTGCACATTACTTTAAAAATGGGATGGACTGAAGAGGTCATAGTGGGCCTGAAAAAAGTGGGACACTGATTGTCTGAAGTCAACATTGTGGATCTGGAGGGTACCAATGCATGTTGACGGGAGGGGGGACAAAATATGTTTTGCCTAGGGTGGGGGACCCGTCATGGTTCCTGCACCTGGACCCTAAGGTTTCTAGTTACGCCTCTGCAAGCAGGCATTTGTCACGGCACCTATCCTACGGCATCCAGAGCCAGGCTTGCCATTTCAACTTGAGGTTGTTGTGTCCGAGATAGGAATTGGTGCAGTTCTGTCTCAAAGAGAGAGTCCTGAGGGACCTGTACACCCTTGTGGGTTTTTCTCCAGGAAAATGACGCCTGCAGAGAGAATTTATGACATGGGGAACAGAGAGTTACTAGCAGTCATAGCAGCCCTCAAGGAATGGCGCTATTTGCTAGAAGGTACGAAAGATCCCGTGATAATAATAACAGATCATAAGAATCTTATTTACATGAGAGACTCAAAACGCTTGAATTCCAGGCAGGCTCGGTGGTCCTGGTTCCTGTCTAGTTTCAATTTCCTGTTGACATACCGTCCTGGGTCAAAAAACACGAAGGCTGATGCCTTGTCCAGGCAATTCGTGTCTTATGAACAGCATACATTCAACCACAGTCCCATCATTCCTCACAAAAGGATATTCGATTCTGACTGTGTCGTCTCCATTGTTGGAGAGAATTCAAGCTGTTCAAGGTGTTGCTCCTCTTGAGAAACCTCCTGGTAAGGTCTTTGTACCGGAGGAGAGAACACAAATAATGAGGATATACCATGACTCCAAGCCTTATGGGCATATGGGGATAATGAAGACTCTAGCCTCTATTGAAAAACAGTTCTGGTGGGCAGGTATGCGAAGCGATATTAAGGACTACATAGCCACATGTGAAGTCTGCTGCAGAAGCAAAAATCCCCGGTCCTTACCTATAGGTCTTTTGCAGCAATTGCCGGTGCCTGAGAGACCTGGGACCCACCTCTCTATGGACTTTATTACCGTACTACCTGTGTCTCAGGGTCATACAGTGATCCTTACGGTGGTAGACAGATTCTCTAAGATGGTGCACTTCGTGCCTCTGGTCAAGCTCCCTTCAGCTATTGAGCTGGTGCCAGTTTTTGTGCAAAATATTGTGAGACTTCATGCGGTTCCCCTGGGAATAGTATCTGACAGAGGAACCCAATTCGTTTCTCGTTTCTGGCGAGGGTTTTGTGACAACCTCGGTATCACGTTGAGTTTCTCCTCGGCTTATCACCCACAGACGAATGGGGCCGCAGAGAGAGACAACCAGAGTGTCTAACAATATTTGCGTTGTTTTGTCTCAGAAAAGCAAAGTGAATGGGCAGACCTGTTACCCTGGGCAGAGGTTGCACTAAACAACTCAGTGAGTGAAATCATAGGTCACTCACCGTTCCATACGGTTTATGGTTATGATCCTCCCATGCTTCCCTCCATATTCCAAGGTACTGTGTTACCAGTCCTGGACAAACAGCTGAATAACCTGAAAGAGACATGGGAGAGGGTTAAGGAAATCGTGGAGGCCAATATCCAAAAGCAAAAAATAAAAGCTGACAGACGTAGAGGTCCTGCACTGGTCTATACGGTTGGGGACAAGGTATGGCTGTCGACCCGAAACATCAAATTGTTGGTACCATCCATGAAGATGGCTCCCAGGTTTATTGGTCCTCATAAGGTGTTAAGATGCATTAACCCAGTCTCCTATGCTTTGGCTTTACCCCCATATCTACGTATCCACAACGTTTTTCACGTAAGCCTCTTGAAACCCCTTACCTGTAATAGGTACACCAGAGTCACTGCTCCACCTTCGCCTATTAAGTCCCAGAGTGAGGAGGAGTACGAGGTCTGTGCCATCCTGAGGTCTCGTGTGGTCCGTGGTGTCCTTCAGTACCTGGTAGACTGGGAAGATTATGTGCCTGAGGATCGTTCTTGGCTCCCGGCCTGCAAAGTCCATGCGCCTCGTCTGGTTCCACAGTTTCATGTGGCCCATCCTTTTGCGCCTGGTGGTCGTACTGAGTCCGACCGTCAGGGGGTGTTCTGTCATATCCTCAGCCCCTGCTGTGCTGCCTGGGGGGTCTGGGCAAGGTCCTGTGCCAAGAGCTGGCCGGCTGCCAGCACTGGGGAATGGCCGAGCGGCGTCCGAGGGGGCAGGGCCTAGCATGGTCACGAGGAGCCACCGGGTTTAGAACAGGGCGCGAGGAGTTGCCTCGTCGTCCTGTTGTGGAGTCTGTTTCACGCATCGCTAACTATTGTGTGTATTGCTTCTCTGTTGCCAACCCGTTTTCTGGATACGATCCCTGCTCCTGCTTTTTGACCCGGCTTGTTTTGACTATTCTCTTGCTGCTCGATTACGATCGCCTGTGTGGTGCTTTGGTGGTTTAACCCCATGCGTGCCGCTGGGGTGTTCACAGGTTACTGGGGTATTGTCCCTTCTAAGTTGTGGGTATCGTATGTGGTCTCATTAGGTTCCTATACCCAACCCAGGCCCAAGTTCTCAAGCCACACAGGTTTCTAAGAGCTGCGATCGAAACGGTTTAAATGCAGCTCATGTTCAATGTGCTCTCACCATCAAATATACTCGAAACTTTACTCACGACAGACCCCGTTGTGTATGTGTTGCCGCTGAATATCTTAAGGAGCTGATCTGCTCCCGATTATCAGAAAACGTTAAAGCAGCTTATTTCCTGACTGCCCTGCAGTCCGCGCAATTCACCAACTGTCTGACGTATCTGTGTATTTCTGAATGTGCTCTAAGTAGTCTATCGGTCTCAAAACCTTTAGTGCGTAGTAGCAACTCAGTGTCTTGTTCATCCTCAAATGAATCGTATTACCAAGTGCTGGGGAAGTAACTCCACGACAGGGCAATGAGTCAGTTTGCGCGGTCTGGCTTTAAACTCTGCGGCTATGCGTCATCACGCCGCACTCCCTGACCAGCCACCCGACCTCCCTAAACCAGCACATCACCTGGCACTCGGCCAGCTAGCAGCGTGGGCGGCGCTGCCTGGTGCCAGGCATCCCCGGAGCTCCCCGAGTCCCCCTAGAATTGCTGGACGTGACATAAGCCCCCACTTACGGGCGGCCAACAGACGACCACCAGGCGCAGAGGAATGAGAGGCATGGAACTGACGTACCAAACGAGGCGCATGGACCTCTCCAGCTGGCAACCATGCCCTATCCACGGGGCCATAACCCTCCCAATCAACCAGGTATTGAAGAACACCCCTGGAGATACGTGAGTTCAGGATGGCACGGACTTCGACCTCCTCACCACCCTCAGACTGAATGGGTGGAGGAGGTGCGTGGACCCTAGTATACTTGTTACAAATGAGAAGGTTTTGTAATATCTTCATATGACTGCTGCAGAGACAGTTTGTGGATGAATTACTTATTCTCTTTAGTCGCTGGTACAGACATAGCACTCCAACTAAGGAAACTGACAACAACAACCTCTGACCTGGAATCCCTATTTACATTAACAGAAAATAGGTAACACGAACAACTACGCCCTCTAGTGGTAGATAAGTATAACACTGATCTACTACATCCCCTTCCATCTGATAACACTAGTTTCAAACGTGCAGTTCATGTGTCCATAGGCATACAGAAACTTCTACTAAACTCGGGACTTCGGGTAGACTACCTCCGTCCCAGTGAGTTCCAGGATGCATTCTTGTCCTGTGGCTGGGGAACTCAGTACTAAGCTAAGCATAATCCTGCAGGTAAGTTGGTGCTTTCTTTGGTCTGGTGGATCTCCTTAACTCTTGCTGCTCCTCCACACCTGGAGCGGTTCCATTGGAATCTCTCCCCCCTCTGCAACCCTTTACCAGCTTCGGCAAGAACGTCATCAGAAGGGGGTGCCAGCTGCACCCTATCCGGCATTAATTGGTTCTCTAAACCCGACCGTGTCCCCGGAGATACAATATGTCTAGTTCTCACCTGGTCAATATGACGACGCACAATCTGGCCATTTCCAAGTGCGACTGTGCATGACACAGGTCCCGTCTTTTCCTGAACTGTCCCCGGAATCCAGGCAGGTCCCATACCAAAATTTCTAGTGTAAACTTTGTCACCTTCCATTAGATGTCTTTCCTTAGCATGTTGATTATGATAAAACTTTTGCTTCAACTGTTTTTCCTACATCTGACCTTTAAAATCTTGATGTATTAGGTCCAAGGTAGAACGCAATTGTCTTCCACACAACAGTTCTGCAGGCGATTTTCCAGACGTCGACTGAGGAGTTATCCTGTAACTAAACAACGCTCTAGCCAGCCTGACCTCAATGGAATCTCCTGAGCTTTTTTATCAGGCCTTTAAATGTCTGCATCGCCCTTTCTGACAGTCCATTAGATGCTGCATGGTAAGGTGCTGCGGTTACGTGTTTAATACCATTTCGGTCCAAAAACTCTTGAAACTCCATACTTGTGAAACTGCTGCCATTGTCTCATACCACCATTTCGGGTATTCCATGTTGACTAAAACTCTGTCTGAGACATTGAACAGGTACTGCGGAGGTGGATTTATTTAACGGGTAACCCTCTATACATTTAGAGTAAGCATCCACCAAAATCAAAAACATCGTACCCATTCATGGGCCAGCATAATCAATGTGAATTCTTCTCCATGGGAGACTTGATACTTCCCAAGGATGTAAAGGTGCACATTGGGGAGAATTTCGATTTTCTTGGCACAAGGTGCAAGTTTTCACCATTCCTTCTATATCGGCATCCATCTTCGGCCACCACATATAGCTCCTCGCCAGTCCTTTCATTCTGATTATGCCTGGATGATTTGTGTGTAACTGTTTCAGTAGAGCTGTATGACCTGGGGATGGAATGACTACTCTGGCACCCCACAAGACACAACCTGCCTGCACACTAAGTTCCTCTTTCCTTTTTACATAAGGACATTGATTTATCCACTCTTTTTGGCTATCCTCTGAGGACAAACTCTCTAACCCATGCCAAAACGGTATCTGTATCTGTCCATTTCCTCAGCTGTTCGGCTTTAATCAATGGTATAGAAAAGAAAAAAAAAAACTTCCAGGCGCACCTTACTAAAATTTCCCCTTTTTTAACCCAAAAATGGCCAATGTACAAACATCAAATGAATTAATATTTAAAACAAAACAGTGGTTATATTAGAATGATAAATGTGCATAACTTAAAGAATACTTATAGTTCAGTGGTGTTTCTTTTTTTCCCTTTTCTCAGCATGGGGTCCTGTGATGTAGTTGTTCAGTATCCCAAGAAAAGAAGAGCGGGGAGGGTATTTCTCCACTTGATGTAAAAAAGACAGCAGAGCGGCAGATAATTCAATTAAAATGCATTTATTAATCAATCAAAAAGGTTGACCTTCAACTATATAATCAATTGTTAAAGTACTAATTAAATAGGATCAACAAAAACGCGCTTTCACCAATAGGCTTCATCAGTTGTTATCCTGTTATCTGAATGATCAGTAAAAAAGAAACTCCACTGAACTATAAGTATTCTTTAAGTTATGCACATCTATCATTATAATATAACCACTGTTTTGTTTAAATATTAATTCATTTGATGTTTGTACATTGGCCATTTTTGGGTTAAAAAAGTGGAACTTTTAGTAAGGTGCGCCTGGAAGTGTTATTTTCTTTTCTATTATATTCGTGCTTTTGAGGTTGTAAACACATATCTTCTAGCTTGCAGCACCGACCTATATTGAGCACGTCTTAATAATTTCATAAACACTAATAAAAGCGCCAGATTCACGCTTTCATCCACTTAATCAATGGTATGCCATTTTCTTCCAACAGAAGTACTCTCTCTTCCTCAGCAGAAATCTCCACCTCGTCTCCTGCCACCGGCAACCGGCTCAGGTTATCCGCATTTTGATGATCCTTTCCTGCTTTGTACACAATAGAGTACTTATATCCACATAACGTCACAGCCCATCTCTGAATGCGGGGTGAGGCCATAAGTGGCACCTCCTTCATAGTTACATAGGCTGAAAAAAGACATGCGTCTATCGGGTTACCTCTTACACAACACCTACTACTGTTGATCCAAAAGAAGGCAAAAAATGAAATGCTCGCCAATATGCAACAAACTGGGGGAAAATTCCTTCTTGACCCCAGAATGGCAGTCACATTTCTCCTTGGATCAAGAAGTTTACCCACATATTAAATATTATAACCCTTAATATTCTGTGTCTGCAGGAAATCATCCAGTCGTTTTTTAAAAGTCTGTACAGTCTCTGACCCAACCACCTCAACAGGCAGAGAATTCCACAGCTTTATTGTTCTCCCCGTAAAATAACCCTTCCTATGCTTTAGGCTGAATTTCCTTTTGTCCAGTCTAAATGGGTGACCTTGTGTCCTGTGTTTAGTCCTGTTAATGAATAGCTTTCCAGACAATGGTTTATAATGGCCCCGTATATATTTATATAAGATTATCAGATCCCCTCTAAGGCGCCGTTTCTCTAAACTAAACAGGTTTAAGCTTGTTAGTCTTTCCTCATAACTTAAACCTTCCATTCCCCTTATTAATTTAGTCGCCCGTCTCTGCAGTCTTTCTAGCGCTATAATATCCTTTCTTAAGACAGGTGCCCAAAATTGCACCGCATATTCAAGGTGCGGTCTTCCCATTGAATTATACAGAGGCAAAATTATGCTTTCATCCCGAGAGTGAACTTCCCTTTTAATGCATGCCAATACCTTGCTGGCCTTGGCGGCTGCTGTGTGACATTGCACATTGTTACTTAGTTTGAAGTCTATGATTATTCCCAAATCCTTCTCCTGCTTGGGTTTCCCCAACTCCGTATCATTTAGGGCAGACTAGATGGGCCGACAGGTTCTTATCTGCCGACATTTTACTATGTTTCTAAGATTCTTTTCTTTCAGGAATCGTACCAGAGGATTGGAGAAAAGCTGACGTGGTCCCTATATTTAAGAAATAAATAGCACAGCAGACCCTCTTCCATTCAGGTGCAATCCATCACGACTATACAGATTTTACCCCAGTGCAAAATGAGCCCAGTGCTCTAAAAACCCAAAGCCCTCCTTCCTGCACCAAGATTTAAGCCACACATTGACCTCCATGTGTGTCAATAGACCCTGGTGATTACAAGGTACAACATACCCGTTTAAGTTTCTCAGAAAATGCTAAGTCTGTCAATTTGTGTGACTGCACAATACATTGACTGTCAAACTAACTACCTCGATACACCCACTCCATTCTTGCAGCCCGCTGTATTGTTGTGTGCTCTAAGGCTGGGGTCAGACCAGCGCACTTTTAACGTGCGTTCTGGCGCACATAATTACAGCCGCACTAGCAGCAGATGACGGGCAATGACGGCCAATATACGATGTACGGCCGCACAAAAGTCCGGCCGTTCAACGCAAGTGGAATTTGAACGCATTTTTTTGAGAACGCTGAACCGCTAGTACTGACGTACTGAGTGCGCAGCTGCGACATACCGGCGTGTTTGCGTGATTAGGAGATGTCAGATGCTGCTAATGTCTGGCCTACATAACGTCCAGACGCAAAAAGAGTTTTATTGACGATCCGTACAAAATCATGCCCGAAAATGCGAATCGTCTGACTGTTTTTGCGCATTCCGTGAAAAAATACGTCAATGCGTTCGGACGCACTTTTTCACGTTCGCGGGGAAAAATGCTTTCGTCTGACCCTAGCCTAAGTTGTCTGTTGGTCTCGAAACTTGGAACTTAGTAGCAGTTCAGTTGTCCTGTCATAGTATAAGTCTGAAAATACTGTTTATTTTGCTACCATCGAGCAGATATTTCTGTTCAATAAGATCTCAACCTCGCTACTCTTGTGTGAGCACCACAGCGCCCGTTACAAAACCACCACATGGCTCCCCAATAGAGGAGAGGCAACCCCAGAACTACGCGCCACGAGCTCCCCAATCTGGAAAGCACCTTTAAAACAAAAAGCGAAGGAAACTCTAAACAGTGCCACCTCATAAGATGAAAAAAAATTGTCGGCAAAACCTGTAAAAGTCCAAAAAACAAATCCTCCGATATAGGCCTGCGCTGATCCGGAGCACTGCCCCGGCGCCACCCTGCCACAGCCTTTTGCAACCAAAAATCCCCGCCGACATCTTCCCAACCCATCAGCCGGCATAAAAAAGACAGAGCTGACAAACCCTTCTCAGCCACGGCCCCAGAACGCCCCCACTCCTGCAAGTCAGAAACGAAAACCAGTGTTGCCCACCGCCAATCCTCCGAGGACAACAAACCCCGCTCGCCAGATGCCACGACACCCAGGACTGCCAGACCTGCATGTAGGACCGCCAGGTCGCCTCCACCAACGCTCCGTCCACCATCCTCATTAGGGATGAGCAGTTCGGTTCGGAGTTTGATTCGAACATCGCCTGTTCGCATGTTCGCGAACTACGAACATTTCTGCGTGTCCGCCGCATGTTCGCCCACAATGCACTTTTCCACTGGCCTGAAGCTTGTAATTGGCTACAGCCTTGCACCTGACCACAGGTCAGGTGCAAGACAGGTTTAAGACTATGCCAATCACGGCTCAGAGTCCTGATTGGGCAAATTTTGCCCAATCATGGGCTCACAGAGCTAAGTCCTGCAGCACACTATATAAGGCTTCACACAGCCTTCAGCACGTGTTTTTTGAGAGGAGATTGTTGTGTTAGCTGGTGGCAGACTGGCAGTGAGAACACACACTATTGGGGTCTCATTTCTACAAACTATCTGGGAATTGTTCTAATCTTTCTGTTCTCACTGCCACCAAGTATTTTGGGGGTCTCAAAATTGCTTGTGTGTTCTTCACTCCAAAGTGCATAACTTTGCATTTATCTACATTAAATTTCATCTGCCATTTACGCGCCCAGTCCCCCAACCTATCTAAATCACTCTGCATTAAAGTAACATCCTGCTGACATTGTATTACTTTTCCTAGTTCTGTGTCATCTGCAAACACTGATACATGACTTTCAATGTCTATCTCAAGGTCATTTATAAATTAATTGAATAGACTTGGTCCTATAACAGACCCCTGAGAGACACCACTTACCACTGATGTCCATCTTGAAAATGTACCATTCATGACCACTCTCTGTACCCTATCTTTTATCCAGTTTCCTATCCAATAACAAGTATGGAACTGTGTCGAAAGCTTTGGCAAAATCCAAGTAAATCACATCCACTGCGAACCCCTGATCTATACTTCTACTTCCTCATAGAACGTAATTAGGTTAGTCTGACATGATCTGTGCTTCATAAAACCATGCTTGATTTTTGCCAATTACATTATACCTCCCGATAAATTCCTGAATATTATTCCTTAGTAACCCCTCAAATACTTTCCCAGCCACAGATGTTAAGCTCACAGGTCTATAATTCCCAGGCACAAATTTTAAACCTTTCTTAAATATAGGGACCACGTCAGCTTTTCTCCAATCCTCTGGTACGATTCCTGAAAGAAAAGAATCTTAGAAACATAGAAAAATGTCGGCAGATAAGAACCTTTCGGCCCATCTAGTCTGCCCAATTACATGGATACTTTACCTGGTTTTATCTTTTGTTTAGGATAGCCTTATGCCGATCTCATGCCTGCTTAAATTCAATTACTGTTTTGGCCTCTACCACTTCAACTGGAAGGCTGTTCAATGTATCCACCACCCTCTCCGTAAAATAATGCTTCCTGATGTTACTTTTAAACCTTTGCCCCTCTAATCTAAGACTATGTCCTCTTGTTTTGCTACTTTGTTTCCTTTTAAATATACTCCCTTCCTCTACCTTGTGGATTCCCTTTACGTATTTAAATGTTTCTATCATATCTCCTCTGTCTCGTCTTTTTTCCAAGCTGTACATGATAAGATCATTAAGCCTGGGGGGGCGTGGCTGGCTACGAGCGGGAGCGGACGTGTTCTTGAGGAGCTCCGCATGTCCTCCCTGCTTAAGGACCTTCAGCTGAGTATATCTGCCCCAATTTTTGTGTTTACAAGTGCCTGTGTGGCTGGCCATCGGTGTTCACCCGTCCGGAGCCCGTTTAGCCTCCCCTCCGGACTGGAGACTCGACTGCTGGCTGAGGAATCAGATTGTTGTGAGGGGCCGGTGGCCATCTTGGTGACTACCTCCCGCCATTGGATGCCCACTGATCTTGCGGATCTGACCGCCCAGTCCCAAGCTGTGTTGAAGACTGGGGAGATGGTGGGCCCACGTCTCTCGGTCAATGCCGATGAATATCCCTTGGGGACGGCGGATGGACCTGCGGGAAGGAGGGATAGCGTCTTCCCCCCCCCCTCTCTGGAGGAGATGGAGCTGTGGATTCAGGCCTCGAGGCCTGCTTGCTGATCCTATCGGGGGAGGAGGAGGATGGCCCGCTGACCAAAGGGGTTCTGCGCCGGATGCTTGCCGCATTGAGGGACTGCAGGGAGATGGCCCCGAAGGTGACGGCGAGGTCGGATGCTATAACTGGGGATACAGCGTCGCCACCATCGGATTACCCGGCTCAGCTAAGCCTGTCGATTACCTGCAGCTTGCATGCCGGAGTGGTGCCCGATGGGGATGAGGAACCCCCTGCTACTGCGGACCAGTGCCTGGGGAAGCCGCTGACCCCCTGCACGTGCGTATCAGAAGATGACTTCCCTGCACCGGCCGTCGGGAATCAGGTGGCTTTTTGTGACAGAGAGGAACCTGGAGAGGTTTCTAAGCTGATGGAGCAACTACCCTGGCCCTACATCATAATCCCTGCTCCGACCCGGGAGATGCCTGATGGCCACGGCATGTGGGGGATGCGATCGAGCCCACCAACACTACGCGCTTCTATATCTGCGGTGTCAGGACAGATCGAAGCGCTCTGTGGAGAGCTGCCTGTTGTGACCCCGATTCCGCTATTGGACACGGGCTGAAGTGCTACATTGTCAGGCGGGACTGTCCTTTATCCTCATTGTGGCCGGCTCTCTTCCAGGGACTTCCTTCTTTTTGATGTGTGCCCCCCTCCCGCTGTTCTTTAGCCCGCATCAGTTTATTTTTGATTTTTGTTTCCCCCCCCCACGCTGAGTTTATACCTTGAAACCCTCTTGCTGCCTAAACGTTTTTGCTCCCCGGCTGGGGATGTTTGTTTCCTTGAGACGCTATGAGGACACCCCCCCTTTTTTTTTTTTTGTGGCATTATACTGTTTAAGTGTATTTTTTCTCCACCCGCTACCCCCCTTCCCTCCCCCCTCTTGATTCTATTATATGCTGAGACCCCCCCTTTAGGGGATGTTTATTATTTTTCACACGAGATACTTCTGCTGTGGATGGTCCTGCGTGGCCCTTGCTTTCATATGTTTGATTATAAGCAGATTTATTTACAAAATAAAAAAAAAATTAAATATAAAAAAAGATCATTAAGCCTTTCCTGGTAACGTTTCTCCTTCAAGCCGTACACCATTTTAGTAGCCCTTCTCTGAACTCTCTCTAAGATGTCTATATCCTTCTGGAGACACGGTCTCCGGTACTACACACAGTACTCCAAGTGAGGTCTCACCAGTGCTCTGTACAGTGGCATGAGCACTTCCCTTTTCCTACTGCTAATACCTCTCCCTACAAAACCAAGCATTCTGCTAGCATTTCCTGCTGCTCTATTACATTGACTACTTACCCTTACATCCTCTGAAATAATAACCCCTAAATCCCTTTCCTCAGATGTTGAGATTAGGACTGTATCAAATATTCTATATTCAGCCCTTGGGTTTTTACGTCCCAGGTGCATTATCTTGCACTTATCTACATTAGAACTCAATTGCCACAGCTCTGACCACTTTTTTAGTTTACCTAAATCATTTGTCATTTGGCTGATCCCTCGAGGAACGTCAACCATGATGCAAATCTTTGCGTCATCAGCAAAAAGACATACCTTTCCATTAATACCTTCTGCAATATCGCTAATAAAAATATTAAAGAGAATGGGTCCAAGTACTGACCCCTGAGGTACCCCACTGGTAACAAGACCTTGCGCCGAATAAACTCCATTTACCACAACCCTCTGTTGCCTGTCACTCAGCCACTGCCTAATCCATTCAACAATATTGGAATCCAAGCTCAAAGATTGCAATTTATTGATAAGCCTTCTATGCGGAACAGTATCATAAGCCTTACTGAAATCTAAATAAGCAATGTCTACTGCACCACCTATGTCTATTATTTTTGTTACCCAATCAAAAAAATCAATAAGATTAGTTTGGCATGATCTCCCTGAAGTAAACCCATGTTTCTGATCCTGTAATCTATTTTGACCTAGAATTTTTCATTCTCCAGTCATTCTCATGCTTTTCACGCTCTCTGAATAACCCTGTATGTGTGTTTAGATGTGCAACAATCCTTCCCTTTAACATGGTTTCCATTAATTTCCCCACTACTGACGTAAGACTAACTGGCCTATAGTTCCCCGATTCCTCCCTACTACCCTTCTTGTAAATGGGCACATTTGCTAATTTCCAGTCTTCTGGGACGGCTCCCGTTAACAAGGATTGGTTAAATAAATCTGTTAACGGTTTTGCTATTACACCACTGAGCTCTTTTAATAACTTAGGGTGGATCCCATCAGGCCCCATTGACTTATTTGTCTTTACTTTAGACAGCTGCTGTAGAACCTCCTCCTCTGTAAACGGATATGTAATTGTCTCGTTAGTGTTTCCTCCTAACTGAGGTCCCTTTCCTTCCTTTTCTTCTGCAAAGACTGAACAAAAATATTCATTGAGGCAGTCAGCGAGACTTTTATCCTCTTCTACATACCTTCCTTCCTTTGTTTTTAATCTAACTAATCCTTGTTTTACATTTCTTTTCTCGTTTATGTATCTAAAAAAAATTGTCCCCCTTTTTTACTGACTGAGCTATTTTCTCTTCTGCGTGTGCTTTGAGCAGGCTTTGTAGGATAAGGAAGCCCATGCAGCGTAGGTTGGAGGTGGCATTAGCTTCCGAGTGTTCCTGGTCACTGAGGATGACCGTATCGTGCACTATCTCCCAGCCACGTACTAGTCCTTGGGTTTCTGGGGACACAAAACCCTCCCTTGAGGAATCCCCATCTTCAATGCCCCCACAACTTAAATATTCCTCCTCCTCCTGTCTGATCTGAGGACCCGCAGGAATGCTGTCTGCGTAAAGACTGGGGCCTTGAGAGCTAGGGAAGTCCTCCTCTTCCTCCCACTGCTCTGCCTCTAGTGCCACACCTATAATTCCCCGCAGAATGCACCCCAGCAGGAACACTAAAGAAATTGTGTCACTGATGCATGCACTGTCCCTGTTCACCATCCTCGTTGCCTCCTCAAATGGTGACAGTACAGTGCATGCATCCTTGATCATCAGCCACTGTGGGGGGGGGGAACCAAGTTGACCTGAACCTGTCCTTGTGCCATACTCCCACAGTTTAGTCAAATGCTCGCAGTTTAGTCAATAAAATCAATGAACTGGAGGCAATGATGGCAGCTGAAAAAGTAGATTTTGTGGCGGTTACTGAGACATGGTTCAATGAGAAAAATAACTGGGACATAACAATACCGGGGTACTCTTTATATAGAAAAGACAGAGAAGGTAGGGAAGGAGGAGGAGTGGCCCTGTATGTGAAAAACAACATAAAAATTAACCAAATAAAAGTGAACGAGGTGAACATAGGGTCAGTTTGGGTTATGCTAACATTTGGCAATCATACAGTAGCTCATGTAGGTGTGATCTATAGACCCCCTGGACAAGTAGCAGAGCTAGATAATCTGCTGTTTGAGGAAATAGCCAAAATGACAATGAAAGGGGAAGTTATTATCATGGGGGACTTTAATCTTCCTGATGTGAACTGGAAAACCAAAATAGCTGGGTGCGCCAGGAGTACATATATTCTAAACTCCCTACTGGGATTATCTCTAACACAAGTAGTTGAGGAGCCGACCCGTAAAGAGGCCATATTGGATTTAATATTTACAAATTGTAACGGTGAGCCCCTATAGGGTGATGGGGAGCCCCCAATCTGCGGATATTGAAGCCTTAAGGGCAGGTATACAGATTCCAGGGAACAAACCAGGATATTACAGGAATTTAGAAAGATCACGAAGCCCTGACTGAGATCCTTGAAAGGTGGTCTCGAAATAGTAACTAAGCTAGGTCTGCAAGGTGAATAAAACATAAACCAGACATACAATGAATGCAGGTATACAGATTCCAGGGAACAAACCAAGATATTAACAGAAACTAAAAAGATCCCTAAGCCCTGACTGAGATCCTTGAAAGGTGGTCTCGAAATAGTAACTAAGATAGGTCTGCAAGGTGTATAAAACATAAACCAGACATACAATGAATGCAGGTATTACACGGATAAATAAGCACAGTACAGGGGACAGACAGAAGAGAGATCCAAATACAAGAGCCAAAGGTCATACACGGAATATCATAACTAGAGGGGTCAGACAAGAGAGAGATCCTAAACACATGAGCCAGAGGTCATGCACAGAATATCAAAGTTAACCAGCACACAGGGACTAGACAAGAAAGACTATCCTGGTCCAAGGATCAAGGGGAATCCTGGTCCTACATATAGTGCAGATCAGGTCATGTGACCGCAGACCAATAAGCCCAACAGATGGCCTGCAGCCTGAAAACAAACAGGAATCCCTGCTACCACCAGCAGGGGGCAAGGCTGAGACGTGACATAACCCCCTCCGTTACGGGTGACCTCCTGGGCACCCAAGAAAGAAAACATGGACGGCATGAAAACGGATAAGACCAACAGTCACCAGTACCCATTGGAATCCCACTCAGACTCAGAGTAGTCAGTATGTGCCTGAGCAAGCAAAGCTCTTTCATAAACCTCCAGGTCCTCTCTGCAGATCACTGCACCATTAGTGGCCCGTACACAACCCTCGGCAACCGGGCTAGAGTCTCGTACCCGAGGGTCCGACGGCATGAGTACCTTGGACCTTGAACGGAGTGAATCATCAGTCCCAGGTTGGTTACGGTTAGTCACCTTCTTGCATCTCCTGGGCAGTGATCTAGGAGTTCTGTCCACACCATAGAACATAGAGGCAATAGAGGTACTGCCAGATCCAGTGACAGTAGTCTTGCCCTGAGATTGTATATTACATCTCACAGTGGAACCACTAGACACAGTGGATTTACTGTCTGCCCCAGAGACAATGACCTTGCCATTAGACATGGCCCCGACCGATACAGTACAGGGTGTGTGCATGACTGGTAAACTCTCGGGATATGGGACATCACCAGGACATGGTACAGTTGGCGCCACAACAGTCTTACACCTCTCCCCAGGAGGAGTATATTGTGGATCATCTGAATCAGACTCTTCCAACAGCCCTTGCAGAATGCCAGGGTGTCTCTGGAGCACTACCCAGTGCGTCTCACGCATCAAAGAGCCAGAGGGCGTCCGTATATATCCCTTGGGAACACAATGTGATTTGGGGATCATAGTACCCTTCAAACCACCAGCTTGCCGGATTTCCCTGATTACTGTGCAGAGTAAGGCAACCTCGGACTTAGAGGGTGTAGTATCACTGGAACCAGAACAGAGTGTGGAAGTTTCAGAACCAGATTGGCTAGGGTTGATCACCTTTTCCTGTCTTCTCTTTGAGCAAGACGTAGACTTTGTGACCACCTCACAAGGCTTGACAATGGTGGGGACAACACTGGACTCACTGTGGGGCAAGGGCACAGTGGTCTCATGTGCCAATCCAGGCACGTCGGCCTCATAACAAAACGTGGTCACAGCTGTCTCGTCTAACCTGGGTGCAGCTGTCTCGCCTAACATGGGCGCAGCTGTCATTGCTGACATACAGCTTGTCCCGGACACCACTGGCAAGGTGCCAGCCTCAGGCATCACGAATGACATATTGTCAGTACCCGACATGGCTGGCTTCTCATTACCAGTACCCGACATGGCTGGCTTCGTGCCAGGGGAAACAGACATGGTTGGCTTCGTGCCAGGGGAAGCAGACATGGCTGGCTTTTCATTGCCAGTGGGAACAGACATGGCTGGCTTCGTGCCAGTAGATACAGACATGGCTGGCTTCGTGCCAGTAGATCCAGACATGGCTGGCTTCGTGCCAGTAGATACAGACATGGCTGGCTTTTCATTGCCAGTGGGAACAGACATGGCTGGCTTTTCATTGCCAGTGGGAACAGACATGGCTGGCTTCGTGCCAGGGGACGCAGACATGGCTGGCTTCGTACCAGGGGAAGCAGACATGGCTGGCTTCGTGCCAGGGGAAGCAGACATGGCTGGCTTCGTGCCAGGACGCAGACATGGCTGGCTTCGTACCAGGGGAACAGACATGGCTGGCTTCGTGCCAGGAAGCAGACATGGCTGGCTTCGTGCCAGTACATACAGACATGGCTGGCTTCGTGCCAGTACATACAGACATGGCTGGCTTCGTGCCAGTACATACAGACATGGCTGGCTTTTCATTGCCAGTGGGAACAGACATGGCTGGCTTCGTGCCAGGGGAAGCAGACATGGCTGGCTTCGTGCCAGTAGATACAGACATGGCTGGCTTCGTGCCAGTAGATACAGACATGGCTGGCTTCGTGCCAGTAGATCCAGACATGGCTGGCTTCGTGCCAGTAGATACAGACATGGCTGGCTTTTCATTGCCAGTGGGAACAGACATGGCTGGCTTTTCATTGCCAGTGGGAACAGACATGGCTGGCTTCGTGCCAGGGGACGCAGACATGGCTGGCTTCGTACCAGGGGAAGCAGACATGGCTGGCTTCGTGCCAGGGGAAGCAGACATGGCTGGCTTCGTGCCAGGGGAAGCAGACATGGCTGGCTTCGTGCCAGTACATACAGACATGGCTGGCTTCGTGCCAGTACATACAGACATGGCTGGCTTTTCATTGCCAGTGGGAACAGACATGGCTGGCTTCGTGCCAGGGGAAGCAGACATGGCTGGCTTCGTGCCAGTAGAT
The DNA here is from genome assembly GCA_009667805.1 of Leptobrachium leishanense. Lineage (NCBI taxonomy): Eukaryota > Metazoa > Chordata > Amphibia > Anura > Megophryidae > Leptobrachium > Leptobrachium leishanense. The sequence goes on along the minus strand of CM019065.1, from coordinate 259,718,788 downwards.
ACAGACATGGCTGGCTTCGTGCCAGTAGATACAGACATGGCTGGCTTTTCATTGCCAGTGGGAACAGACATGGCTGGCTTTTCATTGCCAGTGGGAACAGACATGGCTGGCTTCGTGCTAGGGGAAGCAGACATGGCTGGCTTCGTGCCAGTAGATACAGACATGGCTGGCATCGTGCCAGTGGATACAGACATGGCTGGCATCGTGCCAGTGGATACAGACATGGCTGGCATCGTGCCAGGGGAAGCAGACATGGCTGGCTTCGTGCCAGGGGAAGCAGACATGGCTGGCTTCGTGCCAGTAGATACAGACATGGCTGGCATTTCATTCCCAACCGGAGACACTGCAACCTCACTGTGAGACGAGGGCATAGTGATCCCATGATTCAACAGATTTGAGGTGGCTATTCTGCCAGTCTGGATGCCTATGGAGGACACACCAGTACCTCCATAGCGATACCTGGATACATGGTTCCCCTGCCATTGCTTAACAGGTTTTAATACACAATGTTCAATAGTGTGATTTGGATCTGCACAATAAAAACAGAGACCATACAACCTGCGTCTTTCCTTCTCAGACATGGGTTTGCAAGTAGTGCAGGGTGGTGCTGCATCGTTAGCTGCAGCAGGTGATAGGCTCAGAGCCTCCATTAACCTCTGCAGCTCTTTCAGCATAGCAAGCACCAAGTTCAATACAGCTTCATACATATGAGACATACCTGCCAGCTTCTATTATGGGACCAGGATAATGTAACGGTGAGCCCCCTATAGGGTGATGGGGAGCCCCCAATCTGCGGAGATTGAAGCCTTAAGGGCAGGTATACAGATTCCAGGGAACAAACCAGGATATTACAGGAATTTAGAAAGATCACAAAGCCCTGACTGAGATCCTTGAAAGGTGGTCTCGAAATAGTAACTAAGCTAGGTCTGCAAGGTGAATAAAACATAAACCAGACATACAATGAATGCAGGTATACAGATTCCAGGGAACAAACCAAGATATTAACAGAAACTAAAAAGATCCCTAAGCCCTGACTGAGATCCTTGAAAGGTGGTCTCGAAATAGTAACTAAGCTAGGTCTGCAAGGTGTATAAAACATAAACCAGACATACAATGAATGCAGGTATTACACGGATAAATAAGCACGGTACAGGGGACAGACAGAAGAGAGATCCAAATACAAGAGCCAAAGGTCATACATGGAATATCATAACTAAAGGGGTCAGACAAGAGAGAGATCCTAAACACATGAGCCAGAGGTCATACACAGAATATCAAAGTTAACCAGCACACAGGGACTAGGCAAGAAAGACTATCCTGGTCCAAGGATCAAGGAGAATCCTGGTCCTACATATAGTGCAGATCAGGTCATGTGACCGCAGACCAATAAGCCCAACAGATGGCCTGCAGCCTGAAAACAAAAACAAACAGGAATCCCTGCTACCACCAGCAGGGGGCAAGGCTGAGACGTGACACAAATGGAGGTTTGGTATCACACGTTGTTGTAGGTGAAAATTTGGGATTCAGTGATCACCAGTCAGTGTGGTTTAATATAAGAACAGGGATGGAGCCGCAACACAAAAACAAAAACAAAAGTTATAGACTTTAAAAAAACCTGATTTTTCGAAAACGAGATTTTGTGTGAATGAGTCATTATCAGACTGGAGGAGTTTAAAGGGAGTCCAGGAGAAATGGGATTATTTAAATGAGGCATTATTGAAGGCCACAGGCAATTGCATTCGACTTGTTAGCAAAAACAAAAAAAGGAAGAAACCACTGTGGTACTCTCCAGAAGTGGCCAAAATAGTGAAGAACAAACAGATAGCATTCATTAATTATAAAAAAAACTCTGTGTGAAGAAGATAGGTAAACCTATAAGATTAGGCAGAAAGAGGCAAAGCAATTTATAAGATCTTCCAAAGCACCCACAGAAGAGAAAATAGCTCAGTCAGTAAAAAAGGGGGACAATTTTTTTTAGATACATAAACGAGAAAAGAAATGTAAAACAAGGATTAGTTAGATTAAAAACAAAGGAAGGAAGGTATGTAGAAGAGGATAAAAGTCTCGCTGACTGCCTCAATGAATATTTTTGTTCAGTCTTTGCAAAAGAAAAGGAAGGAAAGGGACCTCCGTTAGGAGGAAACACTAAAGAGACAATTACATATCAGTTTACAGAGGAGGAGGTTCTACAGCAGCTGTCTAAAGTAAAGACAAATAAGTCAATGGGGCCTGATGGGATCCACCCTAAGTTATTAAAAGAGCTCAGTGGTGTAATAGCAAAACCGTTAACAAGGATTGGTTAAATAAATCTGTTAACGGGAGTCGTCCCAGAGGACTGGAAATTAGCAAATGTTGTGCCCATTTACAAGAAGGGTAGTAGCGAGGAATCGGGGAACTATAGGCCAGTTAGTCTTACGTCAGTAGTGGGGAAATTAATGGAAACCATGTTAAAGGAAAGGATTGTTGCACATCTAAAACACACATACAGGGTTATTCAGAGAGTGTGAAAAGCATGAGAATGACTGGAGAATGAAAAATTCTAGGTCAAAATAGCCAAACCAGAAAAATTCTCCCTTTCATCTCACTTTCCAAATCGGCTATTTTGACCTAGAATTTTTCATTCTCCAGGCATTTTCTAGTCATTCTCCTGCTTTTCACGCTCTCTGAATAACCCTGATAGATTACAGGATCAGAAATGTGCAAGATAATGCACCTGGGGCGTAAAAACCCAAGGGCTGAATATAGAATATTTGATACAGTCCTAACCTCAACATCTGAGGAAAGGGATTTAGGGGTTATTATTTCAGAGGATGTAAGGGTAAGTAGTCAATGTAATAGAGCAGCAGGAAATGCTAGCAGAATGCTTGGTTGTGTAGGGAGAGGTATTAGCAGTAGGAAAAGGGAAGTGCTCATGCCACTGTACAGAGCACTGGTGAGACCTCACTTGGAGTACTGTGTGCAGTACTGGAGACCGTATCTCCAGAAGGATATAGACACCTTAGAGAGAGTTCAGAGAAGGGCTACTAAAATGGTGTACAGCGTGAAGGAGAAGAGGAAGAGGTGGTGGAGCAGACAGAACTCATATAAACAGCTTTCTGGAGGCATGGTGGATGAATAAGCTCCAGCACCGAGCCCTGTCCTGGATCCCTCCCAGCTGCAAGCAGAATTACCTAGTGTGCCGTGAAGGAAATGTAACGGCCCTGTCCATGCTTGCTGGACCACGTGTCTAAAGTCATGCACACCTTGCTGCTGACTGCCTTTCCCAATGACTCCATAACATTGTCTTCCACGTGCTGGTATAGTGCTGGAATGGCCATCCTTGAAAAGAACTGGCGTTTTGAAACCTGCCACTGTGGTACAGCACATTCAGCAAATTCATGCAAGGAGGTAGCTGATGGAATGCTGTCACATTCTGAGCAAGGACCTGGTACACCCATTACTGTAGCATCATCCCTGTCAGTGGAGGATGTAGGCAATGACATGGCAGGACATATAGTGGGGCTAGAGACAGATGAGTACCGATGGGAAGTATTGTGCCAACGGGATGCATGACAGGTGGTCATATGTCGCTTCAAGCATGTGGTACCCAAGCAGCTGATGTTTCTCCCACGCTTGATCCTCTACAGACATAGCTTACTAATAGCAACGCTGCGGTCTGCTGCACATGGCGTGAAGAACTCCCAGACAGCAGAGTTCCTGGACGTGTGCTTTGAGACAACAGCGCTCTGCACCTGAGCAGCTCTGATGCCTTAGACTGGCAACGGTTGCTCATAGAGGACGTTGTGCCTAGTTTTTGTTGTGCCTCCTCCTCCTCACTTGACTCCTCTGTTCGATCAGGCACCCAGGTGGAGTCAGTGACCTCACCCTCTATCTCGTCACTGGAGCCAACTTGACAGTATGTTGCAGCTGCTGGGAGAACATGAGTGCCAGTTCTTTGTGTGTCACTGGCACCCCCTCCCTCTAGGCTGATTTTACTCCCTTACTCAACCTCAGAGTTTGAATCAGAGCACTGGAGTTGCTGCGCATCCTCAAGCAGCATGTCACTGTCTTTGTAGTCAAACAATTCAGCTGACTCCTCCATGTATGATGGTGAGGCTATGGCAGGAGTAGCTGTGTACATGGAGGCTGAATTAGAGGTTTTGGCAGCTGAGGTGGACTGTAAACCACTACAAGCCTGGCTGGCAGAGGACTCTGAGGATGAGGATGGCCTGGTTAGCCAATCCTGCAAATCCTCTGTATGTTGCTGCTGCTTAAGACGGCCAGCACCAGTTATAAAGGACAAGCGTGCCCCTGCAGAGGATGCACCACGTCCATGACGACCAGGTGCACAGCCTTCTGACACAGAGGCTGCTTGACCTTATCTGTGTCTGGGAGCGTCTGCCTGTCCTTTTTGGTCTTTCTGACATGGTGAGTGATATATAGATTAAAGATATGCAGAACTCTGATTCAACTCTGGTATAAAGATTGGAGATATACAGAACTCTAATCTAGATAACACAGTTGAATCAAAGATATTCAGAATTCTGCTATAACTCAGTGATACACCCTGTCCCTGATAGCTGGCAGTGCCAAGACACAGATTCAAATTCCCAGAACTCTGGTATAAGTCAGTGATACACCCTATATAGTGTTCTGCGGGACTTAGCTCTGTAAGCCCATGATTGCCCAATCTTGCCCATGATTTCCCAAAACTTGCCCAATCAGGACTCTGAGCCCTGATTGTCTTGCACCGGTCTTGCAACCTGCAAGGCTGTAGTCAATTACAAGCTTCAGACCAGTGGAAAAGTGCATTGTGGTCCATCGTGGGCGAACACGCGGTGGACACGCGGAAATGTTTGCTGTTCGACGAACGGTCAATGTTCGCATCGAACCGCCAGCCCATCCCTAACTAAGAGCAGAGGTTTACATATTTCAACACATAGCTCCCTCAGTACTCGCGGGTGAATTCCATCCGGCCCCGGGGCTATATTCACATTTACTTTGTTTATTTGCTGTAAAACCTTGTCCTGAGTCAACCAGTCACTTTGTATTAGTTTTTATTAATGAATTGCATGTCTCCTTTTATAGGTTTCTCTTTGATAAACACTGAAGAAAAATAATCATTCAAAATTTCTGCCTTTTCCTGATCTTCAGTTAACAATACCCCTGACTCAGATTTTAGTGAACCTACATTTTCATTCTTGTTTTTTTTTAGAATTTATGTAGCTAAAGAATCTTTTAGTCTTGCTCTCTTTGGCTATTTCTTTTTCATTTTCTAGTTTAGTCCGTCTAATCGCTTTTTTTTACATGCTTTATTGGCTGCCCTATATGCTTTTTAGGATGCCTCAGATTTAAAAGCTTTAAATGCCTTTTTATTTTTCATTTCCTTGGTTTCAGTCTGTTTCTTTTATATTTATTAACCAGTGGAATATATTGTGAAGTGTACTTTTCTAGTGTTAGTTTATAGATATTCCATTCATCCTCAGTGTTTTTCCCATGAAAGAGTTTCTGCCAATGACATTGAGAGCTTCCTTTATTTTAATAAAATTGGCCTTTTTAAAATTATATGTTTTAGCATGCCTCCTATGGATGTGTTTCTTTGAGTTTATTTCAAAAGACACCGTATTATGGTCACTGTTTCCCAACTGTTCCCTTACATGAATATTTGAGAAAAGAGCCACATTATTTGTTATAACCAGATCCAGACAGTTATCCTCTCTAGTTGGTGTTTCTACCAGTTGTGTCATGAAGGTATCATTTAAAAGGTTCAGAAACCGGATTCCCTTCGCTGACTGACTAGTCGCACTATCCCAATTAATGTCCGGGTAATTAAAATCTCCAATAATTAAAGTGCTACCACGATGTGCAGCCTACCTAATTTGCTCTAACAGTTCTTCTTTCTCATCATTATCTATATTAGGTGGTTTATAGCATATGCCAACCAATAGTTGACTTCCCTGTTTATTCCCCAAAGAAATATTTACCCATAAGGATTCCACATTTCCCTCATCGCTTTCCAGGTGTGTAATATTTGGCTTTAAATCCTGATTTACATACAAACATACTCCACCCCCTTTCTTAGGTTTCCTATCCCTTCTAAACAATGCATAACCATTTAAATTTACAGCCTAGTCATGCGTTTCATCCCACCATGTTTCTGTTATTCCTATTATGTCGTACTGCTTAGTGTAAGCTATTGCCTCTAGTTCCCCCATCTTGTTATTGAAGCTCCTTGCATTAGCAAACATACATTTAATGTTGTCTCTACCCACACATGCTGAATGCAACTTTACATTGCATGCCTCCACTGTTCTGACATTATCCATCCCCTGGCTCCACCCCCTTGGTCTGAGCTGAAACCCTTCCGCTATCTGCTCTGTCTCCATTTTGTAAGCTACTATATCCCTCCCCATTCCACTAGTTTAAAGTCTCTTCCAACGTTTTAACCATTCTGTCCCCCAGCACAGCAGACCCTCTTCCATTCAGTGCAATCCATCATGACTATACAGATTGTACCCCAGTGCAAAATGAGCCCAGTGCTCTAAAAACCCAAAGCCCTCCTTCCTGCACCAAGATTTAAGCCACGCATTGACCTCCCTGATCTCCCGCTGCCTTTCCACTGTAGCACGTGGCACAGGTAGTATCTCAGAAAATACTACCTTGGAGGACCTCTTCTTCAGTTTACTTTCTAATTCCCTGAACTCATTCTTCAGGTCCTTCCATCTTCCTCTTACTTTGTCATTGGTACCAATGTGGACCATGACAGCTTGGTCATCTCCAGCCCCTCCCAATAATCTATCAACTCTGTCAACCACATGCCTAACACGGGCACCCGGCAGACAGCAAACTGTCCGGGTAAGGCGATCAGAGCGACAGATTACCCTGTCTACTCTCTTAATAATAGAGTCCCCTACCACCACAACCTGTCTAGGCTTACTTGCCCTCTTTATCCCTCCCTTACTTGGTGGGCTGATCCCTGCTGTTAGAGGGAGCAGCCTCCTCCAGTACTGCTACACCTGAGCTGATGCACCCAACAACTTTGCTCAAAGGGGCAAATCTGTTTGTGTGCGCAAGATCAGGACTACCCAACCTTTTCCTCTTCCCACCCCCCTGCTACCACGTGTCAGTGACACCCAGCTACCAACCTGTTCCCCAGTTAACTCCACTCATCCCTCACCACTAAATTCCTCAAATATACTTTGCTCTGTGAGAAGCAGGCTCCTCTCAAGATTGTCAATCTGCCTCAGCGTTACGATTTGCCGTTCCAGATCTCCAATATGAGCTTCCAGAAGAGCTACACGTTCACACTTGCTATAGAGATATGGACCCTGGAAGGATTCTGTCACGGGGGTCCCGGGCAGATGCCAGGGAAGGCCCTTCATTGCGCATATATTTGAGCCCTTGAGGCAGGTTTGTGGTTTGTTTCATAATGTTTAATCCAGCACACACTAACAAACAGAAACAGCTAGAGTTTTGGTACATACAAGGACTAACTTGAATTGTCTCTAAATTCTGAAGGTTTCGAGACCAACAGATAACCTAGGACACAATCAAAAAACAGCAGACGTGGAATGACAGTCCGTGAAATACTCAAGGTGCAGGGTAGTCAGAAATGCAGAAATGACATAAAATAGAAATGAACAATGGTTAGTGATTGTGGTCTTAAGCAAAAACATAAACATAAGTTGTAACCCTGGAGGGTTGCAAACGATACCCCTAAACCTGAAGGGTCAAAACCCAAAATAGTGAGTGATTAACCCAGCAACCAGCAGGGGGTTGAATCACTATAACAAGTGGTACACACAGTAATACTCAACAGGACAGACTGAGGTTAGAATGGATTCAACAGAGTGCAGGGCAGAACTCGTTGATACCTGAAAAACACTGAGCAGAACTGTGGATCCTGGCACTCCCTCCAGGGAGATCAGACAACGAGAGAACACTAGATACTACTCAGTAGCGATTGATTTCTAGACCAAAAGATCTACTGAGCAAATACACATAAACTAAACACATACAAGAATAATACCTGAAACAGACAAGGTTAATCCTAGAGAGTGGTCCAAAAACATAAACCAAGTCATAAACGAGAAATCCAGACAGAATATTTTAAGGGGACAGACGTGAGCGTAAACCAATAGCCACAACCAGAAGTCATACACGAGTAATCAATACAATATGATATGATATCAATAACAGTGAGCAGGAACTTAATAGGTGTAACCTATCCTGACCCAGGGAGCAAGAGATTTACTAGGCCTATATATAGGGCTGAATATAGGCCTATATATAGGGCAGACCAGCCAACAGATAGTCTGTAGAACCTGAAAACAAAAAAAAACATGAATCCCTGCTACAACCAGCAGGGGGCAGGACCGAGACGTGACAGATTCCTCCAGACATGCATACATGCAGCATGATGTGCACTGGGTCAAACCTCCAAGCTTGCTAACACTCATACCCACAACAAGATGAAATAACAGGTACCAATTGTTATTTGTTAACTCCTGTTTATAAACTCCACTTGAAAATAGCCCACTTAGGAAGTAGACCACTGTCAAGCCCTTGTGAGCAAGCTCAGTGAGTTTATGAAGCCACACAAGTGAAATCACCTGACAGCAACACACCCCCAATTAACAAGTCTCCAGCAGCTCACAGAAAAAAATAAAAAAGCACAACAGAAAAAATAAATAAAACCAAAATTCCCCAAAAAGAGAAATTAAACAAATGGATAAATAAACCAGAGGTTTCTCTCCCTCTAGAGATACAGACCAGTACAGGTAGAACTCCTGTTTTTAAACTCCACTTGAAAATAGCCCACTTAGAAAGTAGACCACTGACAAGCCCTTCAGTTCATTAAATAATGAGATCAGTAGTTTATGGTCTGTTACGATGGTAAATTATCTCCCATACAAGTATGTGTGAAATTTCTTTACCCCAAAAAAAAAAAATCACAGCAAGGCCCGCCTTCTCAATTTGGGAATAATTTTTCTCAGCTGCATTCAGGGTCCGTGAGACGAACCCTATTGGCCGGCCTGTACCATCCTCCAGCCTGTGTGACAACACCGTCCCCATGCCATAATGGGAAAGCGTCACAAGCCAGGATAATGGGTTTGTTGACATCATAATGAACCAGCAAGGCATCCGACTGGAGAACATTTTTGGACTTTTCAAAGGCCTCTTTTTGCTCACAACCCCAGGTCCATTTAGTCTCTTTCCTCAATAGAGCATGCAACGGTGCTAGTAAGGTAGACCTTGCAATCACCAGGGTCTATTGACACACATAAAGGCTTAAGGATTGTACAAGCCCGGGTTCACTTGGCAAAATGAGCAAGATGAACATAAACAGAAAACAAGCTGTATTTCGTTATTGCGGATTGTACAAGCATACACGATCGTATATCATGAACCTTAGACCTGGAGCAGAACCGCGATAAGGCTGTAGATAGTACACCAAAGCGAGATGGGAATATCCCCAGGAAGCGAGTAAAACCCCAAGCAGCCTGCATAGGGTTAAACCAACAACGCACAACACTAGCAACCACTATAGCATGTAACATGAGAATAGTCAATGGCAAGCCGGGTCAAAATCAGGAGCAGGAATCGTAGACGTAAATGGGTCGGCAACAGAACAGCAATGAATACAATAGGAAGCGATGCGGGAACAGAACTCCACATCAGGACGACGAGGCAACTCCTCGCTCCCTGCTTTAAACCCGGCGGCTCCTCGTGACCACACCAAGCCCCGCCCCCTCAGACACCGCTCGGCCATTACAAGGTGCTGGCACTCGACCAGCTAATGGCACCGAACTATGCCCAGACCCCTGGGGCAGCACAGCAGGGGCTGAGAATGTAACAGTAAGCCCTTAGTTCACTCACAGACTGCAGTGTGGGCGCTTCTTGTATTGCCTGGACCTTTTCCGCAACTGGCTGCACACCTGCAGCACTGATCTTGTGACCCAGAAAAAAACCTTCCATTCCCTGGAATTCACACTTACTCCTTTTCAGTCTCGGTCCACTTTTTTTTAGCCGAGACAAAACTTCCTCTAGATTTCTTAAATGTTCCTCCTCGCTGGGCCCAGTAACTAAAATGTCATCTAACACTGCGACATTCGGCATGTTTTGTAAGATTCCCTCCATAGTGCGTTGGAAAATGGCTGGGCTCGAAGTCACTCCAAATGGCAATCTACAGTAAGTATACAACCCTTTGTGTGCATTAAAAGTCACATACTTTTTAGCGCTTTCATCAAGCACAATCTGCTGATGTGCATGATCCATATCCAGTTTGGTGAATTTGTGGCCTCTCGCCAACTGAGCAAACAAATCTTCCACTTTAGGAATAGGATATTGCTCCACACTGGATGCTCTGTTTACTGTGAGTTTGTAATCTCCACACATGCGAATTGAACCATCCGGCTTCCTCACCGGCACGATGGGGGCTGCCCATTCTGAAAATTGTACTGGTTCTATAATTTTCTCATCTACCAGTCTCTGCAGTTCTGCCTCCACCAGAGGTTTGACAGCAAAAGGTATTCGTTGCGGCTTATAAAATCGTGGCTGGGCCTCGGAGTTCACATGAATTTTAGCGGAGGTGCCTTTCTGCTGACCTAGCTCTTCATTGAACACCTCAGCAGGTCTGTCTAGAATGTCAACTAAATTTAGTGTTGGACTGTTACTGTCTTCACCAGTTGGGGTAACGATTTTAAGTTTTTCAGCCCGCTTCGCCCCAACAAATTTGGCCCGGCCCCTTCAATCCCTACCATAGTTAGTTTTCCTCTATTCTGCTGACACTGCACTTTTCCTATAACCTGACGTAACACAAGCATCTTCTAACCTGTATATGGTTTTAACGTCAGGTTGCATGGTTCCCTTTCTGGTTGCATGGTTCCCTCTGTCTTTTTCCATAGCTTTGAGTATTGCTTTTTGATGATCATTGTAATGCCACATCCTGTGTCCACCTCAAATTCAATGTATATGCCATTCACTTTTAACGTCTGTTTGAGAGGAGACACTTTAGGCATATTACGAGACACTGCATATTGTATTTATGTCACCTGCATCTTCTGCCTCACTCACATCCTCTTCTGTGACCTCCTACCGTTATTTCTTTTCTCTCCCCCCTCAGTCCTTGAAAGGGGGCCTTGTAATCCCACTTCACGAGCTTGGATTTGCATGCCCGCTTATTGTGTCCCCGTTTCCACACATTTGTGGCACAGTTCCATAATAAACTTGCATACGTTGGGTGCATGATTCCCTTTGCACCTGTAACACTCATAGTCCATGTTCTGCCCCCTCTTATCCTCCGAGCACACCTTATGCATTGCCACCTGTACTGTCCGTGACCTTGGAGTCTGTGATTCTTGATCCCCAGATAGGCCGTGGAGATCTCTTATATGTCTGTTAGCCGACTCCATTGCCGGACATATATTAAGGGCCTTTTCAAAGGTTAAATCCTTTTCTGACAACAGCCTTCTCTGCATTGTTGTCATTCACACCGCACACCAGACTGTCACGAAGCATTTGTTGAAGTGTTGGCCCAATACTCGCAGTGTTGTGCTAACTTTTTCAACTCCGCCACAAACTCAGCCATGGTCTCATCTGTTTTCCGCGTGCGTGAATTTAACTTTTATCTGCACAATCTCACTTGGTTTTGGATTATAATAGGCCTTGAGCACAATGACAAGATCCTGATACGTTTTCTCAGCTGGCGTCACAGGACACAGCAAATTGCTCAGCAAACTATATGTGGATGCACCGACTCCACTTAACACGGCTTTCTTCTTAGCGGCATCAGTAATCTCATTTGCTTGTAAAAATATTCCAACATTTCTATGTATTCCTCCCATGATTGCAACTCACAATCAAAGGGGCTCACATGTCCCACAAGTGCAGCCATCCTGTCTCAGCAAACGACTTTTTCTGCTTTTTTTTTGCAGCTCGTCTTCAGCGGCTATGCAGACTCTGAACCTTCACATAAGTCTCCCAATACACACCGGTTTATCCTCGTCGCCAATGATGTAATATCTTCATATGACAGATGCAAAGACAGGTTGTGGATGAATTACTTATTCTCTTTATTCGCTGGTGTAGACACAGCACTCCAACTCAGGAAACTGACAACGACAACCTCTGACCCGGAAACACTATTTTCATTAACAGAAAACAGTTAACACAAAGAACTATGCCCTCTAGTGGTAGATACGTATAACAATGATCTACTACAGGTTTCAATAGACTAAAGTGGAATACATTGTGTATCCTTAAATGGGGTGGCAATGCCAATGCATACGAGATGGGGTTCACCCTGCGTATCAATGAATCTGGGGGCTATTTTCATGGATGGAACCCGGAGTTTTATGTGGCGTGTCGAGAGCCATACCCTGTCCCCAACCAGTATACACAAGAGTTTGTCTCCTATGTCAGCTTTCTCTCGTTTCTTGGTGCCGTTCTCTTTGGCCTCTCTCACTTTCTCCCACGTTTCCCCTCAGTGAGATGCTCATCTAGAGCAGGTAGGGTGGTCTCCTGAAAGCAAGAAAAAGAACAGGGGGGGGGGGGTCGAAACCATACACTGTATGAAATGGAGAAAGACCAATAGTTTTGCTGAGCCGTTCAGTTCAAAGCATACTCTGCCCATGGCAAACGTTCAGACCAATTGTCTGGTTTTTCAGACACGAAACACCTCAAGTATTGTTCGAGATTCTGATTTGCCCGCTCAGCTGCTCCATTCGTTTGAGGATGGTAAGCAGAAGAGCAGGCCAGTTGTATCCCCATGTTATCACAGAAACCCCTCCAGAACCTAGACACAAATTAAGTACCTCTGTCTAATACCCAGAGGGATCCCATGAAGCCGGACAACATGTTGCACAAATATGGACACGAATTCAGGAAGTAAATGGTTGGCGTAACCCAACTGGTAGGGTCTTGGGATTTTTGTTTCTCGTACATATCTCACATGCTGGGATGTATTCTGCCACATTCTTGCGCAAAGTGGACCACCAATATTGTTTTGCCAGACTGGACATGGTTTTGGTTACACCCATATGACCGGAGGGCTTAGTATCATGGTGTATTGCTGAATAAATGCACAAAACGCAAAGAGATAGTTGTAGTAAAAACTAATTATATATATATATTCAGTAGTCTGCCATGCACTCTTGCTTTTATATATTGTACTTGCCTGGTGCCTACTGTTTGGTTCGATATTTAAACTTGGTTCCACAAAGTAACGGTGGCACTCCAGGTCTATTGTGAATTTCTTTATTAATCCGTGCTGTATTGACGTTTCAGCCTCTCCCCGAGGCGTTCATCAGGATATACAGGTAAACCATGTTACACAAAACAATTTATACACATAAGGACATACAAACCTCAACGAACTCACCACACCCCTTGGATCAGCGTTCGCGTCCTCTCCATACGCATGCGCCTTCTCAGGACCCTGCCTGATGACGCATATCGGGTTACCTAGGCAACACCAGACGCCTTGCCGTACTAAGCCCCCGTGAGTCTAAAAAAAAAGGACAATCATGTAGCGGGCAGACTCAGGATGGCACACAAATTCCCCTATGCAGTCAGTGCGCGTTTATATGCACTGTCTAAAAACCTATGCTACTATATAATTAACCATCCACCCTTAGAACCTGGACCTATTGACCCAAAATGAAGGTACTAAGGCACGCAGACCTGGAGTGCCACCATTACTTTGTGGAACCAAGTTTATAATTATATATAATATATATATATATATATATACACACACTAGCTTTTGCCCGCGGCTTCGCTCGCGTGGATTTTAGGATTTGTTAAAATTGTTTTTTAAAAGAAACTTGTTTTTTTTGGTAGAACCCCCCTTTTTGGAATGTGGAACTTGGGATTTTTGGAAAATTGTAAAACACGTGTTTTTTTATTTTTCAAGAAGAATGTAAGTGCCAAATTTCACACCTGTAACATCTTTGGTTTTTGAAATATAGGTATACTGATAAAAGTATTCACATCCTTTTCCCCCACCCCCCTTAACTGGATTTTCAGAAAATGGTAAAACATTTTTTTTTTGCACGAAGACTGTAATTTTGAATTTCACACCTGTAACATCATTGGTTTTTGAAATATAGGTATAGTGATAAAGATATTCATCCCCCTTTTTGTCCCCCACTGGATTTTTGGAAAATGGTAAAATACGTGTGGTTTTATTTTCAAGACAAATCTAAATACCAATTTTCACGTCTGTAACATCTTCTGTTTTTGAGATATAGGTATCCTGTTGAAAAGTATTCACCCCCTTCCCCCCCCCACTTGGATTTTTGGAAAATGGTAAAACACGTGTTTCTTTATCTTCAAAAGATTGTAATAACCAAACTTCACACCTGTAACATCTTGGTTTTTGAAATATAGATATACTGATTAAGTATTCAGACCCCTTTCCCTTGACCACCCCCCTTATTTGGATTTGTGGAAAATGGCAAAATACAGGTTTGTTTTTTTCACGAAGATTGTAAATACCAAATTTCACACCTGTAACATCTTCGGTTTTTGAAATATAGGTACACTGATAAAAGTATTCAACCCCCCCTTTTTGCCCCCTCCCACTGAATTTTTGGAAAATGGTAAAATAGGTGTTTTTTGTTTCTCAAGACGAATCTAAATACCAATTTTCACGTATGTAACATCTTCTGTTTTTGTGATATAGGTATCCTGATTAAAAGTATTCAGCCCCCCTTTTTTTTCACCCCCACTTGGGATTTTTGGAAAATGGCAAAACACGTTTGTTTTTTTTCACGAAGATTGTAAATACCAAATTTCACACCTGTAACATCTTCGGTTTTTGAAATATAGGTACACTGATAAAAGTATTCAACCCCCCTTTTTGCCCCCTCCCACTGAATTTTTGGAAAATGGTAAAATAGGTGTTTTTTGTTTCTCAAGACGAATCTAAATACCAATTTTCACGTATGTAACATCTTCTGTTTTTGTGATATAGGTATCCTGATTAAAAGTATTCAGCCCCCCTTTTTTTTCACCCCCACTTGGGATTTTTGGAAAATGGCAAAACACGTTTGTTTTTTTTCACGAAGATTGCAAATACCAAATTTCACACCCGTAACATCTTCGGTTTTTGAAATATAGGTATTCTGATAAAAGTATTCAACCTCCTTTTTGCCCCCCCAAGGAATTTTCAGAACATGGTAAAATACGTGTTGTTTAATTTTTCAAGACTAATCTAAATACCAATTTTCAGGACTGTAACATCTGTTTTGGAGATACAGGTATCCCGTTTAAAATAGTTAAAATATTCAACCCCCTTTTTTCGCCCCCCCCACTTGGATTTTTGAAAAACGGTAAAATACGTGTTTTTTATTTTTCAAGACAAATCTAAATACCGATTGTCACATCTGTAGCATCTTCTGTTTTTGAGCTATAGGTATCCTGCTTAAAATAGTCAACCCCCTTTTCACCCCCTTATGGATGGATTTTCCAAAAATCCTTTAGTGGGTGCCTACATCATAAAAACAGTGCACCTTCAAAATTTTACGTTCCTAGGTTAAACGGTTTCAGCTGGGCGTTGATGAGTCAGTCAGGACTTTCGCGTTTATATATATATAGATGTATTTAACCCCCCATTTTGGTCCCCCCATGGAAGTTAAAGAAAATGCTAAAATACGTGTTTTTTTATTTTTCAAGACGAATCTAAATACCGATTTGTTCCATCTTCTGATTTTGAGCTATATGTATCCTGTTTAAAATATTCAACCCCATTTTTCACCCCCTTAGGGGCGGAGTTTCCAAAAATCCTTCCTTAGTGGGTGCCCACATCATAAAAACAGTGCACCTTCAAAATTTCACGTTCCTAGGTTAAACGGTTTCAGCTGGGCATTGATGAGTCAATCAGTCTGGACTTTCGCATTTATGATAAAAGTATTCAACCCCCCTTTTTGTCCCAAGGAATTTTCAGAAAATGGTAAAATACGTGTTTTTTATTTTTCAAGACGAATCTAAATACCGATTTTCACATCTGTAGCATCTTCTGTTTTTGAGCTATAGGTATCCTGTTTAAAATATTTCACCCCCTTAGGTGCGGAGTTTCCAAAAATCCTTCCTTAGTGGGTGCCTACATCATAAAAACAGTGCACCTTCAAAATTTCGCGTTCCTAGGTTAAACGGTCTCAGCTGGACGTTGATGAGTCAGTCAGTCAGGACTCTCGCATTTATATATATAGATATATATATAGTGCTGTAAGTCATGCACTCATGCTTTTTGGAAACAAAATTCTGTTCTTTTCGCCTGGTGCTCCGTCGCAGTGGCTTCAAATCATATAGATACAAGGAATGACGGCACTCGAATGCTTACTTTTTTGCTGTTACTTTATTGGGTATTCCATAGGTAACGTTTCAGTTCCACCCTGGAACTTTCATCAGATATATATATATATATATATATATGATAGTGTATGAATGTCTCAGAAAGCAAATCAGAAAATACATTACAATCAGAATAAAAGTAAATGAAGCACTACATCACCAGATATTGTATCATATGTCGTTCCTCTCTGACTGGGGGTCCTGTGCTTCAGCATGAACGCATAGAATCTGGGAGTTTCACACTTCTCCAAGCGACACATCTGCTCTTGGCGGAGTCCCGACGAGTGAAATATCCCCTCTCCTTATATACATTCGGTGTTACGTAGACATTCCTTAGAATTCCTCAGCCTCATGTGTTATGTAGTCTATATTGCTTAATTCCTATTCCATTATATACCGGTTTACCAGATGGCCCTTATGTAATCAGTGTCAGGTGCTATAACTCGTTGAGTTTCGCACCTGACCACGTGCTTTGCACAGCTGTGCTCTCGTGCCTTGTACAGCAGGGTACTGAAAAACAAGATACCCAACTGTATTGGATTGGAATATTTTACCTCAGCAACAATGAGTCTGGTTTGGTTTGTCTCCCTTTCGTTTTAGGAGTCAAACAGATAGACCAGCCATGTCACATTTGTGCCACAAATGGTATATTGACATCACTTGTTCATGCTTTCAAGAACAACCAACCTACCAGGTGGCTTTTCCACAGGAGCAGCACCCCGAGCGGTATGAAGCCTTTCCAGTAAGGGTGATGATACAGCAATCATCGAGGTAGCTATTATTCGTTCCTGGGGACCAATAGGATTCGGATTGTAGACATGATGCTCATAAGTCTTGTAGTCTAGACAGGGCACCAGCTTTAACATTTCTAGACCTGGGTCTGTAAGCAAGTACCTAAAGCTGGACGGGAGCAAGTACCACCTAGTTTGTCTGGAATTGAGACGTTAGGCATCGCCAATATACACCAAGTTTTTGTGATCTGTAATGATAACTAGATCTTTGGAACCTTCCAACAGATCTCTCCATTCGGTCAATGTTTATACTACAGCCAGTAATTCCCTATTACAGATATCATAATTTTTCTCTGCAGAAGACAATTTCCGGGAGTAAAATCCACAAGGATGTAATGGTTTGTCAGGAGTCTCTGAGATACAACAGCGCCTATGTCAATCTCTGAGGCATCCACCTCCAACTGGAAAGGCAAGCATGGATCAAGATTTCAAAGTACCGGTGCAGTCGTAAATGCTTGTTTTAATGCTTTGAATGCTTGTATGGCCTGGGTGTTCCATTTCTGGTTCTGGGCACCCTTTTTAGTCATGGCTGGTATAGGAGAGACTACTGTCGAGACGGTTTTATGAATTTCCTGTAATAGTGAACCCCAAAATGCTGGATTGCCTTTCAGGATGCCCTGGGGTATAGGCCAATCCATGGTGGACAGTTTCTGGGGGTCCATCTGAAACCCCCCAGGGTTATTGGTGCAACCCAAGAAGTGAACTGATGTTCTATCAAACAAGCATTTCTCTAGTTTGCAGTACAAACCATTCTCGAATAACCTCTTTAACATGGTATGTACATGAAGACGGAGTTTAAATATCAGGAGAATATATAAGAATAATCATCCAAGTACACAATGACAAAGACTTGTAGGAAATCCCTGGGCACATAATAAAATCCTGATAGACGGCAGGAGCATTACAAAGACCGAGGGCATAACTAGGTATTCGTAGTGCCCACTTTTTGAATTAAATGCCATCTTCAACTCGTCTTGCTTGATGCAAACCAAATTGCAAGCACCACGTAGATCCAGCTTGGTACAGTATATACCTCGGCATTTTTCAATCGATCAAAGAGCTTTGAAATCAATGGGATAGGATAGATCTTTCTTACTGTAATCCTATTAAGACTTCTATAGTCTATACAGGGACACAAGTCCCCTCTTCTTCGACATGAAGAAAAACCCAGCCCCAGCAGGGGATGAGGAACGTCTGATAATCCCCTTCTCACAAATGTTCTCCATGATCTTGTTCTCTGAGAAAGAGGGTTAACCTGACCCTTTGAATGCATAGTACCAGGGAGGAGGTCTAGAGCACAAATGTATGGACGATGAGGTGGCAGGATTTGAAACTTTTCTTATCAAAGACCTCTTTGAGATCTTTGTACCATTCACGTACCTCCGTGGAAAGAGGAAGTGCAGTAGCCACATTCAAGCTACCAACAATACTACTCATTCCCAGACACTTTGACCAACATTGTGTACTCCAAGAACCCAATTCCCCAATCAATGGTTGGCACAACACAATCCTATCAAGGAAAACCAAGCACAATGGGGATTGTAGGAGACTATTATCTGAAACTAGATAATCTCACCGTGTAAGATCCCCGTATACATGGACACTGGTATGGTTCCGTGAGTGACATGAGGATGAATCAGGCTTCTGCCATTTATAGACTCTATTCATGGGAGTATCTTTCTCCACCAATGTTACCAAATGTGTTGCTGTAAAACCTGAGTCAAGAAAATTGCCAGCAGCCCCAGAATCAATGAATATCTTAGTATCTCGCTTGATATCCTTCCAAGCCACAGATACTGGTGCTATTACTTGGGTGGGTTTTTTGTTAGACACAGAAGTCATGTCTAGGACCGGTCACACATGATATCCTAGACACGACAGTTCTCCGACACCGAGGAAGTACTTGGTCGCTTAGGGTATTGCAACCGAAAATGCCCTTTCCCGGCACAGCACAACCCCTCACGTAACTTGTATAGTTTCTCCTCTCTAGAAATACCAGTCCTACCCTATTTGCATGGGTTCCGGTACTGGATGTTCAACCTTGGTCGGTATAGAGGCAGCGAATACAGGTGTCCCAGTGGGTATTGTTGGCAGGACTCAGCAAAGTCATTCCCGAGGAGGCTTTCGGTCACTAATCTGATCATCCAAAGCAATACAGAAGTCTAGGAGTTCCTCTAACCCCTCCAGCAGAGACATAGGAGTGATTTCATACATTAGGTTATCACACAACCTCTCAGTAAATGCTAATGTCTCAATAGTCCATTGTACCTCAGAGGCAATTGAAACCGTACGGTTACCCTGCTTGATATGAAAAATAGTTCTCCCAGCTGTAGTTGTTCGTCTGGTTGAGTCAAACGTACTTTTCAACTCCCGAATTAACCCTTCATAATCATAAATTATGTTTTTTTTCAGTTCCCATAGAGGGTGAGCCCAGTGCAAAGCCTTGTCAGACAGGCGATTGACGGACACAACCCTGGATTCAAATCAAACACATTATCCAGTTGAATCAGAAACCCCTGCAAGTACTTGGGGTTCCGTCATAACAAATAGGCGCTTTTAAATGTACCTGTTGCCTTTCTGTGGCAGGAGGAGCAAGGGGTAGATCGCAATGGAGGTGATGAAAGTGCCCAGCCTGGCTGAGTCAGGAGCGTATGTAGAGCTTGGGAAATCTGATCCATTCTGTGATCCTGCTCCTCCTATTTAGCCACGATCTTAGATAACTGGGTAGACAGGTCTGTGGGATCCATTGGCCCTGTCGTAATGTCACGGATCCCCCCAAATATGTAGATGCTGGTCCCTTTACACGGATCCCTATCTAACCCTCCAATCCTTGAATGGTCGGTAAACTTACTATCCGCAGGGAAACCACCAGCAAAGGTTAACAGACCCCAGAAAAGTAGTAGCGTCTTGGCCTGTTCAGAAGAACCCTTAAAACAGCGGTGTGCAGACAGGACAGGGTTAACAGGAGTGACCAGAGTAATATACAAATCAGGGTAGTAAATAATCGTCGAGCCGGTACATAAATCGTGGTTCTTTGACAAAGCAGAATCGATACACAAGTCAGGGTAGTCAGTAATCGCCGAGTTGGTAAACAGAGGGTTCTCAGTAAAGCCGGGTCAGTAACAGGTAACAAAGAATCAGTGAATTGAATGAATCGTATCACCAAGCGCTGGGGAAGTAACTCAGGGCAATGAGTCATTTCGTGCGGTCTGGCTTTAAACTCTGCAGCTACGCGTCATCAAGCCCCGCCCCCTGAGCAGCCAGGCGACCTCCCTGAACCGGCACATCACCTAGTACCCGGCCAGCTTACAGCGTGGATGGTGCAGTCGGGTACCCCCGGAGCTGAATGAGTCCCCCTAGGATCGCTGGATGTGACAGCATCATCAGCATCATGTCGCACCCTGCCTCCCGGCCAGTGACGTGACCGCCCCGGGCCAGCATATCACTCGGCACCCAGCCAGCAAGGACAGCGATGCCGGGTAGCTGCAGGGGCACGAGACATGACAAGGTCATATCCTGCTGGGTTTAGAGCATATTGATGGATTGAGGGAAGATTGTAAAGGGAATTAAAGGGTTAAAAGTAAAAGGAAATGTGGAGGGGGTTTAAAATGTTTAGCCCTGCTGTTTCCTACGCCTGCTCCTGATTTAGCCCTATAGTATTCTTTTAAAACAGCACATTTCACATCTGAAACGAAATGCAGCTTATATGAAAAATTTGACTTTTAGTTGGACGTAGCACACTAATTATATACCATCAAGTCCAATTCGAAAAATTCTTAGATAAATGCATTCTATTGCAACTTTGTTCCTTGAACACCTAGTTCTTAAAATAACCAAAAAAATCAGGAGGTATTTTAATCAATAGAGCTTTATTTTTTAACCAAGAAAAAACACTGATTGAGGAGGTTAGACTTGCTTTCAGGTTTCAAATTAAATAAATATTGTTCCGGAGAGAGAAAATTAAGCAAAACTGATGATCATTTATACTTCAAGCACAGTAGTAAATGAACCATGAGGAGGCTGCGTACAACTTGTGTTAACTGTATGATTTATATGTTGTCCAGTATTAGTCACTAAATAATACCAGGTAAAGACACTATAAAGTGAACAAGAAAAAAAATAAATAACCAAGTCAATTTTGTAAGGCATGTAACAATTTTCTTATTCTAAAACTTTGAATACGACAGACGTAATGCGCCAATCTGAAAAGGAGCTGCTATTTAACTATAAATTAGAGCAAATACATTTTAATGCAAGAACATTTGAAAAATTTAAAAATCACAACGGAAACCAAAAAAAGTTCATTGTTCTGCAGAAAAACTCTTCAAGGCACACAAACCAATGGTCTAGTCATCACTGTCGCTCCCAGACTCACTGAGCTGCAGATCATTGCCTTAAAGAGAAAGTGAGAGTTACTATACAGAACTCCTCAATAGCCACCAAATCATTCAAAAAGAACATACTGCCCCAATTCCATTAATAAATCTAAAACAACACCAAAAAAACCCCCCGACTTCCTTTAACCTCTTCAAAACCAAGTGTTTTCTCATTAAACTACTGCCAGGACGCAGTATAGGGCCCTATTCTCTACCCAACACTAAAATGGGGACTCCAACGGGTTTCCCTGTAGTGTCCCTATTTTAGCGTTAGATTCTGGGGCAGGTGATAACTTTGCACCATGCCCCAGAACGCAGCGCTACCCTAAGTTAAACTCACGTTAGGGTTTCCTCGACTCTCACCTTCTAGAGTCCATAGGACTCCTTTGAGGTTTGCGATTCTGGGCCTTAAGTACTGCGTGATCTTACAGAGCTGCAGAGTGATCACAGAGTGGGTCTAGGAACCATCAGGCCATTGTTCTCACCGCAGGATGAGCAGCAAGTATTTTATTTATTGGGGGTATTCCTAGGAGGTGCTAAAGGATTTCTCAAAACCAGAATTAGTTAGCACCAGCTCTTAGGTTCGTTAAAATTTTGTTTAGCCCATCGTTGCAATAATTAGTGCTAGGACTTTGTAATACCTTACCTTTTTCTAATTTCGGATTGAAAAATCCTATACTTAACATAGGGTGCAAAGTACAGCAAGTTCGCACAAGCTAGTGAATCATCAACACACCAATGGATATTATCATGGGTTTAGCATCCGTAATGCAATATGGGGGCATGCGTTAATGTCACTTGTCCCACCGTTAACAGCATAACCATACACAAGGCAAATAAGCCACCAAACCTGAGGCAAAGATTCACATGCCAACAATACAGATGTAAACACACCTCCCAAAGGCCAATAAACATACCAAATAAACAGCATTAGTTATACCGAGGTCAAGGAAAGACCACCAGAAGCGCAAGGTACCCAACTTTTTGGCGTAAATTGCCACAATCCCCAGGATTAAGGCAATTTATGCCAAAACGTCAGGTACCTTGCTCTTCTGGTTGTCTTTCCTGGAAACCGATATAACTATTATTGCGTTTTTTTTGGCAAGTTTAGGATTAATACAATTTCTGCCGAAATGGTGGGTACCTTGCTCTTCTGCTCTCAGTGGTCTTTCCTCAACCCTGGTATAGCTACTATTGCTGATTTTATGATAGGTTTATTTGCCTTTGGGAGGTGTGTATACATCTTTATTGTTGGCTTGTGAACCCTTGCCTCAGGATTGGTGGCATATTTGCCTTCTTGTTTGATGTATGGTTCTGCTGATGTTTGCACATAAAATCTGTCAACACACACCCCTATTTTCTTTTGACTTTACTTATACCGAAATTATTTAATATTTGGTATACCAAATAAAGATACTGCATATATTCATGATTGTGACAGTCTTTTTTGTATAGATAGTGTGGCCATCCACCGACTTTTAAATTATTACTGTTTGGGATACTGAAGGAGTCCTGTCTTTAGATGCGCACCCAGCTGTAATTCGTGTGCCGGATATAACCTTTGAAACATGTTAATGTAGCCCTCCTTTGATGGGTGTATAATAAAGTATAACAACGAGGTAGTAAACGGACACACAGAAGCAGAGATAAAAATTACTAACGTAGTGTATTCATCAGGTGCCTGCCATCATTCTGAGACTTCTTGTGTAGGCTCTCCAGGCTGGATGTAGAGAGATTCTGTTGTGACAAGGAAGCAGAGTGTGAAGATTTGTGGGCTTCGTCTTCAGAGTCGCTGGAGCTATCCTCGCTGCTGGTGGATGAAGAGCTTTTGGATTCAGATGAGCTGTCAGAGGTGCTCATTTGGTCGATTGTGCAGACTTCAGCCATTAGTTCTAAGAAGGAGAAAGAACACACTGTAAAAACACTCCGCTTAAAATTTATTGCAAAGACCAATAGTCAAAGGGACAAATTAATATTTAAGCCCATATGGTGTAGTAAATAATGTGACAGTTTTACCCGTGACAAGAGAGGAGTCATTCCTTTGCACGCCTTGAAAGAAGAATTATATTACATACATACTAGAATAGAGGCAAAAACTAAAAGTTCGAAATTCCACAAATGTGTAGCGGAAAACCAGTGGCTTGATTAATTATTTTTAGAGAAGTCATTGTCACGGACCTGACCTGGCTCTCCCCTGCTTAAAGCCACAAAGACTTTATTTCCTTTGTGTTCCCCTGTTTTAGCACCTATATCATGTAAATGGTGTTTATTCCCTTTCTTTACACAATGTTTTACTGTAAATTTCCTGTGATGGTTACATTTATATTTAATCTGATTATGCAAGAATGCTATTGTCTGGTCCATGTTTATCTGATCTATTGAAAGGATTAGCTTCCCAGCCTACCCTGGTCACCAGGTAAACACCATCTGATTCCCTTTACAATAGCTTATGTATATTATTGTGTGTGGTCACTATGTCAAGACTTCATCTGCATACACCCAGTGGACCTAAGTGAAACCTGAAGAGGACTTAAGTGGAGCCAAGCTGGACTTGAAATCAGCCAATGGGAATGGTTGGGGTGGGTGGGAAGTTTGAATGCTGGCACCATAAAAACCATGTGTTTGTCCCAATAAACCATATCTCCTGTTTGAACATACAGCTTGCCTGGTGTTTGATTCAACTGCTACAATCACCCAGATCTGAGAGGTACTTAGTGGCCCCTTTGGATCCAACCATCGGAAGAGCAGCGGATCGGCCGCTCAAGGCATGGAATCGGGGAGCAATTCGGAGGCCAGGCCAATCTGGTGAGCTGGTGTCTGGAAAGCCAGACAGGTGGACAGAGAGGTCCGTCACAGTCATTTCAAATTCTTCCTGTCACGGCGGCCCATGTCCAGGGAAGTGTTGCGCCTTCGACCCATGTCCAGGGAAGTGTTGCGCCTTCGACCCATGTCCAGGGAAGTGTTGCGCCTTCGACCCATGTCCAGGGAAGTGTTGCGCCTTCGACCCATGTCCAGGGAAGTGTTGCGCCTTCGACCCATGTCCAGGGAAGTGTTGCGCCTTCGACCCATGTCCAGGGAAGTGTTGCGCCTTCGACCCATGTCCAGGGAAGTGTTGCGCCTTCGACCCATGTCCAGGGAAGTGTTGCGCCTTCGACCCATGTCCAGGGAAGTGTTGCGCCTTCGACCCATGTCCGTGGAAGTGTTGCGCCTTCGACCCATGTCCGTGGAAATGTTGCGGTCGTCACAGCAGCTGATATCCAGAAAGCCTCATTCCAGGGTATTGTGTACTACAGGACAGAGAATGGTGCTGCCCACGAATCAGACCGATTTCCCTGTATTCTGGCGCCCTGAATGTTTGCATAGTATAAACGGACCTCTATTTCCTTACCCCTACCTATGTGTGTTTTTGTTGGTCTGTTCTGCTCAACCCGGCCATTATTAAGGACCGGCTAGCGAGAGCACTGTGGGTTACTTCATTCTGCAGGTTGTTTTACTTTGCACTCCGCCACTTTCTTTGTGTTCGTCATTCTCCGTATTACTGACCATAACCCGGCCATTACTAAGGACCGGTTGGTTGGGGTCTGTTGGCTTATCCTCCACACACCTATCACACTCCCGTTTCAATCTAGAGCCTAACTGAATTAAATGTCCCCCAACCATAGTCTTATGAGCCTCTCACACGATTTGGGGGGGATGAGTTGGGTGTAGTATTCTCAGCAAAGTAGTGACGGAGAGTTTGAGAAAGTTCATCTTTATGTACCGAATCTGTTAGAAGGGTCTCATTAAAGTGTCAGAGTCATTCGTGGGAGCGAAACAATGGCGATTGAAAGGTTGCAAGGTCCGGGCAGTGGTCAGACCAAGTCTGGGACCCAATGGATGTGGATTTCAGTAAGTGAGAGTGTCTGAACGGGACAAAGAAGTAGTTCATGCGGGAGTATGCCCGGTGAGGGGGGCTGTAAAAATGTGTAGTCTTGCATGGTGGGGTGTTCAGACCTCCAACAATCCGTTAATCGGTGCAAGTTAAGGAGTTGTCTGGTCTTACGCAAAACAGAATGCGGGATGCTAGTGTGGCCTTTGGAGGCGTTAAGTAGGGCATCTAAGGGAACGTACAGGTCTTCACCTAAAATTAGTATACTGTCGGAGATATTAATCCGATAAGAAACTTATACGAGATCTAAACAACAAATTTATCTTGTTTGTATTTCTCAGGTCTCCCAAGTTTGTTTTCAATTGTATAGGTTTTGATTTAAAAAATATGACTACAAGTAACTAGATAAAAATATATGTATTACGTATATACAAAAAGATTTTAATCTCACAACACAATCAAAAATTTATAAACAACATCCATCAGCACAACATTTCTAGCTTTTAATATCTGTTAGTAACTGCATGTAAGGTTAATACCATTTACTTAGGTTAGTAGCTAACATAAATGGTTAGTTCAACTTAATAAACATCCTGTTTAAATAAAACAATTAACATGTTTCCCAGCAAACCAATATTTAAAACAAGCTAGTGAATCCAATGTGTATATACATATGTAGACACATATATTTCTCTGTGCTACCTGGATCAACAAAAAGATGAAGCTATCACTTATTCTATGTTTAGAATGATAATCAAGAAAAACTTATTTAGTGAATCCTCCCCTATACAAGAATTAAGCTTCTAATCTTTTGCTTTTTATTTTTTAAAGACTTTATTTTTCAGTAGCATAGATCAATGTTGTTGAGGATACAGAAAAATAGAAAGGGGAGGGGGAAAACAGTAAAACCATTACGAAATATCAAGCCGAAGCATTTCTGCCCAATAAAGTCCCCTGTCCCGATTTCGTTGCGGGCTAGCTACCTGTATTTATGTATAAAGCGAAAGAAAGTAAAGAAAAGAGAAAAAGGAAGGACGAGGTTAAGGAAAGAAGAAGGGGAGAGAGAGGTGGGGGCGGAGGGGGATGGGCAGCCGGTCACAGATACCGAAGAAAGAGGCAGCACATCAACCACTGAAATTCCCCATGAATGCTGGCCTGTCGGGGGAAGAAAACACGTTATGAGGTAAGCAGTACATATCAAAATAACCCAAATTTTCAGATAGTGCAGGTAGGATCATATGAGAGCCATGGGGCCCATGTTTTAGAGAAAGAGTCCATAGTGTGGTGTACAATCGCCGTCAGTTTTTCCATCAGGAAGGAGTCTCTGATAAGGCTGAGTACCCGTCCTGTTGACGGGGCCTCCATTTTTATCCATCCCTCCGCCACTGCCCTGCGTGCTGCTCCCAAGAGTTTAATAAGCAACTTGCGTTCCCTCTGTGAAAGGTCTACCAGCGGGTTGGCCAGCAGGAAGAGGTCCGGTGTCAGTGGGATCCGGCAGGACATGACCTCCTCAAATAAAGTTTGTATAGTGGACCAGTACTCGTGGATAACAGGGCATGTCCACCACATGTGGAAATACGTGCCCTTGGCCCCACATTGTCTCCAGCAATCACCCGTGGGTGTCTTTTTAATCCTGGCCAGTTGGGCTGGCGTGGTGTACCAGCGCATAAGTAGTTTGACTGCCTGTTCCTGGATGTTGGTGCAGACTGATATTTTCCTGGAGGCTTCCCAAATGTCCAACCATGAGTCTCCCTCCAGCTGTTCCTGAAGGTCTGCATGCCAAGCTCGGATGTAGGGGAGTTCTGCCCAGTCCAGTGTACAAGTAATCTGTTGGTATAGAGAGGAGATTAGGCCTTTGGTGTAACGACCACGTAGGCAGGTAGATTCAAATGAGGTCAGTTTTGTCAGTGCCGCCTGTTTAATGTGTGGTCTCAGTGCAAAGTCTCGTAACTGCATAAATCTGAAGAAAGATGCTGGCGGTAGATGGGCACCCTCTTGCAGGTCTTGATATTGGAGCAGGGTTCCTCGGGGGAAGAGATGACAGATGCGGTGCAGGCCTTTAGCTGTGAGAGACGAAAAAGTGGCGGGTTGAAGTCCTGGAGCGAATTCTCGGTTGTGGCATAGTGGGGTCAGCGGGGACGGATAGCAGGTGAGGTCACATTTCAGTGCGATCTTAGTCCAAATTGTCAGAGAGTTGGTGATGGCCGGGCAGGCGGTTCGTAGCAGTGGTCTGTGGGGCCTTGAGAGCCATATCCAGAAGTCCAGTTTAAGCGGGAGGGCTATAGAGTGTTCCAACTCCACCCACCTGCATTCGGGTGTTGGGCAGTGCCATGCTACTATCTGTGCAAGCTGGGAGGCATAATAATACGATCGTAAACAAGGCAAACCCAAACCACCCGGTCCCTGGGCCGATAGAGAGTCTGCCGCCCAATCCGTCTCCTGCCCCCACCCCAAACAAAATCATCAATGTGTCTCTGCATCCGTTGCAAGTCCTCCCCCACCAGGGGGATCGGTAGGGTCTGAAATAGGTATAACATTCTGGGGAGTAGATTCATTTTAACACAATGTATGCGCCCTAGCCACGATATCATGTGTCTAGACCATCTATCTAGGTCTTGTTGTAGTGTGCGTAAGAGGGGGGTGTAATTAGCACCATATAAGGTCTCTGTCCGGGTTGTTAGATAAATCCCTAGATATTTGAGTCGGGAGCGCTGTATACGGAAACGATGTTCTGCCGCTAGGCGCGCACTCTCAGTCTCCGTGATAGAGATAGCCAATGCTTCAGATTTAGACATGTTAATTTTATATCCAGAGAGGTGCGAGAAACGCGCCAGCAAGGAGGACACCGACTCCAGGGACCCGGTAGGGTCTGTGAGAGACAAAAGGACGTCATCAGCGTAAGCAGAGACAGTGTAAGCCTGGTCACCCACCCTTAGTCCCCGAACCCCGTCCGACTGTCGGATCGCCTGCAGGAGGGGTTCCAGGATCAGAGCAAAGAGCGCTGGCGACAGAGGGCAGCCCTGGCGAGTGCCGTTACAGATCTGAAAGGGGGTGGGAGGGGCGTGTGGTAAGACTATGCTAGCTGTCGGGGAGGTATACAAGGAACGGACCGCTGCTATGAATTTTTCCGGGAAACCAAAGTGTTCTAAAACCAAAAATAGATAGGGCCACTCCACCCTATCAAAAGCCTTCTCCGCGTCAAGGGACAGGAAAAGTGAGGGCGTATGGGAAGAGGATGCATGCCATAAGAGGTCGATTGCTCGTCGCGTATTGTCAAAGGCCTGTCTGCCCGGTATAAAGCCGACTTGATCTGGATGGATCAAGCGTGGTAAAAGGAGGTCTAGTCTGTTAGATAAAAGTTTGGCAAAAATTTTCACATCAGGGTTTAGCAGGGAGATAGGGCGATAGTTTTCGGGGAGTAGAGGGTCCCTGTCCGGCTTTGGGATCAGCACTATAGATGCGGATAGTAATTCCGGGGTGAAGTGTCCGTCAGTCAGGAGGGCGTTAAAGAGGGGGAGCAAGCGGGGAGTCAGAATGGCCGAAAATTTCTTATAATATGCCATTGTAAATCCGTCTGGCCCTGGGGCCTTATGTGGTTTCATTCCTTTTATCACCTCCGACAATTCTTCTGCGAGAAGGGTGCTACTAGGGTCTCCGCTTGCTTCCCCTCCACCGTGGGTAAACTAAGGGAAGACAAAAAATCTTTAATGTCGTTACATAGGGGTTGATTGTCAGTAGTATGGGAAGGGGAATGGTTGTATAAGTCCCTGTAGTAGGAGGTCAGTAGATCACTAATCGCGGAGGGGGAAGTCACCAGCGCTCCCTCCCTGCTCCTTAGCTTACAGATTGGGGCAGAGTAGGGTCGTGGCCGTAATTTACGGGCCAGGGGAGTGTCCATTTTGTTGCCCCTTTCAAATTAAAAACGTCTAGTCCATATCATGGAGCGCCCCACATCGTCTACCAGTAGTTGGTTTAAAGCCTGTCGTACATTTTGAAGCGCCAAGAAAGAAGCTTCCGAGGGGCAAGTCTTGTGGGCATTCTCCCTGTCTGTCAGGTCTGCCTGTAGGCCAAGGATCTGGGTATTTCTGCGTTTCTTATATTGTGACCCATATTTAATAAAGGCACCTCTGATGACGGCTTTGTGGGCCGCCCAAACCATGGGGGGAGAGACCTCCTCTCCAGAGTTTAAGTCAAAAAAGTCTGTCAGTTCCGTGGCTATCCCGTCTGTAATGTCTTGGCGCGTCAGTAAGATCGGGTCTATTCGCCATCTCCTGTTAACCGAGCCCCCCAAACCTGTCAGACCTAAGTGTATGTCTGCGTGGTCCGACCATGTGATAGATCCTATGGAAGAGGCATCAATGACCTTCATGCAGTTGGGCGAGGCGAGGAAGTAGTCAATACGCGAATAAGTTTTATGAGGGTGTGACAGGAATGTATAGTCCCTCTCTCCTGGATGTTGCACCCGCCAGACATCCACCAAACCCATGTCTTGCGCAAAAGAAGAGAAGGCCTGGTCCTGTGGCGTGGGGACCCCTGTTCCCGATCTGTCAACTGCAGCGCAAAGTGTGGCGTTAAAATCACCCCCAACAATTAAGTCACCTGGGGTGAGAGACCCCAGGAATTCCGTGAGCGCGGGCCAGAATTCCTTGTCCGGGGAATTAGGTGCATATACTGAAGCAAGCGCATAAGAGTGGGTACCAAAGTGTCCCTGTACTACTACATATCTACCGGCATCATCCCCCTCCACCGATTCGACCTGGAAGGGGCAGGAATTATGCAGGATGACAGAGACCCCATTACGTTTAGGCAAAGCAGTAGAAGAGAAGACCCGCTGGTAGCGTGCATCAGCCAGTCTGAAGGTGGCCTTACGGGGGATTCGCGTCTCCTGTATAAAGGCTATATCAATCTTTTGTTTGCGTAATTCACGGAAGAGGAGGCGCCTCTTGCGTGGGGAGTTAAGGCCCTTAACATTTAAGGAGAGGCACTTCAATGATGCCATGGTTTAACTGTGGGATGGTGGATACACGGACCAGCGGGCCCCCCCACTCCACACCCCCAGGGAAGAAGAAGAGAGGATAGAACAGCGAGGGGTGAAAGAGAAAAGAAAGGAAGAAAAGGAAAAGGGAGAGAGAAAAAAGAAAAACCTCGACACGAAGGACAAGCCGGAGAGTCGAGATGGGAGACACGGAGAAGGCACATGGTTACCAACAATGGCGTTCGAGCTTCTCAATCCCCCCCTCCCGCCTAGAAAAAAGGGTTATAACAAATTATGGCAACCGGAATCTCAGTGGACACGAGTTTGTCCGTAGGACCTAATCGGGCCGTGTCCCAGTACAAAAACATGTCTATCAGGGATCCTTACTAAACATACCGGGTGGCACCCAAAAACCAAACATATGAGACGGTTGCCAAACCTATACGAACCGAATGAACCAGTTGAAAACATAATTAAGAATGCAATACATTACACATCCTCCCCATCGGTCGGCGAAGCCGAGGCCTCAGCCGATGGCAGCCAGCATTGGGGAGGTCAGGGAGATGACGGAGGTGTGAATGAGCCTGCCCGGCCCTCTCATCCTGGGGCCTTCTTCCATTCTAGCGGTAATTTTTCCAGCATATACTGGCCCGGGGGGGCTGGGAGATCCTCAGGTACCGGCAGTTGAAGAGAGTTTAGCAGCTTGGGGGCATCTTGTAACCTGGAGCAGGTGAAGGCTTGGCCCTCTTTGTATACTACAAGGCGTAACGGGAAGCCCCAAGTATATTTGATCTTTCCAGCTCTCAGAACCTCTGTTACAGGGCGCCATTCTCGTCGCTTGGCCAGGGTAGAGGGGGCCACATCAGGCAAAAGAGAAAGTGGGTGATCCTCATATGACAGATGAACTGATCTACTTTCCTTCAGAAGTGCCTCCTTGGTATGATAATAATGGAACCTGATAATTACGTCCCGAAATTTTCCCCCCGGGGGGGGGGGTCGCGGCCCGAAAGCCCTATGAGCCCGGTCCATGAGTAGGCGGGATGGGGATATATCCGGCAACAGTTTTTTAAATATGCCCTCCACGGTCGCCGTCAGTTGGTTGTGTGGGGTACCGAGTCCGGGAGCCCCCGGAGGCGTACGTTGTGGCGTCGGCTGCGGTTTGCGAGGTCTTCCACCTGGGCCTCCAGACGGCCGATACTCGCCGCCATAGTGTAGATGGTGTCCACTAGCAGATTATTGTGGGATGCTATAGTGTCAGTGCGGTCCTCCAGGTCCGCGGTGCGTCCCCCTATAGTTTGCAGATCAGCCGTTAAGGCCCGAAAATTACGGTCCATTTCTGCTGCCAGAAAAGATTGGGAGGCTGAGATTTTTGCCCCTATCGCCGCGATATCATCCCTGATGGCTAGGGCCCCTGCCTGGGGAGCATCTCCTACCTCCTCCGGCGGGTCCCCGCCGGCGCCATCTTGGGCCTGCATCTCCATGCGGCGGGGCGCGAAAATCGGCGCCACTGGGACCTCGGATTCCTTTTTTTTTTTGTTCCCCCTTCTCAGGGGGTGTAGGGGCACTCCTGTGCTGGCTGAGCAGGAAATGCAGGGGATATTTGTCCGGTATTCGGCTTCAATGAGCGGGAGTAGCGGGAGAGATCACAGGGCACGTCTTATCTCATGGCCATGCAAGCTCCCTAGACCAATCTTTTGCTTTTTAAATTCTAGATTATAATATCCCTGCTTAGTAATTCAATCACAATAGCTCTTCCAATTTCAATATATATATATGTATATCATTGCAACAAATAATTTAGGACAATTAATATCCTGTTATCAGACTCGCCTTATGATATTTTTATACTGCAGGTTAGAAATATCTCAAAGACTCTGATCTAACACTAATCTGAGATAAATCTCAGTCTATATCCATTGCAAGATACACACTCATCTATATAATTACATTATACCCACTTAATTTACTTCCCATACATTACCTGTTCCAAGATCTGGATTCAAGCAATTTTTGCAATCTTCTTAGTTATCAGTGGATATAATTAATTAATTGGAGAATATGTGAGATATTATAATATGTTAGAAATTGGTTTGCTATTATTAAGAGTGCTGCTATGTGCCAGCGCATTAATTCCGCGACATTGGCGTTCACCCACGCTGCCTTCCATCTTGGAACTGGTTGCAAAACTCGGAGAACTACGGCTTGCTGAGGAAACCCTAATTCTTACTGATAGAAAAAAAAAAAGCCTGTCTGGCTTTGAGAAAGGATTTTACCAGGAAGGATACACTGAGATTTCTCTCGTTTTCAAGTATGTCCTGGGTGGCGAGTATGTACCGTTAGGTGTCTTGCCCAAGGACACTTACTGGAGAGGTTGCTCGCTGGGATTGAACCCATGACTCCACAGGCTCTCTCCACGCAGAGATTGGTGGTTTTATTGGGATACTACCCTGGCGACTGCGGACTTTCGTGCCTTCTCTGGAGAGTGGGGCAATGTGCTGACGCTGTTGGATGGTCTCCTGGAGCGCCATAAGCACTGCTCACTCGTGTTCTCTATTTACACCATCATCAAGACTCCCTGCCTGCACGGCCTAAGAAAACCCCAACATTCTGTGATTTGCCTTATTATCTCTCCCTTTTGAATTGACTGTGTATAGTCCATAGTATCTTCACCCCACCGTTCCAAATTTTTTTATTTTATTTTTCTTCTCTTCTCTCCCATGTCTCTTACCCATCTCTCCCCTTTCCTACTCTTTTTGTGTTCTATTCTGTAAGATTGCATTTCCTTTTTCTCTTTTGCACTCTCAACATCTCTATTCTCCCCCTTTTTTCTAATATCTTCTGTTTTCACCCTTTTATGTTACTTGACTCTTTTCTAAATTGTATTGAAACAGTACTACTACACGTCTAACGATTATAGACAAATCGCTGGTACTGCTCACTGAATGAGACTTTTGAACGCACTATTTAAATGATAACTTTTGGAATTACCTCGCTTTTTGCAAAAACTTAAACAGCATATTTCTATATAACGACAACACCTGTCTCACTGCTGTACTATTTCATGTTTGAACAATACTGTGATCACTATGTTATACATATTTCTTGGATGTCTATTCTTTAAATAAAAACCTTTTGTTTAAAAAAAAAGAAAAAGAAATTGGTTTGCATCTTAATTTTCTTTGTCTCTGAGTTTTCTCCTTGAGCATGACTCGTCTCTTTGAGCCTCTCCTTGGCTCTTGGAATGAGGGAGAGAGTGATTGCATGAGTGAGGAAATAATACTTGAAGTCCTGAGAGGGAGAAGTGAAGTGTGGTCTGAGTTGAAGTGAAGTGTAATGCGTAATGAATGTGTGTACACATGTTGTGTGTAACCAGTTATAGAGGAATTTCACGTCACTTGTTATGTACTTCTCTATTTTGCATATTTGCTCATAATATGGGCCCTATTACATTCTCTACGCAATTGCGCTCGCGCAGTGCAATTATTTTGCGCACGAAAAAAACGGGATTGCACGAGAATTTATGTGGTATTTTGATCCGAGCGCATTTTTTCGTCCGTCAAAAATTTTCATGCGCAAAGCCGTTCGCAAAATGAACGTTGCGTGCAGGAATCGGTAGGCAGACTGTGGTCATGGGAATCAGCCAACATCAGTCATTTCCAATAAAATAATTACAAACAAAAAAAAAATGAAAAAAAAAATAATAAAATTAACCATCAGCCAAAAAAAATGAAAAAATTTACAATGACACAATTTATAAATTTTTATATTTTGGTATGTGTAGAATGTGTAACTATACTGTGCTGTATTTTTTTTTCAGTGCTGGTGTAGTTCGTTTTGCCCAGAACGATCACATTTACAGTTACCACCTGCTTTTCAAAGATGTTACGAAAATGCACGCATACTTTCGTTGCGCGAAGATTGTAATACCATCCGCGTACCAGCGCACTAACGCATTGGCGCTCACAATGTTAAGTATGGGATGCGCGCACGAACTTGCGCTGGGTTCGCGCAGGGTCACTCGCGTTGGACGTTAACGCGCATCGTTTGCGCGTACATCGTAATACGATGTTCTGCGCAAATGGTTTTGCACTCGTGCAAATGCGCATTTGCGCATGCGAAACAAATGCGAAGAATGTTATAGGGCCCTATATATCTATGAAAACTGTCAACTGTTTACTACACCACAAGATGGCAGTGTTGATTTTCAAATACAAATTACTTATTTTGAACAAAGAACTCTCCTAGTCTCTTCAGACAGTGTGTCTCTCCTGTCAAATTAATATTTAAGATCTCCCCAGTTTTAGCTAATTGAAGGTTTTTCTGAATTACTTCTCGGTTTAATCACTTATCAGTTAACATTCCGTCTATAGAAAATACTTCTATTCTTCAGTAATTACACCGTTTACATAGTTAAACTCTAAAAATATATTGGAGTTACGATTATTTTACTGTGCTACAAATATAGTATATATATATATTGATTATAAACATATATACTTGTATCACATAGATATACTTGTATAGATTATGTTTCAACATAAGTGTGTTTCTATATCCGAAAAGAAAATATCTTTAATTCAAGGACTCTTTAAAACAGACCTATAAATTTTGTCTATGACAGGTCTAGAAAATATATCATATAAAGACACTTCATATCTAGCAATTATATTTTTAACCACTTCCATGCGGAGGACACGCTCAGCGCGTCCTCCGCATGGCTCCCGCTGTGCGGAGGACGCGCTGAGCGCGTCCTCCCTTTGGGGTCAGCGTTCGGCCGGGTTCCGGCCGATCGCTGGCCCCCCCGGTGCGGGCTGACATCATCGATGTCAGCCCAGCATCCGGAACCGCCGCCGCTGAAATTAGGTGTCATCGCGGCAGCGCGATGACACCTAATTCAGGCGCCCCCCCACCCGCATGTGCGGAGGAGGCGCCTGAAAGTGAGGGGGGGAGGTCCTTCGGACCTCTCTCCCTCCCGATCAGCGGCGTTGCGGGGGTTAACCCAGGCACCATTTGGAAGGGCACAGCCTGCCCAGCCTACCCCTGGGGAGCTGGATCGCGAATCGGCGCTGAAAAGCGCCGGTTCGTGATCCTTTCCCGGAGCTGGCCGACATCTTGGATGTCGGCCAAGCCTCCGGGAACTCCCCCTGAGGACTTGCGTCATCGTGCATAGCACGATGACGCCAGTCCTAGAGTTAACCCCTAACTGCCACCAACGGTAGAGATAGGGAGTTCATTGGAACTCCCTATCTCCCGATCCGTGGCAGCTAGGGGTTAAAGTTTGGTATGGTTGGATCGGCCAGAGCATGGCCGTTCCAACGATACCAAACACTACTGTGAAAAAAGTTTTTTAAAAAAAATAAAAATTAAAAATAAAATATATTTAAAAAAAAGTTCTAAAAGAAAAAAAAAATTTTTTTTTTTGTTCGTTAATGCAGCAATATTGTTCCCATTTCAATTATAATGTGAACAATGATGCTGCACTAACGATTTTTGTATGCGGTGTGTTTGTTAAAAATCATGTAATTTTCCCCAAAAAAAAATGTAACGAGACCCCATCTCTAATTTTAACAAGCGCGCCCCATACAAAATATAACCGCAATTGCTCGCATGTTAAAATGTGAAAAAACACTTTACACGTTGTAAATTATTGAAAATACATATTTTATTGCATTTTTTGTTATAATATACAGACATGACATAACGTATACATATAATAATGACATATTATGAATCTACCGAGTATGACGGAAAGAACGATATATAATATGTCTGGGTCATATACTAAAATAAGCCTTCAAAACACGTTTAAACATGATGAGCAAAACCGGTAAAAATGACCTCAGCACAGAGGTGTGAAAAGCCTCAGCAGCGAAAGGGTTAAACACATAACTCTTCTATTCCTTTAATAGGTTTACCTTCAAATGAACTCGTTTAAAAAATATATATATATATATCTATGTAAGTTCATTCTAGAATTAGTTGAGAAAAAAAACTTGAAATCATACAAAAATATAGATTATACGATTAAACAAGATGGGTACAGGCATCCATTTTGTTTTCCCTATGAAAATACCCACTTGAAATTCAGTCAACGCCAGTAAAATAGTTCGAAGAGCAGTGTATTGTCCCCTGTTATTGAAATAAACAGAGGCCAGGGTATAAAGCTGAGACCCCACTACACCCTTAACAAAAGTGTAACACCCCCCCCTCGTCAGTCAGGGAGTCTCTGATTTGGAATGGAAAAAGACGGGCAAGGAGTATGGCCATCCCACAGACCTTGCCCACTGTGGAGTTGCTAAAAATCACGAATAGAAATCTTTGATTCCTAAAGGACGGGGCCTTAGTGTGTGCAAAATGGGTTTCCTAAACAAGGACCACATCAGCCCGTGAGGAGTAAAATTCACAGAGTGCAGTGTGTCTGTCTCAGGAATGTTAAGGCCTTTGGCATGTTATCTACATTATACAGAGAGGGGTATTAATTAATGCAGGAGGATGTTCTATACATTCTACAGAGAGGAGACTTTTTTTAGCCCTTTCAATCCAGTGGCTGTGAGCGCTGAGATCGGCTGCTTGTTATATTATCTCTCAGTACAATGTATCAGGCTCAGCGGTTACAGTAACTGACTAACAGAGCTCAGAGTTTCAGTAAACCAAGGAAATAATATTGTTCTAACCGCTTATACAGTATATAAAACTATATTTACTAGTTTGACTGAAACTCTGAGCGCTGTGATGAGCAGCAGTCAGTTACTGTAACAGCTTTGCCTGACACATTGTGCTGAGTGAGAGATACTGTAACAAGCAGTGATCACAGCCCTCTGAGGAGCCACTACAATAGTAATGGTTTCCGCTGGTTTTCGGATGAATGAAATTAGTTTTCATACTAAAGAACTGAAAACGAATTTCATTAGCAACTAAATAAATTGCGTTTAAGGACTAATCCATTAGTTCAAAACGAAATTTTGTGCTGTGCAGAGGTCTAGTGAACAGGCGTGGAAGTGACGGCATGGTCAACAGGACATGGCCGGTGTGTGTAGGAGAAAGTTAGTGATTGAGGGAAGGGCAAGTAAGGAAGGTAAGCTCTCGAGGGAACTGAAAGAAAATTAATATAAACGACCCAACGTGCCAGAGGAGAGGGCAGCTGTCCCTGGGAACTACAGGGATCGCGACCTCCTCAATACCAGGGAGGCGGTGTTCCGGAAAAAGGCACCACCGTATGGGAGCAACGGGAGCCGTCAACCAGGAGAAACAGCAAAGTCAGTTATATCGTGGACACATACAGTCAGGTCCAGCAATATTGGGACATTGACACAATTCTAACATCTTTGGCTCTATACACCACCACAATGGAGTTGGAATGAAACAAACACAATGTGCTTTAACTGCAGACTGTCAGCTTTAATTTGAGGGTACATCCAACTCAGGTGAACGGTGTAGGACTTACAGCAGCTTGCAGATGTGCCTCCCACTTGTTAAGGGACCAAAAGTAATGGGACAGAATAATAATCATAAATCAAACTTTCCCTTCTTAATACTTGGTTGCAAATCCTTTGCAGTCAATCACAGCCTGAAGTCTGGAACGCATCGACATCACCAGACGCTGGGTTTCATCCCTGGTGATGCTCTGCCCGGCCTCTACTGCAACTGTCTTCAGTTCCTGCTTGTTCTTGGGGCATTTTCCCTTCAGTTTTGTCTTCAGCAACTGAAATGCATGCTCAATGGGATTCAGGTCAGGTGATTGACTTGGCCATTGCATAACATTCCACTTCTATCCCTTCAAAAACTCTCTGCTTGCTTTTGCAGTATGCTTTGGGTCATTGTCCATCTGCACTGTGAAGCGCCGTCCAAGGAGTTCTGCAGCATTTGGCTGAATGTGAGCAGATAATATTGCCCAAAACACTTCAGAATTCATCCTGCTGCTTTTGTCAGCAGTCACATCATCAATAAATACAAGAGAACCAGTTCCACTGGCAGCCATACATGCCCACGGCATGACACTACCACCACCATGCTTCACTGATGAGGTGGTAGGCTTAGGATCATAAGCAGTTTCTTTCCTTCTCCATACTCTTCTCTTCCCATCACTCTGGTACATGTTGATCTTGGTCTCCTCTGTCCATAGGATCTTGTTCCAGAACTGTGAAGGCTTTGTTTGGCAAACTCTAATCTGGCCTTCCTGTTTTTGAGGCTCACCAATGGTTTACATCTTGTGGTGAACCCTCTGTATTCACTCTGGTGAAGTCTTCTCTTGATTGTTGACTTTGACACACATACACCTACCTCCTGGAGAGTGTTCTTGATCTGGCCAACTGTTGTGAAGGGTGTTTTCACAGGGAAAGAATTCTTTGGTCATCCACCACAGTTGTTTTCCGTGGTCTCCCGGGTCTTTTGGTGTTGCTGAGCTCACCGGTGCGTTCTTTTTGAGAATGTTCCAAACAGTTGTTTTGGCCGCGCCTAATGTTCTTGCTATCTCTCTGATGGGTTTGTTTTGTTTCTTCAGCCTAATGATGGCTTGCTTCACTGACAGTGACAGTTCTTTTGGATCTCATCTTGAGAGTTGACAGCAACAGATTCCAAATGCAAATAGCACACTTGAAATGAACTCTGGGCCTTTTATCTGCACATTGTAATTGGGGTAATGAGGGAATATCACACACCTGGCCATTGAACAGCTGAGAAGCCAATTGTCCCATTACTTTTGGTCCCTTAACAAGTGGGAGGCACATCTGCAAACTGCTGTAAGTCCTACACCGTTCACCTGAGTTGGATGTACATACACTCAAATTAAAGCCGAGAGTCTGCAGTTAAAGCACATTGTGTTTGTTTCATTCCAACTCCATTGTGGTGGTGTATAGAGCCAAAGATGTTAGAATTGTGTTGATGTCCCAATATTTCTGGACCTGACTGTAAATACAGCAGGTCATCGCCTGTGGCCGCAATACAGAACTCAGAATAAACAAAAAACAGGTTCTATAAAAAGGCAAGGAGTCAGACAGAATGTCCCAGGCACGTATGAGCACAGGGAAAAAATGGTCAGACCTGGGACTTGGGGGGGGGGGGGAAACAACCAAGGCGGTAAATAAGCAGCAAAAAGGATACGAAGCATATTGTGGCTGCGAGAAGGTCAGAGCAACCTCCTCAATCACACATAATAGTCATCGCCAGCAGGTCGCAGTTCCTTGGTCATAGAACCACCTCCAGCAAGAGAGGGGTCAGGCATCAGGAGCTGACAAAACCTCGGATTAGCGTCACAGTTCTTGGGAGCTAGGAGGCATCGGGTCCTGCACTCAAGTGGTAGATTTCCGGCAGCGCCGCGGTTGTTGAGAGCGAGGGGGTGCCTGCTGCACCAAGGAGTAATAAAGAGTAGGGTCAAGCCAAATTGGTACAATATCAGACGGCAAAGCAAGGGCCTCTAGAAATCCTGGGAGATCTGATTCAGTGCGCAGAGTGTGCACACCAGTAGGTGTACATACCTGTATTCCAGAAGGGGTGCAACCAGCGGTATTGCAGATGTAATTCCTGAAGAGTGGTGGCAAGAGGTCTCAAATCTTGAAAAAGAGTGATCTGAGCATTGGCGAATTCAATAGGACCAGTGTCACAGGCTGCAATCATGATATCTTCCTTAAGACCATGTCTTAGGAGGCATCAGATAACGTTCCCAGGCGGAGGGGGGGGGCCGGGGTTGCAGCGCCCTGTGGTAACGCACAAATGCGATTTCGTGATCCGGCGCTCTGCCCAGTATGCCATTAAACAATTGGTGCAAGGTGTGTCTGAGGTCAGTCGGCGTGCGTTTGGCTTCAGGGAGCCGCCTTACCCTTATATTTTTGCAGCGGCTTCTATTTTCTAGGTCCTCCACATGGCAGGCCAAACTGGCACAGGGGAAAGTGCTACGTGTCCAGGGCAACTTTATGGGTGCCTTGCTGGGTCTGTTGGCATTCCTGCTCATCTTCCATCGAGTGCATTGAGTCACGAAGGCCCCCTACCTTCCGAAGACTGTGAATCTCAGACTGGAAGTAGGCTTGGATGTCAGTGGTAGCAGCGGCAAGGTCATCCTTTGTTGGGAGTGATTGAAGAAGTTGCTGCAGGTCAGGAGAAGCGTCCTGTGATCTAGGTGAAGGCGCTGGGGAGGAGGCCGCCGAGCCACATGAGGGCGCCGCCATCTTGGATGTGCAGCCTTCGACCGCAGCCTTGTGCGGGCGTGCCAAAAATGGGCGTATGGAGCCCTGTGTGCATCCCAGGTCTGACTCCTGTCGGCTAGGGGTAGGGAGCCACCGTTTGG
This sequence comes from Leptobrachium leishanense, assembly GCA_009667805.1. NCBI lineage: Eukaryota > Metazoa > Chordata > Amphibia > Anura > Megophryidae > Leptobrachium > Leptobrachium leishanense. Next base: position 259,678,164 of record CM019065.1, on the reverse strand, counting down.
ATTTGCCCACAGTGCGTTTGAGAGGGTGCTCAGGCTGCAGGGAGAAATGGTCTGACGGAGCTCTGTCTCTACACGTCTAACCTGGGCCGGCCGGCAAGCTTGGGACAGGTCTAGGGCTGCAACGATTATTCACATAAATCGATTAGTTGGCTGATTAATCGGCTAAAAAAAAAAAAAAAGGTTTACTTAAAAAGGAACGTTCGGTGACCAAAAAAAACTGCTTCCTTTTTTTCGTTAACAATTTGAGTAGTGTACATAACGTACGTACGAACAAACTTACATACATACGCAAATTTCACATAAAAAGGTACATGAACACCTGATCACAATGATGGATTGATGCTATGTATGTGTTACATGCGCTACCGTGCTTAACCCAGATCAGCGTTGTTTGGATCTTTATGGACAGATTTCTATGATACCAAATTTCCTTAGCCCAGATCAGCGTTGTTTGGATCTTTATGGACAGATTTCTATGATACGAAATTTCGAAGCAATAAAGACTGTAATACCTAGTATCCCAATCCTGGGAGGTAATACACGATTCTGAATACCACTCAGCCCCAATTGGTCGAGACCAATAGGCCGCTGAGCGAAAGCACATTAACTCTATTCACAGATACAGTGATTTGGGACATGAGCATAACTTGGTAGAAAACAAGCATTTTTATTTGTAGGTAGGGTTGCATCGGTACAGATACCGGGTAGTGCAGGAGTACTTGGTACTCCTGCAGTACACCCGATATTTTCGCCGATACCGGAAGCCGGCATTGAGCCGGCTTGCCAGCATTCAAGGGGCTGGGGCGGCAGTCCGAATGCTCTATTGGCATTCAGACAGGCCCTGCAGCTGCTCTCCGTGTTCATACTTACCTTCCTGAGTGACGCCGGAGAAGTCTTTGCGCTTGCGCTCGTTGGAAGGCCCCCAGCCGCGATCACGTGGGACCACGTGATCGCGGCTGGGGGCCTTCCAACAAGCGCACGTGCAGAAACTTTCCCGGCGGCGCTCAGGAAGGTAAGTATGAATGCGGTGAGCAGCTGCAGGGCCTGTCCGAATGCCAATAGAGCATTCGTACGGGCACCTGGAGCTCTCCGCGATCATACTTGCCTTCCTGAGCGACGCCTGGAAAGTTTCTGCGCGTGCGCTCGTTGGAAGGCCCCCAGCCGCGATCACGTGCTCCCACGTGATCGCGGCTGGGGGCCTTGCAACGAGCACACGGGCGAAGACTTTCCCGGCGTCGCTCAGGAAGGTAAGTATGATCGTGGAGAGTGCCAGGTGAGCTGGGGCAGTATCCATGAGCGGGGGGGGGGGCAAATTCACAAGCTGGGGGCAAATCCACGAGCTGGGGCATATCCATGAGCTGGGGCATATCCATGTGCTGGGGCATATCCATGAGCTGGGGCATATCCATGAGCTGGGGCATATCCATGAGCTGGGGGCAATATCTATAGGAGCTGGGGCATGTCCATGAGAGCTGGGAGCATTTTTATATGAGGACTGTTCTTATTGGAAAGCGATCACATTACATAAAAAAAGTATCGGTACTCGGTATCGGTGAGTACTTGAAAAAAGTATCGGTACTCGTACTTTGTCTTAAAAAAGTGGTATCGGTGCATCCCTATTTGTAGGCTTCAGATTGGTACCATTAATAGTTGTGGTACGTGCAGTATATATAACAAGTGTAATACTCTTATACTTTTTCTCAACCATATAGGAGTAAATACTCCTTGTATTAGGCAACCTGCCCCTACAATCAGAAAGAACTTTACGAGATCTGTACCGAGACTTGATGTTAAATGGATACCATGAGAGATTGTCAGGTTTAGCAACCTGCAGGGCAGACCTACAATCATAAACCATGTGATAGGCTTTATAAATCAGACCGGACGTTTGCTAGGCAACTTGGACTGTTAGCAACCTGGAGGACAGGCCTGGTACTCCGAGACCATACAGTGTAGTGTATAATGAGGCCTGGTACTCCAGAGACAGATCGAGTGGTTGATAGACTAGGCAACCTGTAGGGCAGACCTCCCAAGTGAAATCATGCGGTACAACAAAAGCATGTAACAGAACATACACACACAGGGGTTAAAGCGTAAGAATCGTCAGTGGGCAGTCCAGGTCAATTAACAGAAGCAAGGTCCTCGTACTAGCAAGATATCGGCAACGAAATACAAAATATCACAGAGACAGACTCAAGAGTCAACTGGCGATGTGGGAAAATAACTCCACGTCCGGGCGACGAGCTGTATCTCGCCCCATGCATTTAAGGCCGGTGGCTTTGTGTCAACATGCCAAGCCCCGCCTCCTCAGAAGCCGATCTGCCAGCTCGAGCTCCTGGCAGCCGGCCAGCCAGCGCCGCCGCCGGGTGCCCTGACCCCCCAGGAAGCACCGCGGGGGCCGAAGACGTGACTGTATGCAGCTTAAACGCATGTCTGCTTTCTCTCTAAATGAACGCTGCTATGAGAACTCAGACTGGATTATGTCAGTAGGGTGAGAAAGGAGTTGTACTCCACACAGCCTGACCACTTTAATAAGCTAAAGTGGTCTGGATGTGTAGAGTGTCCCTTTTAAAATTTCATGAACCAGCTGAGGGGGATGAGGGTCCGGGGGTGGAAGGGAGAGAGTTTGTTCAAGGGACTTGACCAGAGTGTGAGAGGGAGTGGGTTTGGGAAAAAGACTGGACTTGGGAGTTTGTGGGAAGGAACCAGACCAATGGGAGAGAATGGCCAGACCAAAGAGGGGATGGCAGGCAGGTTGGGGTGGTGACACAGGACTCCAGCTTCAAAGAAGGATAAAACACCAGCAGTACAATACTTATACCCAGTGGCAGTATCCCAGGATTTGTGTTATAGTGCTTCTGCCATTGTAAACATACAAGTATATTCAGACAAAGGTGAAACTCAGGAGAATTACTGGAGAAGTGAAAAATCTAGGTCAAAATGGCCAAACCAGAAAAATTCTCCCATTTATCTCACTTTTCAAATCAGCCATTTTGATCTAGAATTATCACTTCTCCAGTCATTCTCATGGTTTTCACCTCTCTGAATAACCCTGATAGTGTCACAGAGTCACGCAAGGTGTCATTTCACAACCTCTTTGTCACACTTTCTCTGACAGAGTGTCAGTGAAATTGACAGTGTGTTACTGCACACAGAGTGGGTGAGCGGCACAGAGAGTGAGTGACTTAGAGATTGTGAGGAAGCATGCGTTACAGATTGTGAGGAAGGGAAACAGACACTCAATTATTCAGAGAGGTGAAAACCAGGAAAATGACTGGAGAAGTGAAAATTCTACGTCAAATTAGCCAAACCAGAAAAATTCTCCCATTTATCTCACTTTCCAAATCTGCTATTTGGTCTAGATTGTTCTCTTCTCCTGCCAATTCAGGTTTTTACCTTTCTCTGAATAACCCTATAAATAAGAACAAACTGGTTAAGTCTGACATAACCCTAGAACAAAATCACACCGAGTAAAGCAATGGCACATCTCCATTTAGCTCTGAAACAGAAAGAGGTAATGTTTAACTCCGTATGAATCAAAACAGTGTGCTGTACACATCAATTAAATCAACAGCTGATTAATTGATTCGTTTCAGCCCTAGACAGGTGCCTCAATTCCATGGACACCCGGATGTGGACCAAGACTGAAACTGCTCAATATCTAGGATGATGGCTAATCACTCAGGTTTTAATCAGATCAGGAAAAAAAAGTCTCCAGTAGACAAGGATTACTGCAGACAATTCACGAGTAGGATGGGGAATTTTTTGCAAGATCAGATCATCAGTGGAAAATGGAAAACAAATTATGCTCTTTAGCTAAACCTTCAGGAAATAAAGAAGCATTTTTTGCTCAAGAACTTAGCAAGCAGTTCAGATCCTACAGGAGGAGAATTCCATTACGTTTCTCTATAGGGATTGTCAGGGAGGCACGTATTCCCCACGATTGGGGGGGAGTGCAAAAGATCTCTCAAATCTACCAACAGTGTCTATTAAAAAGGAACATTGAATCTCACTTCTAGCATTCCAGATGGCGACAAGAAGACTGGTCAATCTCCTGGGCAAGACGTTTTGTGCTCAACAAGGTAGAGTCACAGCTTCCTGCATACCCACTGCCTTCCAGGTATTGTTTCATCTACAGGGTTGGGTTGCATCATTTTGGTGGTGGTCGTTTTGATTGGTTTAAATTGTCTGGATATTCTGGCGCTCTAAAAGTTATGTTGGCTGTACATGGATACTGCTCTTTATGAGGTTGCTGTTTGGTCCTTTCCACTGTGGTTGGATTTTATTTAATTTTTTATTAACCTCCCTGCCGGTATTCCCGAGTGTGACTCGGGGTTAAATTTCGCTACCGCGAACGGTAACCCCGAGCCACACTCGGGCTGGATGCATACTCCCCTCCTCCTGGCTCCCTCGCTGTCCCCCGCAGTGTAATTGCGGTGAGCTGCTTCCTGGAAGGCTCCCTGCGAGTCACACGATGCAGGGGGCGGGACTAGTAGCAAATTTAGAAAAATTTGATTCTACAGTGTAAAATGATAAGTGGAATGTTTATGAACGGCCACTAGGTGGCAGTACAGGATAAGAAATAGACCATACATCCTCTCACCCTTGTTTTCAAGACAGATTTCAGTGTTTTTTGTTGTATTTTATTGAATATCATTTATTTGCATTATTTTGGATAATTATTTTTGGGATAATAAATTATTATGTCGTGTTTCGAACTTTATCGGACTCCGTGTATTTACAATTTTTTTTATTTATTTATTTATAAACGATTTTACCAGTAAGGACTCTTGATTTCATGGATTTCAGTGAGTGATTCCTAATTATTACAGGCTAACTATGTACAAAAACACCTCACCTTTAAAAAAAAATTGAGATGCTTTTAGACACGAAATTTTGAAAAAATTAGACCGCCAGGGAGGTTAAATACTGGCCGCATTTCTTCCTTTAGCTAGCCATGATCGATTATACCTAGTAGTGTGTTCTTGACACTATATTCTCTGTGCACTGATCCAATTCGTCTCTGACCTTTGCTGCACTCTTGCCGTGATTTTGGCTTGCCTCAAAGTCTAGTGGATTATCTGTAAGAGACCTTGACACCGGCCATTTTATTGTTCTGCATCTGTTCTATTATCTGCCAACTTTTGCTAGTTGAGGTCCTTGGACTAGAACCATTATAGAAGGATTGGTACCAGCTAGTTTCTGCATGTTAGGCTGTAACAACTAGACATGTGCATTCGTTTTAGTACTAAAATGATTTAGTCCAAATTTTGGGATAATTTAGTTTTCGTATGACTCAAAAGATACGAAACTGCTCAGTACAAAAAAAAAAAAAGAAACTAATATAAAATGCACTACATTTTAGTTCCAGTCCTTCTTGTAATATTACATTGATGAGTGAAGGAGACCAGCAATGAAGAGCGCAGCATTGCAACGCTACAAAAAAGGTTTGTATGCATAATCCTTCCCGACCCCTACCCGAAAATTTGACAGTGAAAGAGCTCCAGAATACTCACTCGCAGCACAGACAGCCAGCACAGGAGAGGAAACCTTTACTTAACCCTTGCATGTCTATGAGGCAGACAAGATGATAAAAGCAGCTGGAGAAGGAAAACATTCAAATAAATCACACTGAAAGCTAATGACAGAGTGTAACAGGCTGGATAGTAAAAACCCCTTTATAACAAGCAGCGCTGAGAGAAGAGAGGGACTTTATAAAACATATGTTCTCTCCCCTCCCGCTATGCATAATAGGGGCTTAGGTCTGATACATTTTATATTATACAGTCGCTCTATCCCCCTTTCCTCATCTATAATACACATTTTATATAAAGTCCCTCTCCTCTCCCAGGGCTGCTTGTTATAAAGGTTTTTTTTAACGTCTGATACATTTAGTATCCAGCTCTCACAGTTACGCTGTCATTATGAGCCTTCAGCGTGATTTATTTGAATGTTTTCCCTGGAGTTAAAGTGCTTTATTTTATTATAAAAATAAATTTGCACCAGTCATCTCTTCTCTGAGCTTTGAGACCGATTTACTTTAATATTTTCCCTCTCCCCTGCTTTTATATTCCTGTGTCTCCCCCACAGAGATACAAAGTTTAAGTAAAAGTTCTCACTCCTGTGCAGGATAAGCATTGCATTCCGAAGTTCTGCACCCTCCACATGCCATTGCAGTAGGATGTTCTATACAGAGGGGGCATTAATTAATGCAGGAGGATGTTCTATACATTATACAGAGAGGGGTATTAATGCCGGAGGATGTTATATACATTATACAGAGAAAGGTATAAATTGAGGAGGATGTACTATACAGAGAGGGACATTAATTATTTCAGGAGGATGTTCTATACATTATACAGAGAGGGTATTAATTAATGCAGGAGGATGTTCTATACATTATACAGAGAGGAACATTTTTTTTTAGCCCTTTAAATCCAGTGGCTGTGAGCGCTGAGATCGGTTGCTTGTTATATTATCTCAGTACAATGTATCAGGCTCAGCTATTACAGTAACTGACTGCTGCTCATCACAGCACTCAGCGTTTCAGTAAAACAAGGCAATAATATTGTTCTAACCTCATATCTAAAAATATTATTTACTAGTTTTGCTGAAACTGAGCGCTGTGATGAGCAGCAATCAGTTACTGTAACAGCTTTGCCTGACACATTGTGCTGAGTGAGATATACTGTAACAAGTAGCCGATCTCAGCCCTCTGAGGAGACACTACAATAGTAATTGTATCCACTGGTTTTTGGATGAAATTAGTTTTCATACTAAAGAACTGAAAATGAATTTCTTTAGCAACTAAATAAATTGCATTTTAGGACTAATCCATTAGTTCAAAACGAAATTTTGTGCTGTGCACATGTCTAGTAACAACAATACAGCTAGCATCCAGATAGTCTGGATAATCGCTTACAGCATTTTGGATGTTCTAGGTGGTGTATACATATGTAACAGGTTTTTGCATAGACCCACAAATACCCCTGTGGTCCTTTACCTCAGGTACCTTCAGGTGCTCTGCAAGTCGATCCTGAGCCTTCGCTACTTGGGAGTTGGGGTAAATGACTGCGGCAGGGCCTCCACCCAACTGGACATCCAGGCTATGGATGCGGGATTCAGTTGGGAACATATATAAACAAGCAATACAATTAACACAGCTGTCTTTTATAGAACTTTGTATTGCAAAGCAAAACTCAATGCAAAAATAAATGTAACGGTCTAAATAAAAATAATGCAGTTGAATAAAAACCTAAGAGTCAGTATGAGTTTACCCACCAACAAACAATACTTCGGCCCACCCTAGTCTTCACCCTAAGGGCTGTTGGGTACCATAGGTAGGTGCATATAGTTGTGGCCAAGGATGATTGTAATCCACCTTGTTTGTAATATGCTGTGATGTTCCAGGAATCAGAGAAATCATAGACTGCTGCTTGTGTAACCAGTGTCAGAGTGCCCTGTTGTAAAAAAACAGGGCGAGGTCTCAGTTTACTACTCCACAGTCTAATCAGGTTTGTCCAGGAAGTGGAGAAGCTGCTCCACTGGGATTCCTTCACACAGTAGGGTTGCACCGATACTAGTATCGGTGCCGATACTAGTATCGGTGCCGATACCGGGTACTGCAGGAGTACTTGGTACTCGTGCAGTACCCCCGATATTTTCCCCGATACCGGAAGCTGGCATTGAGCTGGCTTGCCGGCATCCGAGGGGCTGGGGCGGCTGTCCGAATGCTCTATAGGCATTCGGACAGGCCCTGCAGCTGCTCTCCGCGATGATACTTAACTTCCTGGGCGACACCGGGAAAATCTTCGCGCGTGCGCTCGTTGGAAGGCCCCCAGCCGCGACCACGTGGGACCATGTGATCGCAGCTGGGGCCTTCCAACGAGAGCACACACAGGAACGTTCCCGGCGTCGCTCAGGAAGGTAAGTATGAACAGTGAGCAGCTGCAGGGCCTGTCCGAATGCCGATAGAGCATTCGGACAGGCACCTGGAGCTCTCCGCGATGATACTTACCTTCCTGGGCGACGCCGGGAAAGTTTCCGGGCGTGCGCTCGCTGGAAGGCCCCCGGCCGCGATCACATGGTCCCACGTGGTCGCAGCTGGGGGCCTTCCAACGAGCGCACGCGCAAAGATTATCCCGGCGTCGCCCAGGAAGGTAAGTATCATCGTGGAGAGCTCCAGGTGCCAGGTGAGCTGGGGGGGGGATCCATGAGCTGGGGCATATCCCGTGAGCTGGGGCATATCCCGTGAGCTGGGGCAGTATCCGTGAGCTGGGGCAGTATCCGTGAGCTGGGGCAAATCCATGAGCTGGGGGCAATATCTATGAAAGCTGGGGGGCATATCCATGAAAGCTGGGGGGCATATCCATGAGCTGGGGCAGTATCCATGAGCTGGGGGGAATATCAGCTGGGGGGCAATATCTGTGAGAGCTGGGGGCATATCCATGTGCTGGGGCAGTATCCATGAGCTGGGGCAAATCCATGAGCTGGGGGGCATATCCATGAGCTGGGGGGCATATCCATGAGCTGGGGGGCATATCCATGAGCTGGGGGGCATATCCATGAGAGCTGGGGGCAATATCTATGAGAGCTGGGGGCATATCCATGAAACCTGGGGGGCATATCCATGAGTTGGGGGCATTTTTATATGAGGTCTGTTCTTATTGGAAAGCGGTCACATGACATAAAAAAATTATCGGTACTCGGTATCGGTGAGTACTTGAAAAAAGTATCGGTACTCGTACTCGGTCTTAAAAAAGTGGTATCGGTGCATCCCTACTCTGCAGAACAATCATTGCCAGGAACAGTTCTGGGCTTTGATCTAGATACAGAGGTCTGCTAGAAGCCTTTATGCAGGATGCTTCAGAACAGCCACAATCTTCCATTTCCCTCATTCCTTCCCCTCCTTGCAGCCCTGCCTCCACAACCCCCCAACAAAAAAAAAAAACAGAGCCACACAGTCTTTAATCTCCAGAGTGAATATAAACTTGCCATCTGCTGGTTACTACACGGGAACAGCAGGGTAGTCTGAATTCCTGTAATTTAGGGGGTTACTTGCTCCCCTTTGAAAATAACTTGCCTTCCACTGGTAAGTATGGAACAGGAAGCGGTCAAAAACACCAAACAGTATTAAACATATACAAGATCCTACAATAACAGTGCTAGCTAATACAAGGATATCCTAGCTGGCCAACTACGCTAAAACAGAATGATTATCGTGTACTATTTTGGCTAGCGCATGGAGAAAGGTGGTCATTTTACATTATGCCTGTGTCACTGGTGCATAGCTAGGTTCTCTTATATCAGTGGTTTCCCAGCCACGGTCCTCAAGTACCCCCCCAACAGGTCAGGTTTTGCAGATCACTTTGAGAAAATGCAGACTGAATCCTGCAATCACTGAGCAGCAAATCATATCACCTGTGCTGTGCTTCAGATATCTGGAAAACCTGACCTGTTCGGGGTACTTGAAGACCGCGGTTGGGAACCACTGTCTTATATGATCGTAAACCAAGGCTGTAGGAGGCTGCCGTACTCTGGTGTTGTGTCTCAGAAGTCGCTTGGGAAAAAAGAAAAAAACACTTCCGACCGTGCCTGGGAAGCTTCGGCTCCTGCCCTGTGTGTAGTTGGGGAGGTCACCAGTTGCTTGAGGCTCTGGCTCTCCCATAGATTGAGAGTATCTAATCTAGTCCCAGGCACAAAACACGGACTTTCTGGGTTCAAAGGTGGAGGAATGTTTGGCATAAGAGGGGTTTTAACTCTGAGGTACCCACAGGGGTAGGAGACAAATTGTGTGTTCTCTCAGCAAGGGGAGACCACCACCGATCATCAGCAGTGAGAGTCTCCGAGGTCTCCTCTGTCACACTTTCAGGACTCACTGCTGTGCTTTCCTCCAATTCACTACTACTATGCTCTTCATCTGATTAGGCTAATCGGTAGTAGATGGTTCCTATGCCAAGTCTTTATCTGGCCTTCAGGGCTGTCTTTTATAGAACTTTGTATTGCAAAGCAAAACTATGCAAAAATAAATGTAACGGTCTGTAACAGACCTCGCTTGTCTGCCTGTCCTGCTCTCCAGGCACCCCCTCGCCTAGATCAGCCCGGCCGCTGAATTGCTCGGAACTCTGTGCCTCGAGCAGCCTTGATCTGTAGCTCTTTAGGTCCGCTGCTCCTTGCGGCTGGGTGGAAGAACCGCTGAGTGCTTTCCAGGGTAGGTGATGTAGTTCTGAATGAAACAAGGCAGACTGTATGTTCAAGCAGGAGATCTGATCTTTATTGAAAAACACACGTATTTATGCTCAGGTACACACACTTTCAAACTTCCCGCCCATCCGAACAGTTCTGATTGGCTAGTTTCAAGACCACTGCAGGCTTCCTTCTGGTCCTCCTCAGGTTCTTACGCGAGTCTGTATTGCTTATGCAGATGAGGTCTTGAACTGCTGGCAGGGTACTCCAGGGTCAAGCACACACATTCGTAATCCAAGATCACACACAGTAATTTACATAAATCCTTGTCCCAATAAATCAGATTGGACAGTGTTTACAAATCCTCAAACATGCAGCAGATAAAGAGACATAGCATTCTTGCATAATTACAGACCACACAAACATTCTGCACAAGGAGGCCTGCACCTCCAAAACACAGCTCCATTAAAACATTGTATAAAGAAAGTAAATGAAATAAACGCCATTTACAGGGAATAAATCCTAAAACAGGGAAACGCAAAGTGAATAAAGTTCGTCCATCTCTTCAAGCATGGGAGCGCCATGTCAGGTTCTGTGACATTAACGGTCTAAATAAACATAATGCAGTGGAATACGTAAAGAACGCAAGAGTCCGTAGGAGTTTACCCACCCATTAACAATATTGCGGCCCACCCTAGTCTTCACCCTAATGGCTGTTGGGTACCATAGGTAGGTGCACATAGTTTTGGGGCCCAGGATGATTGTAATCTACCTTTTTTGTAATATACTGTGATTAGTGGTGCACCACTAAGCAAATTTGCAATCTGCAATGTTTGTTCAGATGAAATTTCCAGAGGGGGTGCACTGTGAGGAATTTTTCAACAACCGGTTTAATACACCAAAGGAAGGGAGTCCTAGTGGCGTGGTAAATTGTTTAAATCAATGGCTCTTAGGCCCAGATGGTGTTCCAAGACACTTATGCCTAGGTAATGCTCCTAGGCGTATGCCCAATTACCTATTTTGTACTTTAAATGGAGCCTATATCTGCAATTTGTGATATAACAATAATGACTTCACATAAAAAAAATATACCTTATCGGACCAAGATATTGAACTTGTGCAATGTCACAAAATCATCAGAAAAGGCGGTGATAATGGGCCTTTCCAGCATGCATGATTATATATATATATATATATACAAGTGCAAATGGTAAACCACATGTGCAAATGCATATGTAAACTGCATGTACTCCTAAAGAGAGTCCTTTTCTAAAGTACATACACAATTTTATGTCAAAATAAAGTGCACGAAAATCCAGAAATAATGTCTTCAACAGAAATTGTTCATTGCTGAATACTTCCTAAACCACAAAAGTGCACGTGCAAAAAATATGACTCCATACAAAATGTTCACAAGTCACTGGAAAACAAAAGGATTGCGCTGTGGAAATTGGTGTCCAGCCGTCGCGTCCTTTCTCCTCAATTGATAAATCTCAGTGTATATGCAAAGGGGAGAGAAAGAAGAAAAGACAATCGTGCAGACTGTTTTCTACAAAGTTCTGGTGAGTATGCAATAGAAACTCACTCACGGATTATTGAGCCCAATAGATCCCGGCTCTAGGTTGAGGCGCCTACCACAAAATATAGGGTGGCGTTCCCCTTCTTTCCATCCTCCAATTAGCCTCAAAATAAGCACCGAGAGACGGCGCTCCCATAGCGTAACACAATTTATAGATACACAATAAAGTTGTAGTGTCGGTCTAACTCACCGATGTTGGAGCCTCGTATGTGTCAGGCTCGGCTTGTGAGCGAATGGTACTCCTTAATTAGGTGGATACTAGGGATAGACCAATATCACTTTTTAGGTGCCAACACCGATAATCGGATACCTTTCAGGCGATAACCGATATTGGGTGCCGATATTCTGCACATTAAAAATTTTGGAGGAAGGGGGAAAAGAAAAAAATTAAAAGTTTTTTTTTTATTTATTTTATTTTATAAAAAAAGAACAATTTCTACATAAATTTGGTGTCAAAATTGTAAACATAGCATCTGAGAGAAATAAAGTGCTTGAAAAAAAGTGTGATGGGTTAAGAAATTGCAACCACCCCATTTTACTTACTTTCATAAGCTCCAGCTTTTTTTCTTTTTCTTTTTTGGTACAACAAAGCAACCTGCAATGCAAATAGATTTCCAGTGAGGTGCATGGAAAGCTTTACATTGCAGTTTGCGGGCAGATAAAGGGACTATTTGAGGCATTTATTTATTTTGTTTCCCCGTTCCTTGTTGTACTGCGCTGCAGAACCTGCTGGTGCTATAGAAGTGATCTGTAAAATGCTCGGCTCACGGGAGCTTACAATCTAGAGGAGCAGAGGGTCTGGCTCACAGGAGCTAACAATCTAAAGGAGCAGAGGGACCAGCTCACAGGAGCTTACAATTCATTTAAGGGGTTTATTCACTAAACCGTTCTTCCTATTGGCTGTCCTTGCTGCTGTGGTTCATAAATTTCAGGTTTATTCTATGCAAAGCATGCCTGGCTCCTAGGTATTGCCTTGACTCTGTCAGGCTGAGCTATGGTGGCTGCAGAGGTGTTTGCAGCAGGAGTCAGACGTTTGCAGGATTTGTGCACGGGGCATATTCTGCACTTATTGGGGCACAGTAAACAGAATCTCTGGAATCCACTGCTGGGAAGGGGGTGGGGTTCAGAGACCCAGGAAGATGCAAATCAGTTCCCCCCCTCCTTTGTAAAAAGTGCAGCACTACTTTCAAGCAAACTTTTATGCACCGTGCCGTGACACACAAGCTGGCAGTCAGGTAGCCCAGGACCACTAAAACCCTAACTCTGGCTTCTATCATTACTATAAACACAATCTGCAAACTCCGTTCCCTGTCCCCAGGTGGCTCGCTAGAAAGCTGATTGTAAGCTCCTGGGGTCAGTAATCTAATTTCCCGTAATGTAAACTCAAATCCATGCACCTGTCAAGAGAAAACTAAAGGACTGGCAGATAAAGGGTGCCGTGAACTATTTGAGGCATTTATTTATTTAATCTCGGAGTCCAAAGGAGCAGATAGGGAGAGTGAGAGCAGGGGAGGAGCACAACAGAGCGGAACGGAACCCTCGTAAATCAGTCCGACCATCCGTTTTTTTTTTTTTTTACAATTAAATGTGCTTCCTCCCCCTCTGTTTCTTACTGTGGCAGCCGGTGGAAGGGGGTGACCTCATCACTGCCGGCCAGAGTGCAGAAGATCTGACGCATGCTCAGAGAGAGCGCAGCTTCTCAGAGTTATCGGCACATCGGCAGTGAAACAGCCCGATGCCGATAACCTGAAAAAAAATGAATATCGGCCCCGAATATCGTGGTACCGATAATCGCTCGACCCCTAGTGGGTACACAACCCCTCTTTTCCATGACAGCTCACAGCTCCTGAATGTGTTCAGGTTAATCAGATTTAAAAGAGGTTGGGGACTTTTTCAAACGGAATAACTCTGGTTTCCAGTGATCCGGTTTTCTCCAGATCTGGTTTAATACACCACCTGAAAACAAGACATCCAACTCGACATATTGAGTACAGCAAGGAAACAAAGCTTAAAGGAAATGTACACAAACTGCTAGCACGTCATCAACACCATCTGTCGCTGCTGTCTTTGAAAGGGTGGCAAAATTTTCAACTGACAGTGCAAAAGCATGTGGCATCACAGAGAAAATCATGGAAATTATTGCTTTAGATGACAAGCCATTCTCTGTAGTGGAGGACTTTCGATTTCGTCAGCTCATAGAACACATCGAGCCACATTACACACAGACGTTATTTTGACGAAACATGCCTGCCTCAGAAGTTTGACAGGTTTGCAAAACACATTCATGAGATGAGCAAAGTCATCCACGCTCTAAGTAGTACCATAGACATCTGGAGCTCCGACGCAAGTCCAACCAGCATGCTGAGCCTAAAGCCTGAGATACACTAAGCGTGAAGCGGCGCCATGCGTCGAGACGCGCTCCGTGTATCCAGATTTTTCCACCTCCCTCGCTGAGGCCACGTCACGACGCAGCGCTGAGCGAAGAGAGTTGGAAAAATCCAACTTTCCACTCGGCGGAGCGGCGTGCTGAGGGGAGGGGCAGGACCTGCAGCACACGGCGCATGCGCTGGGTCCTGTAGGTCCCTCCCACCAGCGCTGCTCCGCACTCTTCCCCTCGGTCAACCCAGCAGCATGGAGAGGAGAGCTGCCCCGCAGCAGGACCCGGGGCCAGGTGCCCGCGGTAACCCCTCATTAATCCATGTTACTTGCCCATCAATAAAAATTGTCAAAACATAAAAAAAACACTGAGTCCCCCGCGCAGCCCACATGCCCCCACCAGTGGCGACTCTAGGAACAATATTTAGGGGGGGCACAGAAGATACCGCAGTCAAAACTGGGGGGGGCACTAATAATATTCACCACTGAATCATACCACTGAATAAAAGTAAGGGCCCTATCACCTGGTGTGAGCTAAAACACCATCACTAAAGGAAAAATTTAGTGCGAGTCGCTAAAACTTACAGGGTTATTCAGAGAGAGGTGAAAAGCAGGAGAATGACTGGAGAATGGAAAATTCTTGGTCAAAGAATCGGCTATTTTGACCTAGAATTTTCCATTCTCCAGTCATTCTCCTGCTTGTCACCGCTTTCTGAATAACCCTGTTAGTGCCTGACGACCTACTAACAGATCACCTTGTCTGCAGTAGTCCATGAACAAGGTCGTTTGGTGCACGCTAGGGAAACTCTAAGACCCAAGTTGAGACCCAGCGCTAATGCGGTTGTGTACAGGATAGAACGGTTTTTCTTTTCCATACCTATCCCCCACCCTCACAAGCTTGAATATGAACACATCCAGTGAATAACCTCTCACCCCTGCATTATTAAAATCCTCCACGGTGGCCGTATCATCCATGTTTTGATGCACACATATATTAAGGCTGATGGGCATTGCATGATAAATGCCTCCCAGCAGCATGTAGAATCATTACACTGCATTTAATAGATCCAAAAGGAAGGCCAGGTGAGCGACAAAAATTTCCCTGCCACAGCATATAAACAATACATGTTTCAGGGCAAGACTTATCCATGTGTTCCTTTAAACATGGTCCACACAGTCACCCTAATAATCAACTGCTTACATACTATGAATAGCCCCCAGCATAAATTGCTTAAAATTAGGCAATATATTAGAATTAGGATATATGTGGATAAAGGATACATTTATAATAGAGCCGACTGCAACAGCAGCGACATTGCTAACCATATCTATTACTATGGTGTATGGGGCCAAGAGAACACCTGTGTTGCATTCCTTTCAATTGCCTGTTAATTTTGGACAAGGACCTGTTTTTTCTGTTTTTTTGGAGTTAGCACCAGGGCTGAGCAGTAGGTAAAATGTTGCAATTAGTGCACCTCAACAAAATTTAGTGCTGGCACCAAGTGATCTGTAAAGATATCTAGCACTCCCCGTGTTAAGTATAGGACGCGGAAAGTACAGTAAGCTCGCGGGTACAAATCGCTAATAGCGACGCGCTAAGTGATTTTTCCCATTTGTAGCGGGAAGCAAACGATCTGTTGGTCCGGCGCTAGACTGAATTAACCTGGCGCTAACGCAAAATCACGCCGACGCAAGGGTTAGCTCACACCAGGTAATAGTGCCCTAAATAAATATATATATAAATAAGATTACAAAACCCCAGAGTAATGTGATGCAATGATGGGTTAATTTGATTGACCCCCTTTTCCTCGAGAGCCCTTTAGGGTGGTGTCTATGCCCCGAACGAGTCCTCTGCCAACGTTGGGAGAGAGATGGTACCAATAAGACACAGACAAGGTATCAGATGGCAAAATCCCTCTAGTTTAATATTTGAACATGCACTTGTATATATACGGATACCACCGTGAGACATTTCTGTAGATAAGCATAAAACATTTGCGTACGTGTTTATATTCTAAGAAGAGAAAACACTACATTTTCTAAGAATCCAAGCCTTGGGCGTCATAACCTTGAGGTTGTAACAGCTATTATCTCGTTCTGTGGTGTTGATAGTACATAGTAGCCCTCCCGAGCGCAGCACATTCCGGCTTTGGCCTTGTCTGTTTCTAATATGTGAAATCCTGCACGTAATACTCTAATTAGGACATATTCTGCAACAATTTTCAGTTATTTATCATTTATGATTTATAGCGCATATTATGTTATAGTGGCGGCTCCTTCATGCAATGATGCCTTTTTGTTGTACTAACCTGATACTTAAATTCAATATTTTATTTGACGCAATTCGGCAGTTTCCGCTGAATGTCTGATAACGGCTTCAGCGACTCCACCTTTAGCAAATTACAGTGACCATTCGCTAAAAAGGGAATTCACCTTACTTTCTGCAAAATAAATTCCCCGAAATGTGACGGAAAGCAGAGGATCTACAGATTATTAGACCCTTTAGATTCTAACTTCCATAATAACCCCTAAAATGCCTTAAACCCAGAGAAATGCAATAAAAATAATAAACAATGTTGCATTTAGCTACCCCTTAACCCCTAAAATGCCATTCATCAAGGGAAAACATGAAATGAATACACTGAGGCATGTAGCCAACTCATTAACCCCTAAAATGCCATTAATCAAGGAAAAAACAAATGTATACTGTGAGGGATGAAGCCTGCCCAACTAAACCAAGGCAAAAACTAACATAATACACAATGTAATGTATAGTCTGAACATTAACCATTTCACTGCTGAGCCATTTCAACCCTGTGAAAATGTTTACGTTTAAGTGCACGTTTTTATTTGATGTTTTATGACTTTTACTTCACACTGAATATGGTCATGTGGGGTATCATTGGAAAGGCCAGAATCTGCCCTTTCAAATGACACCTAGTTCATCCATATACGATGCATAGCTACGGAGATACCTTGGTCCGAAGAAGTGTGGGAAGCTGGATGCTGATTTTTGGTGGGGGGGCACGGAATAACCTAGGGGGGGCAATTGCCCCCCCTTGCCCCCCTGTAGAGTCGCCTATGGCCCCCACCCTCTACCTGGCTGTGATATATATATATATATAAATAAAAATCACAAGTATAGCAGTACGTAGTGATACCTTTTTTTGTTGGACTAACGTATTCATTTAAAAGACAAGCTTTCGAGAGTATTACTCTCTTCCTCAGGTCTGGAAGCTTACTGATCAGTTCCTAGAAATAAACATTAGGACATAAAGGGTCACATTGGTGGGGGGGTTAGATGTCGTAAAGAGTGAGAGTCAAATGGTATGTTCAAAATGGGAAAATGAACGCATGAGGGATCTTGGGCCCATTATAAAACAACCCCCCCCCCCCAAATAAAAAACTAGCATCAGACAGAATTTTGAATGTTATGATAATGGGTTAAAAACCCAGAGTCCACGTTGAGCCCAGCATTTATAGTGTTAAAATATGTGATCATTTTCATTTCATGTGTTTTGCGTTCATGGTAGTCTTTAAAACGTCCTTTGAGGATTTTAATTTTGGATGGAGTGGCCTGTTAGATTGAAGTGATGTCCCACTGGGGTACGATATGTATTTTCCTGGTGGTTCTTGATGTGGTATATACACACACTGCAGCCAGACTTTATATATATAGATAAGTATCTGATGCTGCCTCTAGGTTGTTATGGATAAAGAACTCTATTTAACCCTTTCGCTGCTGAGGCATTTCCCGCCTCTGTGCTGAGGTCATTTTTACGGATTTCGCTCATCATGTTTAAACGTGTTTTGAAGGCTTATTTTAGTATATGACCCAGACATATTATATATTGTTCTTTCCGTCAGACTCGGCAGATTCATAATATGTCATTATTATATGTATACGTCATGACCTGTCTGTATATTCTAACAAAAAATGCAATAAAATAAGAATTTTCAATAATTTACAAAGTTTTTAGTGTTTTCTTTTCACATTTTAACATGCAAGCAATTGCGGTTATATTTTGTATGGGGTGCGCTTGTTAAAAAAATTAGACATGGGGTCTCGTTACATTTTTTTGGGGGAAAAATACGCGATTTTTAACAAACGCACCGCATACAAAAATCGTTAGTGCAGCATCATTGTTTACAAAATTGAAATGGGAACAATATTGCTGCATTAACAAACCAAAAATAAGAAAAAAACACTTGTTTATTTTTTATTTTTATTTAAAAAAAAATTTAAAAGACTTTTTTCATAGTCAAGTTTGGTATGGTTAGACCGGCCATGCTCTGGCCGATCCAACAATATCAAACATTAACCCCTAACTGCCACGGATCGGGAGATAGGGGGTTCATTGGAACCCCCTATCTCCACCATTGGTGGCAGTTAGGGGTTAACTCCAGGACTGGCGTCATCTTGCTATGCACGATGACGCCAGTCCTCAGGGGGCATTCCCGGAAGCTTGGCCGACATCCAAGATGTCGGCCAGCTCCGGGAAGGGATCACGAACCGGCGCTTTTCGGCGCCGATTCGTGATCCAGCCCCCATGGGGTAATTCCAGGTACCGTTAGGAAGGGCAGGCTGTGCCCTTCCAAACGGTGCCTGGATTAACCCCCGCAACGCCATCGATCGGGAGGGAGAGAGGTCCGAAGGACTTCCCCCCCTCCCTTTCAGGCGCCTCCTCCGCACATGCAGGGGGGAGGGAGCGATGACACCTAATTAGCCCGGCGGTGGTTCCGGGTGCTGGGCTGACATCGAGGATGTCAGCCCACACCGGGGGGGGGCCAGCGATCGGCCGGAACCCGGCCCCCAAAGGGAGGACGCGCTCAGCTGAGCGCGTCCTCCGCAGCGAAAGGGTTAAACACTATTTTGTTGAAATTCTTTTTCTCATCAGGACAAGTAGATCGTCCTGAGGGACAAGTAGATTGGAATACCACTTAGTCCGTTGGACAAGTAGATTTTATTTAAATTTCCACACCCCTGTATATCACATGGGGTTGCTATAGGATTAGGGCTACGTTTTTTTTTCTAATTTTTTTTATACTGTTCCTATTAACTTGGCAGTTATTTAGATGTATTTTAGACAATAGAAACTTTTTTGCCTATATGACATGCGCTTTGTGAAAATAAAAGATTTTTGTGTATCCATTTTGATTTAGTTCGTGGATTCCTGTCCAGTGCGGAGAGAAGCAAACGCAATGCAGTGTAGACAGGCTTTGAGGCGGAGCGGCGTGAAGCCAAGCCTGCAAAATGTTTGCCTCTCTGAGTCGCTACACTGTGCGTCGCTACGTGCTCAGTGTATCGCAGGCTATACAGCACAGTGGATTGATGCAGATTTTAAATTGCAAAACATCTTGCTGAATGCACAAGAGATTGCTGAGTCACACACTGCAGCAGCGATATCTGATGCTTTATCCAACATGCTTGCCACCTGGAAGATTGACAAATCTAAAGTACACCCCTTATTGTCAGGAATAATGCATGGAACATGGCAAAAGCTATGGAGGACAGCGAACTCAACAGCACCAGTGCATGGCACACACGCCGCAGTTACTGTAAACAAGGGATTGCTGAGTCAGTGCAGCATATCAGATATAAAAGGGGTGGGCAAACTGCAGCCCGCGGGCCACATGCGGCCCGCCACCGAGTTTTTAGCGGCCCGCCAAGACCGCTGCGTTCTTCTACTCCTGAGGTGAGAGGCCGCTGACATGCAGCTTGGCCGCTCGCCTGGGACGGGAACCGAGAACCAACTGCCCAGCGGGCGATCGTGAGAACGCGGCTGGTCAGGTGGTTCCCATCCCCAGCGAGCGGCAAAGCTGCATGTCAGCGGCCACTTGCCTCGTGAGTAGAAGACTGCCGGCGGACCTGGAGCCTGGGGCTACAGCAGAGGTGGTGAGAGCTGGGGGCATTATATACCCATGTGAACTGGGGGCAATATATACCCATGTGAACTGGGGCAATATATACCCATGTGAGCTGAGCTGGGGGCAACATATACCAATATGAGCAGGGGGCAACATATACCCATATGAGCTGGGTGCAATATATACCTATATGAGCTGGGTGCAATATATACCTATATGAGCTGGGTGCAATATATACCTATATGAGCTGGGTGCAATATATACCTATATGAGCTGGGGCAATATATAGCCATATGAGCTGGGGGCAATATATACCCATATGAGCTGGGGGCAATATATACCCATATGAGCTGGGGGCAATATATACCCATATGAGCTGGGGGCAATATATACCCATATGAGCTGGGGGCAATATATACCCATATGAGCTGGGGGCAGTATATACCTGTCATGGAACGGACATAGCGCTCCCTGCGTCAAACCCCAAGACTTTTATTTGCAATGGCGAAAACCCCAAAAGACATAGACAATTGCCTTGGGAAAGACTTTATGTTCATTTATATCGTGTGATTTTAAATATATTTTACATTGCCTGTTTTAGTTTGCCTGGCTTTCTGGCTGCCTGGCTTTCTAGTTTAAATGTAGTGTAAATTGCATAGCTTTAGTTTTAAATATACTTGTATTTCTGTAGGTAAATGTGTTTTTGTGTAGCCAGTAAACAAGTTTTACTACTGTGTAATTTATGCAAAAGGGCTTTTCCCCTTATCTGGCTGCATGTTTGATTCAAGAAGTCTGGGATAGTGTTTGTCTTTAATCTGATGTGTTCGAACAATAGATTATGTAAATGTTGTGTGAGCTAAAAGGCTAAAGAATGGTTAATTGTAAATATCTATGACATAATGTAATTAAAGACTTTAGGTACATGTTAACCATTTGGTATGCAAATTTTAACTGAAGAGGACCTGAAGGAAACATGCAGTGGTCTTGGAACCAACCAATCAGAACTGTTGGGGTGGGCGGGAAGTTTGAATGTGCATTGCTGTATTTTGTATAAATATCCGGTGAAATCTTCCATAAAAAGAGAATCCTGTTGGAACATACAGCTTGTCTGGTGTTTCATTCAGCTACGCTACACTACACTCAACCTCAGAAGGCATAGAGCGGCCTTCTGGAAATGAAAAGAGGCTACAAGGCAGAGGTTCAGATCAAGCAGATCTAGAGCTGCAGATCAGGCTGCTCGAGGCACGGAGCTCCAAGCAACTCAGAGGCCGGGCTGATCTTGGAAAGGGGGTATCTGGAGAGCAAGGGACAGGTGGAAGAGAACGGTTCTGTCACAATACCTATATGAGCTGGGGCAATATATACCCATATGAGCTGGGGCAATATACACCCATGTGAGCTGGGGGCAATATATACCCATATGAGCTGAGGGCAATATATACCCATATGAGCTGGGGCAATATATACCTATAAAACCACACTGGAACCAGAGAATATCAGCATGCCCAACAATGTTATAAGGCAAAACGGTGGCAATTCCCCAGCTATCTTAGGCGTTCATTTTTAAGAAAGGCTGCTGCAACTCGCTGGGTGGAGTAGAGGTAACATCACTGCTCTGCGTGGAGAGAGCCTGTGGAGTCATGGGTTCGATCCTGATGAGCACCTCTCCAGTAAGTGTCCTTGGGCAAGACATTTAACGGTACATGCTCACCACCCAGGACATACTTGAAAACTAGAGAAATCTCAATGTATCCATCCTGGTAAAACACGTTCTCCAAAAAAAAAAAAAAAAAAAAAAACCCTCAATGTTAAGGATTTCTAAAACACCGTCCCGAACATCTAACGTGTACCCGACGTGAGTTTCAACTTCCCTGGCTCGTCAGGAGGGCTTAGCCTGGTAGAAGAAGAGTCTGCCATTTAAAACTTTACTTGTATCGCTGCAATTAGCCAATAGGACAGTCTATTTGCAATACTCCCAGTTTGTCACGTGTCTCAATAATGACTGACAATGTAATTTGCCAAACGCGTAATGGCATTGTGGTGTCACCATGGTAACACTCTCTTACTGGTTTCAGTTTCGGTTCTGATCCACACTAAATTGAAGATCAAGCTGATGGAAAAATTGCGACACGATCAAATAACTTTAATTGCTTTTCACATCTCATTCTCAAAACCCCCCAACCAATCTGTTTAACGTAGGTCAGATCTATACTCTTATCCCTACAATTAGCTAGTTGGTCAGTAGGGCGGTCTAATCACAATCTTCTCAATTTGTAACATGTCTCAATGGTAACCCACAATTTTATTTACTTAAAGGATTTTACCAGGAAGGATACATTAAGATTTCTCTTGTTTTCAAGTATGTCCTGGGTTCAAGAACATTGTTACAGAAATACAAAGTAGTAAAATGCAAGATATTAACATAAAACAAATATACAGATTAACAGAAAATAAATATGTAGGAAATATAGTCACTATGTTACAGGTTTTCCGGTGCATTCCTTATTGAGGTATGTTAATAGGGAGCTTGAGGGACCCAAGACTGGGGGAAGATTTGATGGCATTTGGGAGGTTATTCCATAATTGTGGTGCTCTGTAGGAAAATGAGGATCGAGCCACTTTCTTTTTGTATTGCGGTATTGCAAGTAAGGTGCAGGTCCTGGATCGGAGGTTAAAGGATGAGGGAACTGCTGGTGAAAGCAGCCTATTCAGGTAGGGTGGTAGATTCCCAGAAAAGCTCTTAAACACCAGGTTGGAAAGGTGAAGAGTGCGTCTAGATTCCAGCGTTGGCCAGTTCAGCTCTTTTAACATGTCACAATGGTGGGTCATGTAGTTACATTGTAGCACAAAGTGACAGAATGAGTTATAGAATGTAGTAAGTTTCTGGAGGTGCGTTTGCGGTGCGGCTGCATACACTACATCTTCGTATTCAATGGCTGGCATAAACATTTGTTGTACAATCTGCTTTCTTACCGCGGGGCTCAGGCAGGATTTGTTTCTGTACAGGGCGCCGAGTTTGGGGTAAAGTTTAGATGAAAGTTTTTTGATGTGGGGGCCAAAGGATAGATTTGGGTCTAACCACATACCTAGATAATGATATTTGAGAGCAGTGACTGGTCAGCGTGCCATTTGATTTTGTCCTGACACAGATGGTGTGTTTGCAATTTGTGTAGTTTAGGTGCTGTCCCAAAGAGCATTGTAACAGTTTTGTCAGTATTTAGAAAAAGTTTGTTATCTTTGATCCACTTTTCTACCTCTGAATTGTTCTTGCAGCACGGCCTCCAGCCGTGGGAGATCTGGTTTGCTGGTATAGATTACAGTGTAGTCTGCGTAAATGTGTACAGTTGAGGCTTTGCAGATATTGGGCAGATCATTTATGAATATTGTGAATAGCGGGGGGCCGAGTATCAAGCCTTGGGGTACACCGCACGTGACTGGGAGGGAAGTGCTGTCAGAAATGGACACATATTGCGACCGATCAGACACATATGATTGAGACCATGTTAGCGTGCAATCACCAATATGCATTTTTAATTTTTAGTAATAAGATGCCATGGTTTACGGTGTCAAAGGCCTTGGCAAAAATCAAGGAAGATGGCTCCAGTTAGGTTTCCTTGTTCCATGCCAGCCTGGATATCAATGCAAACTTTTAAAAGGGCAGTTGTGGTTGAATGATTTGGACGGAAGCCGGATTGATCTGGGGTTAAATAGTTCCAATACCGATAGTAATCGCGTAATGGAGTCTAAACACATTTTTCCAGAATTTTTGACATTACAGGAAGCAATAATATTGGACGGTAGTTGGGTACAAAAGTATTATCTCCACCTTTATGGATAGGTACCACTCTCGCAGTCTTCCACAGTTTGGGTATATATCCAGTCGTCAGTGATTCATTGATTAGGGTTGCGTCAGGTTTTGCAATTGCCGGCGCGCTGATTTTCAGCAGCATTGCTGGGATTTGGTCAGGTCCTGACTGGGGTTTCATTTTTTGGTTACAGAGAAGTTTAGTAATGGCACTGACAGGCACCGGTCTAAAACTGAATTTCCCTTTGATATAGTGTTTTTACACAGTTGGAAGGATCTGACTTGTGTGCTGCCTTTCTGAATGTGTTTCAATTGCTAGCTTAGCAATCAGGGTGTTGGAGCATCCAACAAAATAGTTATTAAAGGCATTTGCTACATCTAGGGGGTGTTGCAGGGTTTGGTTGTTTACTTTGACAGCAGCTGGTTGGGAGTGGACAGGGGGCGATTGTATGTTACTTATGATTTTCCAAAAATTTCTCGGGTTTGATATGTCATTGAAGTATTGGGCTTGGGCCATTTTTGTTTGCTTTGTGCATGCATTCCGCCATTTTCGGTATTCACAGTGATCGTTCATGGATCCAGTACTCTTGAAATTTGACCAGAGTGAACCTCTAAGCTGGTATATTTGTGTGACGTCAGCTGTAACCCAGGGGAGATGTGCCCCTTTGACTCGCACTTTACGCAGCGGGGCATGGGCATTCCAGACTTGCAGGAGCTCTGACTGAAAGTATTCAATTGCACAGTCCAGGTCTGAGATTAGGTTTAGCCTGTAGACACGTGAGCCGTTTGAGATCATTTAGGAAGGATTCAAGATTACATTTCTTGAAGGACCTGGTGATCATTACCTTTGGGGGAGATTTTGTGGCCTTTATTTTGCGCACACAGTGCACTAGACCGTGATCACTGAAGCTATTAGCGAGAATGCCTGCCTCCTGTATTCTATCAGGACATGAGGAGAGAATCCAGTCCAGCAAGGTATTGTTAAGGCTTTTCATATTAATGCGAGTGGGGGAGGAGATTAATTGTGTTAACTGGAATGCTTTAAACTGGGAGCAGTGTTTATTGCTTCTAGGATTCAGCCAATAAACATTAAAATCGCAGAGGGCCAGCAGTTCACTTTTTTGGTTTTGAGCTACCAAATTACTTAGGATTTGGGTTATGTCAGAAAGGGAGTGTACTGGTGAGCTCAGCGGGCGATAGAATCAAGCAACAATAATTGGTTTACTGAAAGGGATCTCAATAATACCAGAAAGGAAATCAAAAGTGGCTAGGGTGCTAGAGTTTTGCAGAGGGGTGAACTTTGTGGACTCGTCAACATAAATAACAACTATGTAGTTTAGCCAATCACAATTTGATATCGCCATAATACCACTCCCATACTCTTAGTTTAGGCTGGGGTCAGACGAACGTGGTAGCAGAAAATCATGACCAATATAGGCCCACACAAGAAGTATGTCCGCACGGAAGGGAGGACGCACTACGGATGCGACAAATGGACGCAGGTTAGCAAGAACGTCGAACCACTAGAACGGACGTGTGGAGTGCGCCATATTACTACCAGAGAGGTAAAACGTAACAATATAATACCAGAGCAATTTATTTTAGGTAGAGATTAAAGAAATGGAAGAGGTCCAGAGAGACCTGAGGGACTCATTTTACACTCTCGTGGCTAGGCAGAGTCAGCATTCTTAAAATGACTGTGATGCTTCGCCTCTTTCATGTCCTCCAGGCATTGCCACTGTCCCTTCTGGGCTCATTTTTTGAGACCTAGATTCTCTGTTCCTCACCTTTGTGTGGCCTAAAGACCATCCGAGGGTGCGACCACCTTCTCCGCCGCCCCAAGTCGGAAGGCGGCTTGGCCTTACCAGATGTGAGATTGTATTTCTATGCAGCACAACTAATGCGACTTCTTGACTGGATGTTCGATCGATCTGACAAACTTTGGTTGGATCTTGAGGAGCGACTGGCGCGCCGGCCCCTGTGGAATGCTCCGTGGCTGCCCTCTCTGCTTTTACGACCAGAGTTGCCCTCCTCTGGCCTATACCGGGACACGCTACTGATGTGGTGGAAGAGAGGTCATAAAATGGTACATTTTCAAGATGGTCATCAGTGGTAAGTGGTGTCCCTCAGGGGTCTGTTATAGGACCAATTCTATTCAATTTATTTATAAATGACCTTGAGATGCGTTGAGGCATTGAAAGTCATGTATCAATGTTTGCAGATGACACAAAACTAGGAAAAGTCATACAATGTGAGCAGGATGTTACTTTGCTGCAGAGGGATTTAGATAGATTGGGGGACTGGGCGCTTAAATGGCAGATGAAATTTAATGTAGATAAATGCAAAGTTATGCACTTTGGAGTGAAGAACACACAAGCAACTTATACCCTAAATGGTACGGAGTTAGGGAAATCCAAGCAGGAGAAGGATTTGAGAATAATCAGACTTCAAACTAAGTAACAATGTGCAATGTCGAGGGGCGGAGCTAGCCGAGGAAGCGAGCGGCTGCATGTTGAAGGAGCTCCGTGATAAACACGGTTTTTAAAGTTATTTCCGTCGCTTTCTCGCACTTGAGAAACGCTCTACGGTCTCTGGGGGACTCGGTGAGTTTGCCTTACCCCCGAAATTGACGCTCCGGAGTGGATTAACCCCCGCAGCACAATCGGGGCCTAGTACTAGCGGCCATTTTAGAAGCCTGGAAGGAGATTTCTGAGACCTTTTACCGCTCTTCTTCCTTGTGCCTGCGCTTTTGGTGACATGCCCATCGGTCGCTCACAGAAGCTGCGGTCCAGACAGAGGGACATTCGGGACTCCATGAGAGGTGGGTCCACTTCGAAGGGAGATGCGATCTCCTCCTCCCTCCCCCCGGGCTATGACTTTTCGGAAGATGAAGAGGACCCCTGGCACTCGGGTGGTAGCTCTGCGATGACCTGGATCTCCCCACAATCTCGGGCACCAGACTCCCAACCACTATCTGCAGCAGCAAAAAAAGGGCGCAAAAGAAACGAAAAGCAGCGCTGACGGCGTCTTTGAGTGCCTCACTTGCTGCTGGTGGCCTCTCTGACGGGGATTTGGCCGAGGAACACCAGCTTTCAGCCAGCAGTAGTGTGGCTTCATTACGACAGGACGTTTTGAGACCGGGTGCCCAACCACAACAAACGAGAGCGACCTCACTCGAAACCTGTATGACACAGCCTGAGGAAAGTCGGCAGGAGGAGGATGATGATCTTCCTCTTACGAAAAGAGACCTTCGGAGGATCCTGGACGAACTCCGGGAGATCCGGGGGGTGTGGAAACCTGAAGTGGCGGCGATTCGGGAGGAGGTGGCAACAATCCGTGCGCAGGTGACAGCAGTGCAGGCGACGACCTCTACAGTGCTATCGGAACATACTCACCTGTTGGGACAGGTCGCTGGTCTAAGATCCCAGGTCGAGCTTTTGTCCCGCTCTGTGGAGATGCTGGAAACAAGACACCGCCGTCGTAACGTCAGGGTCAGAGGCATCCCGGACTCTGTGTCGTCGGATGAACTCCCAGCTTATGTGTCTCGTTTGGCCCTTCGGATGGCGGGACTCCCTCCTGACAAGCCAGATGTGATCGGATCGGTATTCAGGGTTCGGAAACCTGCGGCGCTTTCGAAGGGGACACCCCGTGATGTCGTGGTGGCCTTTCGTGACGTAGCATTTAAGGTCAAGCTTATGTCTGCTCCTGGCGCAAGAGATCCAGTGAAATTTGAGGGCTCCACGTTGGCTTTGTATCACGACCTTCCATTCCAGACTCTGCTTGCTCGCAGGCGGTTCCGTCCTGTGACTGCGGTTCTTCGTCGGAGGGGGATCCGTTATCGGTGGGGCTTGGCGGGAGCATTGGGGTGACACATAATAATGTCCCCTACACCATCACTGATCCTGAAACCGCCTGGTCCGACCTTGAAGCGGCGGGCATCTCGCCGGACCCTCCGGAACTTCAGCCAGACTGAGACCTGAGCGATATTGTTTACCCCCCCCCAGCTTTTTTCTTCTCTGTTTACGTGTCACTGGTCTATAGATAAACTCTGAGTATAATCTATCAGGACAATTTATGGCATTTACGTTGAAAGTCCTACATGCTTATGTGTTTCTTTTGTGTTTTCTTCCTTCACTGAGGTTGGGACTTCTTGCTTTTTGTTTTTATTATTCCCTTATTGACCTGTTACTACTTGCATCTTACATTATCTGACTGGCTGACCGTAGTTAGTTTGGCCAGCCCTAGATGGCTGTCTTTTTCTACGTTTGATTTCGTGAATTTCTTGTTATGTATAATTCTCTAAATAAAGAATTAAAAAAATAAATAAAAAAAAAAAAAAACAATGTGCAATGTCAAACAGCAGCTGTCAAGGCCAGCAAGGTATTGGCATGCATTAAAAGGGGAGTTCACTCTCGGGATGAAAACATAATTTTGCCTCTGTATAAATCAATGGTAAGACCGCACCTTGAATATGCTGTGCAATTTTGAGCACCTGTCTTAAGAAAGGATATTACCAGCGCTACAAAAAGTGCAGAGATGAGTCACTAAATTAATAAGGGGAATGGAAGGTTTAAGTTATGAGGAAAGACTAACAAGCTTAAACCTGTTTAGTTTAGAGAAACGGCGCCTTAGAGGGGATTTGATAACCTTATATAAATATATACGGAGCCATTATAAACCATTGTCTGGAACCCTATTCATTAACAGGTCAATACACCGGACATGAGGTCACCCATTTAGAGACTGGACGAAAGGAAATTCAGCCTAAAGCATAGGAAGGGTTATTTTACAGTGAGAACAATAAAGCAGTAGAATTCTCTGCCTGTTGAGGTGGTTGGGTCAGAGACTGTACAGACTATTAAAAAAAGACTGGATGACTTCCTGCAGACCCAGAATATTAAGGGTTATAATATTTAATATGTGGGTAAGCTTATTGATCCAAGGACAAATCTGACTGCCATTCTGCAGTCAAGAAGGATTTTTTTCCCAGTGTGTTGCATATTGGTGAGAATTTCAGACTGGGTTTTTTGCCTTCTTTTGGAATAACAGCAGTAGGTGATTTGTGAGAGGCTGAACCCGATGGACACATGTCTTTTTTCAGCCTATGTAACGATGTAACAACATTGTTGGACCTGTCGATGTGGAATCCTAAATAAGTACTAACGTGTTTTTTTTTTTAATGTAAGTGACAAATTATATATTCTATCACGCACACAATGTGAGGTAGAATTACAAGCAACCCACGCTTTTGCACCATCTGGGTTGTGCAGTTACTGCACATATAGTTTATTAGCGACAGTTTTAATACTTCAGTAGCTAAAGCTTTAAAAGCAAACATACCGTCTGACAAATAAGAAAAATAACTTTTTAAAATAAGGTTGTACATGGTGCCCCAAAAGGGTTCCCAAATATCTAGGGTTACTTAGTGCAATCACATGGGATATTTTTTATCAAGACATGTAAACCGAGGTTGTGTGTCTATTTCTTTCATTCAGCAGAAAGCAAGATATATTTGGAAGGGACAAAAAAAAAAAAAAAAGACAGGACTCTCATCCCCTGAGCCAATGGTATTCCTTGTCCACCCCCTGAATATCCAGGCCAATAGGACTCTGCGTTAGGTTTATGAAGACTTGAAATTTGCTTTGCCCAGTTGTGGTTTTTGTTACCTCTCCATGCTGTCAGCAGCATCGGCCCAAGTATTTAAAGGAAAACAAGTGGTAAGGTGATTTTTTTTTTAGTAAAGTGCCTCTTTAAAATTTTGGAAACATTAGCTCATGGAATTCAGACGGGTTATACATGAGAAGATTGCAACTTGAAAATTGAATACATGTACAAACAGTGCCGTTTTCCTGTCGGTACACACGCCACCAACTGGCACTTTCATAAAAGTAGCCACTTTAAAGGGCACCAGCATTGTGTAAAAAGTAGCTGATTTGAGCAAAAAGCTTTCAGCAGGGTTCAAAATTTTAAGTCCCAAGCTACTAGCCAGACCTTAAGAGTTACTCGCCACCAGTTGTCCCACCTACCTTGCTATAAACTCCACCCCTAAACACGCCTTCTTAAATTATCTTCTGAAATTACACTGTTAAAGGTTTTAGTCAGAATAAAGTTACAAAAATAAATAACATTAATACCCAGGCATCAGACACCCATACCCATACCCAGATACCCATACCCAGGCACCAAACAAGTAGTTTCATCCATTAAGTACAGACTCCTCTCCAACAGTTTTTAGGACCAAATTAATTTGGGGTTTATGCATCAAATATATCAAGTGGAACCTAATACTCTCATTATTCATATGCCAGGTTATCAATAGAAGTTAGAAGACCCCAAAGTCAGGTTTCTCCCTTTGATGCTTATACAGATAAATCTATTAATATTCGTGTGTGATACTTCCATCCCCATTTTTTCTTTTTTTTGCTCCTTCTGCATCACCCATCTCTTTATAAATAATTTATTTTGCATAACCTCAAATGCCTACGCCACAATTTCACCAATTATGGCCTCTTACGTGAGTTGTAGCGGCGCTGGTTCTGGCGTCATTTCCGGTGCGCTGACAGCTTGGCAGCTTTTTACTTTTTTAGTTTACACCAGGGGTGGGGAACCTTTTTTCTGCCAAGGGCCCTCTTTAATTAATTTCTCCCTCCCTTTAATTTCTCTCCCCCAATTCATCTTTCTTTCCATTTCATTTCTCTCCAATTCATCTTTCTTTCAAATTTCTCCTCTCCCCCAATTCGTCTTCCTTTCCATTTAATTTCTCCTCCCCCAATTCTTCTCTCCCCATGTCACGGCGTCACACTCACCGAGGCACAGTGCGGGCAGCTGCGGTTGCGTGGCGCGTTCCGGCGGTCCTGGCGTCGGACCAAGTCCCCCTCGGAGACCCTCTTGGGGCCGGTAGTCTCCCTCGGCGTTCCCCGATGGAGGCGAGTGGCCGGGGGGCTTGGTCCGCTGCGTGGGCCCGGCGGTCCCGCCATGCTCTGGCGTCTTCCGCAGCCTGTCGGGGGCGGGGCTTAGGGATAGGCGCGCGCGCGCGCCCAGGACTGGGTCTTATAGTTTCCACCACTGAACCCTTCCCAGACACAAGTGATACACCTGTTACAGAGAGCAATCCCAGAACCCTGGCAATCCCTATAAAGGTTCAGTCTGCACACATACCCTTTGCTGGATAGTTGAGTGTCTTCTAGCTGAGTGCTTTGGTTCCCTTCTTACAGAATTACTAGTTACTGACCATTGGCTTTCGTACCTGACTCCTCTACCTTCTGGCACCCCGACATTGGCTTTCGTACCTGACTCCTCTACCTTCTGGCACCCCGACATTGGCTTTCGTACCTGACTCCTCTACCTTCTGGCTCCCCGACCTTGGCTTCCATACTCGATCATCCTGCTCTCTGGAATCCTGACCATTGGCATATTCAACCAACTAAGCGATCCTCATACCTCCTACCCTACACCTCCAATCTCCGCATCCCGAGGTCCAGTCTCCAACAGTACCCCAACCGTGACAGAACTATCCAGCCATAATCATGGACCCCGCGGACGTATTGGATGCCATCGCTTCCTTGACTCGTCAGGTGACAGTACTATCCCATTCAGTGCAGGACTTGCAGTTAACCCAAGCTCAAATGCAAGGACAAGTCCAAAACCTACTTCCCATCTCGTCGTCATCCCAAAATGAGGACATGATCAGTCCAGAACCCAGAATTCCGATGCCTGAACGATTCTCTGGACGTCGCGAGTCCTATAGAGGATTCCTCATGTCCTGTGAAATCCTGTTCGCACTTAACCCCCGCACCTACCAATCGGATTTTGTGCGGATCCGCACGGTTATCTCCCTCTTCTCGGATGAGGCCCAAGTCTGGGCACATAACCTCCTGCGGACCGCAGACCCGGTGTTACAATAATGGAACTCCTTTTTGTCGGCCATGAATCAATTATATGAGGACCCTCAGAGATCCGACTTTGCTCAGGCTCAAATCCGACAACTAAGACAGGGCAGAAGACCCATCGAGGACTACACAATCGAATTCCGCCGATTGGCCTCTGAGACCGGATGGAATGAAACCGCGTTGGTTAGCCAATTCCGATGGGGCCTGTCCGAGTCCGTCAAAGACGAATTGGCTCGTGGCGAAACACCCACCGCCTTGGAGCCCCTAATTCGTCTTGTTCTCCAAATCGACAGACGCATTCGTGAACGCGTACGAGAGAGAACCCTGTTTTCTCCACCCCCCGACCTCCAGCTCCGCGTATGTTGGCACCATCTCCGCTCCCGACTACGTCTACCATACCATCCACTGAAGAACCCATGCAACTCAATGTTGTTCGTCGACGGCTAACTCCTCAGGAGAATCAACATAGACGTGATAATGGCCTGTGCCTCTACTGTGGAAAAAACACCCACCTTGTCCGGGACTGTCCTGACACACCGACCAAGGGAGGTATGGCTACATGTTGTCCATCCACTATTCTGTCGACCTCCATGTCTAGTGTCCAATCCCCTCACTTATTGGTACAACTTGTCTTACAGTGGGAAGAAAAATCTATCACGGTGGAGGCCATGATTGACAGCGGAGCCAGCAATTGCTTCATTGATACTGCCTTGGTTTCTAAATTTTCCATTCCAGTATTAAATAAAGATGTACCCGTACATATACAAGTTGTCGACGGTTCTTCCCTTGGCGCAGGTCCTGTCACTAAAGAGACCATCCCTCTCTCCTCAACGTTAGGACCTTCCCATAGGGAACTATTATCCTATGACGTTATTACGTCACCTGTGTTCCCGATCATATTGGGCCTTCCCTGGCTCCGCCGCCACGACCCAATCATACGGTGGTCCTCGGGTCAGCTTTTGTTTCCCTCTCTCCATTGTCGTAAGGTATGCCTGCGTGAGATCACAACCACGTTATGCTCCATCCTGGATCTTCATAAGACTCCCTCTAATGTTACACTCCCACAGGTCTATCAGTCGTTCAAAGATGTATTTGACGAACGAGGAGTGGATGCTCTACCCCCACATCGGCCTTATGACTGTCCAATTGACCTTTTACCGGGGGCTCCAATCCCCTACGGACGACTATACCCGTTGTCAGAACCCGAACTGGTCATCCTTAAGGAATACATAGATGAAAATCTAGCAAAGGGGTTTATACGTCCCTCCACCTCACCTGCTGGGGCCGGTATTTTTTTTGTGGCAAAAAAGGATGGGGGGTTGCGCCCCTGCGTCGATTATCGTGCCCTAAATAACATAACCATTAAAAATCGTTATCCCTTACCGTTAATTTCAGAATTGATGGATCGTTTGAAAACAGCTACCATCTTCTCCAAACTGGACCTGAAGGGAGCTTACAATCTGATACGAGTAAAGGAAGGGGACGAATGGAAAACAGCCTTCCGCTCCAGATACGGGCACTTTGAATACACCGTAATGCCCTATGGGCTGTGCAATGCCCCTGCCACATTTCAATGTTTTATCAATGTCGTTTTTCGCGATATGCTGGATCAATGTGTTGTTATATATTTGGATGACATCCTTGTGTATTCCTCTACCCTAGAAGAACACCGAAAACACATGCAACAGGTACTACAGCGCCTCCGACAACATCACCTATTTGCTAAACTCGACAAATGCCTATTTGAGGTCCATACCGTGGAGTTCCTGGGGTTAGTCATTCGACCCGGTACCATTGCCATGGATGACAAAAAGATACAAGCCATCAAACAGTGGCCTATACCACTCAACAGAAAACAGGTACAACGTTTCCTGGGTTTTGCCAATTTCTATCGCAAATTTATTCGCAACTTCAGTCGACTTGCCCAACCTTTAACAGCTCTTACCAAGTCTACTGTTCCCTTCCAATGGTCCACGAACGCTACCCAAGCCTTTAACGATCTCCGAGAACGGTTCTGTTCAGCACCTATCCTCTTTCACCCTAATCCGTCTTTGGCCTATTACCTGGAGGTGGACGCCTCCAATAATGCTACTGGTGCCGTCCTCTCCCAGCGTTGCCCAACCACCAATAATTTGCACCCGATAGCCTTTTTTTCCAAGAAAATGAGCCCCGCGGAGTGTAACTATGATATCGGGGATAAAGAATTACTGGCCATTAAACAAGCCTTAGAGGAATGGAGACACATCTTGGAAGGGTGTCTGCACCCCATAACAATATATACGGATCACAAGAATCTCGAGTACTTGAAGTCAGCAAAACGGCTACGTCCCAGACAGGCCAGGTGGGCCCTCTTCTTCTCTCGCTTTCAGTTTCATCTCACATTTCGTCCTGGATCACGCAACGGTAAAGCTGACGCCTTATCCCGACTACATGAGTATCATTCTGGAAGAGTTAAGACAGAAGAAACCATTCTTCAACCACATCAGTTTCTCTCAGTTACCTCACGTTTACTAAACGAGATAGCACAAACCAATGTTCCATCTCCTACGTCGACCGTACCACCTAAAGATCGTATTCTAGTACCCAAAGAGAAACAACTCCACATCTTACAACAATGTCATGATTCCCCCCTGGCCGGTCACGCAGGAAGAACAAAAACACGAAAATTAATATCCCGTCACTTCTGGTGGTCCTCCCTATCTCGTGATGTTCGGGACTATGTCAAATCGTGTGACGTTTGTGCCAGGGCCAAAACCCTTCCACAAAAACCCTTAGGGTTATTGCAACCACTCCCTGTGCCCGAGACACCTTGGTCACATGTCACCATGGATTTTATTGTGGATCTCCCCCCCTCTGCAGGACATACCTGTATCATGGTCATAGTGGATCGTTTAACCAAGCTAGCCCATTTTATTCCTTCCATGAAAATACCTACGGCCAAGGAAACCGCATCATTGTTCATAGCCCAAGTGTTCCGTCTCCACGGTATACCAACCTCCATAGTCACCGACAGAGGTACCCAATTCACGTCACATTTCTGGAAGGCTTTTTGCTCCTCGCTTCAAATATCAGTTGATCTATCCACCTCATACCATCCCCAGTCTAACGGGCAAACAGAACGAACCAATCAAACACTTGAGTCCTATTTGCGCTGTTATTCCTCTTATCAGCAAAATAACTGGTTGGAACTACTGCCGATGGCAGAGTTTTCTTACAACTCACATACACACGAATCCACCACTTTTTCTCCATTTTTTCTCACCTATGGTTACCACCCAGCCATGTTTCCGGGACTACCCTCTTACACCTCTGTTCCCGATGCCACCACGCGCCTCCGTCTCCTAGCAGATGGTCTGGCCAAGGCCAAAGATGCCCTTCATTATTCCCAAGCCAGATACAAACGACATGCCGATCAATCCCGTGCTACCTCCCCTACATATCTCCCGGGCCAAAAAGTCTGGCTGTCCACTCGCTTTCTCCAGCTCTCCTGTCCCTCACGTAAGTTAGGTCCACGATACATCGGCCCGTTCATTGTTGTAGAACATGTCAATGCAGTT
This sequence comes from Leptobrachium leishanense, assembly GCA_009667805.1. Lineage (NCBI taxonomy): Eukaryota > Metazoa > Chordata > Amphibia > Anura > Megophryidae > Leptobrachium > Leptobrachium leishanense. The sequence goes on along the minus strand of CM019065.1, from coordinate 259,642,905 downwards.
GCTGTTCGCCTTCGTCTCCCGCCACGCTACTCGTTTCATCCTGTGGTCCATAGTTCCCTCCTCAAACCGTGCCATGCCAACCCCTTCCCGGGCAGGTCCCGCGCACCCCCTCCTCCTGTCCTTGTTGATGGTGCCAAAGAGTACGTGGTTGGGGCCATCCTCGATTCTCGTCGGCGTCGTGGGGTGCTCGAATACCTCGTCCATTGGAGGGGCTATGGTCCTGATGAGGACTCCTGGGTCTCCTCCTCGGACGTTCACGCCCCTCGCCTTGTTCGATCGTTTCATATTTCCTTCCCTGCCAAGCCGGGTCCTCGGCGCCCCCGGAGTTTGCGCCTTGGGGGGGGGGTTCTGTCACGGCGTCACACTCACCGAGGCACAGTGCGGGCAGCTGCGGTTGCGTGGCGCGTTCCGGCGGTCCTGGCGTCGGACCAAGTCCCCCTCGGAGACCCTCTTGGGGCCGGTAGTCTCCCTCGGCGTTCCCCGATGGAGGCGAGTGGCCGGGGGGCTTGGTCCGCTGCGTGGGCCCGGCGGTCCCGCCATGCTCTGGCGTCTTCCGCAGCCTGTCGGGGGCGGGGCTTAGGGATAGGCGCGCGCGCGCGCCGCCCAGGACTGGGTCTTATAGTTTCCACCACTGAACCCTTCCCAGACACAAGTGATACACCTGTTACAGAGAGCAATCCCAGAACCCTGGCAATCCCTATAAAGGTTCAGTCTGCACACATACCCTTTGCTGGATAGTTGAGTGTCTTCTAGCTGAGTGCTTTGGTTCCCTTCTTACAGAATTACTAGTTACTGACCATTGGCTTTCGTACCTGACTCCTCTACCTTCTGGCACCCCGACATTGGCTTTCGTACCTGACTCCTCTACCTTCTGGCACCCCGACATTGGCTTTCGTACCTGACTCCTCTACCTTCTGGCTCCCCGACCTTGGCTTCCATACTCGATCATCCTGCTCTCTGGAATCCTGACCATTGGCATATTCAACCAACTAAGCGATCCTCATACCTCCTACCCTACACCTCCAATCTCCGCATCCCGAGGTCCAGTCTCCAACAGTACCCCAACCGTGACACCCCATTTAATTCCCCCCCAATTCATCTCTTTCCATTTAATTTCTCCCAATTCATCTCTCCATTTCATTTCTCTCTTCCCCCATTCCTCTGTTTCTCTCCATTTCACCCCCCTGCCGTTTATTTCACCCCCCGCCGTTTATTTCACCCCCCGCCGTTTATTTCACCCCCCGCCGTTTATTTCACCCCTCTTACCTGACCTCACGAGTAGTAGAATGAGGGGGCAGGGATTATTCTTCACGCTGTGCCCGGAAAATGAGGGGCCCAGTGTGAAGGAGTAAGATCCAGCGTGCAACAGTAAGGTCTGGTAAAGCGGCCGCGGGAGAGAGAATTTGCAACCCCCCCTCCCCGGACCAATTGTTTTCCTTACAGTTCCCCATCACTGGTTATACAATGTAGCCGACATGCCCTGTCTCCCGACGATGTTGTCACGGACGCGGTTTTGGGGAGACTGGTCGAACTTCATGATCTGGGAGTTTTGCTCGACGCACTCGCGAGCAAACATCCCGGATCAGTAAGAAGTCTCACCGAAACAGCATTAGGGATCGCAGCATCGAGAGACAGTTTTCATGCAGTAGCTGGCATGCCCTCTAAGAGAGCGTATCTGTCCTGCCTCGTACAGAGCAGGCTTTGTTTGATAGATTAGCACTTGCAGCTAGACGTGCTATGGCAGCGACATGGCGTCAAGTCACTCTTCCACCTTGGAATATAGTGGTTGATAATTCGTCCATAAGCCCAGCATCGACGATCTTATCGGCCAAAGTCCAGGACACTCTCCTTATTCACCAAAAGACATGGTCATTATGGGATGAATAGATTTCTGGATTACCATGAAAAAGTATGATTTATCTGGTAATATTTTAATTCCTTCCAAAACCCCCTTGAGAAATAGTATACTGTTCAATTATGTTATGATAAGATTCCTTTTTTTTTTTTTGTGTTTATGGGTTCTATTTCTTTTCCCGTTTTATTCGGGATTGTATGTTAGTTTGTTATAGAAATAGGAAATTGTATGGTGGAACCATATCTACTTAATTAACTGCTTTATATTGTATATTATTTGTATATTGAGATGTGTTGCTTTAAATAAAGAATTTTTTTTTTTAAAAAAAAAGTGTAAGAAGAGGCTGCTGAGCGGCCGGCCAGCACGCCGGAAAAAAAAGCAGACTGGCTGGCCCTGAGCACATCGGCTGGCCTAAATTTTTTTTTAAAAAAAAAGCCGCCGCCTGAATACGCAGCGCAGGCAGCACAATAGAATTTATCGTGCTGCCTGCATGTGCATTTCCATTCGCCCTCAATTTCCACTCGCAAAACGCAAGCAAGTGGATCTTTGAGGGCTGTTTCTGCAAGCAGCTTTAAGGTTGGATAAAGGGACACTTCATATCTGTAATAGGAGCTCAGTGAGTGCCACACAACCCAGAGTTCTGGATCTGTCATTCAGGAACTGTGTATTCCAGCAGCTGGGGAGGTGCCCTGCCTGTGTCAAAGCGGGCTTTAAGGATTTCACAGAAGGCAGCCTTAAATCGGCTTGACAACATGCTTTTCCTGCGACGACCTCCCCTATTCCTTCTGTGATCTTTTACAGGCATTTTAAGAGGCAGACTGGCTGGGGGGGGGGGGCTCCTTCATTCTACAGGACATGCAGCCCCGTTTGTCCTGTTAAAGCCTCTCTGTATTTTAGCAATATATTATTTAAAGGGTCACTATGCACCCTGACCACTTTGGCTCATTTAAGTGGTCAGGCTGTGGGAGGGTGAAAGCTGATTTTTACTATGCGAGGGTGCAAAGTGCTGATTTAAGCATTAAATGACAGCCAAGCAAAACTCACTGCCGTGAAATACAGTAAAAAGTATCTGACACGGCGCACAAGGTTGCTATACTAGGGAGTACACTTATATCACACATATGTGCTACAATTATGAATCAAAAAGTACATGCAACAATGCAGAAAAAAAATCCAGATAATGGTGATGAAATCACGTAACAAATAATGGTTTCTGAATCCCAAGAGTGGTATTGGTGTGTCGGGTATATTACAGAAAGGAAAAAGGTAAAATGGATGTCTGTAGCCATTTTATTTTTAAAGACAGTTTTTTTCTTTCAATTTTCTCTAGGTTTAGAAATGAACGAGATTTTTTTTACAGAGTTCATTCCTGGGTGAAGTCTTTTATATTTTTTTTTAGAAGTGCCAGACATGAAGGAACCTAGAATGTTTTTGTGTGATAATGCTAGAGTTAAGTGCTAAGATGTGTTAAAACAGACAAGTAAATTTAATTATAAGTATTAAAACAAAAGATATTTTGTCTTTTGGGTATAGGAATAAGAGTTAATATCTCTAATATAGATTTGTATTCACAAAATATGTTTATAATCAAAGTAGATTTTATTATATTTACAGTAGGAAATATGTATACTCCAATAAATATTGTAGAAAGTATATAATTGGTAAATAATAAAAACTACTAAAGAATAGATGTTAATTGAGTTAACCAGAAAAGAATTCAGCTGATAGTAAGTAATTTTGAAAGGAGTCAGGGATATAAATTAGATATGATAGGTAGAGACACAGTGTCTAGTGACTGAGAGAAGAAGTCTTTGTTAAGTCAGATTGAACTTTGACCCGAGATAAGAATATTAAAAACAAATGGTGGAATTAATTAAGTGCAATACTGCCCTCTAGAGGATAGTAAATATTAGATTTGATGTACCAGAAATATTGCCAGGGACGTCAAATTTACTATAATTGAAGCGGCAGTGTTGGTTGCAAATCAGTCCGAGATTCCAGCATTCAGACTCACACTGCAATGCATTCAGACGTCCAGTACACATGACACTCAGATTCCGAGACTCCGAGATAATGAGTCTGAGATTCCAACATTCAGAGACTCACACCACGATGCAGGCAGATCCCAGGACATGAGGCAATCAAGACTCTCACCAAAACTCTAACTCGCATGCATTGATTATCTTATATCGAAAATCTTCACATATCCCAAAACAAAGCATCACACAGGAATTCCAAGGCAGACTTATTAAAATCCAGATTGGACAGGTAATGTATGATATTAAGGAATTAATGTAAATATATATATTTGTAGATATTCTTGCAACGTAGACTGAGATTTCTCAGATTCTGGGTAGCTCCAAAATTTCTAAGTATTTCTATTCTGCAGATAGAAATATGAAGAAGTGGACATAAGGATTTATTCCTAAAAAAAGAAATGTTGTAAGATTGATACCAATATATATATAGAATTTGGAAATTACTGTGATTAAAATTAATAAGCAAGGAATAATATAACTACAAAATAAAAAGCAAAAGATTAGAAGTTAAATTCTCGAGATTAGGGGAGGATTCACTAAATAAGTTTTATTACTTATCCTTTTAAATTAGCTCATCTTTTGTTGATCCATGTAGTATAGAGATATATATATATATATCTATAAGAGCTGGCTGGTTAAACATTGTTTGCTGGGAAATGCAAGTTGTATTAAGCAGAAATTTTATTAACCATATGTGTATTAGTTACTAACGGATTATTAATCATATATGCAGTTATTAACCGGAGATACATATATTGTGAAGCTAGTTTTTATATGCTTATGGATTGTGGTTTATAAATTTTTGTTTAGGATATGAGATTTGAAACTTTTTTGTATACGTAATAAATATATATATATTTTTATCCGATTATTGATTATTGTATTTTTCAAAGCAAAACACAGACAATTAAAAGAATTTAGGAGAATTTCTAGGAAACAAACGATTGATATTAGTGTCGTGTAGATTTCTTATGAAATAATAATCCCTGACATATTGGAGGCTTGGCTAGTAAATCCAATATATAGAACGTGTTGTATTCACGTGCAGAGATTATATCCGACAGGTGATAGCACGTTAACCTGGTTCCAATCTAGGGCTGTGCAATTAATCGCAATCGCAAAACAATCGCGATTTAAGCACATGCAATTTCTAAATTGCATAAGGCTGCAATTTTATCTATTCATTTTATCGGCTCCCTGTAAGCTTCTGGCGGCATGGAGCTTTGGGCGCTCGCAGGGGGCACCACGCGTACAGCCGCGTTCTCGCCGCCGGAAGCTCACAGGGAGCCGAACACGCGGCGCAAAGAGGTGAGTTGGGGCAGTATATCCATGTGTGAGCTGGGGCAGTATCCATAAGCTGGGGCAGTATATCCATGCGTGAGCTGGGGCAGTATATCCATGCGTGAGCTGGGGCAGTATATCCATGCGTGAGCTGGGGCAGTATATCCATGCGTGAGCTGGGGCAGTATATCCGTGCGTGAGCTGGGGCAGTATATCCGTGCGTGAGCTGGGGCAGTATATCCGTGCGTGAGCTGGGGCAGTATATCCGTGCGTGAGCTGGGGCAGTATATCCGTGCGTGAGCTGGGGCAGTATATCCATGCGTGAGCTGGGGCAGTATCCATGTACTGGGGCAGAATCCATGTGCTAATTGCAAATAAAATCGCAATCGCAATATTCATTCATTCATTCAAAAAAAAAAAAAAAAAAAAAAAAAAAAAAAAAATCGCAATATCATTATTTTGTCCATATTGCACAGCCCTATTACAATCATGTGTGTCGGATAGGCCACAATTTGTGTCCATTTCTGACAGCACTTCCCTTCCCCTCCCAGTCACGTGTGGTGTACCCCAAGGCTCGATACTCTGCCCCCTGCTATTCACTAGATTCATAAACGATCTGCCCAATGTCAGCAAAGCCTCAACTGTACACATGTACGCAGACGACACTGTAATCTATACCAGCAAACCAAATCTCCCACAGCTGGAGGCAGTGCTGCAAGAACAATTCACAGGGGTAGAAAAGTGGATCGCAGATAACAAACTTTTTCTAAATACTGACAAAAGTAAAAGTATAAAGCTCTTTGGAACCGCACCTAAACTACACAAATTGCAAACACCCCATCTATGTGTCAGGACAAAATCAAATGGCACGCTGACCACAGTCACTTCTCTCAAATATCTAGGTATGTGGTTAGACCCAAATCTATCTTTTGGCCCCAACATCGAAAAACTCTCATCTAAACTCTACCCCAAACTAGGTGCCCTGTACAGAAACAAATCCTGCCTGAGCCCCGCGGTAAGAAAGCAGATTGTACAACAAATGCTTATGCCAGCCATTGAATACGGAGATGTAGTGTATGCAGCTGCCCCTCAAAACGCACCTCCAGAAACTTACTACATTGTATAACTCATTCTGTCGGTTTGTGCTACAGTGTAACTACATGACCCACCATTGTGACATGTTAAAAGAACTAAACTGGCCAGCGCTGGAATCTAGACGCACCCTTCACCTTTCCAACCTGGTGTTTAAGAGCTTTTCTGGGAAGCTACCACCCTACCTGAATATGCTGCTTCCCCCGGCAGTTCCCTCATCCTATAACCTCAGATCCAGGACCAGCACCTTACTTGCAATACCACAATACCAAAAGAAAGCGGCTCGATCCTCATTTTCCTACAGAGCACCGCAAATATGGAATAACCTCCCAGACAACATCAAATCTTCCCCCAGTCTAAAGTCCCTTAAGACTACCCTATTAACATACCTCAATACGAAATGCACCTGTAAACATGTAACATAATGACTTTATTTCCTACATATTTATTTTTCTGTTAATCTGTATATTTGGTCTTGTGTTAATATCATGCATTTTACTATTTTGTATTTCTGTAACCACTCAATGTTCTTGAACCCAGGACATACTTGAAAACGAGAGAAATCTCAATGTATCCTTCCTGGTAAAATCCTATTATAGATAAAAATAAATAACAAAGTTCAGTTTAGATAGATATAGGTACTTAAAGGGTACCGGAGGGTGATCCGCCTGTCTGCTCAGACTATTCCCTAGAGCCTATGTCCCGGTTCTGGGAAGCAGGTGCCTATGGCCAGAGGCTTGTGCTCCCCTTTATTGGTGCAGGCTACTTGAAATAAAAACAATACAGAGAGACGGCGCTCCCAAAGCAAAGTACAGGAAGACCTTTAAATCACATGCACCGTTACCGGTTGCACTCACAAATTAGATGTTACATATTCATACATCCTGAAGTGCCATGAATCCGCTCTTGCAGTGGATGCAGAGCCTTCTGCTGCTGGAGATGATGTGCATCAGGATAGGAGCATCAAATATAATAACTGGCCAATTAAAATTAATTAATAGCTACGGATAAAAAAGCTCAATGAAAAACAGGTGCTGAGACGATTTTCGGCTTCAAAGAAGCCTTCCTCAGTCAGCAATCCCTAGAGTCCATAAAGGTGGCTTTTAAAACATCCTAAATGGGGAATAAAGTGTCCTGGTGCAAGGTGAAAGCAAAAGTGACTTTAGGAACCAATTTAGGATGTTGTAACAGATCTCTGTGCCTGGACAGGGTCACATCTGTCAAACAACACTTCCTGCTGGACACCCGGGTTCTCCTCGTGACTCTCACGCCTTTCTCTATTACCTTAGCCACAGCTTAAGGACAGGTATATGTAGAGAGCCTGGCTAACACCCCCAGAAATAAGCTGAAGCTGTAGACCTGGAGCCTTTCATTGGCACAGCGGGCAGAAGGTACCTACTACCCCAAATCATGAGCTGTGACTTCAAGTTGGGTCAGAAAAGAAGATCGAACCGATGGAAAAAAACACCGTACTGGGGGTTATAGAATAGGGTAGTGATTGAACACTTGAGTAAGATGTATATCAAATCCCCTGACGAGGAATAAACACCTATTATTGAATTAGATTAAAACATATACTTTTATTAGTCAATTAAAAAATTGGAAAGGTTGTAAAAATTAGAACACAAATTGATTTAAATTAAACATAAATCCCACATTGATTCAGTGAGAAAATAAGTGTATCACTCGAGTAAATGGTGCGTCCACCAATTTACATAATTAGCGCAAATAACATGATTGGTAGATAGTAACCATAACCGGACATGTCAAAATATGGAAAAAGTTTGATTGAAGAGGAGATTATGTCCTCCCAAATGTGCGCATCTGACAATGCAGAATGATTAGTAGGTACTGATTGATATAAATGACTGTTGAACAATTGACCGCCTCAATTAGGCATGATTAAATATCTAAACGAACATGAGAATGTGTGCACATTGTGGACACCAGTAAGAATAACCACCAAACTCAATATAAATAGGAAGTCATGAGCATTAACAATGAAGTTCAATTAACTTGCTGGATATATGCTCTAATACTGTAATTTCAGCATAGACACTTAATGACATCAACTATGCACTGTTGACTCATTGGTGAATTCACAATAAACAGAAACTCCGTTATATAGTCCTCAGACTCCGGTTCTGAATTGTAATCACTCGATAGCTGAAATACACCATATGCAAATTGATTGATGTATGCACACCTTGCAATAGGCTAAGAGCGTACAACTCCACCAGGGCTTGAAATCATTCTCATAAAAAATCCTTGAACATAGAGTATGGCTGCAGACATTCAAATGTGCAAAGTGCAAGCACATAAACAACGCAGCTTATCGTAGCTGCTGGCGCACGAGCCGTGAATGAACGATGATTGGGTTGGTAACCTGCTACTTTTCATAAAACAGCGTTGTAGGTCAACACGACCAGCAAGTTAATTGTATAATTGTGTGATTGGTACTGGATAACGCTTGAAATTAGCGAAAAGCTTAGCCTCTAAATCAACTCAATTAGCAGTAATTTTGGTCAAATTGACCTGCTACTTTGTTCATTCAAAACATTTGTTATACAACCAGCAAGCTAAATATATTGTTGGTACTTAACCCCTTAGTGACCGGGCGGTTTTACACAAATCCGTCCTTTAGTGACCGCTGCTGTTTTTACGTTTCTGCGCTGTTAGGGTTTAGGTCAAATTTTCCTCTTACTCGTTTATTCAACCCACACATATTATACACCCTTTTTCCCGCCATTAAATGGACTTTCTAGAAATACCATTATTTCCATCATATCCAATAATTTACTATAAAAAAAATATGAAATATGATGAAAAAAATGGTAAAAACACACTTTTTCGTAATTTAATCCCCAAAAGCTACAACCACCAATAAAGACCCCGGCTAAATAGTTTCAAAATTTTATCCCGAGAATAGAAATACCCAATTTTTACATGTTTTTGCCTTTTAACCCTTTCACTGCTGAGCCAGTTCACCTATGTGCGCTGCGCTCATTCTGACCATTTTGTGCTAATTATTTTGAGATGACAGCCTGGGTCCTATTTAACCACTTCACTGCTGAGGACGCGCTCAGCGCGTCCTCAGCAGTCCCGCTGGTATGCGGAGGACGCGCTGAGCGCGTCCTCCCATCGGGGTCAGCGTTCGGCCGGGTTCCGGCCGATCGCTGGCCCCTCCGGTGCGGGCTGACATCCTGGATGTCAGCCCGGCATCCGGACCAGCAGCCGCCAGAATTAGGTGTCATCGCGGGGGCGCGATGACACCTAATTCAGGCGCCCCCCCCGCATGTGCGGAGGAGGCGCCTGAAAGGGAGGGGGGGGAGGTCCTTCGGACCTCTCTCCCTCCCGATCGGCGGCGCACAGGGGGTTAACCCAGGCATCATTTGGAAGGGCACAGCCTGCCCTTCCAAATGATGCCTGGCATTAACCCCTGGGGAGCTGGATCGCGAATCGGCGCTGAAAAGCGCCGGTTCGCGATCCTTTCCCGGAGCTGGCCGACATCTTGGATGTCGGCCAAGCCTCCGGGAACTCCCCCAGAGGACTGGCGTCATCGTGCGTAGCACGATGACGCCAGTCCTAGACTTAACCCCTAACTGCCACCAACTGTGGAGATAGGGAGTTCCAATGAACTCCCTATCTCCCGATCCGTGGCAGCTAGGGGTTAAATTTTGGTATCGTTGGATCGGCCAGAGCATGGCCGTTCCAACGATACCAAACATGAAAGTGAAAAATTTTGTAAAAAAAATGAAAAATAAAAATTAAAAAAAATTAAAAAAATTAAAAAACAAAAAAAAAACACTTTTTTTTTATTTTTTTTGGTTTGTTAATGCAGCAATATTGTTCCCATTTCAATTATAATGTGAACAATGATGCTGCACTAACGATTTTTGTATGCGGTGCGTTTGTTAAAAATAGTGTCATTTTCCCCAAAAAAAAATGTAACGAGACCCCATCTCTAATTTTTTTAACAAGCGCACCCCATACAAAATATAACCGCAATTGCTCGCATGTTAAAATGTGGAAAAAAACACTTTACACATTGTAAATTATTGAAAATACATATTTTATTGCATTTTTTGTTATAATATACAGACATGACATAACGTATACATATAATAATGACATATTATGAATCTACTGAGTCTGACGGAAAGAACGATATATAATATGTCTGGGTCATATACTAAAATAAGCCTTCAAAACACGTTTAAACATGATGCGCAAAACAGGTAAAAATGACCTCAGCATAGGGGCGGGAAAAGCCTCAGCAGCGAAAGGGTTAATTAACCCCCCCCCCCAGACAATTTTTTTTTTTTAAAAAAAAACACCTCATTTTTTTATTTTATTTAATTTCTTTATTATTATTATTTTTTTTAACCAAACCTGGTCATGTTTGGTATCATTGGAAAGGCCATGATCAGGCCTTTCAAATGATGTCAAATATGACCATCTAGCTGCCATGGATCGGGAGATAAAGGGATCATTAGGATCCCCTTATCTCTACATGGCAGCTAGATGGTTAACTGGCCCACTGACATCCTCACACATATGGTGAGGTTGTCAGTGGGTGGGGGGGGGGACCTGGAGGCTAGGCTGACATCCAAGATGTCAGCCCCCCTCCAGGTTCGAATCGCACTAAAACACGATCCGGCGGCGAAACGGTTAATGCTATACACCGCTGAAAAGGGGAGACTCTCCCCTTTTCAGCGGTGCAAAAAGCATCTCCCTAGCTTCAATGGTTGGGGAGATAGAGGGCTCCGAAGGAGCCCCCCCCTCCCCTCCATTGATTTGAATGGGGGCACCTACTGATGACGCCACCACGCAGCGTGGCGACGTCATCAGCCTCGCCTGCCCATTTAAATCACATGGGCAGGCTTCCTCCCTGCCAGATCACCGAGGGATCCAGCGAGGGAGGTGAGTATCGGGCGGGAGGGGGATTTGGCGCCGCTGACGTACCCTGTACGTCCGCGGGTCTAAGGGAGACCTGTGGACAGGACGTACAGGGTACGTCAGGGGTCCTTAAGGGGTCAAATAACGCTTAAATTAGCGAAAAATAGATCGGCTTCTAAATCCTAGAGAGCCATACCACGGGTAGATAGTTAACACTCGATCTAACTAACAAGTATATTCGATAAATCGGTGACCAGGATAATTGATGTAAGCATTTGATTGATGTAACAATTTTAAATGTCAAAATAAGGAATTATTCCTCAAAAAATTGACACTCAATGAAACAAAACCAGCCACCAGGCTAACAACTTGGTAATCAAAGCTCGATTGACAATAGAAAACAATCCACAATTGCATTGGTGTGCTTTGCACTTTGTAAAGAGAATTATTACCACAAGGCTCAGTATAGAATTAATATTGAGAACGTTCAAATAACGGTTTTAACCTATATAACATTCATCAAAGGCTAAATTAACCTCCTAACGCTCAACGCGAGTTTCCCTGCTGTCACCGCAGCAATTTCATCAGGAGCTCTATGAGACTTACTGGAGCATTCACCATATATAGATGGATAATTAGTCAATTAAGGCATTTAATTATCTGCAGTTGCACTTGAGAAATACGGATCCCTGTTAGCACAAAAAAGGGGAAACACCACATGGAACAATGACGTAAATCCAGCCAGTGGTATATTGAAAAGTGTAATTAGAAAGGGGAAGGGAGGGGGGGGGAAGGGAGGGGGGGGGAAGGGAGGGGGGGGGGGGAAGGGAGGGGGGGGGAGGGTTTCTCACACAAATTATACCACGCAGGCAAAATTCAAAGTCCTGCGGTAGAACAGGCCTATACAAAGTACATCACCAACTAGAAATAACCCTCTAAGGTTCCAACTCCTCAGTATGAAAAAGTGAAACTAGACCGAAATACCCATATTGATATACATTAACTGTTCTCGATTGTGTCAAATGTAATGAACCCTTGTATTAGATGAATCTCCGTAAGATCACTATATTGGATAGTGACCAAAGTCGTATTACAAATACTAATTGGTAACCATTCTAATTTATAATAAATGCTCATAAAGTGCAAATATAGAAACAATTAACGATAAACCTATATATACTTAGTAAATCGCTCCATGCTAACAAATTGCCATATCTAAATATCATGCTCCATTGTGTCTCACTATATCAATGAGACCTGAAATAATAGAACAACCAAAAAATTATTTTAGGTCAGAAATTCATGTACCAATATATGGTGTGAAATTATAAACCCTTCGTTAAGACCCGCTGGACTCAACGTTTTCAACTGATAAATCCATACACATTCTCTCCTTAAGGCAAGATCATAATCTCCTTGCCGCTGTATTCTGTTACGTTTTTTTGGTGTTAAAAAAGTTAAGACATTTGGGTCAGATCCACTCCTTGTTGTATTTTCTCTTTAAGTACAGATAGTGATTGTTCTTCATATTTGCAAATAATCTGCATAAACATACGTGAGCAGAGAATAGCTGCTGCTTCCCACTCTTCCTTAAACCCTGGTTGATCAATATGTGCAGCCGGGGGAGTATAAATACGTAAACCTCTCGGTACCATGTCTTTTTTAAGATAATTACTAAGGGTAGTCATTTCCCAATTGGACTTTATTTGTTGTTTAACTGATTTAGATAAATCGTTAAATTTCCCTCCCAGAGAATCATCCATTACTTAATGGGGAGGGAATGAATTCAGCATCTTTACCCCATCTGTTGGTTTCTTTAAGTGAGTGTCAATTTTTTGAGAAATAATTCCTTATTTTGACGTTTAAAATTGTTACATCAATCAAATGCTTACATCAATTATCCTGGTCACCGATTTATCGAATATACTTGTTAGTTAGATCGAGTGTTAACTATCTACCCGTGGTATGGCTCTCTAGGATTTAGAAGCCAATCTATTTTTCGCTAATTTAAGCGTTATTTAAGTACCAACAATATATTTAGCTTGCTGGTTGTATAACAAATGTTTTGAATGAACAAAGTAGCAGGTCAATTTGACCAAAATTACTGCTAATTGAGTTGATTTAGAGGCTAAGCTTTTCGCTAATTTCAAGCGTTATCCAGTACCAATCACACAATTATACAATTAACTTGCTGGTCGTGTTGACATACAACGCTGTTTTATGAAAAGTAGCAGGTTACCAACCCAATCATCGTTCATTCACGGCTCGTGCGCCAGCAGCTACGATAAGCTGCGTTGTTTATGTGCTTGCACTTTGCACATTTGAATGTCTGCAGCCATACTCTATGTTCAAGGATTTTTTATGAGAATGATTTCAAGCCCTGGTGGAGTTGTACGCTCTTAGCCTATTGCAAGGTGTGCATACATCAATCAATTTGCATATGGTGTATTTCAGCTATCGAGTGATTACAATTCAGAACCGGAGTCTGAGGACTATATAACGGAGTTTCTGTTTATTGTGAATTCACCAATGAGTCAACAGTGCATAGTTGATGTCATTAAGTGTCTATGCTGAAATTACAGTATTAGAGCATATATCCAGCAAGTTAATTGAACTTCATTGTTAATGCTCATGACTTCCTATTTATATTGAGTTTGGTGGTTATTCTTACTGGTGTCCACAATGTGCACACATTCTCATGTTCGTTTAGATATTTAATCATGCCTAATTGAGGCGGTCAATTGTTCAACAGTCATTTATATCAATCAGTACCTACTAATCATTCTGCATTGTCAGATGAGCACATTTGGGAGGACATAATCTCCTCTTCAATCAAACTTTTTCCATATTTTGACATGTCCGGTTATGGTTACTATCTACCAATCATGTTATTTGCGCTAATTATGTAAATTGGTGGACGCACCATTTACTCGAGTGATACACTTATTTTCTCACTGAATCAATGTGGGATTTATGTTTAATTTAAATCAATTTGTGTTCTAATTTTTACAACCTTTCCAATTTTTTAATTGACTAATAAAAGTATATGTTTTAATCTAATTCAATAATAGGTGTTTATTCCTCGTCAGGGGATTTGATATGGGTCAGAATAGAACTGGTTTAATCAAAATGACAAGCATAGATTTTTATGGTGATAGAAAGGGGTCATTTACATATAAAACAATCAGTCTCTTCTAGGAGGACCTAATCACACTGATACAGATAAATGCACAAACTTGGACCTCTTGGAATGAAAAATCAAATTACAATAGACCGTACAGTAAACATTACATAACATTCTTAACCTAAAACAATGGGTGACAGCAGATTGCAGCCTATTCAAATACACAGATAACAGTGAGGCAGTATTCTTACATAATCCCGTTAACACAAACCTGATTGGAGAAACTCCATTCTGTCTCCAGCCATTTAACCACAAATTTATCCAGAGGGAAACCGTCACTGTCTAGAAAGAAGTTATACATTGAACGCAGCCGGGCTAGTTCCAGATGCGCGGCTACAAAAGCTGCGTTCACCAGGTTCAGAGGAACCAGCGACCGCAGAAATACTTTGCACTGTGTGCCGTGCGTCTGATGGTTGCAGGGGATGGCAAACAGACCCAAAATCAGTTCATAATTTGCTTAAGCCTGTCACAGTCGCCAATGTACCCAATCTTTGACAGGTCCTATCTATCTTGACCGAATCTGCACTTACAGTATCAACTCACCCTGGAGCTCCCTGGCAGGCTCCATGCCTTTATAGGCTGTCATGGACCTGTTAAAGAAGGGGTACATTGGCGACTGTCAGGCTTAAGCAAATTATGATCATACTTTGTGAACTGAATCCCCATCATTTTACCTCAGTCAGGTTTTTTTTTTTTTAAACAGGTTTTTAAACGGCTTTTTTGCCACAGAAAATGATCAATAATATGGAGTGCTCTTTCTTGGTGTTTTGTAGTCGATGTCTTAGATGCACCCACTTAGTTTTGAGGTTGAGTGCAACCTTTTGCCGTTTTATATTTTATTTTTATTTATTTTATATTATTTTATATATTGGGAGCTGACAACTCCCATTTGGTATGCACCCCTCCCTGTTCACAGGTGCTCCACCATGACAGCCTATAAAGGCCTGGAGCCTACCGGGGAGGTCCAGGGTGAGTTGATCATGTAAGTGCAGATTCGGTCAAGTTAATTAGATTGGCAACTGTGTTAGGGTTAAGCAAATTATGATCATACTTTGTGAACTGAATCCCCATCATTTTACGGCTTTTTTTTTTTTGAACATTTTTAAAACGTTTTTTTTTTTTCCTTAATCCCCCCCCCTCAACTGAACTTTATTATCACTCTTGGGATTCAGACACCATTATTCATTACGTGATCATCTGGATTTTTTTCTGCATTGTTGCATACTCTTTATAATGATTCATAATTGTAGCACATGTGTGATATACATGTACTCACTGTATAGCAACCTTGTGCGTCGTGTCAGATACAGTAAAAAGTATTTAATTATCTCTTGGTCAAGATTTTGCTGTTTTTCTTGCACTCCTTGCATCTCTGGGCAGCATTCAAATATTTATTCATTCAGTCATGTGTTTAGTACATAATACATCAGCCGCATAATATCAATAATTTATCACCATTGCGCCTACACTACCCACCTCTCTCAATATCATCCATGGGAGACAATTTTTCTGGTGAAGGTTTAGCATTGGTTGGAGTTTTACACACACTTCGCATTTGTTGCTGTTGCTGCTCAATTCGGGACTGGATTTTGCTGCTGCCTTCAGTTCTAGAAGTAAAAAACAAAAGCAATAAGACAAAAGAAGTAAAAATGCTGCTTTGACACAGCAGTGCACACCCTTGATGTATGCTACCAGATTAGCAGAGGTCAAGGGCAATGTGCCCCACGGTATACAGACCAGTGTGCGTACTATAATGGACCAACAGTTACAGATACTTTTACAGCGCCAACAGATTCCGTAGTGTTTTACAATGTGTCTTCCTTAGGTTTTAGGTCACCTGCCTGGGGAACAGACAGCCCTGCCTGTAGGATAATTGTGTTGCAAATGCAGCACTTTATACAAGTGCTCAGCCAGACAGCCTGTGATTTTACAATCTAAGGGACCAAGGCAAGTGAAACAAAAGGGAACAGGGGGAGTGTGGAGATAATTCCCAGAGCGAATATAGCAGACACTGTATAATGATAGGCCAAGAACTTGGGCATGATGAGGTTAAACCGAGCGAGGATTGAAGCAACTGGAGAAAAGGAGGCTATATAATTAGGATAGGGCCTGAGCGGGTGGGACAGCAGAGGGAAAAATGGTGGTGGGGAGTGACTGGATAAGAGAAATAAGAGTTTATATGAACAAATGGTGACCCCCTCTAGAGTATTTACAGTAGGGAGCAGCATACAGAATCAGCACAGAATTCATAAAATTTTCCTATTACTGGGACGGAAAGTTTAAATTCTAATAATGACTCGGAGGAGGGTATTTGCATTTCTTCCTTTATTGCTCCAACAGCAGCAAAGGGTTAAATGTTCCAAAAAACTTTAAGAACATTAACAACCCCTCCCCAACATGGGGAGACTCTCCCATAGTCCTGGTCCCACCCCAATCCCATCCACAAGTATCCACTTCCTCTTTCGAGCCTGCGACGCGGCAACAGAAGAACCCAACAAGAACAGAACCGCTCAACAACCAACAGGATCCGGACCATAGGTCATCAGGCACAGCAAGAAAGTGATAAGGGAACACGGAATGAGGCGAGAGGCGGAGCCGGAACTGGAGATATAAACCAACAAGGCACATCCAGCAACACACACACCCCCAACATCAGCGCAAAGGGTGTAGACAAAGACAACACATGTGATCAGTGAATTTTAAAAACACAGTGAGTGTGTGCAAATGATCACAAGACAACAGCGAGGGAAGCGAGGGAAATACTCGCCTCAGAGTCATTATTAGAATTTAAACTTTCCGTCATGGTAATGGGAAAATTTACCAATTCTAATGCATGGACTCGGAGGCTCCTATCTGCAAGTTTAACACCGTCCCAAGACAGTATTAGACATTGCCGCAATAGGTAAAACGTGCGGAAAGTGGACCATAATCATAGGGGCCATAAAGGGATCCCAACCACCTCACACACCAAGCAGTCCACTTGTCCCAGGCTGCTCGGTAGGAAGATCGTGTCCCTGAGGTCCAGGAAAGGAGGTCTGCAGTACGTTCCGAAACGCCAGCGGTCTACGGGTTGCCAGAGATCAACCATGCCAACAGCTGTAGCTGGTCCACCAGGATCAACAGGTGTGGTTGGCCGGACGGGTCCAGGAGGTGGTTCCGGGACACAGGGAGCAACCGTGGAACATCCATTGCCATGCTGAGTAGTGTGGGGGAACCACGACTGTGATGTCCAATACGGGGTGATGAGGACCACCTGAACACATTGACATCAGGCTTGCAGGAGACAGCAGATGATCATGGAGAACGGGGAAACCCGTATGGGTGGTGTGCCAACCAAATTTGCAGGAAGAAATCCATCGCCTGAGCTTCTGGGTCCGGGCGCCAGGAAGGAGGACAGGAGGTGGGTGTTGAGGCGGGAGGCAAAGAGGTCGGTGCCGAATGGTCCCCGTGCGCAGGAAAGTGCAGAGAAAATGGAAGGACGTAGACACCAATCCCTGGAGTCCGAGAGAGGTCTTGATTTCCAGTCCGCTACATGGTGAATGAGGCCGGGAATAAATTGAGCCTGCACAGACATGTTCTGTTTGAAGCAGAACTCCCAAAACCTCCGGGCGAGGGTCATCAGCCTTGTGATCATGGGCCTCGAAGTCAGTTGACGTAGCGCACCGCAGAGCTGTTGTAAATCCTCAGAATGCTTTCCGGGCGCCGTTGCTTCATGAAGCATTGGAGGGCGAACAGACCGGCCAGGAGTTCCAGGGCGTTGATTTAATAAATATACAAAGAATGGTACAGCGCCACACAATATGTGTCCACCACCACGGCACCCCAGATGGCCAATACCAGGATATAGTGGTTTCCCCTCTACCAATACACACAAGATTTGAGATATATAACCTGAATCGGCGCAAATAATGCTCTCTGGGGTCCTGGAATCTCACATATATATGGAAGAAACAGAAAACAATAATTGTGCAATACAGTGAGTATTTAGAAGTATTAAATAATTCTGATATTATCCCACTCACAAAAGTAGAGCCCAATCACTGGCTCTGAGTGGGTCCAGGCCTGTGGGTATGTTGCCTTCAAATTTCTTAGGTGACCCCCACCTTGTCAAGGATGTACTGTCCAAGATCATGTAACGAAAAGGAAAACACACTCCTTGTGCAGATCTACAGGGTTCTTAATATGGTATGCTAGAGATTTTATACTCACATTTTAACTCTAGGATACACGCTCATGAGTTTTTTGGTTTAGGAAACTCAAAAGGAAAACCTTCAACGATCCAAAGGATGGCACAGCACCAACAGGAACAAAGATGGAGAATAAAATTTATTTAAAAACAAAATTAAAACATGCTCCAGAACGCGTTTCGCCGCATAAAACAGCGGCTTCATCAGCTGGTACCGATGTGTTGGACCTATAGGTCCTTATATAGTGTCCACAAATACTTAAAAGTGTCCCCAGATGTCCTGTTTGGTGTCTTGATTGGTGCTTCCGGTTTTCTCGCGTTTCTCGCGAAGGAACCCCGAGACTACCTGTAGAATCCACGGGTCCGTGAGATTTCTCGCCAAGCGTGGGAAAAGAGACTGAGGCGGCCTCCCACCTTTACTCGGGAAAAGGGGATAATATAATAAATGACATACATGTTGGACGTCGGGAGCAGGAGGAATCTCTGCCGCTCCTGGAGCCTCTGCCACACCAAGGACCGGCTCTTGTGTAGGTGACCGGACCAGCGGAACCAGTGTTCGTAGAGGAGGGTGCAGCAGTGCTGGGGTATAAAAAGTTACGGGAGACAGTGGAGCCCGCTTGGCTGGCAACGCGAACCCTGTAGCCGCCGGCCCTGCCAAACACACGTTTAAAATCGGCAAAAATACGTTTCATGGTCACCTCGGATTTATCAAATCGACCGGAAAGCTTAGGTATATTTGCCCATGTCTTTGAGGAATGGCTTGCCAAAGAGCATGCCTTGGGTATTAGCCCCCAGGTTGTTCGTGGCCAGCGTAACCAGTTCGGAGTCGACCCTCAGCAAAATACTCTTTCTACGTTCAGCAGAGATGACGACGTTGGCATTTCCCAGGAGGCAAAATGCACGCTGTAGCCATTTGCACACCTGTTTGGGTTCCAGTAAAAGACACTTGATCTTAGCATCCTCCACCAATTCAAAAATGTGGACCATAGGGCCTGCTACGTTCAGT
The DNA here is from genome assembly GCA_009667805.1 of Leptobrachium leishanense. Lineage (NCBI taxonomy): Eukaryota > Metazoa > Chordata > Amphibia > Anura > Megophryidae > Leptobrachium > Leptobrachium leishanense. The sequence goes on along the minus strand of CM019065.1, from coordinate 259,623,363 downwards.
ACCTCGTCTTGACAATGTATTAGGACACTGACAATCCCATTTCTGGAGGACCAGCCGCGCCTGCCCATATATTTCTGGAAGCTCGAATCAACGACGGGGGTCAGGCATGTCTTCCCAACGGTGGTGGGTCTATGGCACTCAGCCCTTAATCTTGCACGGTCTGCTTTCGAGTGGCCGGCGCATATGGGCATCAACCCATTGCTCAACATGCGCAGCAGGACACCAGGCTGCGCACCTGGGATGTGTGAGGTCCTCTGGTTCAAACAGTGGGTCGCCCTGGGGGTCATATACGACTAGACTCTTGGAACGGACAGGGCGGGTGGGAGCCACAGCGACCATGAGGGCAGGATCCTCCGGAGCATGACTCTCTGGGACCCCATCCTCGTCAGTCATCGGATCCTCACATTCATCCGTGTCAGAGTACTCAGGGCCGGGGTCATCTGACATCTGTGTTTAGAGTCTGCCGCTCGAGGAGCCCCGTGGTTGAGGGCTCACTTTTGGGGGACCAATGTGCTAAAGGGTTGCCAGCCCCCTGGCTGCTTCGTGCAGCATGCGTGCCAACAGGTGGCAGCAAAACCTCACCCAGTGGGTTAGGCACCAGCTCCTTGGAGGGGCCTTGTGCGGAATCGGCTCTAGAGCAGGGTGAGTGATCTGGAGTGGGCCGTCTAGCAGGGGTTACAGGTGGTACCTGCGCAGCAGCCAAGACTGCAGTGAGTGACATCTGCCAGGAATCTGACAGGGAAGAGACGCAGAGTGGACAGCAGAGGACATGGAGGCCTGTAAGCCTGGAGACGTGCCTTGGATTTTGAGTGCCTCCTGTGCGCCTTTGTGCAAGTCTTGGAGGATTGCGGTTGCAGGAAGCCGGAGTCAGAGTAGGAGCCATCTCCGTATTGCATAGAGCTCGAGTCCATCTGTTTGGAGAGGGACGTTTTAATAGAATCTCTGTTGCAGACTGCGTGTGTAGCGTATGCTGTATGTGCGCACAGTGTCCCCAAAACGGCAGCAAAAAAGACCGCAAGATTGTCGCGCCGATAGCCGGGAAGCGAACCCGTGGGGGTCAGCTGCCGGCACAGGGAACCAAGCCACGTACCAAGTGGTAGGCAAACTAGCGCAAACAGGCACAGAATGAGGCAGAGTGGAAGAATAGAGACACCCCCGATGGCAGGTTATGGCCTGCCGCCAAAGGGAGAAAACAAGTCACCGTCCGTGGCTAACACAGTGAGCGGGGGACACACAGGATTAGAACAGAGAAGTTGATAATAAATAATGAAGTAAATAATGGGGGGGGGGGGGCGGTAGTGGGTCCAGGGGCAAATAAAGCGGTCACGGGGGCGGCAGCAAATTCGAAGAATTTAAGATTTCTACGTTTGAAATTTTTCATCTTAATGTTACTGCATACAAGAGCATTTAAAAATTTAAAATTAATTATAATGCAAAATTTAGTCTTATCCGCGACAAGTCTTTGCAAGTTGGTAAAGACAAATATTACGCAATCAAGCATGTTTCGGCAAGAATAAGGGAACTTGTAATTACTTTTTTACAGAGCGAGTGCAGCAGCGGCATCCCTGGCGTCTGCAGCCCCCCTCCGGCGGTTCCCTCACTGATCTGACTTCAGCGGAGTCAGATCGGCGGTTTTGGCTCCTCCCGGCACACTGACGTCATCGCGCCGGGAGCGATGATGTCAGTTTCAGGCGTCCCTCTTTTGGATCGCTCTATCAGTAAATGCCACAGCCTGGCCTTTCCAGAGATGTAGGGCATTAACCCCTTAGTGGTAGGCCGTGATCCAGAACCAATCGGTTCCAGATCACAGCCTTTTCCCGGTGGGGGGCGCCATCTTGGATGGCAGCCCCACCTCCGGGACTCCCCACATGCACTTACGTCATCGGCGTGGCACAATGACGTCAGTTAACCTGGGAACCCCTAGCTGCCAAGGGATTTCCTAAGGAAATCCCATGGTGGAGATGGGGGGGGGGGGGTTCAAAGAACCCCCCTATCTCCTGATCGGTGGCAGCTAGGGGGTCGTTTGGAAGGCCTGATCATGGCCTTTCGAATGATACCAAACATGACCATGTTACAAGTAAATTTAAAGTGTAAAAAAATAAAAATATGCATTTTTTAAATGCAGCACTATGTTCACATTTCAATCATAATGTGAACAATGATACTTCACTAATGATTTTTTGGGGGGGGGTTTAGCTAAAATCACGTAATTTCTCAAAAAAAAAAAAAAAGTTCCCCATTCTAATTTTTTTAACAAGCCTACCCCATAGAATATAACCGCAAAGGCTCGGGTAATAAAATGCAAAAAAAAAAAAAAAACTTTACACACTGTGGATGATTGAAATTTTATTGAAAATTCACATTTTTTGTTACAGCATTCTGGCAGGGCATGACGTATACATATAATAATGATAGATTATTAATCTGCCGAGTCTGCCGGAAAGAACGATATATAATTTGTCTGGGTGGTATAATAATACATGACTTTTAAAACCGCGTTTAAAAATGGTCAACATGAGCTCAGCAAACTTCTACTTCCCAAACTGAGTCGAAGTTGTAAAATTGCTCCCGTCCTTAAGGGGTTAAGAAATATTATAATATTTTGCCAATTCTGGAGCCAATACTGCAAACTAATGATTTGTCAAATGTTGAACTTTTAGGGTCTAGGTAACAAACAGCAATGAGCACTCGCAGTCACCTTAGTGACCGTGGCAAATTTTGTACGTAACCAGTCATCAGGGAGTTAATTTTTTTTTAAAAATGAACGCCTTAGTGTGTGAAACAAATTTTGCAGCTCAGCTGTAGATAATTGCTAAAAGGTTACTTTTTATAGTTCTAAAAGTGAAAATATATATTTTTATTTACTTATTCTGACTCTTGTAATTCTCTGTCTGTTAGTTCTGACATGGAGAGAAAGGGAATTGGAAATCCAATGCATTTTAATATTGGCTTGCCAGCATATAAAGTAAGTTTACCGATAGGAGTTTGATCGCTGTCAGTAATCAAACTCCTATCAGGGTTCTTCAAAGAGAATCGAAAAGTCACCGCACGTTCAGTGACTTTTTGTTCTCTTGAATTCGGCGATCCCATTTCGGCGGTGTATTCAGCAAGCACCACAGGGCCGTCGTGGTGCAGGGAAAAACCGCCGCAAACCAGACAAACACTCACTGCAAAAGGCAAAGGCTCGCCGAAACCTGCAAAAACATCTGGATCAACTCCGCCGAACAAGCCGGAGAAACCAGAGCAGGAGCTTATCACAGCTCAGAGCAGCCGCTGGAAAAAGCCGACACCGCAGACGAATGGTATGGAAAAAAAAGTACACTTGAAGGTTTCAAAAGTGAAACACTGTTTGTAAAGAAACTACAGAACGAAAATGTCTAAAATTTACATATGAGGTCCAATGAATGACAATAAAAAGGGCGGTTACAGAAAAAACAATTAAAATTTTTTTTTTATAAAAAAGGGGGGAAAATGTTTGCAAAAACATCCCAAAAAATGCCTAAAAGATAACAAAATCTATAAAAAGAGACTTTTTACTGCAGAATATTATAATCAACGGTTATAAAAAAAAAACGGGAATATTTTTAACATTGAAGCCTATGGGATTCGCCTGAATAAACCTGTCGAATTAAACCACCGAACAGCAGGCAATTCGGCAACTTTTCACTGCTGGTTTTTGTTCTCTGAATAGACAAAGCATTGCTTCTCTATGGGGAATTCACTGCAGGCCGTATGTGCAGGCAATTTGCCAACATTTGGCGAACTGCCTGCTCTCTGGATAGCCGAATGGCCAGGAAAGGTAACCGAACGCTGAATTTCAGCATTCGGTTCAGCGTTCGGTTACCTTTCACCAGCATTTCGGATATCTTTGAATAACCCTGCATCACTTTCAGGCAGTCTGCACCTGCTGGGATCACCGAGAATGTGCCTGACAGTAGACATGTGCATTCGTTTTAGTACTAAAACGATTTCGTCCGAATTTTGGGATAATTTAGTTTTAGTATGACTCAAGAGATACGAAACTGCTCAGTACAAAAAACAAAAGAAACTAAAATAAAATGCACTACATTTTAGTTTCAGTCCTTTTTGTGATATTACATTGATGAGTGAAGGAGACCAGCAATGAAGAGTGCAACATCCGAAGTTCTGCACCCTCCACATGCCAATGCAGTAGGATGTTCTATACAGAGAGGGGCATTAATTAATGCAGGTGGATGTTGTAATAATTATACAGAGAGGGGTATTAATTAATGCAGGAGGATATTATCTATATTATACAGAGAGGGGTATTAATTAATGCAGGAGGATGTTCTATACATTATACAGAGAGGAGCCTTTTTTTTTTTAGCCCTTTAAATCAGTGGCTTTCTGAGATCGACTGCTTGTTATATTATTTCTCAGTACAATTTATCAGGCTCAGCTGTTACAGTAACTGACTGTAACAGCGCTCAGCGTTTCAGTAAAACAAGGAAACGATATTGTTCTAACCTCTTATATATAAAATATTACTAACTCTGAGCGCTGTGATGAGCAGCAGTCAGTTACTGTAACTGCTTTGCCTGGCACATTGTGTGAGAGTGAGTGATACTGTAACAAGCAGCAATCTCAGCCCTCTGAGGAGCCACTACAATAGTAATTGTATCCACTGGTTTTCGGATGAATGAAATTAGTTTTCATACTAAAGAACTGAAAACGAATTTCTTTAGCAACTAAATAAATTGAATTTTAGGACTAATCCATTAGTTCAAAACAAAATTTTCTGCTGTGCACATGTCTACCTGACAGTGCTTGACATTTACTGCGATCCCAGCATGTACAGTGCTGTTACTAATAGGAGTGATTGCTGTTAGGAATCACACTCCTATCACTCTCAAACAATACACTGACAATATATATGGCCCCCAGCTCACATGGGTATATATATTGCCCCCCAGCTCACATGGGTATATTTGCCCCCCAGCTCATGACGCGGGATCCGCACGCAGCCTCTACGCGTCGGTCGAGCGCGCATCCAGGAGAAAGGGATGCGCACGCAGCAGCGGGTAGAGGCTGCGCGCATCCTGTAGAGCCGGATGCGCTCGCAGCAGACGGCTATAGGCTGCGTGCGCCTCCGGCTCTACAGGATGCGCGCGCAGCCTCTACCCGGCTGCTGCAAGTGCATCCTGTTCTCCTGGCTGTGCGCGGATCCAGCGTTTCTCCGAAGCAGCGCATCAGGCTTCTGTTGGCTGCGTGCGCAGCCAACAGAAACCGGATGCGCGGCGACGGAGAAAACAATTTTATAGGTATGATTCTATTACTCCCTGTGTAGGGACATGGAGAGGAAAAGATGGCACCTGATGTAGGTTTGAGTAAAGTAGGATTGTAGAAATATGTAAATATAAAAATAAATGAAAACCCTGCCTACTGTTATGTATTTCTTTGAGCCTTTGGTAGGAGTTGAGGTGGGGGGGGCTCATTTGCAACTGTAGTTGACAAAATTGGAACCCAACATTAACAAATTGTTAAAACTCCACCAGCCTCAACCATCTCATTTTTTGTTACCTCTTGATTTTTATATTCATTTTCAAATTCATAATAATGTAATATTTATTTATTTATTTATTTATAAAGGATTTTACCAGGAAGGATATATTGAGATTTCTCTCGTTTTCAAGTATGTCCTGGGTTCAAGAACATTGAATGGTTACAGAAATACAAAATAGTAGACATGTGCATTCGTTTTAGTACTAAAATGATTTAGTCCGAATTTTGGGATAATTTAGTTTTAGTATGACTCAAGAGATACGAAACTGCTCAGTACAAAAAACGAAAGAAACTAAAATAAAATGCACTACATTTTAGTTTCAGTCCTTTTTGTAATATTACATTGATGAGTGAAGGAGACCAGTATTGAACGCAACATCGCAAAGCTACAGAAAAGGTTTGTATGTGTAATCCTTCCCGACCCCTACCCGAAAATCTGACAGTGATAGAGCTCCAGAATACTCACTCGCAGCACAGACAGCCAGCACAGGAGAGGAAACCTTTACTTAACCCTTGCATGTCTATGAGGCAGACAAGATGATAAAAGCAGCTGGAGAAGGAAAACATTCAAATAAATCACACTGCCAGCTAATGACAGGAGGGCTGGATAGTAAAAACGCCTTTATAACAAGCAGCGCTGGGAGAAGAGAGGGGCTTTATAAAACGTGTGTTATCTCCCCTCCCGCTCTGCATAATAGGGGCTTAGGTCTGATACATTTTATATTATCCAGGAGCACTATCCCCCTTTCCTCATCTATAATACACGTTTTATATAAAGTCCCTCTTCTCTCCCAGTGCTGCTTGTTATAAAGGTTTTCTTTACGTCTGATACATTTAGTATCCAGCTCTCACAGTTACTCTGTCATTATGAGCCTTCAGTGTGATTTATTTGAATGTTTTCCCTAGATTTAAAGTACTTTATTTTATTATAAAAATCAATTTGCACCAGCCATCTCTTCTCTGAGCTTTCAGACCGATTTACGTTAATATTTTCCCTCTCCCCTGCTTTTATATTCCTGTGTCTCCCCCACAGAGATACAAAGGTTAAGTAAAGGTTCCCTCTCCTGTGCTGGATAAGCATTGCATTCCGAAGTTCTGCACCCTCCACATGCCAATGCAGTAAAATGTTTTATACAGAGAGGGGCATTAATTAATGCAGGTGGATGTTGTATACATTATATGGAGAGGGGTATTAATTAATGCAGGAGGATGTTATCTACATTATACAGAGAGGGGTATTAATTAATGCAGGAGGATGTTCTATACATTATACAGAGAGGTGCCTTTTTTTAGCCCTTTAAATACTGTGGCTGTGAGCGCTGAGATCGGCTGCTTGTTATATTATCTCTCAGTACAATGTATCAGGCTCAGCTGTTACAGTAACTGACTGTAACAGCTCTCAGAGTTTCAGTAAAATAAGGAAATAATATTGTTCTAACCTCTTATATATAAAAATATTATTTACTAGTTTTACTGAAACTCTGAGCACTGTGATGAGCAGCAGTCAGTTACTGTAACAGCTTTGCCTGGCACATTGTGCTGAGAGTGAGAAATACTGTAACAAGCAGCAATCTCAGCCCTCTGAGGAGCCACTACAATAGTAATTGTATCCGCTGGTTTTCGGATGAATGAAATTAGTTTTCATGCTAAAGAAATTCGTTTTCAGTTCTTTAGTAACTAAATAAATTGCATTTTAGGACTAATCCATTAGTTCAAAACGAAATTTTGTGCTGTGCACATGTCTACAAAATAGTAAAATGCAAGATATTAACACAAAAACAAATATACAGATTAACAGAAAAATAAATATGTAGGAAATAAAGTCATTATGTTGTTACGTGTTTACAGGTGCATTCCTTATTGAGGTATGTTAATAGGGAACTCTTAAGGGACTTTAGACTGGGGGAAGATTTGATGGCGTCTGGGAGGTTATTCCACAATTGCGGTGCTCTGTAGGAAAATGAGGATCGAGCCACTTTCTTTTTGTATTGCGGTATTGCAAGTAAGGTGCTGGTCCTGGATCTGAGGTTATAGGATGAGGGAACTGCTGGGGCAATCAGCCTATTCAGGTAGGGTGGTAGCTTCCCAGAAAAGCTCTTAAACACCAGGTTGGAAAGGTGAAGGGAGCGTCAATATTCAAATGATGGCCAGTTTAGTTCTTTTAAACTGTCCCAATGGTGGGTCATGTAGTTACATTGTAGCACAAAGCGGCAGAATGAGTTATACAATGTAGTAAGTTTCTGGAGGTGTGATTGAGGGGCAGCTGCATACACTACATCTCCGTATTCAATGGCTGGCATAAGCATTTGTTGCACAATCTGCTTTCTTACCGCAGGGCTCAGGCAGGATTTGTTTCTGTACAGGGCACCTAGTTTGGGATAGAGTTTAGAGGAGTTTTTCGATGTGGGGGCCAAAAGATAGATTTGGGTCTAACCACATACCTAGATATTTGAGTGAAGTGACTGTAGTCAGTGTGTCATTTGATCTTGTCCCCACACATAGATGGGGTGTTTGCAATTTGTGTAGTTTAGGTGCGGCTCCAAAGAGCATTGTAACAGTTTTGTCAGTATTTAGAAAACGTTTGTTATCTGCGATCCACTTTTCTACCCCTGTGAATTGGTCTTGCAGCACGGCCTCCAGCTGTGGGAGATTTGGTTGGCTGGTATAGATTACAGTGTCGTCTGCGTACATGTGTACAGTTGAGGCTTTGCAGACATTTGGCAGATCATTTATGAATATTGTGAATAGCAGGGCGCCGAGTATCGAGCCTTGGGGTACATTGCACGTGACTAGGCGGGGAAGGGAAGTGCTGTCAGAAATGGACACATATTGCGACCGATCAGACACATATGATTGGAACCAAGTTAGCGTGCTATCACCAATACCGGAGTTTTTAAGTTTTTGTAATAGGATGCCATGGTCTACTGTGTCAAAGGCCATGGCAAAATCAAGGAAGATGGCTCCAGTTAGGTTTCCTTGTTCCATGCCCGCTTGGATATCATTCCAAACTTTTAAAAGGGCGGTTGTAGTTGAATGTTTTGGACGAAAGCCTGATTGATCTGGGGTTAAATAGTTCCGATACTGATAATAATCACGTAATTGAGTGTAGACACATTTTTCCAGAATTTTTGACATTACAGGGAGCAGTGATATCAGGCGGTAGTTGGATACCAAAGTGTTGTCTCCACTTTTATGGATAGGTACCACCCTTGCAGTCTTCCAGAGTTTGGGTATGTATCCAGTCACCAGTGATTCATTGATTAGGGTTGTGACAGGTTTTGCAATTGCTGGCGCACTGATTTTCAGCAGCATTGCTGGGATTTGATCAGGTCCAGATTGGCATTTCATTTTTTGGGTTACGGAGAAGTTTAGTGATGACACTGACCGGCACTGGTCTAAAACTGATTTTCACTGCATTACAGGGTCTTTGCACAGTTGGTGGGTCCTGACCTGCGTGCGGCCTTTCTGATTGCTAAGCTAGGAAATTACACGCAATCAGGGTGGTGGCGCATCCAACAAAATAATTATTAAAAGCATTTGCTACATCTAGGGGGTGTTGTACAGTTTGGTTGTTTACTTTGACAGCAGCCGGTTGGGAGTGGACGGGGGTGCTTGTACGTTACTTATGATTTTCCAAAAATTTCTAGGGTTTGATATGTTGTTGTTTAAATTTTCATTGAAGTATTGGGCTTTAGCCATTTTTGTTTGTTTTGTGCATGCATTCCGGTATTTTCGGTATTCACAGTGATCGTTCATGGATCCAGTACTCTTGAAATTTGACCACAGGGAGTCTCTAAACTGGTACGTATGTGTGAGGTCAGCTGTAACCCAGGGGAGGTGGGCCCCTTTTACTCGCACTTTGCACAGTGGGGTATGGGTGTTCCAGACTTTCAGGAGCTCGGATTGAAAGTATTCAATTGCACAGTCCAGGTCTGGGATTAGGTTTAGTCTGTACCATGGGAGCCGTTTGAGATCATTTAGGAAGGATTCAAGATTAAATTTCTTGAAGGACCTGGTGATTATTACCTTTGGGGGAGATTTTGTGCCCCTTATTTTACGCACACAGTACACTAGGCAGTGATCACTGAAACTGTTAGCGAGAACGCCTGCTTCCTGTATTCGATCAGGACATGAGGAGAGAATCCAGTCCAGCAAGGTGTAGTTAGGGCTTTTCATATTAATTGGAGTGGGGGAGGAGACTAATTGTGTTAGCTGCAAAGCCTTAAACAGTGAGCAGTGTTTATGGTTTTTAGGATTCAGCCAATCAACATTAAAGTCGCCGAGGACCAGCAGTTCACTTTTTTGGTTTTGAGCTACTAATTTACTAAGGATTTGGGTTATGTCAGAAAGGGAGTGCACTGGGAAACTCGGTGGGTGGTAGAATCCAGCAACAATAATTGTTTTACTGAACGGGATCTCAATAGTACCAGAAAGGAAATCAAATGTGGCTGGGGAGCTAGGATTCTGCAATGGGGTGAACTTTATGGAGTTGTCAACATAGATAATTCCCCCTCCTCTCTTAGCTCTGTCCTTTCTAGAGCATGAATACCCTTGTATTGCTATGGCAGAGTCTGGCACTTTAGGGGTTAACCATGATTCTGTCAGCACAATGACTTTAGGTTTGTAATAGAATAGCAGGCCCAGGGTTGAGTGGAAATAAATAGACAAACAAATATAACTGGTAAAAGATGGCAATTTTGAGAGCAAACAGGACTGGTAAAGATGTGGCAATTAATGATAGCAAACAGGACTGATAAAGATATGGCAATTAATGATAGCAAACAGGACTGGTGAAGATATTTTAACAACAGTTACGCTATATGTAATTTTACTTTAACATAAACATACAAATTAACATGGACAGTGCTATGAAAGTGTACATACTAAACATTGAAAGTTAAGGTATTAGGCGGTGAAAAGCGTAGATTCAAATCACCTTGTAGGAGCCCTGGATAGATGTGCCCAGGTGTGAGCTAGGAGCACACCGTGATAGAGCCTGGCCCCGGAAGCTGTATGGAGGTGTGTATGCTTGCAGGAGCCCTGGATAGATGTGCCCAGGTGTGAGCTAGGAGCACACCGTGAAAGAGCCTGGCCCCGGAAGCTGTACATTTGATAGTGTTTTAATTAAATTTTTACTTTGAGATTATTACTAATGTGAAATAATATTTTAACATTAGGTACAACTATTATTGGGGAGGGGGCGTTGGAATTTTTTTTTTTCTTGCAAAGGGAAAGGTGGTCCAGAAAAGGTTGGGAACCACTGTTCTAGAATTTTCCACATGCAGGGTACCATTATCTTAACTTCCCGTTTGTGTGTCCATACTAGAAGTGGAAATAGTGCCAAAATATTGAAAATCAGAAATATTGCAACATACGCAGATTTTTTGTGCCGAACAAATCTAGAATAATTTAAGGTTTATTTATAAATTTTAAGTTTTCCCTGTTCTGCAGATTTGAATTGTGACAAAACAGCACAGGGACATTTTGAATGCATTTCAGCATGTGGAGAGATAAAACATTCAAGTAGAATTGCATTACGGTTTTCACTAGTTTACAACATATATCATATTTTTCCAATTTGATTTCCAAGAGCAATTCCATAATACTATAGACTGTATTAAAACCTTGGAAGCAAGTGTTCATCACTCAAAGCAATTCACCTACCCCTTCTCCATATAACAAATGTATATGGAATCTAGTAGGAATAGTCCGATATCATTTGGTCAAGTACCGATAAGGACTATCGGCACCTTTCAGGCAGATAGCAGATATCGGACGACGATATTCGGTACATTGAAATTTTGGGAGAGAAAAAAGAAGAAAAACCCCCCAAAAAAAAAAAAAAAAAAGAAACACAATTTCTAGACAAATCTGGTGTCAAAAAAATTGTAACCATTACAACTGAGAAAAATAAAAGGCTTGTAAAATAACTTCAATAGCTTACCAGAACACAAAAAAAAAATTAAAAAAAAAGTGTCAAGCACTGTGATACAGTCATGTTCACGGTGTATGAGTGTATCCCAGTGCTCCACAGCAATAAAACCCCCAGTAATATGCGGTGTGTACGAGTTTTATTGCTATGGAGCTCAGGGATTCGATAATGTGCGGTGTGTAAACGTGTATCACAGAGCTCCACAGTGTAGCATCATTGATCACTTTAGGATTTAAATGTGAACAATAGTGCTCCATTAGTATAAAATAAAAAATACATGTATTTATTTTTACGTGAACACTGGCCATACTCTGGCCTTTCCAATGATTAGCCTTTATGATTCCGGAGATACAGGGACTACCGTTTCTGACATCATGCCCATGCACAATGACAGCGGGTGGGGGGATAGGTCCCACAGGCAGAGAAGAACTGCCAGAGAAGTTTGCGATCGGCGCCAGACAGACGCACTGAGCAGCAGAACGTTGCCCATGTTCTGGAGATCTACTCTGAAACTCAGCAGAGGAGGGTCTGCCCTGCCAGTAAAAAAAGCCCTGTTATCCATATTTTGGCAGTGTAGCAGCAGTTACAGATTACTGGTATAATCCAAAATATCAGCTCCAATTAGCGAAAGTACCGATAAAAACAGCTGCATACCTTATCTTTTTCACAGTGATGTTGCTGTGGAGTTTCTCCAGTCTGCACTCGCCAGTATCATGATTTATAATCAGGATGCATTCCCTTATATAAGGTCTCTTAGAGCCTTTAAATACTGTGATGGGTGCAGACGAGCCCTGTAAAAAAATAAATAAAACAAAGACAAGAAACAGTAGGTTTATGGTAACTTATGGAAAAGAAAAAAAAAAGCAGCAAGCAAATAAATGAACACTCAAAATTAATAAAATAAAAAAATAGGAGGATCCTCGGTACTTCTAAGCAGTTTAAGAGAATTTTTATTTGGGAAACTGCAACGGTTTAGCGTAAAGCAATCTTTTTCAAGTGCTCCTTTGGGTGCCTGCAACTGCTCACTTATACGTGCTGGAGGTAATTGTAACGGAAACGCTCAGGGTTCTGTCCAAACTTCCAGGACCAGAACCAGCTGTTATCTGTCCGTCTCTATCCCAGAACCACGCTAGGAGACCCAGTCACCTTCCACACTACAGAGATTCTCCAGTGAAGCCAAGATTCAACACACACCAGAGACTTGATACTTGGGTTTTATTTTCCAGACAGTAGGTTAAAACAGATTGCACAATGTATGTTGGTTATCTAGAACAATAGCTCTCTGCTGTCGGAGCACCCCCCCCCCCCCCCAGTGATAAGATTATCTGCAGCACAATCAGAGAGGGAGGATAAATTATTCAAGCTAACAACTCTTGGAACTGCACACAGAAACAAAAAACATGCAATGTCCAAATGCTCCATGGATAGTCCTTGCCATAATCACCCATAGTGTGTGGGCATGAGGCTGGCATCCGCTTCTCTCCAAAGGACACAAAGACCATGCACAGTGCAGCCAATGCTGCGAGTGCCCACGCCAGTCTCTGACATCTGGAATTCAAGTGTCTCACAAGGTGACGGAGGCTTCTGTCACATATCTCCCCCCTTTCCAATAGACTATTATTATTCTTTATTTATAAAGCGACAGCATATTCCGCAGCGCTGTACAATAAGCACAGTATAGACAGGGTTACAATACATTGAACAACATTTGACAAACAGTACAGGAGGAGATGAGGGCCCTATTCCCGTAGGAACTCACAATCTGGGAGGGTTGGGGTTGGAAACAGGAGAGGACTGCAAGGTGAGCGTGATTGATGGTTGCGTCAGTGAGTTGGGTGGTAGGCTTCCCTAAATAGGAATGTTTTCAGGGAGCGTTTGAAGGAAGAGAAGTTAGGGGAAAGTCTGACAGTACGTGGGAGAGCGTTCCAGAGAGTGGGGGCTGCGCGTGAGAAATCCTGCAGTCTATCATGGGAAGAGGTGATGCGGTGAGAAGCTAGGAGCAGGTCACTGTTTGACCTTAGGGAGCGGGCTGGGGTGTATTTGGTGATTAGTGAGGACAGGTAGTGGGGAGCTGAGTTAGTGAGGGTTTTGTAGGTAAGGATAAGGATTTTGAACTTAATTCTGCAGTGGATGGGGAGCCAGTGAAGGGACTCGCAGAGGGGAGCGGCAGAGACAGAGCGGCGGGTGAGGTGAATTAGCCTGGCGGAGGCGTTCAGGATAGATTGTAGGGGGGAGAGGCGGGACAGAGGGAGGCCAGATAAGAGATTATTGCAATAGTCGAGTCGGGAGATTACCAGGGTGTGTATGAGTTGTTTTGTGGTGACAGCGGTAAGAAATGGCCGAATTCTGGAAATATTACGCAGTTGGTATCGGCAGGAGGAGGAAAGAGACTTGATGTGGGGGATGAAGGAAAGAGCAGAGTCAAGTGTAACTCCAAGGCAGCGAACTTGGTTTGATGGACTAACCAAGCATCAGATCACAAACAAATCTGTGAATGTGTTAGTCTGCACCCATGTACCAAAAGGTTTGTTTCTTTCCACGGTCATTGTGGTCTGGTCCACATCCACAGGTGCACTCACCCCCTTCTTATTTTCCCTCAGGAGCCACACATGGGATAACTGTTTGCAGCACGGCATGGGGACATGTCTCCAATGCCAGGGAGCCCGGCTGAACTATTGAACTATCTTGCCGTTTCAGGGCCATGAATTCTCCTAGTTCCAAACCCTGCTGCTGTAGAGGTGTGTCAACTGCGACCTCTCCTTGGACTTTCAACCATCCCTGGATAGGTAAATCATGTAATCCATCCCCAAGAATCTCCATCTGCTCCCCAGAGGCCATGACGCCCAGGGAGTCTCCCTAGAATAGAACTTGCTGCTGGCCATAGGCCTCAAGCCCACCACCTTCCCAGTCCTTCATCTCACCATTCTCCAGGGTAACGTGTTGGGGACAGAGTTCGGCTGCACTCTGTCCCATTGCCAGCGGTTCTCTTGAATCCATTGAGAGCTGTTCAGGCTCCCCAGGCTGGGGATCCGGGCTGACCGCTCTTTATCCTGGAAGCGCAGTGGAGAGGGCCTCAGCCTCCTCTACAACCTTAGAATCCAGTGTCGACCAGGAAAAAAAAAATCTAGCTTTGAGCTACCGCACCCATCCTTGGCTGGGAGCGCACTGTTGGGTGTCAGCTTCCCAGCATTCTTGGATAGCACCAGTGGAAGCCGTAGTCTCACAAACTCAAAAAGAAAGTCTTTCAAGGAGTTCACTAACTGAGGTTGCGTAGTCTCCCTAATGGATGCATCTCCATTGCAGCCCTGCATTAGATCCATTGGGAGTTTAGGCAGCTGGAGCAATGAGCTATTCTGCAACATTACTGAAACTTCTGACATTCTATGCCAGATCAGTTCAGGGGTAACAGGGCTGTGGATTTGTTGGTCATGGAGAACCACCCGGGTTTCCACCTCCTGGACCAATGTACAGATTACAGATGTGGGGGTCTGCTGGCAATCTAGCTCTGCTGCCCCGTACCTCATGATGGTCTGCTGCGGTCCAGTCTGAAGCCTGGGAAGCTGAAGCTTTCCACTTCGGGTATCCCGGAACATTTTTGCTGTCTCCACCATTGTCAGCCAAATTAGATCAAATCCCCGAGCATTATAAATGAGTTTGCCATTGGGCACAAGTCTGTCTCGCACCTCATACACAAACTCAGATAGAGGATAGGCTTCTCATCTGCAGATGTGCCATGCTGCTTTGCTGGTAGTCCTGCTGCAATCTGGATAGCTGGTGATGATGGTCAAGGCATTCTCGAAATATGTCTGCAGCACCTATCAACGTCATCAATACAAGTTCAGTGGCATCAGTGCCGTCAAGACGTGCCCCATACAGCCCCAGCCAATCTTTCACCACCTTGATGAACTCTGAAGATTTTGCTGCTTTCCCAGTACTCCTCCATCGTGCGTGTCCTCTCTTGCTCCACTGCCATTCTGCAGTGCAGTGCAGTGCAGTGCAATCTCCTCACGGAAGACCGTGTTCTGGGCACAAGCATGAGAACGGAAATGCCGTCGTCTGCCACCAGTGTGACGGAAACGCTGAGTGTTCTGTCCAAAATTCTGGGAACCAGCCTGTTATTTGGCCTTCTCTTCTTTGTCCAGAACCACGCCAGGAGACCCAGTGTCACCTTCCACACTACAGATTGGTTATCTGGGAGGGGTCTAGAACAATAGCTCTCTGTCTGAGCACCCCCCTCCCAGTGATAAGATTATCTGTCCAGCTCAGAGGGGGGAGGATAAATTTATACAAGCTAACAACTCTTGGAACTGCACCACAGAAACAAGTTTTAAAACAAATAACAAACAACATGGCAATGTCCAAATGCTCCATGGATAGTCCTTGCCATAATCACCCATAGACTGTGGGCGTGAGGCTGGCATCCGCTTCTCTCTAAAGGACACAAAGTCCATATGTAGTGCATCCAATGCTGCGAGTCCCCGCGCCAGCCAGTCTGACATCTGGAATTCAAGTCTCTCAGAATGTGGCGGAGGCTTCCGTCACAGTAATAATTTCTTAACGCTTACTTATTTTTGTTTCTGCATACATTAGGTATTGCATTTGTTACGTGTAGGTTTTTAAAAATTTATTGCTATACTTAAATTATTATTTTGTAGTAATTTTTAAATTTGGGATGCCAATGGTTTCATAATATTTGAGTCTGCTCTAGCAAACAGCACGGCTTTATTTTAAAACTAACAGCAGTACCACTCAACTGTTGGTTTTCAATTAGGTAATCACAAGATATAGGAATTCATACTTTATAAATTATTTGAACAGACTTGAGGAACAAACTCACCTCAATGTTGGGCAAAGAGATAGTCACTTGTTCTCCCTTCACTTCCAGGTCCCCCACACAAGACATATCGATTGATGCTGGCTTGAAATCATCTGAAGGAATACAAAACAATGAGAAGGACAGATCGATAACATACACATACACACACCAAAAAAAAAAAAAAAAACACTACCCCTTATAAGTTGTAACTAGATTCCTTTGCATGTAAAAAGAAAAACAAACACAAATAAAGTAAGGTTTTGATCTGGTTTACATTTTGTGAGCTTTTCCCATGATGCAACATTTACAAAAAGCTTCGCTTTGTAGCTCTTGTTCATCTTGATTATGTAACAATTATAGGAAGGCACAGATACTAGTATCAGTGCTGATACGGAGCATTTGGGCGAGTACTCGACTAAATGCTCCGATACCGGAACTGCGAGTCCGAGGGAGTTTCTCCCCCCCCCCCAATCTCTCTGGTAGCCACGAGATCGGAAAGTGTGACCTTTCCAGCGATGCTTTTTAACCCCTGAGGTGCAGGTCCATTATCCAGCACTGGATTGCAGACTTCTCCCAGAAGTGGCTGACATCTTGAATGTCAGCCAAGCCTCCGGAGACTCCCCCGTCCACATGTGCGTGATAATGTCAGATGGGCAATTAGCCCCCTAGCTGCTTTCCTATGAAAAACCCTATAGTGGAAATAGTACCTCCCCAACAGTGGCAGCTAGAGGATCAGGTTTGGCATCATTGGACAGGCCAGAGCATTGCCTATCCAATTATACCAAACGTGACCATGTTTGGTGTAAAAATATATATATAATATTTTACACATTTTTGTCTGGGTTGTATAATAAAACAGGACTTCAAATCACATTTAAACATGATGAGCACAAAACGGTCAGAATGAGCTCAGCACAAAGATGTGAAATGGCTCAGCAGTGAAGGGGTTAAAAAGCAAAAATATGTAAACATTGGGTATTTCTGAACAAAATTTAGAGGCTATGTAGCCGGGGCCTTTTGAAGGGGGAGGGGGAAACAAAGTTCGAAAAAGTGTTGTCCCCCCCCCCCATTTTTTTCACAAATTATATGATATGATGAAAATAATGGTATCTTTAGAAAGTCCAATTAATGCCGAGAAAAACTGTATATTTGTGGGTTCCATAAGTGAGTAAGAGGGAAATTAGAGCTAAACACAAACAGCATAGAAATGTAAAAGCAGCAGTGAATACTTTCGGACAATGGTAAAAAGCCTGGTCACTATGGGGTTAAGGCTAGGGTCAGACGAAAGCATTTTTCCACGCGAACGTGAAAAAGTGCATCCGAACGCATTGACGTATTTTTTCACGGAATGCGCAAAAACGGTCAGACGACGCGCATTTTCGGGCGTGATTTTGGACGGATCATCAATAAAACTCTTTTTGCGTCTGGACGTTATGTAGGCTGGACATTAGCAGCGTCTGACATCTCCTAATCACGCAAACACGAACGCAATGCCGCAGCTGCGCACTCCGTACGTCAGTACTAGCGGTTCAGCGTTCTCAAAAAAACGCGTTCTAATTCCACTTGCGTTGCACGGCCGGACTTTTGTGCGGCCGTACATCGTATATTGTCCATCATTGCCCGTCATCTGCTGCTAGTGCGGCCGTAATTATGTGCGCCAGAACGCACGTTAAAAGTGCGCTGGTCTGACCCCAGCCTAAGACATTTAATTTTTAAAAAAAAAAAAAAAAAACTCCGTCACAAAAGGTTTTGAAAACACGAAAAAAGTCAAAAACAAGATTAGAAAAGAGCATACAATATCTACAGTTGTGTTCAAAATTATTCAACCCCCACTGAAATTGAGTGTTTTGGCCAGTTTGACATTGATTTTGATCAGTCATCTTGCTTACAATTAAATCAAAGAGGCACGTGTAGGTCAGACAAATATAACATAACATTTATAATGAAATAACCACAAATGTCTTTTCTGTGCTCACATCATTATCAGTTTTATTCAACCCCCAAGTGACATTCAATCTTAGTACAACATCCTTTTACAGTTATAACAGCTTTTAAACGTGAAGCATAGCTTGACACAAGTGTCTTGCAGCGATCTACGGGTATCTTCGCCCATTCGTCATGGGCAAAAGCCTCCAGTTCAGTCACATTCTTAGGCTTGCGCACTGCAACGGCTTTCTTTAAGTCCCACCAGAGGTTCTCAATCGGATTTAAGTCAGGTGACTGCGATGGCCACTCCAAAATGTTCCAGCCTTTAATCTGCAACCATGCTCTATTGGACTTGGAGGTATGCTTGGGATCATTGTCCTGTTGAAAGGTCCAACGTCTCCCAAGCCTCAGGATTGTGTCGTACTGCATCACATTGTCATCCAATATCTCCTGGTACTGAAGAGAATTCATGGTACCTTGCACACGCTGAAGCTTCCCTGTACCTGCAGAAGCAAAACAGCCCCAAAGCATGATTGACCCCCCGCCATGCTTCACATTAGGCAAGGTGTTCTTTTCTTCATAGGCCTTGTTCTTCCTCCTCCAAACATAGCGTTGATCCATGGGCCCAAACAGTTCTAATTTTGTTTCATCAGTCCACAGAACACTATCCCAAAACTTCTGTGGTTTGTCCACATGACTTTTGGCATACTGCAGTCGACTCTTCTTATTCTTTGGAGACAGCAAGGGGGTGCGCCTGGGAGTTCTGGCATGGAGGCCTTCATTACGCAGTGTGCGCCGTATTGTCTGAGCTGAAACTTCAGTACCCACATCTGACAAATCTTTTCTCAGTTCCTCAGCAGTCACACGGGGACTTTTCTCCACTCTACGCTTCAGGTAGCGCACAGCAGTCGAAGTCAGCATCTTCTTTCTGCCACGACCAGATAGCGTTTCAACAGTGCCCTTTGCCTTGAATTTGCGAATGATGCTTCCTATGGTCTCTCTTGGTATGTTTAACATCTTTGCAATCTTCTTATAGCCATTGCCCTTCCTGTGAAGAGTAATCACCTCTTCTCTTGTCTTCCTGGACCATTCTCTTGACTTCACCATGTTTGTAACCACACCAGTAAATGTCTAGAAGGAGCTGAGTATCACAGTCATTTTAAAGCTGCCTAATTGGTGCTTATTATGCTTTATTGCTGCTCCGTGACATCCAAGGGTGTTTTCAATATCTGATTGAAAACACTTGAATGAACCGCTGTTCTTCAGAGTGGTAGTCTTTAAGGGGTTGAATAATTGTGTCAATGAAGAATTCACAAAAAGAAACATTTACTACTGTATTACAAAACCAATTGATGTCATTTTAGTTGCATATGGTTCTTTAAAAAGTCCTTGTAGGATTTCATTCTGAATATAATTACAAATGTACACTAAATTCCCTAAACCCCTTTACAGCATTGGGGGTTGAATAATTTTGAACACAACTGTAAATACAGTATTGCCAAAAGGGCACGTACAAAAGAAACTAGGCTCTCGCACATTCACGGATTGTTTACAAAAACATGGCAGCAGAGGCGTAACTAGAAACCTCAGGGCCCCGGTGCAAGAATTCATGAAGGCCCCCCCCCCAAAATTCCTATTTTAATATTTTTCTCCTGCAATATAATTTTTTTTTAAAAAAAGCCATAGAGCGACATCACAGGTCCGGAAGAACAAGCATCCATAGAGTCCTATGGACTCCAGGAGCTGATACTTGCGGCGGCATGTTAGCGCTACCGCGAGTATCCAGGAGGCTAGTGGCCGTTACAGGGCAGGCTGCTGGATTCAGTGCCTCACCTGTAAACTGCTTGTAAAACGGGGACACCAAGGGGAAATTTGCGAGTGCAAAGTTTTCCACTTAGCGTCCCCATATTAGCTTACTGTAAGGCAACAACTGATAGTGCCCCCTGTCGGTAGCTGTAGGCAGTAACACCGAGCAGCACAAGCATATTGCTCTCTGTCTCTGTACAATTAAGGATTAAGTGTAGGATATTTTTGTGTAATATACACAATGAACTCTGTAGCTTCCTACCCACGCAAAGACCTCACAACATATGCAACCGGTTATAAAGAGAGACGATCAGGCCTCGTAATAGAAATGAACGCGGATTTTCAGCGTATGGTGACATTTCCTGGCCATTCGGAGAGCAGGCAGTTCCCCAAATTTTTGCCAACTGCCAGCACATACAGTGCCTGTTCGAGGGCAGTGAAATCCCCCATAGAGAAGCAATGGTTAATCTATTCAGAAACACTGAACTGCAGTGAAAATTTGCCAAAATGCCCTGCTGTTTGGTGGTTTCATTCAACAGGTTTATTCAGGCGATTCCCATAGGTTTCGATGTTAAAAACAGATTGGCTGCACACAATTACACAAAGCCCGGCCTTACTCAATAAATGCCAAAAACAACGAAGTTTGGTGCCTAAAAATGTTTAATCTTTTCTTTCAAAATTTAAAGGCTGAAAAGTATTAATTGGATTTTTTTAATAGTGCCTACAATTTTTATCCTTTTATGAAAAATAAATGCACAAAAACATTCGAAAAATAAATTTTGTAAAAGTACAAAAACAAAACAATAACAAACAATATAAAGAAATATTCAACTATAAATTTGTATAGCCTGGCTTTCAGGGTCTAATGGTTCTGCCAGGTATTCACTATAGTAACCACTGCCAGATGATGATGTCTGGGATGGAGGTACTACAGCATGCGGCACAGGGGGGGTTTGAGGGTGGATACACCATGCGATCAAGTGTCTGGACAATGTGTACCCGGAACTGTGAATTCTGCTGCGGTGTTAATTTTTTAATCATTGGAATCAATGAATAAAGAAACGCCACATCATGATCCTCCTCGATCTTAGATGGTCTTGGCTGGTGTGTTTGCATAAATTTAAGAAGCTCCTCATCCATGGTTGCTGATCCCCTTTTGCACCTTGGTGTTTTTTTCCCCGCAGCAGATGTAGGAACAGGGCTTGTTTGATCACCTCCTTCTTCAGGTAGCATCTCTAGCTCCTGCTCTGGGTCCACATCAGTGCTCATCGTTGGGCTTGGTGGTATAACGATCGATGGACCAGTTTCCATTGATGGTCTTGGCTGTGCCGGTTCTTTGGAGGTTGAAGGTGTCGCCTCAACACTGCTGACTGTGGTTCTTGGCTCTACACTTTTTTTAAGAAAAGACAGCTGCTTAGCATGAAGATAGGTGCGGACCTTCTTGGCCCCTGATCCTGACGTTTCTTCATGCTGCGTATATAGTTGTCTCTCACTGTTCTCCATTTCACCATTACTTGTACTAAAAAACATAATTAAAGTGAGTTAATGTACTCATAACCTAAAATCTTTTATTTTGTTTTTGCAGGTATCTTGCAAGTGGATGCAGTTTGCAGGATATTCATTACATCTTCCGTATTGGAAGGTCGACAGCGGGTGTACTGATCCGGAAAGTCTGCCAGCCGATATGGGACACACTAAAGGACGAATGTATTCCGACACCCACAGAGGACACATGGGCCCAAATTGCGCAAGGTTTCGAGCGAAGAGCTCAATTCTCCAACTGCCATGGAGCGGTGGACGGGAAACACATTAGAGTTATAAAGCCTGAGCATAGTGGTTCCCTTTACATGAATTACAAACATTTTTTTTCTATCGGACTACTGGCTGTAGCCGACTCAAATTACTGCTTCACATATGTGGATATAGGATCATATGGAAAGGACTCAGACTCCAGTGTTTAGAAACTCGACCCTCTGGGACCAAATTCAGAGGCGGAACCTGAGCATACCTCTCCCAAAAAAGTTACCTAGCACAGACACTTCTGTACCATTTGCCTTTGTGGGGAACAAGGCATTTGGACTGTCCCCTAATTTACTGCGTCCATATTCTGGAACACAGTTGAACGAGAAAAAACGTGTGTTCAATTATCGTCTGTCCAGAGCTAGACGCTATGTGGAATGCTCCTTTGGTATCCTGAGTAATAAATGGCGCATTTTTCATCGCCCATTGTGTGTAAATGTGGATTTTGCAGTAGATATTGTAAAATGCTGTTGTGTATTACACAACTTTGTCAGAAGCCGAGACGGCTACATTTTTGAAGACTCTTTAAATATTGCTTGCTTCGAGGACTGTGAGAGCACCGCACCTCAGAATGTAAATAGAGCCATCTTTCGTTTTCGGGACATGTTGGCCGAATTTTTTATGTCAGTTGGTGGTCAAGTAGCATGGCAGATGGGGAGGATCTAATGTAAATACTGTGTGTTTTCTTTTATCTCACAAGTTTTCATTGCAAATACTTGTTAATTAAAATGTATGTAGTTAACCTGAGTTTTCATTTGCATTCTATTGTGTTTTTCTTTTATATAATAAAGCTTTAGCCTGGCGTGTGGAAATTTGCGTATGCTGGGCGCTGGAGGCGGAAATGTTTACACCAAGACCGAGTGGGAATGGTTTCTATATGTATAGACAGATACACTTTGTTCATACCTTGATTTTTTTGTTGACTTTCACTCCAGGAGTCATACTCTGGAAATAGATGTTTGGTGACAACACACCAGGCATTTCCTTTTTTCACCTTTTCTTTATAATCTTGATCCGCGGTGTCCCACAATTGTGGGTGTTGCTGTACCAGATGGATGAGCTCTTCGACATCGATGGTCATCTTGGGGGCTCCCACAGGGTCTCACAGGCTCCCACAGGGTCTTTACAGGCTCCCACAGGACAGGCTCCACAGGGTCCCACAAGGACAACAGAGAGGAGGTGGTGAGAAGATCGGACGCAGATGCTGCAGCGTGTCGGCCTTCGCACTTGCGCAATTGTTTATGCCCACAGGAAGCAGCACGTATTTCCCGCGTCCGTCTAGCTTTTTTACGTCCATGCCATTTTGACGTCCGTAGCAGTACGAGAATGCCGTGCGTGAAACAGTGCACAAGTGCATCGTGTGGTGTTCACATTGACTTCTTTGAAAATCTACAACGGACGTCAAATTTTGCGCACAGACGGACTCGTGTGCCGGGGGCCTTAAACTTCACTAACTGAGGAACCCCTGGGAATTCTCTCCTCGCGTAGGAGATCCCTCCAAGAACTAGACCTTTCACTCGGGGGCATACTCTACCCGAAGACCCCAATAAATAGGACGGTCAGAAGATCCCCTTTATAGAACATGCATCTCTATAGCACCAATGATTCTTTCGTCAGCAGTCATCTATCATTACCCCTTCAAAATCAACAGAATGAATATATTTTTTATTGTGTAAAATGGATATACCTCATAGTGTAACATGCACAAAGTTATTTAAAACAGTAACGCGCTTAGGAGCAGGCACGGCTGTAAATTCCATGTTTCTTTTATTTTGTTTATGCACTAATGTTTAAACGCCAGGCACACTCTCAATCCAGTTCTATAATGACTACATAGGCAAGATGTGACTGCCTTCGATATACTTCCCTGCTACATTGCCAAAATGAAAGCAAACACTCGATATGCACAGACGCAAGAACTCCGATCTGTGTCCAGCTGGAGATAGAGCCCAACCAGGATGACATCACCAATACGAGAGAAGCGGAACCGCGCGCATGCGCAGGACAGGGAGGAAGAGAAAATGAAACTTTTCCCCCGCGTAAACAACATGTTAAATACACTCCGCTACAGCATAGAGAGCATCCAATTGATGAAGCTGGCCAGGGAGCCAGCGAAACGCATCCCCTATGCTAATTTTTACCACAGACTTTTATCACTTAAAAAAATTTTAATGCGTTTTTTTTATGCCTTTACGTTATTTTATTGATTTATACCATGATGTGAAGCTGTATCGAATAAATTTGCAAAGATTAACCCCCCCCCACTGCATCCAGCCGCCATCCTTAAACGCCGCCAGCAACTAGAAGCACCATAAAAGGGCGGCTTTGCAGTTAATTCTGGACGAGGCAATCTGAAGGATAAGACACCAAGGAGCAGGTTCCAAGAGGGATGTCAATATACTGCAAAAGACTCAGCAGCATCCATCAATTACTAATGAAAGTGCATCAGTTTCTATTCTCTATAACGACACTATCTGACAGACCCAGACACACCCCTAACGTCCACTCTTTCTCTTGGAGGAATATTGAAGGGACAAGGAGTGGAGGCTGTCAACTTTGAAAGAAATTGCGCTGACCATTCAAGAAAACGTTTTCCTCACCGCAAAGACTGGCTAGTATTAGACTTAATATTACCAGATCAATTCCACCCTTTGAACACTAGGTGGCACACTTGCATCAAATAAGGATAAGCCTAGCATGACAGACTGTTCCAGATACCATTCTGTATAGAAGTATTTTATGTTGTATCCAATTGCAGTAAGGATTGAGTGCTTATATATTTCTAATGTTTAATTTTATTTGTTCATGCTAATATCAGGATACTGAAAACTACTGAAGGAGCATACCTGATCTTATTGCTTCTTTAATAGATCTATTTGCGAGCAGCGCCGCACGAAGGGGTACCCACATTGTAGCATGATCAATGGTGGCATGAGTGAATGTTAGTTGTTAAACCTTTTGTTCTAATGCCAATATAGCTTACATTTCTAATAGGAGAATAATTATAAAAAGAGGGTGTTGAGGCTTCATGAGATTCTTGCATGTCAGTGCAGTAATTTAGAGGCTTAATATATCTTGCTTCTATATTGCAGCATAATTAACTCTTCTGGCTCATCTAAAATCAAAAGTCTCTCTCTTTTAATAGAGTTTTTTGAGCCAATATAGCTCATGTCGAAATAAAAAATTAAAGTAGTCTGTACATCTTTATATTTTATATCTATGTTCAGAGTGCTCTCTTTGTTCGTTAAATTTATTTGATTTTAATGCAAGAATAAAAGTTACACTTTAGCATTTATTTTTGGGTCCACAAACCTTGTGGTTTTTGTTCACACACATTTATAGGTCGACTTGCCTAGAGCTACGCCCATATGGACTCTTTTCATAGGGTGACAAGAACCACTCTTCTCGGGGTACCCAAGTTTGGGTTCCTCTGTTTCATACAATCATATTCTGTATTAACTTGGCCCAGGAATATGATAAATCGGGTCATGTTTGGAATCAAATCAAATAGTTTTCCCTGATGAAAAATAATATCTGAGTGACTGGGACGGTAAAGGAGAACTAGCAGATTTAGAAAATATTAATATCTCAGGAGGCCAGAAGCTTTGATCTTGCTCTGCTGGTATGGTAATTATGTATATATCAGATAAGGGATTCTACAGGTTTATCTACCCTCTTGGAGGGAAGGAACCTTGTTCCAGGGGAATCTCATCCTTGAACAATATTGAGTGGAGAGGGGAGCTGGATGTTAGAAAGACAAAGGGCCAGTACCAGATACTGGATGCCCATCCGTAGCCCTTCGTATTTTCGAAAGGACTTTTGTTGGAGAAACTAAGAACATTCTGCAGACATAAAACCCCAAATACTTTCTGGTGCGGTCTGAGTTAGGATTCTGTGGTTTTTTTAAGTCTCATTTATTTCAGGAACGGTGTTTGCAGCATAGGGTGTTATTTTTTTTGTATGTCTTGTTTTACGTGATCCTGCACTGTAAAGTTTTATTTTTGTCGTTTGCCAATAAAACTTTTGTAACCTAGTCCTCTTTAGCTCTAGATGATTCACGTTTCTCCTGTATAGCTTGGGTTGCTGCAGTACTGTAGAGTTTATAATTTGGGATATTTTAGCTGTATATGGGGAGGCTCCTGTATTGGGGTGGTATACATATGAGGTTTTGAAAGCGCCCTTGGTGGCAGCAAATCTTCGCTACAGTTTTGGGGGGTTAGGTTGGCATTAGGGGTCGACCGATTATCGGTACCACCGATATTTGGGGCCGATATTCAGTGATTTCCAGGTTATCGGCATCGGGCTGTTTCACTTGCCGATGTGCCGATAACTCTGAGAAGCTGCAATCTCTCTGGGCATGCGTCCCATCCCGGCACTTCCGCACTCTGGCCGGCAATGATGAGGTCACCTCGAGGTCTCCCCCTTTCACTGGCTCGAACATATTAAGAAACAGAGGGGGAGGAAGCACATCTAATTGTAATAAAAACAAACAGGATGGTCGGACTGATTTACGGAGGGTCCATTCCGCTCTGTTGTGCTCCTCCCCTGCTCTCATTCTCCGTGTCTGCTCCTTCACGCTGTGCTACCTGCCAGTCTGTAAAGCTCCCCATCCCACTTCAGACTGGCTGCATAGGAGCATAAATCTTGCTCAACTCTACTGCCCTGACACCGAGATTAAATAAATAAATAAATGCCTCAAATAGTTCACGGCACCCTTTATCTGCCAGCCGTTTAGTTTTGTCTTGGCAGGTGCAGGGATTTGAGTTTACATTAGGGAAAATTTGATTTCTGACCCCAGGAGCTTACAATCAGCTTTCTAGGGAGCCACCTGGGGACAAGGAACGGAGTTTGCAGATTTTGTTTTTAGTAATGATAGAAGCCACAGTTAGGGTTTTAGTGGTCCTGGGCTACCCGACTGCCAGCTTCTGTGTCACGGCCCCTTGCATAAAAGTTTGCTATAAAGTAGTGCTGCACTTTTTACAAATGAGGGGGTACGGATTTACATCTTCCTGGGTCTCTGAACCCCCCCCCTCCCAGCAGTGGATTCTAGAGATTCTGTTTACTGTGCCCCAATAAGTGCAGAATATGCCCCGTGCACAAATCCTGCAAACATCTGACTCCTGCTGCAAACACCTCTGCAGCCACCATAGCTGAGCCTGACAGAGTCAAGGCAATACCTAGGAGCCAGGCCAGGCATGCTTTGCATAGAATAAACCTGAAATTTATGAACCGCATGGCAGCAAGGACAGCCAACAGGAAGAACAGTTTAGTGAATAAACCCCTTAAATGAATTGTAAGGTCCTGTGAGCTGGTCCCTCTGCTCCTCTATATTGTAAACTCCTGTGAGCCGAACCCTCTGCTTCTCTAGATTGTAAACTGCTGTGAGCCGAGCGGCTGGGACCAGCATTTTACAGATCACTTCTATAGCACCAGCAGGTTCCGCAGCGCAGTACACCAAGGAGCGGGGAAACAAAATAAATAAATGCCTCAAATAGTCCCTTTATCTGCCCACAAACTGTAATGTAAAGCTTTCCATGCCCCTCACTGGAAATCTATTTGCATTGCAGGTTGCTTTGTTGTACCAAAAAAGAAGAAAAGCTGGAGCTTCTGAAAGAAAGAAAAATGGGGTGGTTGCGATTTCTTAACCCATCACACTTTTTTTCAAGCACTTTATTTCTCTCAGCTGGTATGTTTACAATTTTGACACCAGATTTATGTAGAAATTGTGATTTCCCCCCCCCCCCCCTCGAAAATTTTTAATGTACAGAATATCGGCACCCGATATCGGTTATCGGCCTGAAAGGTAGCCGACTATCGGTATCGGTATCGGCACCTAAAAAGTGATATCGGTCTATCCCTAGTTGGCATAACTTGGGGCAATGCGAGGGAGGTAGAGTTAGTAAGTCCAAAGGCTTGGAGCCATTAACCCCCCCTCCGAATGTGAGGACTGGATAGATAGTGGGTGGTCGTCACCCCACCCCCTTCTTTCTCATTCATTGCACCTAGACAAGAAGGAAGATTGAACAAACAGAAAAAAAATAGCTTGTGTCCTTCAGAGAAAAAAACAAATTATCTGAAGTGAAGTTAAATAAGTGCCCTAGTTCAGCTGCAAACCTATGAGAAAAATGCAACAGTCTGGTGTATGGATCTCATCTACAACTGACTGTACAGGTTCCTGTATGGGCCATACATAGGAGCAATGCAAAAGCATCACAGCCTGTTGAGTAATAAGAGACTGCTGTCCTCAATATCCAACTGTAAGCCTCATTCCAGCAACCTATTCCTCAACATTCAAGTTGCCTCAAACTCTGGGCCCCCAGTGGTTGATTGCCTAAAATTCCCAGTATTCCTTGAATGCAATAGATGGCTTGAGAATTATATTTTAGAAACATCTGAGGGTGCAGAACATGAGATCTAGTTCTAGCTAGGGATGCACCGAAATTATTGGGCAAAAATGGTGCTTTCAGCAGAAAGGAAAATTGGAGAGGGGGGGGGGGGGAGCCAAAAATCAGCCATCCAAACCAGGGCCTGAAGGCCCGGTCGCACTGGGAGCTCGTCTGAGCCTGAAAGCCAGCCGAGCAGGGGGATCGGCGGGCCTCCAGGCCCAGGTGACTGATTTAGTTTGGGGGGTGGTGAGAGTTCAGTCCTGAGCTCCGCCGTCAGTGGCAGTCCTCCTTCAACCAGTGCCCGCTCTCCGTCAGTCGCCGGTTTAACCCTGGGTCAAAGGCCTCCGCTTCCATGACGTCACCCAGTGACTGCCACCTGATGGAGAGCTGGCACTGGATGCAGGAGGACTGCCACCACTGGAGGAGCTCAGGGCCGATGGAGAGTATGTGTAGGCAACATACTCCCCTACTTCGGCCCTGAGCTCCTCTAGCGGTGGCAGTCCCATGGTGACAGTCCTCCGGTAGACAGTTCCTGCTCTACGTCAGACGCAGGGATGACGTCACGGAGGCGGAAGCATTTGACTTGGCTGTCTGCAGGGTCAAAGGCTTCGGCCTCCGTGACATCATCCCTGCGTCTGACAGAGCGCAGGAATTGGCTGCCGGAGGACGGTCACCACTCCTCATGGGACTGCCACCGCTGAAGGAGCTCAGGGCCGAAGTAGGTGCATGTAGGAGAGTATGTGGATGTAGGTGCAAAGCGATCTCAAACACCCCCATCAGTCATCCGAACCTGGGCCTCCAGACCCAGGTTCTGATGACTGATTTTCTGCCGACCTGATCCCGAATTTTCAGTATTGGACGGAAATTGTAATTTCGGTGCACCACTAGTTCTAGCAACCTCACCAAGTTTTCAGCCCTCAGAATGCCAGAAATGAAACCTGTGTATAGAGATTAGGGCACAGAAATGCCTGGCTTACAATACAGAGACTAAAGGCTTAAAGAGACACTACAAAAAAAAAAGGGGTCCTGTTTTTGCCCTTAACACTTTCGCTGCTGAGCTCCTTTTCATCATGTTTAAATGCGTTTTGAAGCCCTATTTTATTATATGACCCAGACATATTATATATCGTTTGTGACGAAAATGTCACTTCAAAGTTTATTTGCATTTATTTTCTTTACAGTTTATTGTCTCTGTATATAGTGTAGTGTAGTGTGATGTGCTATGCTGTGTATCTGTATGTTACAGTTATAAGTTCTATTTTGCACTCCCAAAACAGTAGGTGAGGAACCTGCACTCTAACCTCTTGTCTGCTTCCTCCCCCCTCTCTCTGGTGTATTTAGGTTTTCTGCTACCCTAGGCCTGACTAAACTCGTTGCACCTCCTAATTTAAATTTGACACACCCCTTCCTGTAAAGGTCACGCCTCTTCCTGATTAAACCCCACCCTTTCTCTTTAGGCGTCACCTTTTCCCTCTTAGAGCTCCGCCTTTTCCTCTCTTTATATTAAAAGTGGACACCATATTATATATTTTGTTTATCTCAATAGATACAACATTTGAAATTGTAATCAAATAAAAATTATAAAAAGGTTTAAATTCAACCATTTTTACAAAGATCAGCCACGCATGTCAAGTATACTAGATCACAACAGCTCTAATTGGTTGAACAATAAAATTCACAGAAACGCGTGCTGTGTGTATGTGCGGATCACAGAGCTGCACAGCAATAAAACCCACAGAAAGATGCACTGTGTATGAGCGTATCACAGAGCTGCACAGCAATAAAACGCAGTAATTTGCAGTGTGAGCGTATCAGAGCTGCACAGCAATAAACCCACAGAAACGTGCGGTGTGCACAGCAATAAACCCCCCAGCTTCATCATTTAACTTTATTAACCCCTCCCCATCTTCATCAATTTACTTTATTAAACCCTCCCCCCAGCTTCAATTTACTTTATTAACCCCTCCCCCAGCACTAAGCTTACACCTCACTCATTGTGCTCCGTAAAATGCACAATCTGAAAAGTGCCATTCGCTGACCACTCTCAGCAGGCTACTTAATGAGCTCCTATTAACCGGGGGAGACGTTAAGGGAACCTATTCAGAGAGGAGATAGAAAGATATTCAAGCTTAATTTTCGTTCGAATTTGCCGCTCTACCTCAGCTTCGGATAGCGCAGACACTACTCTGATTCAGCAGAGAGTATCTACAAGCGTATTCCCGCACTGATCAGGTCAGTCTCCTCGATCATGGATGTCAGCCCAGCAATCCGGGACCCCAGCGGGGGCATTAATTCAGGCCCCCCCCCTCCACGTGTGCGGATGAAAAGCGCCGGATCTTGATCCTCTCCAGGAGCTAGCCGACATCTTGGATGTCGACCAAGCCTCCGGGAACTCCCCCTGAGGACTGGCGTCATCGTGCAAAGCACGATGATGCCAGTCCTGGAGTTAACCCCTAGCTGCCAGCAATGGTGGAGATGGAGGTTCCAATGAACCCCCTATCTCCCGATTCGTGGCAGCTAGGGGTTAATGTTTGATATCGTTGGATCGGCCAGAGCATGGCCTTTCCAACGATACCAAAAATGACCACGTAAATAGTTTTTAAAAATATTAACAAAAATAAAATAAGTTTTTTTGTTTTCTTTTGTTAATGCAGCAATATTGTTCCCATTTCAATTATAATGTGAACAATGATGCTGCACTAACGATTTTTTGTATGCGGTGCGTTAAAAATAGCAACATTTCCCCCCAAAAAAAAAAATAAATGTAACGAGTCCCCATTTCTAATTTTTTTAACAAGCGCACCCCATAGAAAATGTAACCGCAAAAGCTCTCATGTTAAAATGTGAAAGAACAAAACACTTTACACATTGTAAATTATTGAAAATTCAAATTGTATTGCATTTTTTGTTATAATATACAGACAGGACATGACGTATACTAGGGATGCACCGATACCACTTTTTTAAGACCGAGTACGCGTACCGATACTTTTAAAAAGTACTCACCGATACTTTTCTTTAATGTCATGTGACGCTTTCCAATAAGAACAGACCAAATAAAAATGGCCCCAGCTCACATGTATATCCCCCCCGATAGATATATATATATATATATACACACACACACACATACTGCCCCAGCTCATGGATTTGCCCCAGCTCACACATGGATATGCCCCAGCTCACACATGGATATGCCCCCACAGCTCACACATGGATATGCCCCCACAGCTCACACATGGATATGCCCCCACAGCTCACAAATGGGTATGCCCCCACAGCTCACACACGGGTATGCCCCCACAGCTCACACACGGGTATGCCCCCACAGCTCACACACGGATATGCCCCCACAGCTCACACACGGATATGCCCCCCAGCTCACACACGGATATGCCCCCCAGCTCACACACGGATATGCCCCCAGCTCACACATGGGTATGCCCCCCAGCTCACACATGGGTATGCCCCCCAGCTCATGGATCCCCCCCAGCTCATGGATCCCCCCCCGTGACGATACTTACCTTCCTGGGCGACGCCGGGAATGTCTCCGCGCGTGCGCTCGTTGGAAGGACCCCAGCCGCGACCACGTGGGACCATGTGATCGCGGCTGGGGTCCTTCCAACGAGCGCATGCGGGGAAACTTTCCCGGCGTCGCTCAGGAAGGTATCATCGCAGAGAGCAGCTGCAGGGCCTGTCCGAATGCTCTATCGGCATTCGGACAGGCCCTGCAGCTGCTCACTGTGTTCATACTTACCTTCCTGGGCGACGCCGGGAAAGTTTCTGTGCGCACGCTCGTTGGAAGGACCCCAGCCGCGATCACATGGTCCCACGTGGTCGCGGCTGGGGTCCTTCCAACGAGCGCACTCGCGGAGACATTCCCGGCGTCGCTCAGGAAGGTAAGTATGATGGCCGTGTGCAGCTCCAGGGGCGGCTGTCCGCAAGCCGATAGAGCATTCGGACAGCCGCCGCATCCCCTCGGATGCCGGCAAGCCGGCTTCCGGTATCGGAAAAAATATCGGGGGACCAAGTACTCCTGCAGTACCCAGTATCGGTACCGATACTAGTATCAGTGCAACCCTAACGTATACATATAATAATGACATATTATGAATCTGCCGAAAAGAACGATATGTCTGGGTCATATAACAAAATATGGCTTCAAAACACCGTTAAACATGATGAGCGAAAGCGGTAAAAATGACCTCAGCACAGAGGTGTGAAATGCCTAAGCAGCGAAAGGGTTAATTTGTTTTACATTTTACATGGTCATGTTTTCATGCTCTGGCCTTTCCAGCGATACCAAACATTAACTACTAGCTGCCACAGATTGGGAGATAGGGGGTTCATTGTAACCCCCATTAGGTGGCAGCTAGGGGTTAATTCCAGAACTGACGTCATCGCGCTATGCACGATGACGCCATTCAACAGGGGGAGATCCCAGAAGTTTGGCCGACATCCAAAATGTCGGCCAGCTCCAGGATGGGACCACGTTACGGCATCTGTTGGCACCGAATCGCGATCCAGCCCCCTAAGGGTTAAAGACAGCCGCCGCTTGGAAGGGCAGGCTGTGCCCTTCCTAACGGTGCCTGCCTTTATCGGCTGTCCCACACGGATGGGGAGGGAAAGAGGCCCAAAGGACATCTCCCTCCCCCGCATTCAGGGTGTGCCTGTAATAGATGTCATCGCGCTAGTGCGATGACGTCTATTGTCCCCACCAGGGTGCTGGATGCTGGGCTGACATCTTGGATGCAGTGGGGGGGGGCAGTGATCTGCCAATCGCCGCCTCCTGTGCTAGGACGCGCTCAGCGCGTCCATAGCACAGGAGAACCACTTGGCTGGACGCACTGAGCGCGTCCTTAGCAGCCAAGTGGTTAAATAATTGGAGAGGTATAGGTCAATGCCTAGGTGAACAAGCAGTACATCACTTTTAAATCAGAAAAACAAGTAAAAATCCCTCACTATATAAAGCGGAGATATCAGCCAAGTGGCTCAAAGTGAAAGAGCAACAGTGCACCAAAAATGAAAATAAGCCAGTGAAGAAAGAAAAAAAAAAAAAAAAACACACACAAGTTTAACAGCTGCTCTACCTTAGCTCCCACTTTTACAGGGGCCTGTCCTGATGAAGCCAGCACAGTACACCGGCGAAACATGTTGACGTTCTGCCCTTTCAATACTCTGACTTCTAAAATAATTTCCACTCAGGCGATGTTTTAATTTGTCACTTTTCTGTTATATGGAGTGTGGTGGCTTGCGCAACCCCCACTCCACTTTCCCAGGTTCAATAAATTTATGAAGTCTGCTTGCAGTGTACCTATTAGTTCTCTTCCTCTTTTCTTTGCTATAAAACACAATCTCACAAAGCAGTGGTTCTCAACCTGTGGACCCTCAGGACCCACAATTGTCCTTGGTCATTAAGTCGCGACCCAAAAATAATTGAATTTCTTAAACCTAATTTATTCCACAAAGCACCGTGTGCAATATTCTACAATGTATGAACTTTTTAAACAAGTTTGTAAACAAACAGGGAAACTAAGTATAACTTATTAAGAACAACAAGCATCCCCAGTTTTCCAATAAGTGTCTCAAAGTTTGGGGTGATGGTAGACAAAGCAACTCTAATTTAAATCACTACTGAACGAATAAAATATTATAAAAAAAACTTAGACAGCGGGGGAGCATGGAGCAGGTGAGTTTGTCTCTGCGCACATTATTTTTTCGCAGCAAAAGCAGCCTGCCCCCCCTGAGCCTACGCAATTTGCGTAGCTGAACGCTACGCTAAAATCGCATAAGTGCAAGCTGGCCAATAGACTGAGGTCTGCAGTGCGCGGCCTACTTCCTGAACCTATGCTCTGCAGTGCCTCAGAAAGACACAGAGCAATGGAATAGCTTGGACGAATGGGAAAGTTGGCTTTCCATGCATTGATTGATGCAGGACAGTCATGTGACTGTCCACGTCTCGCATTCAGTGGGTGCGGGGCTGTGCCTATTCACTGTGTCGGCACCTCCTCCCTGCAGGTGGATGGGGCAGTGCGAGTCTGCCTGGAGTGGACAATGAAGATCCTGGGGAGCACAGAGAGCAGCCAGATCCTGGGGAGCACAGAGAGCAGCCAGATCCTGGGGAGCACGGAACCTGGACCTATGTAACCTGTGCATATCTGGCTCTGATACTAGGCAGTGCCTCAGCAGCCCCCCACTAGAATTCTCAGTGTACATTCTAGATTCCTGCAGGGATTTGTAGAGTAAAAGGGAGAGAGTGACAGAGGGAGAAAGGAGAGAGATGAAGAGAAATGGAGAGTAAGACATGGATACAAGGATAGATGGAAAAATACACAGGACACACAGATATAGATGGACAGAATAACAGATATTCAGAAAGAAGGCTGCAGAAATAGGTAAAAGGACAGATTAACAAAAGGCCAGAGACTCAGTACTTTCAACACCATGAGCCACTGTGCACAAGGCACATCTCAGTGAAGCAAAAGGCTGTTGGGTAAAGGGTGCTCCCTATGTATATTTGACACAATCATAGTGTTGGGAGTACTGAGCTACTGCCAGTCACTGAGTCCCACCCCCACACCTTCCCATTACGGATTCCCCCCCCCACACCTTGCAATTTCAGAGTATCTTACCTGATGCAGCGTGCCCCAGGTGGCACCTGAGAGCATTCAGAGGTAGCCGTGCCGTCTGGGACCCGCTGCTGCAGGTAAGATGCATCAGCAGGTCCAACGCTTTAGAGAGGCCTGGGGGCACTTGCCCCGCAACCCAGTCCGACCCTGGTCGCGACCAAATTTTGGGTCGCGACCCACCACTTGAGAAACACTGCTATAGGAGGCAGAAGCCCTAGAGAAGCACGATATTGATTCATGGTCCATGAACACGGTCACAAAGGATTGTTTTCTTGCTTATTGAGGCGCTTTAATTACAAAGCATTTGGGCACTGCTACAAGTTACAGACTCCTATACATATACTTTTTTTTCCTTGACAAATCCAGTGTACTCAGGGAATGGACTTAAAAGTGTAACAAAAAAAAACAACAATATTATGTGCTTTTTTTTTTTATTCACTGACCTATTTTCATTTTTGTTGCACTGTTGCTCTTTCACTTTGAGCTCTTGGATGATATCTCCGCTTATAAAGGGAGGGATTTTTACTTGTTTTTCTGATTAAAAGTTAAGTACTGCTTTTTCACCTAGGCATTGATATATACCTCCATTTAAATTTACGGGTTCCCCTTGTTGCATTAGAGGTTTTCTTTCCTAATCAAGATCAATGAGAGACTTACTATTCTATTTCTCCATTAAATAATTGAGCAGAGGCTACTGACAGCCTCTGCCCCATTACTTATTATTTTTCAGTGCCACCTGTTGGCACCTGGGCACGCACTACTGCTCAACGACTCCCAACCCAGAAGTCCAAGTCTTTTCTCTGCAAATTGCACTTCCTACACTACTAGGGTTAGAAAAAAAATTGCATACTGCAACGGGATTTGCGAACTTTATGTATGCAAGTCCCATAGCTAGGGTTGCCACCTGTCTGGGTTTCGAGTCATGTGTCCGGTTTTCAGATCCCCTGCCACCCGAACCAATCACTGAGATTCACTACACGAGCAGCCGAGTAGAAGAGTGTCGTCTGTCTCTTCTGCCCTGGCTGCTGTTTGTGCTGCCTCCTTTCCATTCTTGGATGTTATTTACACGCATCGGGAGTCTGCATGCGAGTGAGATGCTCGGCCAGTCACTGACAGTGGCGGTGGTGACGTCGTCTCCTCCCCACACCACTTCCTCCCAGCAGCCACTTGCACCTGCTCACTCACAAGAACGTCGGGACCATGTGCTCATTGGGAGAGGCAGCAGGACTGAGACGACTTGTGGACGCAGCTGCTGCTGTGGTGGCTCATGCAGCTGCAATCAGGAAAGATCCATCACTCCAAGCAGTGGCGTCGCCAGGCAGGATGCATTGAGATTTTGCTAATTGTCAAGTATGTCCTGGGTAGGCAAGGCCTAGACTGGCACTTCCCAGGGGGCAGCAAAAATAAATAAATAATACCACTAAGGCTAGGGTCAAACGTAAACATTTTTCCCTACGAACGTCAAAAAGTGCGTCCGACCGCATTGACGTATTTTTTCACGGAATGCGCAAAAACGGTCAGACAACGCGCATTTTCGTGCGTGATTTTTTACGGATTCTCAATAAAACACTTTTTGCGTCTGGACGTTCTGTAGGCTGGACATTAGCAGAGTCTGACATCTTCTAATCACGTACACACCCCGCTATGCCGCCGCAGCGCACTCTGTACGTCAGTACAGCGATTCTGCATTCTCGAAAAAAAATTGTTCATTTTCCACTTGCGTTACACTGCCGGACTTTCGTGCAGCAGTACTTAGTATATTGGCCGTCATTCCCCGTCATTTGCTGCTACTGCGGCCGTGATTAAGTGCGCCTAAACGCACGTTAAAAGTGCGCTGGTCTGACCCCAGCCTAAAAGGGGTTATTTACAGAGCACCGAAATGACGAAGACATTTCAGTGTTCTGTTGTTCCCTGCACTTGGGGGAATCAAATATCCCCAGTGAATTCACCGCAGGGTCACTGAAGTGCAGGGAATCAGCCACCGAATGCAGCAAACCCGTCGCCCGCTGTTTTAAAAAAAAAACTACTGAACGAAAAGGTCTGGAATTTAGCAAGACCCGGCTGAGCCTGCCTCAGCCAGCCAGACACTGTGCCAGCAAGACAAGTGCCACTGCCAGCCGGATCAGCACCAGTCACACAGGCCCACTTACAAAATTAAGGTGAGCTTGCACATTGTTTAGCACTGCGGAATATGTTGGCGCCATATAAAAAGAAAAATAAGCCTAACTATGAAATGTTTTACTGTGAATAGGCCAGGGGGACACAGAGACTTTAACAGTGTTAACCCTTTTTCTGCGGAGCCAAAGCTATTCACCTCTGTGTGCTGAGCACATTTTGACAGTTTTTGGTTATCCTGTTTAACCACTTCGATGCGGAGGACGCGCTCAGCGCGTCCTCCGCATGGCTCCTGCTGTGCTGAGGACGCGCTGAGCGCGTCCTCCCTTTGGGGTCAGCGTTCGGCCGGGTTCCGGCCGATCGCTGGCCCCTCCGGTGCGGGCTGACATCCTCGATGTCAGCCCAGCATCCGGAACCGCCGCCGGTGAAATTAGGTGACATCGCGGCAGCGCGATGACACCTAATTCAGGCGCCCCCCCCCCCCCCGCATGTGCGGAGGAGGTGCCTGAAAGGGAGGGATGAGGTCCTTCGGACCTCTCTCCCTCCCGATCGGCGGCGTTGCGGGGGTTAACCCAGGCACCATTTGGAAGGGCACAGCCTGCCCTTCCAAATGGTACCTGGCATTAACCCCTGGGGAGCTGGATCACGAATCGGCGCTGATGACGCCAGTGAAGCACGATGACGCCAGTCCTGGAGTTAACCCCTAACTGCCACCAACGGTGGAGATAGGGAGTTCCAATGAACTCCCTATCTCCCGATCCGTGGCAGCTAGGGGTTAACGTTTGGTATTGTTGGATCGGCCAGACCATGGCCGTTCCAACGATACCAAACTCGAATGTGAAAAAAGTTTGTAAAAAAAAAAAAAAAAAAATATTTTTTAAAAAATAAACACTTTTTTTTTATTTTTTTTGGTTTGTTAATGCAGCAATATTGTTCCCATTTCAATTATAATGTGAACAATGATGCTGCACTAACGATTTTTGTATGCGGTGCGTTTGTTAAAAATAGTGTCATTTTCCCCAAAAAAAAATGTAACGAGACCCCATCTCTAATTTTTTTAACAAGCGCACCCCATACAAAATATAACCGCAATTGCTCGCATGTTAAAATGTGAAAAAAAAACACTTTACACGCTGTAAATTATTGAAAATTCATATTTTATTGCATTTTTTGTTATAATATACAGACAGGTCATGACGTATACATATAATAATGTCATATTATGAATCTGCCGAGTCTGACGGAAAGAACGATATATAATATGTCTGGGTCATATACTAAAATAAGCCTTCAAAACGCGTTTAAACATGCTGAGCAAAACCGGTAAAAATGACCTCAGCACAGAGGCGGGAAAAGCCTCAGCAGCGAAAGGGTTAAACGTGTTTTGAAGTCATGTTTTATTATAGGAGCCAGACATATATATCCTTTATCCAGCGGACTCCTAATCTATCATTATGGGGTCTATTTACAAAAGCACCTAAACTCCTAAAATTTCAGGGCCCTATTACATTCTTCACACAAAAACGCACGCACAATGCGTGAATTTTTGCGCAAAGCGTTAAACGTTAACACGCATAAATCAACGCTGGTATTACAATCCTCAGGCATTTTTGCATCAGTCGATCAATAACGTGCGTAAAACGGACACGCACAAACGAGCGTGCAGAAATCAGTGTACGGACTGTTTTTTCCACGAGATTCAGCGAATCAGAATTAAGAACCACAATTGACTCACGTTAAGATTTTGCACCTGTCAAAGTCAATCTGCGTATATATGTTGCAGCAATAATAAATGCACACACAACTTCTCAAATTTATTGGTTTGGTATAAGTAGAATATATAACTATACTTTGCTGTATTTTTTTTTTTGGGCAGGTGTATTTGGGTTCGGCCAAGTTGTTCAGATTTGCTGTTAACACTAGTGATGGGCTGAACACCTCCGTGTTCGGTTCGCATTCGAACACGAACATTTGAAAAATTTCGGAAATCGAACACGATTCGAACTCAATGCAAGTCAACGGGACTCGAACGTTCGATTTTTAGAGTGCCCTCCAAGAGGGCATATATGCAAGATATTAGCCATAAAAAGGTGTATGGGGGTCCGGGTAGTGCCCTGGGGGACAGGAAACAAGGACAAAAAGTAAAAAAAAAATAAACATTTTTAAAAGTTTGCCATGAAATACGGGTTAAAAATAAAAACGAAAAATTACATCAAATATCGTGCCTAGGAGGTCCCCATAACCTGCCCGTGAAGTGGCGGATTTGTAGGATATATAGAAACATTTAAAAAGAAAAAAAAAAAAAACGACATTTCAAATGACGATAAATGGTTTTCCTTTAATCTATTCATAAACAGCTGCTTGGGGCGGCAGCCTGTATGAAAAGAGGAGACGTTTTAGGACACGCAGAACAAGTTTAGCGATTATTTTTTTGCTAAATTATGGTGAAATTTATGCAGGCTTTGGATTAAAGTAACAACAGTTGCATTAAAATTAGACCTTTGGTGCCACACAGTAACCCCTCTGAGCTATTGTGGAAGAGTGCAGTGGTGGAGGTTTTGGGAATGCAGAAGAGATCCCCGATCTAGTCAGTTACATCAGCATCAGGGGAGTGATAGCTCCTGATCCTGGACTGATTTTTATAAATGTCAGCTGGTTTACAGAGTCGGTGGACAGACGCAGTCTTTTGTCTGTGACAAAACCTCCAGCGGCACTGAACGTCCTTTCAGAAAGCACGCTAGATGAAGGGCAACCTAGTAGCTGCATAGCATATTGGCTAAGTTCTGGCCAGTGATCCAATCTCAACACCCAGTAAGCCAGTGGATCATCTGCTGGAAAGGTATCCAGGTCTGCCCTTGCCCCTAGGTAGTCCTGCACCATATGGCGAAGACGCTGGCAATGGGTGCCTACATTTGACGTCCCTGGGCGTCGTGGACTAAAAAATTGGAAAAGGCATCAGTCAAGCGGCCCCCTTCACTGCTCTTCCTCTGATCAACTGCAGCCTCACAAGCACCTGTGTCATCACTTGGTAACCTACCAGTGCCTGGAAAGGTGTTACCCAAGTGTCGCTTTAGAGCGTCCTCAAGTTGATTCATCCTGTCCTCCCTCTGAGGGCAGGATGAGCTCTGCAATCTTACCCTTGTATCGTGGATCAAGAAGAGTTGCCAACCAGTAATGATCCCTCTCCTTGATGGCACGAATCCTGGGGTCCTTTACCAGGCTTTGCAGGATAAGGGAGCCCATGCAGCATAGGTTGGAGGTGGCATTAGCAGCCAAGTGTTCCTGGTCGCTGAGGATGACTGTATCGTGCACTACCTCCTCCCAGCCACGTACTAGTCCTTGGGTCTCTGGGGACACAAAACCCTCCCTTGAGGAATCCCCACCTTCAATGTCCCCACAATTTAAATATTCCTCCTCCTCCTGTCTGATCTGAGGACCCGCAGGAATGCTGTGTGCGTAAAGACTGGGGCTTTGAGAGCTAAGGAAGTACTCTTCCTCCCGCTGCTCTGCTTCTACTAGACATGTGCATTCGTTTTAGTACTAAAATGATTTAGTCCGAATTTTGGGAAAATTTAGTTTTAGTATGACTCAAGAGAAACGAAACTGCTCAGTACAAAAAACGAAAGAAACTAAAATAAAATGCACTACATTTTAGTTTCAGTCATTTTTGTGATATTACATTGATGAGTGAAGGAGCCAGCAATGAAGAGCGCAACATCGCAACATCCGAAGTTCTGCACCTCCACATGCCAATGCAGTAGGATGTTCTATACAGAGAAGGACATTAATTAATTAAGGAAGATGTTCTATACATTATACAGAGAGGGGTATTAATTAATGCAGGAGTATGTTCTAAACATTATACAGAGAGGAGCCTTTTTTTTTGTAGCCCTTTAAATCCAGTGGCTGTGAGCACTGAGATCGGCTGCTTGTTACATTCTCTCTCAGTACAATGTATCAGGCTCAGCTGTTACAGTAACTGACTGTAACAGCGCTCAGAGTTTCAGTAAAACAAGGAAATAATATTGTTATAACCTCTTATATATAAAAATATTATTTACTAGTTTTACTGAAACTCTGAGCGCTGTGATGAGCAGCAGACAGTTACTGTAACAGCTTTGCTTGACACGGGGCAATATTACAATGTTGGTGCTAACTTAACCAGAGCTGTTGTAAACTTAAAACCTCCATAGGCTATAATGACTCTGGGAAGTTTACAACAGCTCTGGTTAAGTTAGCACCAACTATGTAATATGGCCCACATTGTGCTGAGAGTAAGTGATACTGTAACAAGCAGCGATCTCAGCCCTCTGAGGAGCCACTACACTAGTAATTGTATCCACTGGTTTTCGGATGAATGAAATTCGTTTTCATACTAAAGAACTGAAAACGAATTTCTTTAGCAACTAAATAAATTGCATTTTAGGACTAATCCATTAGTTCAAAACGAAATTTTGTGCTGTGCACATGTCTAGCTTCTACTGCCACATCTATAATTCTCCGCAGAGTGCGCTCCAGCAGGAACATTAAGGAATGGTGTCACTGATGCATGCACTGTCCCTGCTCACCATCCTCGTTGCCTCCTCAATGGTGACAGTACAGTGCGTGCTTGATCATCAGCCACTGCAGGGGGGGGGAACAAGTTGACCTGAACCTGTCCTTGTGCCATATTCACACAGGTACTCATTGATGGCCCTCTGGCAATGCTTCAGCATCTGCACAAGCAGCAATGTCGAGTTCCACCTGGTGGGCATGTCCCAGATCAGACGGTTTGTGGGAAGGTGGAATTCTCTTTGAATTTCTGCCAGGCGAACACTTGCTGGGAAAGTCTGTCTGAAGTGGCTGCAGACTTTTCTGGTCTGGCTGAGAAGCTGTGCCAGCCCTGGGTACCCGGATAGGAAACGCTGTACCACCAGATTTAGGACTTGTGCTAGGCATGGTACATACGTCAACTTACCCAGGCGTAGGGAGGAGAAGGTTGCTGCCATTATCACAGACGACC
The DNA here is from genome assembly GCA_009667805.1 of Leptobrachium leishanense. NCBI lineage: Eukaryota > Metazoa > Chordata > Amphibia > Anura > Megophryidae > Leptobrachium > Leptobrachium leishanense. Next base: position 259,581,428 of record CM019065.1, on the reverse strand, counting down.
AATCCCAGCTCAAGCTGGCATGGTGTTAACCATCTCTGCACCTGCCCCTGCAGAGCTGACAGAATTTCTGGCCCGGAGTGGCTCCTGTCCCCTAAACAAACCAGCTCAAGCACAGTATGGCATCTTTTTGCTTGAGCCATTTCGTAGCCCCTGCCACTCGTCGGTTTAACTGCCACTTCGCCAGAGACAGAGGAGGAGAAAGAGTTGGTGGAGCAGACAGACCTCATAAGCAGCTTCCTGGAGGCGTGGTGGATGAGCAAGCGCCACCACAGAGCCCCGTCCTGGATCCCTCCCAGCTGCAAGCAGAGTTACCCAGTGTGCCATGAAGGAAATGTAACGGCCTTGTCCATGCTCGCTGGACCACGTGTCTAAAGTCATGTGCACCTTGCTTCTGACTGCCTTTCCCAATGACTCGATAACATTGTCTTCCACTTGCTGGTATAGTGCTGGAATGGCCTTCCGTGAAAAGAACTGGCGTTTTGGAACCTGCCACTGTGGTACAGCACATTCGGCAAATTCGCGGAAAGGAGGCAGAGTGCACCAGCTGGAAAGGCAGCAGCTGTAATGAGAGTAGTTTTGCCAAGCTGGCATTTAGACGCTGTGCAAGGGGATGGGTGGGACTAGATTTTTCCTTACGCTGCAGCAGCTGGGGCAATGAAATCTGACTGCATAAATCTACAGCTGATGGGATGCTGTCACATTCTGAGGAAGGACCTGGTACACCCATTACTAGAACATCATTCCTGTCAGTGGAGGTTGTAGACATGGCATGACATATAGTGGGGGTAGAGACAGATGAGGACCGATGGGAAGTGTTGTGCCAACGGGATGCATGACAGGTGGTCATATGTCGCTTCAAGCATGTGGTACCCAAGCGGCTGATGTTTCTCCTACGCTTGATCCTCTTCAGACATACAGTCAGGTCCAGAAATATTGGGACAGCGACACAATTCTAACATCTTTGGCTCTATACACCACCACAATGGAGTTGGAATGAAACAAACACAATGTGCTTTAACTGCAGACTGTCAGCTTTAATTTGAGGGTATGTACATCCAACTCAGGTGAACGGTGTAGGACTTGAGGCACATCTGCAAACTGCTGTGCCTCCAACTTGTTAAGGGACCAAAAGTAATGGGACAATTGGCTTCTCAGCTGTTCCATGGCCAGGTGTGTGATATTCCCTCATTACCCCAATTACAATGTGCAGATAAAAGGCCCAGAGTTAATTTCAAGTGTGCTATTTGCATTTGGAATCTGTTGCTGTCAACTCTCAAGATGAGATCCAAAGAGCTGTCACTATCAGTGAAGCAAGCCATCATTAGGCTGAAGAAAAAAAACAAACCCATCAGAGAGATAGCAAGAACATTAGGCGCGGCCAAAACAACTGTTTGGAACATTCTCAAAAAGAAGAAACGCACCAGTGAGCTCAGCAACAACAAAAGACCCGGGAGACCACGGAAAACAACTGTGGTGGATGACCAAAGAATTCTTTCCCTGTTGAAGAAAACACCCTTCACAACAGTTGGCCAGATCAAGAACACTCTCCAGGAGGTAGGTGTATGTGTGTCAAAGTCAACAATCAAGAGAAGACTTCACCAGAGTGAATACAGAGGGTTCACCACAAGATGTAAACCATTGGTGAGCCTCAAAAACAGGAAGGCCAGATTAGAGTTTGCCAAACAACACCTAACAAAGCCTTCACAGTTCTGGAACAAGATCCTATGGACAGAGGAGACCAAGATCAACATGTACCAGAGTGATGGGAAGAGAAGAGTATGGAGAAGGAAAGGAACTGCTCATGATCCTTAGCATACCACCTCATCAGTGAAGCATGGTGGTGGTAGTGTCATGGCGTGGGCATGTATGGCTGCCAGTGGAACTGGTTCTCTTGTATTTATTGATGATGTGACTGCTGACAAAAGCAGCAGGATGAATTCTGAAGTGTTTCGGGCAATATTATCTGCTCACATTCAGCCAAATGCTGCAGAACTCATTGGACGGCGCTTCACAGTGCAGATGGACAATGACCCAAAGCATACTGCAAAAGCAAGCAGAGAGTTTTTGAAGGGATAGAAGTGGAATGTTATGCAATGGCCAAGTCAATCACCTGACCTGAATCCCATTGAGCATGCATTTCACTTACTGAAGGGAAAATGCTCCAAGAACAAGCAGGAACTGAAGACAGTAGCAGTAGAGGCCTGGCAGAGCATCACCAGGGATGAAACCCAGCGTCTGGTGATGTCTATGTGTTTCAGACTTCAGGCTGTGATTGACTGCAAAGGATTTGCAAGCAAGTATTAGGAAGGGAAAGTTTGATTTATGATTATTATTCTGTCCCATTACTTTTGGTCCCTTAAGTGGGAGGCACATCTGCAAACTGCTGTAAGTCCTACACTGTTCACCTGAGTTGGATGTACATACCCTCAAATTAAAGCTGACAGTCTGCAGTTAGAGCACTTTGTGATGGTTTCATTCCAACTCCATTATGGTGGTGTATAGAGCCAAAATATGTTAGAATTATGTCGATGTCCCAATATTTCTGGACCTGACTGTAGCTTACAAATAGCAACGCTGCGGTCTGCTGCACATGTCGTGAAGTACTCCCAGACAGCAGAGTTCCTGGACGTGTGCTTTGCGACAACAGCGCTCTGCACCTGAGCAGCTCTGACATCTGAGGCCTTGGACTGGCTATGGTTGCTCACAGAGGATGTTGTGCCTCGTTTTTGTTGGGCCTCCTCCTCACTGGACTCCTCTGTTTGATCAGGCACCCAGGTGGAGTCCGTGACCTCATCATCGTCATCACCCCCTATCTCCTCATCACTGGAGCCAACTTGGCATTATGCTGCAGCTGCTGGGGGAACATGAGTGTCAGTTCTTTGTGTGTCACGGGCACCCCCTCCCTCTACGCTGATTTTACTCCCTCAAACTCAGAATTTGAATCAGAGCACTGGAGTTGCTGCGCATCCTCAAGAAGCATGTCACTGTCATTGTAGTCAAACAATTCAGCTGACTCCTCTGTGTATGATGGTGAGGCTACGGCAGGAGTAGTTGTGGACATGGAGGCTGCATTAGATGCTTTGGCAGCTGAGGTGGACTGTAAAGCACTACAAGCCTGGCTGGCAGAGGACTCGGAGGATGAGGATGGCCTGGTTAGCCAATCCTGCAAATCCTCTGTATGTTGCTGCTGCTTAAGACGGCCAACACCAGTTAGAAAGGACAAGCGTGCCCCTACAGAGGATGCACCACGTCCACGGTGACCAGGGGCACAGCCTTCCGACACAGAGGCTGCTTGCCCTCTTATCTGTGTCTGGGAGCGTCTGCCTGTCCTTTTTGGTCTTTCTGACATGGCGAGTGATATATGGATTAAAGATATACAGAACTCTGATTCAACGGTGTTATCTAGATTAAAGATATTCAGAACTATGCTATAACTCAGTGATACACCCTGTCCCGATAGCTGGCAGTGCCAAGACATAGATTAAAATTCCCAGAACGCTGGTATAAGTCAGTGATACACCCTGATATGCAACCATCTCCTCTCCTCTCGGATTCACTCCTGCAACAAACACACTCTGGGGCTGCGGGACTTAGCTCTGTGAGCCCATGATTGAGCCCTGATTGGCATAGTCTTGAACCTGTCTTGCACCTGACCTGTGGTCAGGTGCAAGGCTGTAGCCAATTACAAGCTTCAGGCCAGTGGAAAAGTGCATGGTGGTCCATTGTGGGCGAACATGCGACAATGTTCGCTGTTCGATGAACGGTTGAACGGCCAATGTTCGAATCGAACCGCCAGCCCATCCCTAGTTAACACCAGCTTTCAGGAGTTGCTAAAATTATGCGCACAAAGGCTGTGCGCGTTAAAAACTGTACATAGATTGTAATACCATCCGCGTACCAGCGCACAAACGCATTTGCGCTCACAATGTTAAGTATAGGACGTGCGACGTACAGTAAGCTCACGCAGTGTTCGCGCAGGTTCACCCGCGGTAGACGTTGTGAGCTGGGAAACAGGTAGTGGGTGCAAATGCTCTCTAAGTGATCACTCTTGAAAGGTTCAGAGACCAGACCAGTGACTTTCCTTCAAACCAGAGCTGTGGAGTCGGTAGATAAATGTTCCGACTCCGACTCCTCAGTTTTTTGTACTTCCGACTCCGACTCCTCTGTATTAATATGCGAATGTATTTTATACATTCCTTGAAGGAAAGAAAGGCAACATACATGTCATTATCAAAGGACTACTGGCTGGGAAGCCAACAGTCTACTGTATTGAACAGTTTAAGCAAAAGACAAACAATGAAAACAAATTAAAATTATCAACACCTTCCGGAGTTGATAGTGCTTGGCGCTAGGAAAGTTATACAATGCCCAATGATATATATATGCAGCTCACCACAGGTGTGTCACCCACCCTTAATAATGGAAAAAATACAAACTGATTCGTAAGGGAGCGCAAGGATGGGATTAGTACAGATTCGTTGGCAAAATGATGTCACAAATACTTGATGGCCAGAATATCTTCACTAAAAGAGAAGAATCACAGATTGCGCAGCATAGTAATGCATTTAGATTATATAGAATCTGATGATGGAGGAAAATCACTCACAAACGTGGAGCCTATAGGCTCTTGGTATGCGCCCTTAAGCCTCTATGGGGGGCTTCTCCCATCAATCGGAGTGTGGATCGTCAGAATCAATGGTGGTGCTTCAGACCTCAATTAAAGGACAAGAGAACAGCACATGGCACAGTACCAATAAAGAAAGGAAAGCAATATGTAATGGTTCGAACTACTCACGAATTTCTGAGCCTCCCAATGAGTGGCTCAGTATTGGGGCTTTGGACCACTTAAGGATGGTCCCACCTCTTGTGCAGAATTCCCACTGGATAGATGGAATCAGTAATCCAAAAGTTGATAAAAAGGGATTTATTACAGAATAAAAAATAAATAAAATACAAATAACAAATCCAAAACGCGTTTCGCTTGCTCAGACTGCAAGCTTCAGTCGGATCAATGAAAACAACAAAGTTTTATTAATTTTTTTTATTAATTAAACAAGTGGCTGGATAGTAGCAGCAGGCAAACACATCAGGAACAGGAACTTTACCAGTCCAAAAATACAAACCACATTATTTGGTTGTTTTAGAACAAAAACAAAGCTTATCTATATGAACCAAAAACAAAATCTGTAAAACCTAGAAATGGTTTATATTAACCACTTGGCTGCTATGGACGCGCTCAGCGCGTCCAGCCAAGTGGTTCTCCTGTGCTACGGACGCGCTCAGCGCGTCCGAGCACAGGAGGCAGCAATCCGCCGGATTCCGGCGGATGGCTGCACCCCCCGGTGCGGGCTGACATCTTGGATGTCAGCTCAGCACTCGGGAGCCCGGCGGGGACATTAGATGTCATCGCGGCGACGCGATGACATCTAATTCAGGCGCCCCCCCGCATGTGCGAAGGAGGCGCCTGAAAGGGAGGGGGGGGGGGGGGGAGGTCCTTCGGACCTCTCTCCCTCCCGATCGCCGGGGAGCAGGGGGGTTAATACAGGCACCGCTTGGAAGGGCACAGCCTGCCCTTCCAAACGGTGGCTGTCATTAACCCCTGGGGAGCCGGATCACGAATCGGCGCTGAAAAGCGCCGGTTCGTGATCCTTTCCCGGAGCTGGCCGACATCTTGGATGTCGGCCAAGCCTCCGGGAACTCCCCCTGAGAACTGGCGTCATCGTGCTATCCATGATGACGCCAGTCCTGGAGTTAACCCCTAGCTGCCACCAACTGTGGAGATAGGGGGTTCCAATGAACCCCCTATCTCCCGATCCGTGGCAGCTAGGGGTTAAAGTTTGGTACTGTTGGATCGGCCAGAGCATGGCCGTTCCAACGATACCAAACACGATTGTGAAAAAAGTTTTTTAAAAAAAAAATTTAAAATAAAAATAAAAAAATATTTAAAAAAAAATTTAAAAAAATAAACAAGTTTTTTTTTTTTTTGGTTTGTTAATGCAGCAATATTGTTCCCATTTCAATTATAATGTGAACAATGATGCTGCACTAACGATTTTTGTATGCGGGGAGTTGCGTTTGTTAAAAATCGTGTAATTTCCCCCAAAAAAAAAAAAAAAAATGTAACGAGACCCCATGTATAATTTTTTTAACAAGCGCACCCCATACAAAATATAACCGCAATTGCTCGCATGTTAAAATGTGAAAAAAATACACTTTACACGTTGTAAATTATTGAAAATTCATATTTTATTGCATTTTTTGTTATAATATACAGACAGGTCATGACGTATACATATAATAATGACATATTATTAATCTGCCGAGTCTGACGGAAAGAACGATATATAATATGTCTGGGTCATATACTAAAATAAGCCTTCAAAACACGTTTAAACATGATGAGCAAAACCGGTAAAAATGACCTCAGCACAGAGGCGTGAAACGCCTCAGCAGCGAAAGGGTTAATCTTGAAATGTAGTTATAGGCTTAGCAAATGCAAATCAATTCAATGTAGAGTTCTAAGGAAGAGAAATGCCTCTGCCAGATCCTCTTTCATAGAGGTTCTTAAGTCAGACTTTATTATTTTTAGGGCTGAAAATAATCTTTCGACACTGACTTGGGTGGGTGGCATTGCAGTAACTATTCTGGCCACATCACTAACGATCTCTGGATAAACAAGGATGGCTTCTTCAACAGTAAGTTTTGATGAGTGATCATACTTTTCAACTTCTTTTAGTGCTTTATAAAACTCCTGTTGGAATTTTTTTTATTTGGACATTTACTGTTCTGTAACGCTTATGCAACGTCGCTTTCTTTTAGCAACTTCCATTTTGTTTAAGAAGGAATCAAAGTCTAATTCTTCGTTTGAAGAAGATGATCCGGAGTTACCACTATTGCTTAAAAGAACTTCATCCTGTGGAGGTATTTCAGGTCGTAATCCCTTCATGCAAACTGCTACATCATAGAGGGCCTTTTTCCCAGTAGCAGTCTGTTCACTGTTCAACAAAAGTCGGCTCATTGGGTCGACATAGCCGCTAACAAGATTTCATCTTCCAGCAAAAGACGCTCTCTTTTCATCATTAAAGATGCAATGCCCTCCATTTTTGTTCAGGCGATATAAGGCTAGGGTCAGACCAGCGCACTTTTAACGTGCGTTCTGGCGCACATAATCACGGCCGCACTAGCAGCAGATGACGGGCAATGACGGCCAATATACGATGTACGGCCGCACAAAAGTCTGGCCGTGCAACGCAAGTGGAATTTGAACACATTTTTCTGAGAAAGCTGAACCGCTAGTACTGACGTACTGAGTGCGCAGCTGCGGCATGTGTGCGTGATTAGATGTCAGACGCTGCTAATGTCCAGCCTACATAACGTCCAGACGCAAAGAGTTTTATTGACGATCCGTACAAAATCACGCCCAAAAATGCACGTCGTCTGACCGTTTTTGCGCATTCCGTGAAAAAATACGTCAATGCGTTCAGACGCACTTTTTCACGTTCGTGGGGAAAAATGCGTTAGTCTGACCCTAGCCTAACAGGCTCTTCCATTCCAAGAGGAATTTACCCGGGGTTAGATCGTCACATTGCAACCTCTTGGTGACAGTGAAGGGGTGAAAAAGAAAGTTCTCCAGCTGTTTTGTTTGTGTCCACTGGCTTGCAGTTAATGCAAAATTTTCATTGTCCATTTCTTCTATGAAGTCTTTAAGTTCAAGCAAACGCTTCACCATTAAATAAGTGCTTCCCCAGCGAGTTGTTTGATCCAAAATGGCTCCTTTTCCTGCACGTCTTTTCAAAATTCCATCAGTTTTCAGGGCCCTGGCTGCAACAGTTACTTGCCGTAATTTGCCAATTAGTGTAGCTGCATGGCGATCTTTTAATCCATCTCTTATGGCAAGTTTCAGTGTATGAACAGCACATCGCATATGATGAATAGTAGCAAGCTTCAATGCTTCTTCAACAAAGTGGTCTAAAAAAAGTCAGCATTCTCTTCAGTTTCTAAACTTTCTCCAATACTTGCAGAGCTGTCTTCCTCTAACTCTAATATCTGTTTGTTACACTTACCTTCTTCATCTGCGTTCATCTTCTCAATTGTGCTCAACATGTTAGAAGCGTTATCTGTCACAACACATAAAATCTGTTCCTTTTTAACCCTTTCGCTGCTGAGGCTTTTCCCGCCCCTGTGCTGAGGTCATTTTTTACCTGTTTTGCGCATCATGTTTAAACCTGTTTTGAAGGCTTATTTTAGTATATGACATCAACATATTATATATCGTTCTTTCCGTCAGACTCGGTAGATTCATAATATGTCATTATTATATGTATACGTTATGTCATGTTTGTATATTATAACAAAAAATGCAATAAAATATGTATTTTCAATAATTTACAGCGTGTAAAGTGTTTTTTTCCACATTTTAACATGCGAGCAATTGCGGTTATATTTTGTATGGGGTGCGCTTGTTAAAAAAATTAGAGATGGGGTCTCGTTACATTTTTTTTTGGGGAAAATGACACCATTTTTAACAAACGCACCGCATACAAAAATCGTTAATGCAGCATCATTGTTCACATTATAATTGAAATGGGAACAATATTGCTGCATTAACAAACCAAAAAAAATAAAAAAAAAAGTGTTTATTTATTTTTTTTTAATTTTTTTTTTTAATTTTTTTTTATTTTTTTTTTTTTTTTTTTTTTTACAATTTTTTTTACTTTCATGTTTGGTATCGTTGGAACGGCCATGCTCTGGCCGATCCAACGATATCAAAATTTAACCCCTAACTGCCACGGATCGGGAGATAGGGAGTTCATTGGAACTCCCTATCTGCACAGTTAGGGGTTAATGCTAGGACTGGCGTCATCGTGCTGCGCACGATGACGCCAGTCCTCTGGGGGAGTTCCCGGAAGCTTGGCCGACATCCAAGATGTCGGCCAGCTCCCGGGAAGGATCGCAAATCGGCGCTTTTCAGCGCCGATTTGCGATCCAGCTCCCCAGGGGTTAATGCCAGGCATCATTTGGAAGGGCAGGCTGTGCCCTTCCAAATGATGCCTGGGTTAACCCCCTGTGCGCCGCCGATCGGGAGGAGAGAGGTCCGAAGGACCTCCCCCCCCTCCCTTTCAGGCGCCTCCTCCGCACATGCGGGGGGGGCGCCTGAATTAGGGGTCATCGCGCCCCCGCAATGACACCTAATTCTGGCGGCTGCTGGTCCGGATGCCGGGCTGACATCCAGGATGTCAGCCCGCACCGGAGGGGCCAGCGATCGGCCGGAACCCGGCCGAACGCTGACCCCGATGGGAGGACGCGCTCAGCGCGTCCTCCGCATACCAGCGGGACTGCTGAGGACGCGCTGAGCGCGTCCTCAGCAGTGAAGTGGTTAATAGCGAAATAATTGACTCTGTGACGTGTGCATGCATCCATTTTAAGGAAGACAAAAACGTCCTTTCAGAACTTTCTGTAGTTCTTCCTTTTTACATTCCCTTCACTTATACAAGTGTCTCTAGTACTGCAAAAAATATATTTACTTAATCCCTTATCAGTGAGAGGCTAGGTTACCCATGGGCGCTGCGTTCCCTGTAACAGCAGAACACAACACTATGGAAAGTATAAGTATTGCCGCTCCTAATTGTGCGTCGTGTGCCATATAGTGAAGCACATGAAAAGCATGCTTCTTCATGGTCACTTAACGTGTTCGTTTTGCGGTTACGTGAGGCACTGCATGCATTGGTCTTTATTCTTACAGTAGAGAAGTCATTAATTATAACTTTTTGTGAATTGAGACATTTAGGCTAGGGTCAGACGAACGCATTTTTCACGTGCGTTTAGCCGCACGAAATCACGGCCGTGCTAGCAGCAAATGACGTCCAATGCCGGGGAACATATGACGAACGGCCGCATGAAAGTTCGTCCGTGCAACGCAAGTGGCCAACGAACGCATTTTTTCGAGAACGTCAAACCGCTAGTACTGACGTACAGAGTGCGCTGCGGCCGCATAGCGGCGTGTGTGTGTGTGATTAGGAGACGTCAGTCGCTGCTAATGTCCGGCTAACAGAACGTCCAGACACAAAAAGTGTTTTATTGATGATCCGTACAAAATCACGGACGAAAAGGCGCATCGTATGACCGCTATCGCGTATTCCGGGAAAAAGTACGTACGTTCGTTCGAACGCACTTTTTCGCGGACAACGTGAAAAATGCGTTCGTCTGACCCTAGCCTTAAACTTGCTTTTTTTTTTTAATTCCAATCTAAATTTAGTCGGAGTCGGTGCATTGTTTGCCGACTCCGACTCCGCTCCTCGACTCCACAGCTGCTTCAAATGGTGGTACATTTATTGCAGCAACACACAGATTATATACCGTGCTGTACAGCGCTCACAAATAAACACTTCAAAAACAAAGAAAATTCCTAGCCGTGTCCCGGTGCTAACTAAACATACAATAGTCCCGACTAACAACGTGTGCAAACATAGTGTTTGTTAGGCTTCAGCAAACCAGCATGACCAACCTTGTGCTTCAGCAGATAGACGGTCTGCTCCCCCAGGTTCCAGAGCAATGTCTGTTTGCCTCACCTGCACTAAATTGCCACTGAGGCCAAATGCAAAACCAGGGGCTTAGAGGAAGGTGTAAGAGAGAAATCTGGGTGACACATAGACATCGGACAGGACCTTTCCTTGCACTCTACATGACACCCTGTTACAACGTATACACGCGTTTGTTGTGCTGAGATTGTAATACGACGTTCAGCGCAAAGTGTTTTGCCCCTCGCGTTAATGTGGCGTGCAAACGTTTGCGTGAAGATTGTAATAGGGCCCTCAGTGCTTTGCTCTTTGTCACATGTCGGTGACTTAATTTCGCTGAAAATACGGTGAATTCACTATTTAGCGACTGGTCACCGTACTTTGCTGAAAAAGGATTAGCCAACGCAGTTATCGAAAATTGATTATAATTTCTGAATTGCGTCGATAACGTATGAAATTGCCTTGGCAAATGCTGACGAACTGGAGAAAGAAGATTAATTGAAGATTAATCCTTAAAGCGTCTAAATAATAAAAAAGTCTGTTAATAAAAAGGGGGGGGGGAGGATTCCATTCATTACATTGAAACCTATAGGATTCGCCTGTTTAAACCTGTTGAACTGAAAATACAGGAATTTCGTTGAATCTATAGTTGTCAATAGCATAATTTCGATGCCAAATTGTGGTGTATTGTACCTTATTTCCCTGTCCATGTGCCTCTGGTGAATTGACAGCTTTGTGACTAGGCAAATTAACCTGAAATTGCACCGAATGGTTAAGTTCAGAGTTTGGTGCAATTTCAGGGCCAATTCAGGGGTTAGTGAATAACCCCCTATGGGTATAGATCATGTCACGCCAGAATGCTATAGCACATAAATTTCAAAGTAGTGTATAGATTTCCAGATTTACCGTAATTTCAAATGTGTAAATTTATATTTCCACATTGTATCATTGTCATGGAATTCACATACTCTACCCACGTCAAACCCAAAGACTTTTATTTTCATGGCAAAAAAAAAAAAAAGACACAGACATTTGGTTTGGAAAGACTTTATGTGCAGTTATATTGCGTGGTGATTTTAAAAGGTATTGTAAATTGCTTAGCTTTTAGTTTTAAATGTACTTTTATTACTGACTGTGAATTTAGATTTGTGTTTTGACGGTGCAGTGTTCTTTTGTGTAGAACGTAAACAAGTTTGAGTAATGTGTGATTATGCGAGAGGGCTTTCTCTTTCTTATCTGGTTAAGGAGCCAGGAGTCTGGGACAGTGTTTGACTGCAAAGGTAACCTCATCTATTAGAACAATAGATTATGTAAATGATGTATGATATGAATGCTAAGGAATGTTTGCGCCATACCAGATTATATATTTTTACAAGGAAGGTTTACTGTAAATATCTGACATAATGTAATTAGAGTTTTAATAGGTCAAAGTTCCTCGGTTGGTATGCAAATTATAACGGTTGGACCTGGGCATAAATAGTGGCGTTATTCAATAAAAGTCAGAGAATCATGTTTGAACATACAGCTTGTCTGGGGTCTCATTCAGGGTACCCACTCTCACCCTCAGAAGGCACAGAGCGGCCTTCTGGAAATTCAAATAGATAACCGTTGTGTAATGTTTTGGCTATTCCTGACCACTTTGGGCTTGTGTTAGAATACGACGTTCCTTGTATACCGTCTGGCCTATTTCAGGTATACTCTGTCCTGTGTATTGGTCAAACATTTCCCACTCGTTTGATAACAGTGTCTAGTAAGCCTGTCCTGTGCATACCTGTACATATGTGTGTTTGAGTCCCTAAGCGGTAGTCAGTTTTTAAAAATTGTTTCTCTTCTTGCAAAACACTCTCAAACAAAATTACACTCAATCCAAGATTTTCCTGTATATCTAATGCATATGACACATTGCATACACAGGTCCAAGTCTGGTGCCACATTCTTACTGAGCGCTGCAATGTCTTAAGCACAAAAGTGGTGCAACGAAGAGAAAGGAAAGGAAAGAAGAACAGAGGAAAATTGTTGCTTCAACAAGCAAAATTGACAGGTTTTTTTTCAAAAGAAAACTGATCCAAAGCAGGAGGATGCAGGTGAAATGTCAGCAGAGGCTGGAACATCTGGTACTGACATTTCAATTCCTGAAATTTCGGTCAATCTTTTAGTTGAAGATGAGACCGAGGAGACAGAACCACCCATGAAAGTGCCAAGGGAGGAGACTGCACTGTCTCCACTACAGGAAAAAGAAAAAAAGAAAAAAAAAAAAAAAAAATCACCTTCCACAGAAGGATTTCTTTCTCCATTCCAATGGTTTGAGAGATGCTGGAATCTCTCCAGAAATGTTCTGGGAATTTCATCCTAAAACAGCCTAATCAAGACATCCCATTCAATGGAAGTGTAGTGTACTTCAAGAAAGGAATTCAATGAGGTACCATTAATAGAAAATGGATTTTATTTATTTATAAAGGATTTTACCAGGAAGGATACTTTGAGATTTCTCTCGTTTTCAAGTATGTCCTGGGTTCAAGAACATTGAGTGGTTAGAAAAATAGTAAAATGCAAGATAGTAACACAAAACCAAATATACAGATTAACAGAAAAATATGTAGGAAATAAAGTCATTATGTTATATGTTTACAGGTGCATTCCGTATTGAGGTATGTTAATAGGGAATTCTTAAGGGTCTTGAGACTGGGGGAAGATTTGATGGCGTCTGGGAGGTTATTCCATATTTGCGGTGCTCTGTAGGAAAATGAGGATCAAGCCACTTTCTTTTTGTATTGCGGTATTGCAAGTAAGGTGCTGGTCCTGGATCTGAGGTTATAGGATGAGGGAACTGCTGGGGAAATCAGCCTATTCAGGTAGGGTGGTAGCTTCCCAGAAAAGCTCTTAAACACCAGGTTAGAAAGGTGAAGGGAGCGTCAATATTCAAGTGATGGCCAGTTTAGTTCTTTTAACATGTCACAATGGTGGGTCATGTAGTTACATTGTAGCACAAAGCGACAGAATGAGTTATACAATGTAGTAAGTTTCTGGAGGTGCGTTTGAGGGGCAGCTGCTGAACACTACATCTCCATATTCAATGGCTGGCATAAGCATTTGTTGTACAATATGCTTTCTTACTGCGGGGCTCAGGCAGGATTTGTTTCTGTACAGGGCACCTAGTTTGGGGTAAAGTTTAGATGAGTTTTTCGATGTGGCAGCCAAAGGATAGATTTGGATCTAACCACATACCTAGATATTTGAGAGAAGTGACTGTAGTCAGATCGGGTGTTTGCAATTTGTGTAGTTTAGGTGGTGTTCCAAAGAGCATTGTAACAGTTTTGTCAGTATTTAGAAAAGGTTTGTTATCTGCGATCCACTTTTCTACCCCTGTGAATTGGTCTTGCAGCACGGCCTCCAGCTGCGGGAGATTTGGTTGGCTGGTATAGATTACAGTGTCGTCTGCGTACATGTGTACAGTTGAGGCTTTGCAGACATTGGGCAGATCATTTATGAATATTGTGAATAGCAGGGGGCCGAGTATCGAGCCTTGGGGTACACCGCACGTGACTGGGAGGGAAGTGCTGTCAGAAATGGACATATATTGCGACCGATCAATGATTGGAACCAGGTTAGCGTGCTAACACCAATAGCAGAGTTAAGATTTAATAGGATGCCATTGTCTACTGTGTCAAAGGCCTTGGCAAAATCAAGCAAGGTTTCCTTGTTCCATGCCCGCTTGGATATCATTACAAACTTTTAAAAGGGCGGTTGTAGTTGAATGTTTTGGACGAAAGCCTGATTGATCTGGGGTTAAATAGTTCCGATACTGATAATCACGTAATTGAGTGTAGACACATTTTTCCAGAATTTTTGACATTACAGGGAGCAGTGATATCGGGCGTTAGTTGGATACCAAAGTATTGTCTCCACTTTTATGGATAGGTACCACCCTTGCAGTCTTCCAGAGTTTGGGTATGTATCCAGTCGCCAGTGATTCATTGATAAGGATAAAGGCTTTGCAATTGCTGGCGCACTGATTTTCAGCAGCATTGCTGGGATTTGATCAGGTCCAGACTGGTCAATGAGAACAAGAAGACCCTACACTGCTCGATTTGCCTAATGTATGCTGAACAAAAATACCATCATACTCACTGGATACAGGGCTGCAACGAATTGAGACATAGCAACAAGGCTCACAGAACATGAGCAGTGCCATAAGCATGCTAGTGAAGCCTATATGATCAATATTAAAAGGCAAGTCGATTAGGCATAAGCTTTCAGTTGACCAGCTGTCTATCCGGCACAGCCGTGCTGTTGTAAGCACCATCATTGATATAGCTTTTTTTATTGAAGTCCAAGCATTGCCGTACAGAAGCAGCCATTCAGAATCAGCAGCCAATGTCTTTGATGATGACCATCTTGAAAACAGAGGTAATTTTTTTTAGAAGCTGTTAAGCTACTTGCAGAATACAGCCCTGTCCTAAAAGACCATTTAGTAAAAGTTACCGAAGTGGCCAAAAAACGTGACCCATCTCAAAGAGGATGAGGAAAATGTGTTACGTTTCTTAGCAAGTCCTCTATAACAAAGCTATTCACAGTTATTGGGGACATGATTAAATTAGACATTGTTAAGGATGTTAACAATGCAGGGATGTTTTCTGTGCAAATGGACTCTACGCAAGATGTCTCTGCACATGATCAATGTGCTATTGTTGTGCGTTATGTTGGAGGATACAGCTAGAGAGAGGTTGGTACGCCTACTGAATGTTCAGGACTCCAGCAGCAAGAGTTTACTTTGTTAAGAGATCCTTTGTCTGAGGATGGACTGAACCTGGAACATTGCATCTGTGATTCATTTGCCACTCAACATGAGTGGCATGAACACAGGATTACAAGTAGGGATGCACCGATACCACTTTTTTAAGACCGAGTACGAGTACCGATACTTTTTAAAAGTACTCACCGATACCGAGTACCGATACTTTTATTTAATGTCATGTGACGCTTTCCAATAGGAACAGACCTCATAAAAATTTATATGAGATTGACCGCAGCTCACATGGATTTGCCCCAGCTCACATGGGTTTGCCCCAGCTCACATGGGTTTGGCCCCAGCTCACATGGGTTTGCCCCAGGTCACATGGGTTTGCCCCCAGGTCACATGGATTTGCCCCCAGGTCACATGGATTTGCCCCCAGGTCACATGGATTTACCCTCAGGTCTCATGGATTGGCCCCCAGGTCTCATGGATTGGCCCCCAGCTCTCATGGATTTGCCCCCAGCTCTCATGGATTTACCCCCAGGTCTCATGGATTTGCCCCCAGGTCTCATGGATTGGCCCTCAGGTCTCATGGATTGGCCCTCAGGTCTCATGGATTGGCCCCCAGGTCTCATGGATTGGCCCCCAGGTCTCATGGATTTGCCCCCAGGTCTCATGGATTTGCCCCCAGCTCTCATGGATTTGCCCCCAGGTCTCATGGATTTACCCCCAGGTCTCATGGATTGGCCCCCAGGTCTCATGGATTGGCCCCCAGCTCTCATGGATTGGCCCCCAGGTCTCATGGATTTACCCCAGCTCTCATGGATTTGCCCCCAGGTCTCATGGATTGGCCCCCAGCTCCTCTGGATTTACCCCCAGGTCTCATGGATTTGCCCCCAGGTCTCATGGATTTGCCCCGCAGCTCTCATGGATTTGCCCCGCAGCTCTCATGGATTTGCCCCGCAGCTCTCATGGATTTGCCCCCAGGTCTCAAGGATTTGCCCCGCAGCTCTCAAGATTTGCCCCGCAGCTCTCAAGATTTGCCCCGCAGCTCTCAAGGATTTGCCCCGCAGCTCTCAAGGATTTGCCCCGCAGCTCTCAAGGATTTGCCCCGCAGCTCTCAAGGATTTGCCCCGCAGCTCTCAAGGATTTGCCCCGCAGCTCTCAAGATTTGCCCCGCAGCTCTCAAGGATTTGCCCCGCAGCTCTCATGGATTGGCCCCCGCCTCGAACGCTGGGGAAGCTGGCCGTGTGCATGTAAAGCACGCGGCCAGCGTTCCCCTTCGGCGCGCCAAATACTCACCTTTCCTGAAGTTCCGGTCTCTGGGCAGTGATGCGGTCACGTGGCCGCCGGGCGCATCTGTGACGCTGCCTCCAGCCGAGAGGCCGCGTCACAGGAGCGCCCGGCGGCCACGTGACCGCATCACTGCCCAGCGACCGGACCTTCAGGAAGGGTGAGTATTTGGCGCGCCGAAGGGGAACGCTGGCCGCGTGCTTTTCATGCACGCGGCCAGCTTCCCCAGCCCCGCGGATACCGGCAAGCCGGCCCAGCGCCGGCTTCCGGTATCGGGGGATGTATCGGGCCGTTTGCACGAGTAACAAGTACTCGTGCAAACGGCAATATCGGCCCCGATACCGATACTAGTATCGGTATCGGTGCATCCCTAATTACAAGCTTATGGCTGGGTTCACACCTAAGCATTTTACAGCGCGCTCCTGCGCGCTGTAAAACGCTCAAACAATGAAATCCCATGATTCCCTATGTGGGCATGTCACACCTGGCCGTTTCTCAGCGCGCATGAACGCGCTGATAAACGCCCTACGTCCAAAGACGTGCGGGAGCTTCTTTGGGGCAGTTATCAGCGTGTTCGCGACCATATCATAGCCGCGAACGCGCTGCAACGCACGTTCGCGCATTTTTTTGTATGCGCAAACGCGCGTAAAAAAAACGCGCGCATTGCGCGACGCTGCGCTACGCCGTGGTGTGAACCCAGCCTTAATGAAAGAAGTCCGTCCCAGTCATATACATGTATGGTGCCATGCTCATGTCCTGAATCTTGTAATAGGCGATGCTAGCACTGTTTGTGTTCCAGCAGTGAGTCTGATTGGACTTCTTTAGTAATCTGTC
Organism: Leptobrachium leishanense; assembly: GCA_009667805.1. Taxonomy (NCBI): domain Eukaryota; kingdom Metazoa; phylum Chordata; class Amphibia; order Anura; family Megophryidae; genus Leptobrachium; species Leptobrachium leishanense. Next base: position 259,564,049 of record CM019065.1, on the reverse strand, counting down.
AACCTTTTTCTCAGAATCTTACAAAAGGATTAAAATTTAAGAAGATCAGCTTAAAGCCAAGACTGGAAGTGCTAAACTTAAAAGACTTGAAACAAATTGGTACTACTAGGTGGTCAAGTAAAGCCAGGGCTCTTCGGAAACTTTGTGAAACATATATAAATCACTCTGAGGAATTATATTCTGACCTCATTGTTCTCAAGCAAGTCAGCAGTTCATCGGATTTTCGGAATTCTGTTCGTCATGAGGCACTTAAAATTAAATGAAAGTTTATGTAAATTTGAGACCATCCTGGCAGCTATTACATTTATTAGAATATTTGACATTACAACTCCAGTGTCAGACTACTTGCAGGTCATCAGCTCTTGACAATATGCAGGCTTGGCGAATGATTGAAGATGCTGCTACAAACAATTTATTAAAAATTTCAAGAGACTTTTCAGGTGTCTATGAATCTGCAATAATTTTTGTTGATCACCTCAACAAAAAACTGGCTGCTGAGGACGTCTGCATCAGTAAAGATTTCACACACCATAGAACAAGATGATTTAAGTCATAAAAAAAACTTTGACATTTCATGCTACAATGTAATCTCTGATGCAGTTTTGGAAAGCATGAAAACCAGGTTTGCCAATCATGGAAAACTTTACACGCAGATTTCATGTTTTGACCCAAACCGATTTAAGGAAATACTGGCTACTCCTGAAAACAATACAACTGGATGTCATCTGTTCCTGAAATAGATGGTCTTGCGCTTCATCAAGAATTAATTTAAATTTGCTAACAGCTACAAAAATCTTTCAAAAGGGCTTTTTGACAAGGATGATGACACCTCTCGGACTCTGAGCCATCAGTTTGTAAGCTGGTTAAAAAAAAACTTGCCTGTAAAAATTGCATATCATGTGCATTTAAATTACTGTTCCAGTATAGGTTATGTTTGTCGGCTTACGAAAATCTTTATATGGCATACAAGTACTTGATTACGCTAAGCACTACACAATGCTCCTGTGAACGATGTTTTTCAAAATTGAAAATTCTGAAGTCAAGACTTAGATCAACACGCACTCAGCAAAATCTGGAGACATTGATGCTTATTGCAATAGAGAAAGATGTTGCTTTGAGGATAAAGAAAAAACAATAAGGTGGAAAAAATGGCGCAGATAATGTGTAGATGGTCAGTCTTGGGTAGCAGCAAGGGCACAAACGCACACTCCCAAGTGCGAATAGTCAATGGATAAAATAATGGGTAGAGTCCTCGCGCTTACGCCAAGTGTCCAGGGAGTAATACTTCAAGATAATCTAGAAAACATAATAGGAGACATACATTGCGCAGTACATCCTTATGACACCTGGTTTCCAGAGAGAAAGTATTCAACTCACTTTTTTCTGAGCCCCATAAAGTCGGCTCTGGACTATATAGGCATATATCTGTGGATATGATCTCACCAGCCCGTCCTACCAGTAAGCATCCGTGGTGATAACCTGGTCCATAGATGAAATATTGGATCCCCGGGATATGTCACAGACGAAAAGTCGGCAGGATAAAATAAAGTAAAATTTATTGCAGCACTAACGCGTTTCGACCTAATTGGTCTTTATCAAAGTGCAGAAAAATATACATAATACAATGCAGTGTACAACGTTCATTTATACAAAAAAGATAAGGGAAATAGGCGGTGTCAAGCCACAACCTCATTAACTTAATTGGTACTAACACACCCTACTTCCAATCATTTAGAGGCGCAGCACCAGCAAACATTCAATATACAAACGGGCGCATAATGATTACGTCCATCTACCTCGACCCATCGATCGCCATTTTGGAAGAGGGAAAATGGTGTCCACAATACAGCTTGCCCTCGCAACATTGATGGGCATTTAAAGCAAGCTTATTTCCGGACGTTTTGGGGTCCCGAACCAGCGGGCTCCCACCGTCCATGAGGTGATATCTTTCCAAGGTGTCCGTGGGCATAGCAGCGGCAGACATCCGGCATATAGACAGGCGCATGGTGATTACATCACCATGTTCCAACTTCCGCCAGTCTGAACCATCGAGCGCCATTTTTGAAGAGTGAAAGGGTTGTTGAAAGTACATCCTACCCTCACAATATCGCAGCCTATTAATTTCGACGGACGTTTAGCAATCTTGCTTGCGGCCGTTTTGAGTGTTAAGTCAGCAGGTCCCTACCGTCCGACAGACGCACGGGGACCATATCGACACGCATGCTCCCACATGAACTTCACTCTTCCGGGCGATATATCAAAAAAAAAAAAAAAAAAAAAAAAATTACAGCATATATGCCGCAATGTCACAATTCGCCAGTCGATCAACATATATGTATGCTATATGCTTATTGCGCGCTATGTCACGTCACTGATCGAGTTGGGGAATAGTGCATATACTATTCCACATAACATATAGTAGTGTCATGTAGAGTGGATAATAAAATATGAAATATAAAATGTGAGTCATATAAAAAGCATAAATGGTAATTGAATTATAATAGAGCATTAATTTCCATATCTATATTCAAGCCCTCAGGTGTTAGACATCCTATATCAAATATCCATTTGGCTTCTAAACGGTTTAAATTCTTTTCAATATCACCCCCTCTCCAATGTTTTTTAACATGTTGAATACCAGCGAAGCCAAGAAGTTTAGGGTTACCATTACGATGTTTAGAAAAATGGGCTGATACGCTATGTTTATCACACTTCCTTTTGATGTTATATATATGTTCAGCTACTCTAGTTTTCAGTATCCTAGTAGTTCGTCCAATATATTGTAGCCCGCACGGTCACCAAAATAGATAAATCATATTAGTAAAATTACAGGTCAAAAATGTTTGAATAGAGAACACCTGATTATTGGAATGTGATTTAAAATCCATTAAACATCTAGTGCTATTTATTGCGGTCCTACAGCAGATGCATAGTCCACATTTATGAAAACCTATCTTTTTAAACTTAGAAAGGAAGGTTCCTGGGGCTTTTTCTTTATCCAAAACACTTTTGGTCAACAACATCTTTAGGTTTTTAGTCCCTCTATAGATAATGTCTTTATTCTGGTGTAACAAACCCCAAATTTTCTTAAGAATTTTTAATATGCTGTTATGGTTTGTGGAGTAATTCGTGATAAAAGGCACCTGTGGATCGAGTTTATCCCCATCGTTATTTCTCTTTTTGTAGCCAAGTAATTGGGACCTATCCATCTTTCTCACTTTCTCATGATCTTTAATTATCGCAGTTTCATCGTAACCTTTTTGTACAAACTGTTTTTTCAGAAGTTCCGCCTATTCCTCAAAATCACTTAATTTCGAACAATTACGCCTAATTCTCAAAATTTGGCCTTTCGGGATATTAGTCAGCCATGGGGCATGATGGCAGCTTTCTATATGAATGAAACTATTAATATTAACCTGTTTAAAATAGGTTTTGGTAATAAGAGTATTGCCTTCCCTTAAAATTTCTAAGTCCAAAAAGTGAACCTTAGCATCACTAATATCAGTGGTAAGTGATATTCCCCATGTATTGGAGTTTAGATGATTCAAAAAAGCATTCAGAGATATCTTTTTCATTTGGAGGGGGGATCTTATATCATCTATGTAACGGCGATAGAGGACCAGGCTCGAACCCCAGTCATGTCCAGAATAAACAAACTGGTTTTCCCAGTAAGACATAAATAAATTAGCATAACTGGGGGCGAACCTGGTACCCATCGCCATACCTCTACGTTGTAGGTAGAAGTCACCCCTCAAACCAGAAAAAATTGTTTTTCAAAATTAAATTGATTCCATCTATCACATAGTCAATCTGTGTCAGTGGGAAAAGCTTGGTTAACTCCATGTAGTAGCGAACAGCCTCGCATCCTTTCGGATGCTCAATGATGGTATATAAACTACCAACATCGCAAGTAACCATATATGATCCCTCCATCCAAAAATCATACCATCCAGAATTTGGAGTAAACTAATTGAGTCCTTCAAATAAGCTGGTTGTGTGACCACTATTGGCTGTAAAATGTGGTCGATACGCTCCGAAAGGGGGGATAGAATAGATCCTATTCCCGAAACTATTGGTCTGCCTGGTGGACAGATGGGATCTTTGTGCAATTTAGGCAGCACATAGATAACTGGAATGATAGGACATTTAGGGAGAAGGAAATCGTACTCATGGTTATTTAAAATATCCAAATCTACTCCCTTGGTCAGATGACTTCTATATTTATTCGCTATTATGAGAAATTACCTTCAGATCTTTCCCTTATAAGTATCCACATCTTGCAATTGTCTCTGAATCTCACTTAGATATTGCTGTCTATCAAGGATCACCACTCCACCACCTTTATCGTTAAGTTTTATAACCACTTCATTATCTTTTATAAGATGGTTTAATGCCAGCATTTCAGTATGGGTAAGATTGTGTTGATATTTATTCAAAGGTTTAATCTTTCTAATAACCTTTTGAGAAGGCATGTGTAGAGGATTTCATGCTATCACTCTTCAAAAAGAAGGGGTAAAAACTCGATTTTTTCTTTAAGGAAGTGTGGACAAATTCTGATTCCTTATTTTGAATATTTATATTCTCTTTATCCCAAAAATATTTTTTCAGGCAAAGTTTCCTGATATATCTATTGATGTCGAGATAAGTTTCAAATTTATTCAAACCCACACTTGGTGCGAATTTGAGTCTCTTCCTAAGGACATTTTCTTGGGCCAGAGTCAGTGGTTTTTTTGAGAGATTAAAGATTGTTATCTCTGTTCTCTCTTCTCCCTTCTGTCTTTTGGTTCTGGTCTGTCCTCCTCTGACTCCTCGTGCACATCTTCCCTTGTTCTTTTTAGGACTGTAGCTGTATTTTTTCTTTTGTGATTTTGAAGCGGTTGCCGGTCTAAAAAAAACTCACCCTAGAGAAAGGAGACTCTAACTGCTCTTGTGGCTCTAATGCCTCATATCGGTTTGACCTAGGAATCTGGTCGTGAGTCCTATAGTTATATTGCTTGTGGTTAGTGATATAATTTCTATTCCCATTCCCATTTTTATAATTCACCCTCTGCCAAACATATGGGTTTTGATGTTGAGTCCATCCATCATGTTGGTTATTTCTTAAATTTTGTTGAGGTGTATGTTGGTTAGTGTTGTTGTGAAAAGAATCACGTCTAACACTAACCTGCTGATTGAATTTATTCAGCTGTGGTGTTTTAAATGGTCTATTTTTATTAAAACTTTTATAAGAATTCTGTTTACGATTATTCGATCTCTTGGGTGTGTTTACCAGTCCTTTATGGACATTTAACTCTTGGGTTTTTTCTTACATTCCCAGTTGCGAAATCCTGAATATCTCGTAAAAGAGGATAAAGACAAAGAAAAAATCATAGACCGTTTCGCCAGACATCTGCTGAGCTTCGCTCTCTGGTTCTCTTAAAATGCTTGTCAATGCGAAACACTGTTGTAACTGTAATTAGAGGGCATTTACCGTTACGGTTTTATTTGAAATGCCCTGAGATTGTGTGCATTGTCATTTTTATATTTTTAACTGTATTGCTCAAGTCCTTTGTTTCCCATTGCACTTGTTTTCTTCTGTGTAGTTATCACTTGTATTGACCTGGTTTTGGTCTGTATTTATCAATTGTATTGGCCTTGTTTTGGTCTGTATTTAACACTTGTATTGGCCTTGTTTTGGTCTGTATTTAACACTTGTATTGGCCTTGTTTTGGTCTGTATTTAACACTTGTATTGGCCTTGTTTTGGTCTGTATTTAACACTTGTATTGGCCTTGTTTTGGTCTGTATCACTTGCAGTTAACTTGTTTTGATCTGTTTTTGTATTGCCCTTGTTGGATTTAGATTACACTTGTTTTTTAACTTCTTGCATACTTGAGTTGGTTGTCCACTGTGAAACGTAGAGGTGGGGTTAGGGAGGGGCTATGGGAGGGGCTATGGGCGGGGTCATGGGTGGAGTCTGGTGGGGGGCCCCTGCATTATTTGGTCGAGGGCCCATAGTATTGTCACTCAGTCCGCCCCTGGAGGAGTGTCTCCACTTCACTCGCAATTTAAAGAGTTCGGGAACCTGGGAGGATACTCCACACATCCTGGCTACTTTAACAAGCTAAAGTGGTCAGGTGTGTGGAATATAACTTTAAATCCGGAACATCTACTTCGGGCCCACAGAGGTTGTTTTCTACAAATATTGGAATTCTGCGAAAAGTAATAGCTTGACAGGAAATCAGAAGGTATGTAGTTCAGAAACATCAGAAAGGAGCGGAAGGAAAATCCTTTTTAAATAAATAACTAAGTGGAGTTCAACAGTTCTGCCTTTAAATGATTGTGAACCCCTCAGGCCTCGGCAAACCTATGTAAAAAAGGAACCACCATCTTGGGAGATAAACTTGTGTAGAAATATACAATAGTCGAATAGTCTAGGAGGCAACAAATGGGAAAACGCTACTTGCAAAAAGGATTTGTCAAGACTTGTCCTGAGGGCGTCCAAACAAATTACAGTGAGGGAAGGACAGAAGCTATGATTGGAATAGCCCTTTTAACCTTAGACCACGAACAGCCATGGCCCTCACCCGTTCAGTACAAGCACGGCAGGGCACAAGATGTCGCGTGATCGTCAACACTCAAATAAAGTCCATAAACTTCTGTTACAGAACTTTTCCGAACCCGAGAATCGGACGGAATTCGGCCGTAATTCGTCGTTTAGTGGAAACGGCTGCGCAGTAACGGAGGAATTATGCAACAACACCCCACTCCTCATAATCAGCGGCCCTCGTTGTCGGTCGCCCCCCCCCCCTTCGTGGGTTACGGACAGCCGATCCCAGCCCCCTACCGACCCGGGATCTCGGTCAGTTGATCTCTTACAGCGAATGGTGTGGAAGCCACTCCGGGGCGTCTTCTCGAAACTCTCCCCGAGAGTTAGGATCCGCTCGCGGTTATCCAACAGCAAGCTGTTGGCTCCATTCATCCTGCCGGTGTTCTGGCATATGAGGGAACCTCTCATATCGGGCGACCGGCGCACTTCCGGTGATGTTTCAGCCACTCATTTCGAGGAACCACACGCGCGCGCTAAGAAAAGCCAAGGCGGTCTGCAGCCGGTGGAGAGTGGAGCTCTACAGGAAGTGCAGAGCCGAGCTCCACAGAGAGGGGTCTGGCTGCAGACTGTAGAGAGTGGAGCTCCACAGGAAACGTGGGACATGTGACTTCCGCTCACCCAAAGGTTTTTTCTTTGAAAACAACTTTAATGTAACAAACAACAATAAACACAGAAATGCTGAACACTGGTTTCTGCTTGATTTTCATCTACCTCTGCCTTAATTATTATTATACAATGATAATGCAGCGATTTTTATTATAGTATTATATTGTGATTAATGGTAGCATTATTATAATTATTAATATTAACCCTTTCACTGCTGAGCCATATCACGCCTGTGTGCTGAGCTCATTTTTACCGGGCTTGCTCACCATGTTTAAACGCGTTTCGAAGCCATATTTTATTATATGACCCAGACATATTATATATTGTTCTTTCCGACAGACTTGGCAGATTCATGTTATATTGAAGGAGAACCAGGCTGGAAGATGGTTGCCACCATAAGCCAGGCAGCCATCTTGTTCAGAATATTGGTTCACTTGTATATAACTAGACAGGTTTGTAGCTGAGACTAGAATGAGGTATACGTAGAAATTTAGGAATGCGTTTAGATTAGCAGAAAAGCAATTAAAGCCTTATGAAAGATCTTTGCTGTTTTTAGCATGGAGAAGTAGATATTCCAAGGTCGTTGGGCCCGTGAAAAGACGAAGGAGTATAGAAGACCGGGCCCAGGCCACCTGAATAAACATAGCCGATAGGGAGGGAGGCACTGCCCGGAGAAAGACAGCACAAACAAATCACAGACTGTCAAACTAACGAGAAGTGTATCAATTTATAGTTATATGTGGAATGTTCTTTGTGTTCGAATTAATGATGGGAGGTATTAACCCACGTGGGGTAGAATAGAGTGTCATAGGGAGGTGGGCTAATGGGGATGTACCTAATTATGTATTTGGGGCATAAAACCTCATGTCTCTGTGTAATCGGGGCTCACTCTAAGCGATTCAATCCTGTGTGAGCACTTGTGTGACGACACAATAAACTCTTGCCTTTCCTGAAGAGACTCGTGTTTGGACAATCCTTGCTTGTGTCTGGTCCGGCGCCGTTCTGAAAGTGAACCTGTCTGACTCCGGCTACAATATCATTATTATATGTATACATCATGTCCTGCCTGAATATTATAACAAAAAAATGCAATAAAATTAAAAATTTTCAATAATTTACAACTTGTAAAGTGTTTTTTCTTTCACATTTTAACATGCAAGCGTTTGCGGTTATATTTTCTATGAGTTAAAAAAATTAGAAATGGGGGGTGGACTCGTTACATTTTTTTGGGGGGAAAATTACGCGATTTTTTAACAAGCGCACCCCATACAAAAATTGTTAGTACAGCATTATTGTTCACATTATAATTGAAATGGGAACAATATTGTTGCATTAACAAAACAAAAAAAAACTTTTTTTTTTTTTCATCAAGGATGTCAGCCCGCAACAGGGGGGCAGAGCGATCAGCCGGATTCCGTCCGGTCGCTGGCTGCAAAGGGAGAACGCGCTCAGCGCGTCCTCCGCAGCCAACACTTCCTGCGGCTGGACGCGCTCAGTACGTCCTCCGCAGCGAGCTGGTTAATGATATTATGATAATGCCAGGGATGCACCGGAATTTCAGCTACCGATAGATATCTGCCGATAATGGGGTTATCGGTTTCGGCCGGAAAGCAAAACACCAGTCGAAAATTGCTGATCCCAGCTGACACTGAGTGAGCACTCTTTCAATTCTGCTTAGCTGGAGATAATTGTAATTGGAAAGAGGCAGGAGCTACTACACATATTTATTTCTGCACACAAAGGGTTGACTGCATGATCCACACTATCAGGGCAAGCAGTAACCTCTGGCCTCTCAGTGACAACGAACAAGTAATTTATCACTGATCCTCGGAGGACAAGAGGAGAGAGCTTACATCCATGCCTCCAAAAAGTTAATGGAACGTATACACATTCATTTTGCAATGGTTTGTCTTTTCCTTTGCATCTTAAGGGCCCCTTCATAATGCTTTGTTTTTCTGCACTTTAAAAAAATTATAGATTAAGAGAAACAGTGAGAAAAGGGGGGTGTTTGTGAGGGTCCTGAGAACGAGCAACAGCACTAATGGCCTGCTCTACAGTGGGTGCCCGCTCAGGTCTCACAAACAAGGTTTTAGCTTGATTGTGCCATTACAGGGATGAATTATCCTTATGCAAATCAGCCTGCTCTCACCCAGAAAGGGTGGACAGCACTGATTGCGAAGGACGTCATCCCTGCACGAGAGGTGCAGCAACCCCCCGACGATCATTTCCGCCTTATTGGGCCTTGTCAGGAGGGTATAACTGACACCCCTCTAGGCACATCAAGCAAGGGGTCCACGTCTGGATGACCCTTTACACTTACAGTGAGAAAAGGGGGGTGTTTGTGAGGGTCCTGAGAATGAGCAACAGCACTAATGGCCTGAGAATGAGCAACAGCACTAAACAGCCCCCTTTTCTCACTGTAAGTGTAAAGGGTCATCCAGACGTGGACCCCTTGCTTGATGTGCCTAGAGGGGTGTCAGCTATACCCTCCTGACAAGGCCCAATAAGGCCGAAACGATCGTCGGGGGTTGCTGCACCTTTCGTGCAGGGATAACATCCTTGGCAATCAGTGCTGGTCACCCTTTCTGGGTGAGAGCAGGCTGATTGGCATATGGATAGTTCATCCCTGTAATGGCACAATCAAGCTAAAACCTTGTTTGTGAAACCTGAGCGGGCACCCACTGTAGAGCAGGCCATTAGTGCTGTTACTCGTTCTCAGGACCCTCACAAACACCCCCCTTTTCTCGATTAAGAGAAACAGACTGATGTTTAGGCTCCATCTGAGCCATTATAGATTATAGATATATATCTACTCATTTAAATTGTGTTGGAGGGCAAAAGAATTAGATTAAAAGCATCCAAACAGGAAATAATAAACGTTATAGCTGCAGAAGACAGAGTTCTCTGAATTGCTGGGATGTGTAAATGTCTTCTGAAACTATAAAATGTGTGTGTTAAGGATTTTATATCCAAAATTATTAAGTAATTGAAATATGCAATTCACTGCTTCTCTCTCCCCCTCAATTGTCCGTAGGCCATCTGTCCCAAACCGCATTCCTCGGTGTGCCTGCTAACTCCTGTCTCTGTCCCACCCGATCATGTCCATAGGCAAATTCTTTAAAACCTGATTCAGATAACATTCCATGATTTCTATGGGTATCAACAAATATGAAAAGAAGGTACTATATCTATTGATAGAAACATAGAAAAATGTCGGCAGATAAGAACCTTTCGGCCCATCTAGTCTGCCCAATTACATGGATACTTTACCTGGATTTATCTTTTGTTTAGGATAGCCTTATGCCTATCCCATGCTTGCTTAAATTCATTTACTGTTTTGGCCTCTACCACTTCAACTGGAAGGCTGTTCCATGTTATCTTATATGAAAAAAGTTGTTACTCCCCTCTACACATGTTATCTTTGTTTACGTGGCAATCTCTGATTGGCTAAAGCTTCTCCATGCTTCTTGTGAAGAATATAAATAATGCTTTATTCCTGAATACAATTTGAATCTGAAAGACATAGAAGCATGTCTGTGTCATTTTCATTTTCCATGAGCGTGCTCATTCATTGCCTCCGTGTATGAGGGACCAGAACAGAGATCGGATACCTGTAATCGAGATAGGGGGACAAGGAGACCCCCATTAAGGAGAAACCTATCAGCTGGTGTCAGAAGTGGGATCACATACTCAGCTGAGTTGAGTCTATTTTATTTCTCCTCTTACCTGTGTACTGTGATCCAACGAACTGTAGATATTGCCTCCAAACTCTCTCTGTTGTCTCCTACCTCTCTGTCATCTATTTTTCTATCAGGAGAGATGCCTTCTGTGTGGTATATTAGATGTATGAATGAGTTATACCAGATGCTTCACGCTGACGGATAACTTTATAACTACAAGTGCTATTTGCACCCAGCCAGCTGCAATGCGTAACGCAGAATGACCGGTTGTCACTGGAAACCAAGGGGTACTTGGAGCTGCGAGTGAATAAGGGACACTTAGTCGTGTTACCGTGTGATTGTATATAAACCCACTTATGAGTCTCATCCGTAGAGCATTGAGAAGTAGGATCATCTGACACATATGCCAGGAAACTGGATAAAGGGAAAAACACCACCTACATTACTGGTTTTACACTAACCACAGGTCAGGTGCAAGACTATGCCAATCAGGGCTCAGAGTCCTGATTGGGCAAATTTGGCCAAATCCTGCGGTCACAGAGCTAAGTCCCGCAGCACACTATATAAGGCTTCCCCGCAGCCACAGCGTGTGTTTGTTGCAGGAGTGAATCAGAGAGGAGAGGAGATTGTTGCATATCAGGGTGTATCACTGAGTTATACGAGAGTTCTGAGAATTTGAATCTGTGTGTTGGCACTGCCAGGCTACCAGGGTGTTGCAGCCTTCAGGAGAGGAAGTGAATCAGAGAGAGAGTAGAGGACATTGGCAGCCTTGCAGGGAATATATCAGTGAAATCGCTGACTTATAGCAGAGTTCTGAATATCTTTAATCTATATATCACTCGCCATGTCAGAAAGACCAAAAAGGACAGGCAGACGCTCCCAGACACAGATAAGAGGGCAAGCAGCCTCTGTGTCGGAAGGCTGTGCCCCTGGTCACCGTGGACGTGGTGCATCCTCTGTAGGGGCACGCTTGTCCTTTCTAACTGGTGCTGGCCGTCTTAAGCAGCAGCAACATACAGAGGATTTGCAGGATTGGCTAACCAGGCCATCCTCATCCTCCGAGTCCTCTGCCAGCCAGGCATGTAGTGGTTTAGAGTCAACCTCAGCTGCCAAAGCATCTAATTCAGCCTCCATGTCCACAGCTACTCCTGCTGTAGCCTCACCATCATACACGGAGGAGTCAGCTGAATTGTTTGACTACAATGACAGTGACATGCTGCTTGAGGATGTGCAGCAACTCCAGTGCTCTGATTCAAACTCTGAGGTTGAGGAAGGGAGTAAAATCAGCCTAGAGGGAGGGGGTGCCAGTGACACACAAAGAACTGAGACTCATGTTCCCCCAGCAGCTGCAGCATACTGCCAAGTTGGCTTCAGTGACGAGGAGATAGGGGGTGATGATGATGATTATGAGGTCACTGACTCCACCTGGGTGCCTGATCGAACAGAGGAGTCAAGGGAGGAGGAGGCACAACAAAAACAAAACACAACAGCCTCTATGAGCAACCGTAGCCAGTCCAAGGCATCAGATGTCAGAGCTGCTCAGGTGCAGAGCGCTGTTGTCTCAAAGCACACATCCAGGAACTCTGCTGTCTGGGAGTTCGTCACGACATGATTGCAGACCGCAGCGTTGCTATGTCTGAAGAGGATCAAGCGTGGGAGAAACATCAGCCGCTTGGGTACCACATGCTTGAAGCGACATATGACCACCGGTCATGCATCCCGTTGGCACAACACTTCCCATCGGTCCTCATCTGTCTCTACCCCACCATATATCATGCCATGTCTACAACCTCCACTGACAGGGATGATGTTATAGTAATGGGTGTACCAGGTCCTTCCTCAGAATGTGACAGCATCCCATCAGCTGCAGATTTATGCAGTCAGATTTCATTGCCCCAGCTGCTGCAGCATAATAAAAAATATAGTCCCAATCATCCCCTTGCACAGCGTCTAAATGCCAGCTTGGCAAAATTACTCGCATTACAGCTGCTGCCTTTCCAGCTGGTGGACTTTGCCTCCTTCCATGAATTTGCCGAATGTGCTGTACCACAGTGGCAGGTTCCAAAACGCCAGTTCTTTTCACGGAAGGCTATTCCAGCACTATACCAGCACGTGGAAGACAATGTTATGGAGTCATTGGGAAAGGCAGTCAGCAGCAAGGTGCAAATTACTTTAGACACGTGGTCCAGCAAGCATGGACAGGGCCGTTACATTTCCTTCACGGCACACTGGGTAACTCTGATTGCAGCTGGGAGGGATCCAGGATGGGGCTCTGTGCTGGAGCTTGTTCATACACCAGGCCTCCAGAAAGCTGCTTATATGAGGTCTGTCCCCTTCCTCTTCCTCCTCCTTCTCAGTCTCTGGCAAAGTGGCAGTTAAACCGACGCATGGCAGGGGCTACGCAATGGCTCAAGCAAAAAGATGCCATACTGTGCTTGAGCTTGTTTGTTTAGGAGCCACACCAGGCCAGATATTCTGTCAGCTCTGCAGGGGCAGGCACAGAGATGGTTAACACCACGCCAGCTTGAGCTGGGAATGGTCGTCCATGATAATGGCAGCAACCTGCTCTCTGCCCTACGCCTGGGTAAGTTGACGCATGTACCATGCCTAGCACACATCCTAAATCTGGTGGTACAGCGCCTCCTAACCAGGTACCCACGGCCGGCAGAGCTTCTCAGCCAGACCAGAAAAGTCTGCAGCCACTTCAGATGGTCATTCCCAGCAAGTGTTCGCCTGGCAGAAATTCAAAGAGAATTCCACCTTCCCACAAACCGTCTGATCTGTGACATGTCCACCAGGTGGAACTCGGCATTGGCAATGCTGCAGCATCTGCAAAAGCAGCAGAGGGCCATCAATGAGTACCTGTGTGAATATGGCACAAGGACAGGTTCAGGTCAACTTGGTTCCCCCCCCCGCAGTGGCTGATGATCAAGGATACATGCACTGTACTGTCACCATTTGAGGAGGCAACAAGGATGGTGAGCAGGGACAGTGCATGCATCAGTGACACAATTCCTTTAGTGTTACTGCTGGAGCGCGCTCCGCGGGGAATTATAGATGTGGCACTAGAGGCAGAGCAGCGGGAGGAAGAGAAGTACTTCCCTAGCTCTCAAGGCCCCAGTCTTTATGCAGACAGCATTCCTGCGGGTCCTCAGATCAGACAGGAGGAGGATGAGGAGGAGGAGGAATATTTAAGTTGTGGGGGCATTGAAGGTGGGGATTCCTCAAGGGAGGGTTTTGTGTTCCCAGAAACCCAAGGACTAGTACGTGGCTGGGAGGAGGCAGTGCACAATACGGTCATCCTCAGCGACCAGAAACACTCGGAAGCTAATGCCACCTCCAACCTACGCTGCATGGGCTCCCTTATCCTGCAAAGCCTGCTAAAGGACCCCAGGATTCGTGCCATCAAGGAGAGGGATCATTACTGTTTGGCAACCCTTCTTGATCCACGATACAAGGGTAAGGTTGCAGAGCTCATCCTGCCCTCACAGAGGGAGGACATGATGAAACAACTTGAGGACGCTCTAAAGCGACACTTGTGTAACACCTTTCCAGGCACTGGTAGGTTACCAAGTGATGACACAGGTGCTTCTGAGGCTGCGAATTATCAGAGGAAGAGCGGTGAAGGGGGCCGCTGACTGATGTCTTTTGCAATATTTTTTGTCCACGACGCCCAGGGACGTCAAATGTAGGCACCCATTGCCAGCGTCTTCACCATATGGTGCAGGACCACCTAGGGGCAAGGGCAGACCTCGATACCTTTCCAGCAGATGATCCACTGGCTTACTGGATGTTGAGATTGGATCACTGGCCAGAATTTAGCCAATATGCTATGCAGCTACTAGGTTGCCCTTCATCCAGCGTGCTTTCTGAAACTATGTTCAGTGCCGCTGGAGGTTTTGTCACAGACAAAAGAGTGCGTCTGTCCCCCGACTCTGTAGACCGGCTGACATTTATAAAAATGAATCAGTCCTGGATTAGCAGCTATCACTCCCCTGATGCTGATGTAACTGAATAGATCGGGGATCTCTTCTGCATTCCCAAAACCTCCACCACTGCACTCTTCCACAATACCTCAGAGGGGTTACAGTGTGAAGGCACTAGCTGTGAAGGCACTAGCTGGCACCAAAGGCCCAATATTTGGGTGCACTGACGCGTGTACCAGATTCATAACATTGTAATATTTGATGGCAGGGTCCACCCCTGCACTCTTCCTCAATACCTTAGAGGGGTTACGGTGTGAAGGCACTATCTGGCACCAAAAGGCCGATATTTGGGTGCACAGACACGTGTACCAGATTCATATCATTTTAATATTTGACGGTAGGGTCCACCCCTGCACTCTTCCACAATACCTCAGAGGGGTTACGGTGTGAAGGCACTAGCTGGCACCAAAGGTCCAATTTTAATGCACCTGTTGTTACTTTCATCCAAAGCCCGCATAAGTTTCACCATAATTTAGCCCAAAAAAATCGCTAAACTTGCTCTGTGTGTCCTAAAACGTCTCCTCTTTTCATACAGGCTGCCGCCTCAAGCAGTGGTTTATGAATAGATTAAAGGAAAACCATTTACCGTCATTTGAAATGTCATTTTTTTCTTTTTAAATGTTTCTATACATCCTACAAATCCGCCACTTCACGGGCAGGTTATGGGGACCTCCTAGGCATAATATTTGAAGGAATTTTTTGTTTTTATTGTTAACCTTTATGTCATGGAAAAATCACTGTTCTCTTAAAATGGTTTTTTTTTTTAACTTTCTTTCCTTGTTTCCTGTCCCCCAGGGCACTACCCGGACCCCCCATACACCTTTTATGGCAAATATTAGACATTTGCACAGCACAAAATTTATTTTTGAACTAATGGATTAGTCCTAAAACGCAATTTATTTAGTTGCTAAAGAAATTCGTTTTCAGTTCTTTATTATGAAAACTAATTTCATTCATCCGAAAACTAGTGGATACAATTATTATTGTATTGGCTCCTCAGAGGGCTGAGATCGCTGCTTGTTACAGTATCTCTCATTCTTAGCACAATGTGTCAGGCAAAGCTGTTACAGTAACTGACTGCTGCTCATCAAAGCGCTCAGAGTTTCAGTAAAACTAATAAATAATATTTTTATATAAGGTGATAATATTATTTTCTTGTTTTACTGACACTCTGAGTGCTGGGATGAGCAGCAGTCAGTTACTGTAACAGCTGAGCCTGTTACATTGTACTGAAAAATACTGTAACAAGCAGCCGATCTCAGCGCTCACAGCCACTGGATTTAAAGGGCTCAAAAAAATGCTCCTCTCTGTATAATGTATAGAACATCCCGCTGCATTAATTAATACCCCTCTGTGTATAATGTAGAGAACATCCACCTGCATTAATTAATACCCCTCTCTGTATAGAACATCCTCCTCAATTTATACCTTTCTCTGTATAATGTATATAACATCCTCCTGCATTATTACCCCTCTCTGTATAATGTATAGAACACCCTCCTGCATTAATTAATGCCCCTCTCTGTATAGAACATCCTACTGCATTGGCATGAGGAGGGTGTAGAACTTCGGAATGCAATGCTTATCCAGCACAGGAGAGGGAACTTCTACTTAAACTTTGTATCTCTGTGGGGGAGACAGACAGTATTATAAAAGCAGGGGAAAGGGAAAATATTAACGTAAATCGGTCTGAAGTCTCAGAGAAGAGATGACTGGCACAAATTTATTTTTATAATAAAATAAAGCACTTTAAATCCAGGGAAAACATTCAAATAAATCACACTGAAGGCTCAAAATGAGTAACTGTGAGAGCTGGATACTAAATGTATCAGACGTAAATACAATGTTTATAACAAGCAGCACTGGGAGAGGAGAGAGACTTTATATAAAATGTGTATTATAGATGAGGAAAGGGGGATGGTGATTCTGGATAATATAAAATGTATCAGACCTAACCACCTATTATGCAGAGCGGGAGGGGAGATAACACACGTTTTATAAAGTCCCTCTCTTCTCCCAGCGCTGCTTGTTATTAAGGGGTTTTTACTATCCAGCCCTCCTCTGTCATTAGCGTTCAGTGTGATTTATTTGAATGTTTTCCTTCTCCAGCTGCTTTTATCATCTTGTCTGCCTCATAGACATGCAAAGGTTAAGTAAAGGCTTCCTCTCCTGTGCTGGCTGTCTGTGCTGCGAGTGAGTATTCTAGAGCTCTATCACTGTCAGATTTTTGGGTGGGTCGGGAAGGATTACGTATACAAACCTTTTCTGTAGCTTTGCGATGTTGTACTCTTCATTGCTGGTCTCCTACACTCAATGTAATATCACAAAAAGGACTGAAACTAAAATGTAGTGCATTTTTTTGTTTCTTTAGTTTTTTGTACTAAGCAGTAACGTATCTCTTGAGTCATACGAAAACGAAATTATCCCAAAATTCAGATTAAATTGTTTTAGTACTAAAACAAATGCACATGTCTAGCAAATATCTTGCATATATGCCCTCTTGGAGGGCACTCTAAAATTCGAATGTTCGAGTCCCATTGACTTGCATTGAGTTCGAATCATGTTCGTGTTCGAATCAGAACTTTTTCAAATGTTCGTGTTCGAATGCGAACCGAACACGAGGGTGTTCGGCCCATCACTAGTTGTGAAGTGTAAGGGACATGATTCAGGTGACTTGTTTATCGCTAAGGGCAATAATTTGGCTGATATCACATCCAAACATGCTGCAGCACAAGCCCTCTCTGCTGTGGCCCCCCTGCCCCCCTTGTCTCCTCCTCCATTACTACAAACTTCTTTTCTGCTTCTTTACTATCTCCTACATCTCTCTTGCTGGAACTACAATCCACTGCTACCCCTGTTGACCTCTCTTTCTGGACATCTAATGGTTTGAAAAAGGATTCCTCTGGAATCTTTCCCAAAGGAGGGGTTGTGGGCTTACTGAAAGCAGCTGCACCCATTTTTATTTTTTCTTTCCATGGTGTAGGCCATCAATCAGTAAAGCAAACCTTAAAAGCTATAGCTACGTATTTTTCACTACAGGATCTCACAGATATGTTCAAATCACAGCTATCCCGGTGCCTAACCTGTGCTCGCAATAATGTCCAAGGTCCTAAAGCCCCCACACAGCACTTGCCTCCCCCCTCATAACGGGCGTAGTAGCACCCACCAAGGAGTAGTGAGGTTGGGAATAGATCTTTAAAGACCGATAAACCTGCTTGACGTTTACACACTGCTTAGCATACACAGGCTTATATACTCGAGGCAGGGAGGATGAGCGAACAACTGAGTTGCTACTGAATACTAAAGGTTTCGAGACCGATAGAGCACGTTCAGAAACATAAAGATACGTCAGACAGTTGGTGAATTGCGCGGACTGCAGGGCAGTCAGTAAATGTGCAGGTTTAACGTTTACTGAGAATCTGGAGCAGGTCAACAGTACCTTATGATATTCAGCGGCAATTGATACACATAGGGGTCTATCGCTGGTACAGTATCAAGTATATTTCACAGTTAGAGCATACTAAACATTGGATGAATATAAACAGTATCTTTCGATTGCAGTTTTCCCATGAGTGTGTGGCAAATCAAAATGAGCCCAGGGTTTTGTATAGGAACCTAATGCGGCCACAGACAACACCCAAAAACGGGAAGGGACAATACCCCCATAACGTGTAAACACCCCAGCGGCAAGCATGGGGTTAAACCATCAAAGCCCAACACAGGCGATTGGAATAATGCAGCAATAGAATAGTCAAAAACAAGCCGGGTAAAAAATCAGGAGCAGGGATCGTATCCAGAAATAGGTTGGCAACAAAATCAACAAACAGATCAGCTTAGTGATGCAGGAACAGAACTCCACGATAGGGTGATGAGGCAACTCCTCGCGCCCTGTTTTAAACCTGGTGGCTCCTCGTGACCATGCCAGGCCCCACCTCCTCGGACGCTGCTCGGCCATACCCCAGTGCTGGCAGACTGCCAGCTCCTGACACAGGACCTTGCCCAGACCCCCCCAGGCAGAACAGCAGGGGCTGAGGATATGACATCCCTCTGGGCTATTCCAAAAATTAAAAAATGATTTCACACATATGCCCATGGCCAGAGGAGGGTTGAAATACCTACTAGTGATAGTAGATAAATTTAGCAAATGGCCAGAAGCTTTTCCCACCACCAGAGAAAATGCTAGAACTGTAGCCAAAATTTTGTGCAAGGAAATAATCCCTAGGTATGGATGCCCAGTATCCCTTGATTAAGATCATGGCCAGGCTTTCACCTCTAAGGTGATGCAACACATGGTATCTCTAATGGCCATACAATAGAAATTTTAGTTTCCTTACCATCCCCAGACCTTTGATATAGTAGAAAGGATGAACCGCACAATTAAAGATAAGATCAGGAAAGCTACTGAAGGGACCTTCCATAGTTGGCCTGATTATCTGCCAGCTATTCTTGCAGAAATCTGTATGACTCCTAATAATAAACACCATTTATCCCCATTTGAGATTTTAACGGGATGCCCTTTTCCAACTCCATGGGCTAGCCAGGGACCACAGATTATGTTTCCTGGTGACCTCCAGGAATTACAAGACACATATGTAACCCAGTTGATTAAAACTCTGAACAGTACCTACAGTGATGTGTCTTGTTCTTTTCCTCCTCTTTACAGTGAACCAACACATCCATTCAAGCAAGGAGATCAAGTGCTCGTGAAAACCCTGCATCGCCACAAGACATTGGAACCCCCATATGGACCACCCACCACTGTGATTGCTGTGACCCGGACCGCTATCCTGACCAGTGATACCCCAGCTTGGATCCACGCATCTCGAATGAAGAAGGTCCCAGCCCTGCAGTAATTCCAAGATGCCAAAGCACAAACCTCATCACAGAAATGACCGCAGAAACTGTCTAATACTGACCCTATTGTGCTCCCTCTTCATGGCCATAACCTGGACAGCCTCCTCTTGTTATTATGAAACATGCCCATGGGACTCTCATAACGCTTCCATTGTCACCAATGTTTCTTCTACACCCCTTTCTCATGCCCAAAACCATAGAGCCGTGTCAACCCATAATCTATACATAAAAACTGCACAGCAAGTATATGATATAGCAGGTTTGAAGAAACCATGTTGGATATGCATGGCCATGCCCCAAGGAATGCGTACAGGCATTCCCTTTGAAGGCAGAGCTCTAAATCTCAGTGGCCTGTTTGAGAGCTCTAATTTTACCAAACTAACCTTTACACCCACTGCTAATCATTCTGGCGCACCTTCCAACACTGTGGGCCCTCATCTCATCAATTCCTGGTATCGACCCCTAGGTTTGATCCGTATCCAGTTTAAGCAGGCAGGCAAGGTAAAGCCTCAAAAAGAGAAGTTGCCTGATTGTTATGTTTTGATTGATCGCCACCCCCCAACCAAGAAGGGCCTGACTGCCTCGGTGTCCTTTTTTGCTTATATGTCCACATTTGCTTATGACAGATCAAGATGGAGTGACCAACTTGATGAATCCAATATCTGCAGGCCCCATAATGTATCGGTATCTCACAATTGTGTGCGGTTTTGGCAATGGATGAATAAAACCATCCCCTCAGTGTTCGGTACACCCCACGCATACACCTACTACTATTGATGCCTTAATACCACGGAACTTAATAGCACCCATTATTTATACAGGGGCCAGGCATGGGAAGAGTACACCTTTTTTAGGTCCATTAGTAATCATACTGTCACAAACAACGGTACACTGTACCCTAAGATTTGGGTACAAAACAGATATTATCTGGCCTCCTATGCCACCATCCCTCTCCAGCCCCCTTTCTATTGACTCTGCGGTCATTCTGCATTCCTTTCTATTCCACGTGATTATGTAGGCGAATGTGTACTGGGTATTATCGCTCCTGGCCACAGAATAAACACTAAACTTCATGTTCACACCAGATTCCCCAATCACCCCCGTTCCCTTAGGGCACTCACAGTAAAAAACAATAATGATGAAATAGTGTTTGGTTCCATGCTGCCCACAATGGGTGTGGCCCAACTTTTTTTAACTCCTTAGTGACCATGAATGTACCATGTACGTCACAGCTACGGGTCTCTTTTAGGCCCGCTGACGTACCAGTGGCAAGATTGTGTGGGACCTACTTTTTCCCCTGATGAACAAAGGGTACCACTTGTATGTTGATAATTTTTATACAAGTGTCCCTTTGTTGAAGCTGTTGTATTGTTTTGATACAGTAGTGTTGCACGTTTGCAATCAAGAAATGCACACTCTGTCCTTCAGTTACAGACCGTTTATTAACCTGTGTGCCTGTATGAAGTAAAAAACAATGCTTTAAACTCTTGTAATAGCATGAGGTGTTTACAGTCTCCTCATGCACCAGTGAGATTAACCATAGAGATAACAGCAAATGTCCTTTACCAATATTACTCTATACTAGACATGCAGTTTATGCATACAGTTCTTTTTTACCTGTACTATTACTGCACAGACCACATAGCTAACTAACAGAGCTAACTACCAAAACTATTTACAGAACATATACACAGAAAATGACACACTCCTTTGTTATGGCTTCACACTCACTTTAAGCTTATGCTGCTTGTTGGATCTATGTTTATACTGGGTTTACCTGTATGAAGTAAAAAACAATGCTTTAAACTCTTGTAATAGCATGAGGTGTTTACAGTCTCCTCATGCACCAGTGAGATTAACCATAGAGCCTAACACTTCTTGGTTCAGGACTCTCCACTCCCAACCAGGCTCACACCATCTGCTGGCTGGAGGTGATACTCACCGCTCAGTACCCTACGATAACTTTACATGTGCGTTTAAAGCTACCATGCCACACTCTCCCCCACCAAATAAATGTCGTCCCGACATTCCACAATTATTGGCCTTAACGTTCACACAAAACGTTACCCAACCATTTTCCCAATGCAAGATTCTTTTTATAGTCTCTGGCAACAGTTGTTATATTATTAACCATGGTCTCCAGTAATAGTCCATACTGATCTTATGTGCGGTTAGGTTTCTCTGCACAATGCTGGGGTGACCAAGTGTTTCATAGGTCAGTGTTTTCGGCTGTCTTCTCTCTCTTTTAGGGTAGAGTCGCGTTTCACTCATCTCATCCTGGTCTTCATCCTCCAGTGTATTGTCCCTAGAGATGTCCACAGGTGTCATTTGAGGATCTTCCTCTACACTTTCTATTGACGGTGTTTCTATGTCTTCTGCATTTGTTGGCAATACTTGCTCTTCCCTTCTGATCCGTTGACACTGTCTTTCTTCTGTTCCCTGTGGATGGAATATCTCAGCTGTTGGATTCAGCAAAGAATTCACTTGCTGTTCTGGTAATGGCCCGCTGTAATGAAATCTCTGGAGTTCTCCATCAGAATCCCACTCGCTGTCTGTGTCTTCTTGTGTCTGTGGAACATTGGGTCTTCTTGTTCTAACTTTGGATTTCTTTGTTACGTCTTTATTTTTGTGGTTTTGTGGAAGTTGCTCAACTGGAAGATGATCACATGGTAAAAGCAAATTCTGGTGCATCACTTTTGTTCTACCAACTCCATTTTCTGGTTTCACTTCAAAAACTGGGATATATTCCCCTTTCTTTTTAACAACGACATACACTCTATCTTCCCAGTAGGAGCATATCTTCCCTGGGCCTCCTTTCTCACCCACATTTCTTACCAATACTCGGCTGCCCTGTTGTAACTCTGTGCCATAGATCTTTTTGTCATACTGTTCCTTTCCTCTTGCTGCCGTCTTTGCTGCAGACCGAGATGCTATTCCATAGGCTTCAGCCATCCGCTTCCTCCAATTTTTGACGTAGTCTTTATAGGAGCCCTTATTGCTGTCCCTTCTTACACCAAACAGGAGATCAACTGGTAATCTGGGATACCTCCCAAACAATAAGAAAAACGGCGAATAGCCTGTGGCATCACTAAAAGTGCAATTGTAAGCATGGACTACCTTCACCAGAGAGCTCTTCCCATCAGTTTTCTGATCTTCGGTCAGTGTTCTTAGCATAGAGAGCAAAGTTCTATTAAATCTTTCTACCTGTTCATTGCCCTGCGGGTGATATGGGTAAGTGTGCGAGCCTTTGATTCCACAGTAGTCTTTTAGTCTGGACAATAGCTGATTTTCAAATTCTCTCCCCATGTCGTGGTGAATTGTCTCTGGAAAGCCGAATTTGAGGGCAAACTCATTGAACAGCTTGTTGGCCACTGTTTTTGCTAATTTGTTCGTTGTAGCATACGCCTGTGCAAATCTTGTATAATGATCCATTACAACTAAGATATACTCATATCCTCCTTTACATGTTTCAAGATGTAGGAAGTCCACAGAAACTAGTTCAAACAGATGAGTAGTCTTAATGGCTGACAAGTGGGCTCGGGTAGGTCTGTTTGGCTTCTTCTTCTTGAGACATTCACACTCCTGTGTCACAAAGTGCTCCACATCCCAATGCATCTTGGGCCAATAGAACCGCTCTCTGATCAAATTCAGTGTTCTTTCCACACCGAGATGCCCCATCTCCTGGTGGAGTTCTCTATAGACCAGTGGCTGGTACCTTTTTGGAAGCACTAGCTGGTACCTGGACTTGGTTTTCCTGTGCAAGGTGCCGTCTTGTGCTATGTGAAGCTTTGTCCATTCTCTCAGCATGGATTTTACATCACTATCTTCTGCTTGACTGGCTTTTGCACTGGGTCTGTGATGTCTGGCTTTGTAGTCGAGTATTTTTCCAATTACTGCATCTCTTTGCTGTGTCGGGTATATTAGAGAGACAAAGAATTTAAAATGGATGCCTGTAGCCATTTTGTTTTAAAGACAGTTTTTCTTTCAAAATTTCTCTAGGTTTAGAAATGAACAAGATTTTTTTTTTACAAAGTTCATTCCTGGGTTAAGAAGTCCCAGACATGAAGGAACCTAGAATGAATGTGAGATAATGCTAAGACATGTCATAAGTAAATTTATTGGTCTGTTTTAAATTTTAAAACAAAAGAGATTTTGTCTTTTGGGTATAGGAATAAGAGTTAAATATTCTGTAATATAAAAGTATATTCACAAAATATATGTTTATAATCAAGGTATATTTTATTATAATTACAATAGTGAAATATATACTCCAATAAATATTGTAGAAAGTATAATTGATAAATAAAAGAAATCACTGAAGAATATTCTGTAACCAGAAAAGAATTTAGCTGATAAGGCTCTTAGCAACCAAAAGGGAGGAGAGCTATAAATCTCAAGAGACAGTCTAGAGACTGAGAAGAGACAAGGTCTTTGTTAAGCTAAGTCTGACCTTGTGACCCTAGATAAAGACCGAGAAAAAGAAATTGGGGATTAATTGGAATTAAATTAGAAGTGCAACACTGCCCTCTACAGGATAGTAAAAATAATGATTTATATTATCATTAATATTAACTGTGTGGCTATAATAAGCGGAAAAAGTTTTTGGTAAGTTAGTCAGAGATGTCAGCAGAGAGGCTCACATCGCCATGCACTCAGACATTCATTATATATGACACTCTGAAGTCAGTCGGAGATTGCCAGCCATCGGGACGCATCGCAATGCACTCAGACATCCATTACATATGACACTCTGAGCAACCGAGCAGACTCACACCGCAATGCACTCAGATCCCAAGACATGAGGCAATTAATATTCTCACCAAATCTCTAACTCACATGCATTGATTATCTAATATCGATAATTTTCACATATTCCAAAACAAAGCATCACATAAGAAATTCCAAGGCAGACTCATCAACATCCAAATTGGACAGGTAATGTATGAAATAAGGAATTAATGTAAAATATATTTGTAGAGATTTTTGCAACGTAGACTGAGACTTCTCGGATAAGGTTAAGATCCAAATTCTAAGTATTTCTAATCTGCAGATGGAAATATGAAGAAGTGGATATAAGGATTTATTCCTAAAGAAATGTTGCAAGATTGATACCAATATATATATTGAATTTGGAAATTACTGTGATTAAAATTAATAAGCAAGGAATTATATAACTACAAAATAAAAGCAAAAGATTAGAAGTTTAATTCTCGAGATTAGGGGAGGATTCACTAAATAAGTTTTTATTACTTATCATCAATTTAGCTTATCTTTTGTTGATCTATGTAGCATAGAGATATATATATATATCTATAAGAGCTGGCTGGTTAAACATTGTTTGCTGGGAATTGCATGTTGTATTAAGCAGAAATGTTTATTAACCATTTGTGTATTAGTTACTAACTGATAAGGTAAATGATATTAATCATATATGCAGTTACTAACCGGAGATACATATATTGTGAAGCTAGTTTTTATATGCTGTTGGATTGTGGTTTATAAATTTTTGTTTATGATATGAGATTTGAAATTCTTTTGTATACGTAATAAATATATATATATTTTTATCCGATTATTGATTATTGTATTTTTTAAAGCAAAACACAGACAATTAAAAGAATTCAGGATAATTTCTAAGAGATATAAACGATTGAGATTTGTGTCTCGTATAAGTTTCTTATGAAATAATAATCCCTGATATATTGGAGACAACTGCCGAGGTAGGTCCAGTAAGTCCAATATAGACATATTGGAGGCTTGGCTGATAAATCCAATATATACAAACGTGTTGTATTCACGTGCAGAGATTATATCCGACAAATTGGAGGCACTGTTCCGAGATTGTAGTATTTGTTTGGAATATAATTGTCGGTAATTGTCTGATTAGACAGAGATAAAATATATATATTATTTTTGATTCCTTGTTGTATTTTTGACTTGTGGTTTTTACGGTTATCTACTAAACAGTGTAAAAATGTCAGAGTCAGAATCTGAGACTCAGGAAGATGTAGAGATACATACTAATCAAATAATATTGATAGATGTTATGTCTTATCTAAAGGACAAGTTACACGTCACAGACGATTTATTTGAATGGATAAAAGAATTGCAATCAAATATATTGAATTATATTGATTCAATCTGGTCAGATCAATCAAATTTTCTTGAGTGTTTGCGAAAGATAAGTGCAGCCACAAATAAAAAGGACAAAGAAATGTTTGCTTTAAAAATTGTGCCTGAATGCATATACTTGATCGCAGAAATGAACAAGAGATTGAATGATGACAAAGAAACCAGAGACAGATTAGAAAATAAAAATTGTGACTTGCATGAAACCGTAAATAAATTAAAAGATGAGTCAGAACGAATGATAATGGAATTGAAGGTGTGTGCAAAAGAAAAAGATCAAATGCAAGATGAGATTGCTCAATTATCCAAATTAAATAAGGGGCTAAACAAACAATTGGCGAGAATGAAACGCGAACATGAGAAATTCGCCGATGAGTTACGTCAGGTTGAAACTGATGTTCGAAGGGTTAAAGATTCTTCGTTAGAGAAGTTCCCTTTGAAAGCTCTAAGCCATACATCACTGATAAGACCTGATGACGGCTCTGTTTATCTGAAAAGCCAGAATGAGCAGAGCGAATGTGAAAGTGAAACTAAATCTCATGATGAAAAAAGAGTAAAACTTCTTACACAGGAGTATTTCAAATCACATCACTCTAGCCAGCCACAGCCTATTAAGAAATATCATAAAGTGAATGATTTAACGAAAATTATTAATTTCCTCAAAACCTCAGTAGGTATTTTTGATGTTAAGGCATCATCAAGAATAATAAATCATTTATCGATGTTTGAAGAAGCTGTGGAAATAATGGGAATAGATTCAGATGCTCAGAAAATTGAGTTGATTCCATGGGTCTTTGAAAGTAAATATAGGTATTTTTTCCAGTCTTTAAAAGAATCTGGTATAAGGAAATGGAGTAAAGTAGTTTCTGAGGTCAAATCCGAATTGGGCCTCACCGTACCAGTCTAGCTGCGAAAAGAGCAATTTTAACTCTAAAATGCAGACCTAATCAAAGCCCCCGTGAATTTCTTTCAGTTCTTAAAAATGCGTACAGCTTGGCTGAAAGAAACCCAGATTTTGAAAACCCTGAATTTATCCAATTATTTTATGACGCATTGCCAAATAAAATAAAGGTTATTTTGGCAAGAGATTATGACCCGAGAGAAATTTGGATTGGGTACTAAAAGAAAGTATGACCCTATTTACTGTATTTGAATATAGTGAAGAAACTCAGGGGAAAAGAGTGAAAAACTCACCTGAGGAAATAGCGGAAATTCACGCTAAAAAGGCGATATTAAATTTGAGTCCCACAAAAAGAGTTATGCGGAAATATTGCGTGACTCCATACCCCAAAGGGAAAAATCCAAGCCAGATCAGGAAAAAGGGTTTGCCAGAGAAAATTCAGGAAGTAAATTTCAATCTAGGAAGCAATGGGTACCTAGAAGTCAGTGGGTTAAATCAAGGAAAATGTACCTAGACAGGAAACAACCAGAGTAAGACTGAATCTGATGCGTCTGATAATGCGCAAGCTTCGTCCCCAAGGACGAATAGAAAGCGGAGATATAATGTACGCCAGCGTATGGGTCAAATGCAGGAAGATTTCCGTGTGCTGACAGAAAAACTGGATCAGATCACTCAGTTAATGACTGGAAATAACACTGGTCAGGTTGTAAGCGATGCAACACCTGCAGCCCCACCCAACCAGTGACTAGATGATGTTTCTGATGAAGTAACCAGTATCCATGAAAATTTACCAGAAAGTGATGATGAAATGATTAATACAAATGTTTGTATGGTTGACGATTTAAACCCTTCCCTGCAAAGAGAAGGAAAATGTATTTTATCTCCCCAGACTAAGTGCGAGCAAGCTGAGAAGACTGGATCCGAAATGGTCAGCACAGCTGCCAAAAGCACGTTTGAGAGAGCAAATCAATTGGTAAAATCTGTCAAAAACCTAATTTCATATCCCACTCTAAATTTCTCTGTAAATTGCATAGCATTGAAGACCGATATTATGTGAATGTAGAATTACAAGATAATTTACCACATATTCCGTCCTTGCTAGACACTGGAAGCCAGGTTACGTTAATATTGTCACGGGGACCCAGGGGATGCGGCGCCTGGCAGCAGCTTCCTCGCTGCTCGCTGGCCAGGCGCCGAATGTAAGCGCTTCCGGGCCCGCTCACGTGGGACGCCGAGGGGCGGGGCCTGGCGCTGTGACGCGGACCCGCCGGGTTTAAAACCCAGTCTCTCCCATACACCGGTGCCCTGACGTGGTATTCACCTCCCGCAGAGCTCTTGTGTGATTTTGGCAAACGAACCCTCCTGTGTATAACCCTTGGCATTGGCAAACGAACCCTCCTGTGTATGACCCTTGGCATTGGCAAACGAACCCTCCTGTGTATAACCCTTGCATTGGCAAACGAACCCTCCTGTGTATGACCTTGGCATTGGCAAACGAACCTCCTGTGTATGACCCTTGGCATTGGCAAACAAACCCTCTTGTGTATGACTCCTGGCATTGGCATTTACTCTGTTCTAGGTTCTGCCCTTAACGTTGGTACCGAGGTCAGTCTATGTGGCCCCTAAAGCACACATCAGACTACCTCTGCTATACTAAAGTCCTAGGGAGAACTTGTGATCTGTTCTGTACCCCTGTCTGGTATTTCCCTTTCTTTGTCTGTTACCTGTTTCGTTGCTTTTATAGCTTTGCCGACCATTCAAGGATCGGAAGAGTAGAAAGGGAGCTGCATAAAGAGATTTATATCTTAGTAGTCAGAAAGATTCGTGACGATACTCTATTCCATACCTCTGTCTGGTGTTACCCCTTGTTTATATACTTGTCTGGTTATTTGTCTGTTTAAGTATTGCCGACCATTCAAGGATCGGAAGGGTAGAGAGCGGTCTGCGTAAAGGGACCACACTTTGGTAATCAGGGATCCGTGACATTACGTCAGGGCCAATGGATCCCGCAGACCTCTCTACCAGCTGGCACGTATCGCAGCAGACAAGAGGAACAGGACCATAGGATGGACCAGATTTCTCTCGCTCTGCAAACCCTGCTAAATCGGTCCAATACAGGTACCACAAATCCTCCAGATCCAGTGTTACCTAGGGTCAGTCCGGTCTCCCCTGAAGGACATAGGCTTAGTATGAAGGCACCCCTACGCTATGATGGTACACCAAGCCTATGTCGGGGGTTTTTGACTCAACTCGAGATTCTGTTTGAGAACAATCCAGGTTCTTGTATGTCTGATAAAGCCAAAGTAGGATATCTGATTAATCATTTAACAGAAAAAGCTTTATTGTGGGCTACGCCGTTGTGGGAAAATAAGAAAACCATCATTTATGACTATGAGGGTTTTACCTCTGAGTTAAAACGTACCTTTGATCCCTCTAGAAGGGCTACCAATGCGGGTAGGTCCTTGTTTCATATCAAACAAGGTAATAAGAGGGTTGCCGATTATGCCATAAGAGTTTAAGACTTTGGTTTCTGAAGTACTTTGGCCGAACGACGTTTTAACCTTAGCCTTTACCGAAGCTTGAACGAGGCTTTTATGTTTGAACTGGCTCCTTAAAATTACCAGAAAGTCTGGACCACCTGATAGATTTCTGTATAGCCATGGACGATCAAATCAGGGAAAGGAGACACACCAGAGATAGACCAGAAGGGTCTTGCCTCCTTTACCCTCGTTACCCAGACACCCCAGTACATCAGGTGGTTCGGAGAATGAAAAAACAGATTTACCGGTCGTTGAACCCATGCAAATAGGGAGGACAGGTATTTCAGAAGCAGAAAAAGCTCACAGAAAAGAAAAGGGGCTCTGCTTTTATTGTGCAGGGGCAGATCACTTCCGCCTTCAATGTCCTCAGAGACCCAGGGTTGGCAGGGTTGAACATAGCAGAGTGGGATTCAGAACAGGAGACACCCAGGTTGTCGGTTCTCTGTGTGCCTCCTTTGTGGATAATGAAAAAAAAAAATCCAGGATTCTGTTACCGGATCTCCCTAACCTGGGAGGGGGTTCACCTCAAGACTGAGGCGTTTTTGGATTCTGGGGCCTCAGGCAATTTTATGGATAAGAATTTTGCTGCCAAAACCTCATACCACTGGTTCTCAGGGAAAGGCCTCTAAGGGTGGAGGCCATAGATGGTAACCTCTGGCATGTCCTCATATCACTCACGATACAGTCGATGTATGTATGAAAATAGGAGTTTTGCACCAGGAGACAATAAGATTTCAAATCATTGAATCACCCTCATGTCCTGTCGTCCTTGGGTTTCCATGGCTAACAGAGCACAACCCAGTAGTCGATTGGGTCCAGAGAGACATAAAATGGGGGTCAGAGTTGTCAGTCTAAGTGCCTAGGCACAGTTAATGTGATTGGTAGCCTCAATATTGCCAAGCCCCTCCTTTGTCCACAGAGGTCCCTGAATGTTACCTGGCATTAAAGGAGGTGTTCTCTAAAGCCAGGACTGAGGTTCTACCACCACATCGTCCATATGACTGTGCCATTGACTTGCTCCCCGGTACGATGCCTCCTAGGGGTCACGTATACCCTTTGTCGCAAAAGGGAGAACGACATTATGGAGGAATATATAAGGGAGAATCTGGAACGAGGATTCATTAGACGGTCCTCCTCTCCAGCAGGAGCAGGTTTCTTTTTTTGTCTCCAAGAAAGAGGGAGATCTGCGACCTTGCATCGACTATAGGGGTTTAAATAGGATCACTATAAGAAATGCATATCCCATACCCCTCATAACAGAATTGTTTGACCGATTAAAAGGGGCTCGTGTCTATACTAAGCTTGATTTACGCGGAGCGTACAACCTGGTCAGGGTTAAGAAGGGAGACGAATGAAAACGGCTTTTAATACACGTAGCGGGCATTACGAATACCTGGTGATGCCTTTTGGGTTGTGTAATGCGCCAGCCGTCTTTCAGGACCTTATAAATGACACTCTAAGGGAATTTCTGCAAGAATTCGTCATAGTATATCTGGATGATATCCTGATATACTCTCCTGATGTGGACACTCATCATGTCCACGTCAAACAAGTGTTGAAAAAACTATTGAGGGCTGGATTGTACTGTAAGCTAGAAAAATGTCTATTCGACATAGTAACTGTGCAATTCCTTGGTTATATTATAACTCCTGGGGGGTTTCAAATGGATCCTAAGAAGCTCTCAGCTATTCTTGACTGGCCTTTACCCCAAGGACTTAAAGCCATTCAGAGGTTTCTGGGGTTCACGAACTATTACAGAAGGTTCATTAAAGATTTTTCGGCCTTGGTGGCCCCCTCACGGCTATGACAAAGAAAGGGGTGGAATCAGAAATGGACACCTCAAGCCACTCAAGCCTTTGAGACACTAAAGCAAGCTTTTACTACTGCCCCTGTTCTCCGGCATCCAGATCCGGCTCTGCCTTTCCAATTAGAAGTTGACGCCTCCGAACTAGGTCTTGGTGCAGTCTTGTCCCAAAGGGAGGCTCCTGACAAACCCTTGCATCCATCCATGCGGCTTCTATTCTCGAAAGTTGTCCCCGGCAGAGAAGAACTATGACATTGGAAATAGAGAATTGTTAGCAGTCATCGCAGCCTTGGCCGAATGGAGATACTTATTAGAAAGGTCTAAGGACCCCATTGTTATCATAACCGACCATAAGAATCTCACGTACATTGGAGATGCCAAACGTTTAAACTCCAGACAAGCGAGATGGTCATTGTTTCTTTCAAGTTTTAATTACGTACTTACCTATAGACCTGGGTCCAGAAACATTAAAGCAGACGCATTGTCGAGACAGTATGAGTCTTATGAACATAATATCCAAGATCAGCATCCCATTGTACCCCAGGAGAGGATTATAGCGCTACCACGATTAGTGTTTCGTCTCCTCTAATGAAAAGGTTGCAGACCGTCCAGGGTGCAGCTCCTGGGGGAAAACCTCCTGCGAAACTCTTTGTACCTGAGAACGAAAGAGAAGAGGTACTCAACATCTATCATGACAATAAACTTCCGGGCATATGGGTATCACCAAGACTCTGTCTAGTATCAGTAAACTCCTCTGGTGGCCCACGTTGCGCCGAGATGTCAAAGATTACATTGCCGTGTGCGAAGTGTGCACAAGGCAGAAAAGTCCCAAAAAGCACCCATTGGCTTGCTCCAGCCTTTGCCGATCCCCGAACGACCCTGGTCACATGTAGCCATGGATTTTATAGTAGAGCTACCTGAGTCAAGAGGGAATACAGTGATACTTACGATCATAGATCGATTTTCCAAGATGGGTCACTATGTTCCTCTTCAGAAACTACCTTCGGCAGCTGAACTGGTGCCCATATTCATTGCCAATATGGTCCGCATTCACGGTGTCCCTCGGGAGATAGTCTCTGATAGGGGGACCCAATTCATCTCCGGATTCTGGAGAGGGTTTTGTAAGAACGTGGGAATAGACCTCTCTTCTCTTCGGCCTATCACCCCCAGACCAATGGAGCAGCAGAACGAGCAAACCAAAACGTAGAGAAATATCTCAGGTGCTTCATCTCAGAACAACAGGATAACTGGTCAGATCTGCTACCGTGGGCAGAATATGCTATTAACAGCGCAGTGAGTGAATCCACAGGTCATTCTCCTTTCTTCACTGTTTATGGCTTTGATCCTCCCGTGCTCCCCGCCACGTTTCCTGATACCACGATTCCTGCTTTAGATAAACAACTGGCATCATTGAAAGAGACTTGGGGGAGAGTGAGACGGGCACTTGGAGGAAGTAGTGCCATCCAGAAAACTAAGGCCGACAGACACAGGAGGCAGGCACCCGTGTATCAAGTTGGGGACAGGGTTTGGCTGTCTTCACGTAATATCAAGCTCTTAGTGCCTTCCATGAAGTTGGCTCCTAGGTATATCGGCCCCTATAAGATTCTACGGCGACTCAACCCTGTCTCCTATGCTTTGGCGTTACCCCCCCATTTTAAAATACACAATGTGTTCCATGTAAACCTTCTGAAGCCGCTGTTATGTAACCGATACACCAAAGTCCATGCTCCACCGCCTCCTGTCTCTGTGGAGGGCGAGGAGGAATTCGAAGTTAAGGCCATTCTGGGTGCCAGGCTGTCTAGGGGGTCCTTGCAGTATTTGGTCGATTGGGTGGGGTACGGTCCAGAGGATCGTTCTTGGGTACCGGCTGCGGAAGTCCATGCTCCTAGGCTAGTGAAGGCCTTCTATTTGGCACACCCCGTGCCCCTGGGGGTCGTCCAGTGGCCGCCCTGGAGGGGGGGTTCTGTCACGGGGACCCAGGGGATGCGGCGCCTGGCAGCAGCTTCCTCGCTGCTCGCTGGCCAGGCGCCGAATGTAAGCGCTTCCGGGCCGCTCACGTGGGACACCGAGGGGGGCGGGCCTGCGCTGTGACGCGGACCCGCCGGGTTTAAAACCACAGTCTCTCCCATACACCGGTGCCCTGACGTGGTATTCACCTCCCGCAGAGCTCTTGTGTGATTTTGGCAAACGACGAACCCTCCTGTGTATAACCCTTGGCATTGGCAAACGAACCCTCCTGTGTATGACCCTTGGCATTGGCAAACGAACCCTCCTGTGTAAAACCCTTGGCATTGGCAAACGAACCCTCCTGTGTATGACCCTTGGCATTTGCAAACAAACTCCTGTGTATGACCCTTGCATTGGCAAACAAACCCTCCTGTGTATGACTCCTGGCATTGGCATTTACTCTGTTCTAGGTTCTGCCCTTAACGTTGGTACCGAGGTCAGTCTATGTGGCACCCTAAGCACACATCAGACTACCTCTGCTATTACTAAAGTCCTAGGGAGACTTGTGATCTGTTCTGTACCCCTGTCTGGTATTTCCCTTTCTTTGTCTGTTACCTGTTTCGTTGCTTTTATAGCTTTGCCGACCATTCAAGGATCGGAAGAGTAGAAAGGAGTGCATAAAGAGATTTATATCTTAGTAGTCAGAAAGATTCGTGACGATACTCTATTCCATACCTCTGTTGGTGTTACCTTGTTTATATATTGTCCTGGTTATTTGTCTGTTTAGTATTGCCGACCATTCAAGGATCGGAAGGGTAGAGAGCGGTCTGCGTAAAGGGACCACACTTCTGGTAATCAGGGGGATCCGTGACAAATATCAGCACATTATTTTGAACAGGTCCAAGAACTGTCCCCAGGAAGCCTAGATTAGATAAATCTAATGCTAATCTAGTGAGTGTTAGTGGCACATCTCTGAAAGTTCTGGGCACGGCTAAATTGGATTTTAAATTGGGGAATAAAGTAATTCGGCATCCAACACTTGTTGTGGATCTGCCCCAAAATCGCCTAATTATTGGAATGGACCTTCTCAAAAGGTTAAATCCAATCATTGATTTTATCAATGAGGTTATTTGGTCCCAAGTAAATGTTCCAATCAGCTATGATAGATCCCAATCCCATCACACTCAGCGTAACTGCCACGTGATTGAGGAAAGGCCGGATTCTATTGAAGTCCACTTCAGAAATAGCCAGACACCTGATATCTCTTTCTTAAGGCCAAAGCCCCTGACTACAGGAGAGCAGGAGGATAACACCATATGTGTTCCCCTCGAGAGAATTCGAGATATATGTCTGGAAAATGACGTGCTAATTATTCACCTCCACAAGAGGGAGACAGAACCAGATGGACATAGTGACCCTGAAGTGATCAGATACCCAGATCCTCAAGATGAGTGGATAACAGATCTAGATGATGGAGACAGTCCTAATGTTATTGGTAGAAGTTAAAACTGCCAAGCTCAATTGCATGATTGTCATTCTAGATTATCTCAGGATATGTGAAGATGGAACAACAGAAGACACTTAACTGGTATCATGTGAAGTGATGTTTTAATTAACATGTGATTCTTCTTCCCAGCATTCAGATGTTTAACTCAAGCTAGTAGATAGACTAGATCCGTACGGTTAATTAAAATTAATCAGAGATCAGAATATCTATAGGGAATTTGAGTGAAATCGCTAGTCTATGAATGGTTATTTATACTCTTTGTTTCAATAGAAATTGAGAAAAGTGGTTAATCCGAACTGCGACGCTTAATCCGCAAAGATGAATCGGACCATCAAAGATTGCGACTATCTGGAAATTCTACGGTTTTCCGCACAATTCCAAGGAGAATGCTCAAGTCCCATGCGCATCAAGCTCATGCAAGCCTGAAAGACATGCGGGATACAGCCAGGATACCGTTGATTGCTATGTACAAGAACCACCGAAAGAAAAATATTTGCTGCATATTTTATTGCAACCGCTGTTCGATACAGAGAGAGAAGCAAATGTTTCCCGGAAGAATCTGGTACAAAACAAGAGAGTGTTCATACCCACACCGGTGATTCTCGTGAAAGTTTCTAAAGAATCAAGAGTTGTTATCAAGAAGTTATTTTTTTTTAAATGAAGTCTGGTATGACGAGAACAAATCGTTGTCGTATTCCAAGGGCAAGAGATACCCATGAATCCAGATTTGAAATCTTGCTAAAGAACTAGCATGACCATACTATTGAACTTCTAATAAATAAAAAATTAATCTAACAATTTATGCTCCAATGTATTCACAGATTTATCATCAATTGCTATCTGCTTATAACGGGCCGAAGATTACAGAGATTGTGATTTGTATAGTAATTATGTTTCTAACTGTCTGGATGATTGTACTAACAAAGAAAGTACGTACATTGAAGTTTAAAAACACTGCATCTTCAATTATTAAATGGATGAAAGAAGAAAAACGTGTGCGAAAGGTGGAAACCTAGCCTAATTGGTAAAGGGGGGAGATATTGTATGTTTCCTAAAATTTATTTAGTTGATAAATAAATATAAAGAAACCAAAGGGGGGTTATGTCGGGTATATTAGAGAGACAAAGAATTTAAAATGGATGCCTGTAGCCATTTTGTTTTAAAGACAGTTTTCTTTCAAAATTTCTCTAGGTTTAGAAATTAACAAGATTTTTTTTTTACAAAGTTCATTCCTGGCTAAGAAGTCCCAGACATGAAGGAACCTAGAATGAATGTGAGATAATGCTAAGACATGTCATAAGTAAATTTATTGGTCTGTTTTAAATTTTAAAACAAAAGAGATTTGTCTTTTGGGTATAGGAATAAGAGTTAAATATTCTGTAATATAAAAGTATATTCACAAAATATATGTTTATAATCAAGGTATATTTTATTATAATTACAATAGTGAAATATATACTCCAATAAATATTGTAGAAAGTATATAATTGATAAATAAAAGAAATCACTGAAGAATATTCTGTAACCAGAAAAGAATTTAGCTGATAAGGCTCTTAGCAACCAAAAGGGAGGAGAGCTATAAATCTCAAGAGACAGTCTAGAGACTGAGAAGAGACAAGGTCTTTGTTAAGCTAAGTCTGACCTTGTGACCCTAGATAAAGACCGAGAAAAAGAAATTGGGGAATTAATTGGAATTAAATTAGAAGTGCAACACTGCCCTCTGCAGGATAGTAAAAATAATGATTTATATTATCATTAATATTAACTGTGTGGCTATAATAAGCGGGAAAAAGTTTTTGGTAAGTTAGTCAGAGATGTCAGCAGAGAGGCTCACATCGCCATGCACTCAGACATTCATTATACATGACACTCTGAAGTCAGTCGGAGATTGCCAGCCATCGGGACGCATCGCAATGCACTCAGACATCCATTACATATGACACTCTGAGCAACCGAGCAGACTCACACCGCAATGCACTCAGATCCCAAGACATGAGGCAATTAATATTCTCACCAAATCTCTAACTCACATGCATTGATTATCTAATATCGATAATTTTCACATATTCCAAAACAAAGCATCACATAAGAAATTCCAAGGCAGACTCATCAACATCCAAATTGGACAGGTAATGTATGAAATAAGGAATTAATGTAAAAATATATTTGTAGAGATTTTTGCAACGTAGACTGAGACTTCTCGGATAAGGTTAAGATCCAAATTCTAAGTATTTCTAATCTGCAGATGGAAATATGAAGAAGTGGATATAAGGATTTTATTCCTAAAGAAATGTTGCAAGATTGATACCAATATATATATTGAATTTGGAAATTACTGTGATTAAAATTAATAAGCAAGGAATTATATAACTACAAAATAAAAGCAAAAGATTAGAAGTTTAATTCTCGAGATTAGGGGGATTCACTAAATAAGTTTTTATTACTTATCATCAATTTAGCTTATCTTTTGTTGATCTATGTAGCATAGAGATATAATATATATCTATAAGAGCTGGCTGGTTAAACATTGTTTGCTGGGAATTGCATGTTGTGTATTAAGCAGAAATGTTTATTAACCATTTGTGTATTAGTTACTAACTGATAAGGTAAATGATATTAATCATATATGCAGTTACTAACCGGAGATACATATATTGTGAAGCTAGTTTTTATATGCTGTTGGATTGTGGTTTATAAATTTTTGTTTATGATATGAGATTTGAAATTTTTGTATACGTAATAAATATATATATATTTTTATCCGATTATTGATTATTGTATTTTTTAAAGCAAAACACAGACAATTAAAAGAATTCAGGATAATTTCTAAGAGATATAAACGATTGAGATTTGTGTCTCGTATAAGTTTCTTATGAAATAATAATCCCTGATATATTGGAGACAACTGCCGAGGTAGGTCCAGTAAGTCCAATATAGACATATTGGAGGCTTGGCTGATAAATCCAATATATACAAACGTGTTGTATTCACGTGCAGAGATTATATCCGACAGCTGTGCTTCTCTTATTTCTCTTCTTGGGATTGGCTGGATCGATTCCAGTAGTTGATCCCTCTCCCCTTGTTCTTCCATAGCCTCTAAGGTTACTGAATTGAAGTACGGCGTTGCTTCCATTTGTTGCATGAGAATTGCTTGTGTAGACGACCTGATAACCTCCTCACTGACCTCTTCAGTGCACTGCAGTATAAGTCCATCAATGTCTAGCGCCATTCTCAATAGGACGCATCTGCATTGGACTTGCTAGGGCGATAGTTGATAATGAAGTTGTAGTTAGCCAACTCTGCGATCCACCTCTGCCCAGTTGCATTCAGCCTGCAGTGGTCAGGACATACGTGAGTGGGTTGTTATCCGTGTATACAACAAATGAAGGTGCATGATATAAATAATCCCTGAAACGCTCACATATGGCCCACTTTAATGCCAGGAATTCCAATTTACCTGAATGCATATGATACCTTTTTTCTGGTGGTGTAAGAGTCCTGGACCCATATTATTATTATTATTATTATTTTTTATTTATAAAGCGCCAGCATATTCCGCAGCGCTGTACAAAAGGCACAGTATAGACAGGGTTACAATACAATACATTGAACAACATTTGACAAACAGTACAGGAGGAGATGAGGGCCCTATTCCCGTAGGAACTCACAATCTAGGAGGGTTGGGGTTGGAAACAGGAGGAGAGGACTGCAAGGTGAGAGTGATTGATGGTTGCGTCAGTGAGTTGGGTGGTAGACTTCCCTAAATAGGAACATTTTAAGGGAGCGTTTGAAGGAAGAGAAGTTAGGGGAAAGTCTGACAGTACGAGGGAGAGCGTTCCAGAGAGTGGGGGCTGCGCGTGAGAAATCCTGCAGTCTATCATGGGAAGAGGTGATGCGGGGAGAAGCTAGGCGCAGGTCGCTGTTTGACCTTAGCGAGCGGGCTGGGGTGTATTTGGTGATTAGTGAGGACAGGTAGTGGGGAGCTGAGTTAGTGAGGGTTTTGTAGGTAAGGATAAGGATTTTGAACTTAATTCTGCAGTGGATGGGGAGCCAGTGAAGGGACTCACAGAGGGGAGCAGCAGAGACAGAGCGGGGGGTGAGGTGGATTAGCCTGGCGGAGGCGTTCAGGATGGATTGTAGGGGGGAGAAGCGGGACAGAGGGAGGCCAGATAAGAGATTATTGCAATAGTCAAGTCGGGAGATTACCAGGGCGTGTATGAGTTGTTTTGTGGTGACAGCGGTAAGAAATGGCCGAATTCTGGAAATATTACGCAGTTGGTATTGGCAGGAGGAGGAAAGAGACTGGATGTGGGGGATGAAGGAAAGAGCAGAGTCAATTGTAACTCCAAGACAGCGCACTTGGTTTGATGGGTAGATGGTGATACCTTCCACCGTGATAGAGAAGTCAGGAGGTGGGGAGGCATTGGAGGGAGGAATAAGTAAGAGCTCAGTCTTTGACATGTTGATCGTTAGGTGGTGGGAGGCCATCCAGGAGGAGATGCCAGATAAGCAGTCACTGACTTTGGAAAGGACAGCGGGAGAGAGATCAGGGGTAGAGAGGTAGATCTGAGTGTCATCAGCGTAGAGGTGGTAATTAAAGCCAAAGCTGTTGATGATTTTGCCCAGGGAGGAGGTGTAGATGGAAAAGAGCAGAGGACCAAGGACAGAGCCTTGAGGTACACCAACAGATAGAGGCAATGAAGAGGAGGAGTTACCAGCAAAGGACACACAGAAGGACCTGTTGGATAAATAGGAGTCAATCCAAGCGAGTGCAGTGTCACCGAGACACAGAGAGTTGAGGGTCTGTAGAAGGAGGGGGTGGTCAACAGTGTCAAAAGCAGCCGAGAGGTCAAGCAGGATGAGAATAGAATAGTGGCCGTGTTTTTTAGCAGTTAGGAGGTCGTTGGTGACTTTGGTGAGGGCAGTTTCAGTTGAGTGTAGGGGACGGAAGCCAGATTGCAGGGGGTCAAGTAGGGAATTGGAGGACAGGAAGAGGGAGAGGCGGTTGAAGACTAGTTTTTCTAAGAGCTTATGTGAAGGGAAGCAGGGATACAGGATGGTAGTTGGATGGAGAGTTGGGATCGAGGGATGGTTTCTTTAGTAAAGGGGTATCTAGCGCGTGTTTGAAGGCGGATGGGAAGGAGCCAGTGGAGAGAGATATAGGTTGAAGATGTGTGTGAGAGCAGGGGTGAGGGAGGAGGAGATGGGAGGAATTAGATGTGAGGGAATGTGTAACGTTGGGAGCTTCCAGCCCTACCTGTGTGCTTGAGGGCAGCATGTCTGATGCTGCTCGCTGACCAATGCCCGGTTTAACTGGAGACAGGCAGGGAGGTGGTTGCATGAGGTGCGGCTTGAGTGGGGGGGCGTGGCCTGGTGAAGGTCTTTAAAAACCCTCAGTGTATTCTCAGCAGTTGCCAGATCGTGGTTATCCATACC
This sequence comes from Leptobrachium leishanense, assembly GCA_009667805.1. Lineage (NCBI taxonomy): Eukaryota > Metazoa > Chordata > Amphibia > Anura > Megophryidae > Leptobrachium > Leptobrachium leishanense. Next base: position 259,524,071 of record CM019065.1, on the reverse strand, counting down.
TGAGCTCCTTGTACCTGACTGCTATATTGAATTAACCCGTTATTGACCTCTGCTTGTTTCTGACTATTCTGCCTTCTGTTGCCCTAGACCATTTTCTTGTACTACGCCACTGCTCTGATATCGACCTGGCTATTCCATTTGACCATTCTGAACTCTGTATTCCTGATTCTGGCTCGGCTGACTACTCCCCGTGTTGTTAACCCTTTCTGTCTAGCTAGTTTACCTGGCCAATTCTATGGACCAGACAGTTAGAGATCTTTCACGGCTACTCTGTTGGTAGTTTCTGGGCTCTGTGGAGTGTGGGGTGTTAAGTACTGCGTGGTGGGATCTGGGAACCGTGACAGTACGATCTGGCCACTATGGATCCCGCAGACTTAACACAGCACTTGGCTAGTTTTGTATCCAGACAGGATGAGCAGGATCATAGGATGGATCAGGTTGCTATTGCCTTACAAACTATCCTGACTCGTACGGCTCACCTGGAACCAGCTGGCGTTGCACCCCCGCTTGATATACCTGTGTCCCCTGTCGTTCAGACATCCCAGGTACACATGACCGCTCCTATGAGGTTTGACGGTACTCCCTCAGAGTGCCGGGGATTTTTGGTCCATGTGGATATTCATTTTAAATTAAATCCACAGATGTTTTTCCCTGACATTGCCAAAGTGGGGTTCATTATTAATCATCTGTCTGGCAGAGCATTGACATGGGCGACTCCGTTATGGGTGGCAGAGAAGCCTATCATACGGGATTATAAAGAATTCATAGCCGAGTTACAACGTACATTTAATCCTACCAGAAAGGCCACGGTAGCTGGCAAATCCTTGTTCCGCATACGTCAAGGGAACAGGACTGTTTCTGATTATGCCATAGAATTTAAAACCTTGATCTCTGATGTGAACTGGACAAATGAGACACTGGTTCTGGCTTTTATGGAGGGGTTATCAGAGTCATTGATGCATGAATTGGCTCCACGTAAACTACCTGAGGTATTGTGTGAACTCATTGATTATTGTATAGATCTGGATAATCAGATAACGGACAGAAGGACTCCAAGAGAGAAGCCCAAGAGACCGTTACCTAGGTTGGCCCCTGTCTTTCAGGCACCACCAAGAGAGTTATCTCCTCCCTCTGAGCCTATGCAACTAGGCCGTACTAGGCTTACAGAGGAAGAGAGAACAAGGCGTTTTCGTGAGGGATTGTGCCTGTATTGTGGTTTGGGGGGACATGTACGATTTCAATGTCCTACTCGTCCTAAGATGCATGATAAGCCGGAAAACTACCGCACCTAAGGCAGCTGAGGAGACAGGCCTTGGGTGTGACGTGCATGTCTCCTCTCAAAGACACTAAACTTATGTTACCAGTATCCTTGGCTTGGGAGACCAAGACCACACATACTACCGCTTTTTTGGATTCTGGGGCTGCTGGCAACTTTATCGATGTTAACTACGCTTCTTCCATTTCTCTACCTCTGGTTGTAAGAGAGACACCCTTAGCCGTCGAAGCCATAGACGGCAGACCGTTATCCTGCCCTAGGATTACTCACGATACGGTTACAGTGGTTCTTACCACTGGTCTCTTGCATAAAGAAGAAATCATATTTCAAGTTATCCATTCACCTTCCAATCCTGTTGTACTTGGTTTCCCTTGGTTGGTGGAACATAATCCTGTTATTGATTGGGCTAAGGGAGAGATACTGTCTTGGAGTCCTGCTTGTTTTGGGACTTGTTTAATACCCATTCAGCATGTCGGTGCCCTGAACACACCCACAGCTCCTCCATTGTCTACAGAGGTTCCTGACCAATATGCCGACCTCAGGGCTGTATTTGATAAAAGAGAGGCAGAGAAACTGCCTCCACATAGACCATATGATTGTGCCATAGATATTCATCCTGGTACCATGCCTCTTCGAGGCAAAGTATATCCTCTTTCCATAAAGGAGAACCAAATTATGAAGGTGTACATAAAGGAGAATTTGGAGAGAGGTTTTATCCTACGTTCCTCTTCTCCAGCAGGGGCTGGGTTCTTTTTTGTGTCTAAAAAAGAGGGAGATTTACGCCCGTGTATCGATTATAGGGAGCTTAACAAGATCACCATTAAGAACGTGTACCCTATCCCTCTCATATCAGAACTGTTCGACAGGTTAAGGGGGTCAGCAGTATACACAAAACTTGATTTAAGAGGAGCTTACAACCTGATACGTATAAAAGAGGGGCATGAGTGGAGAACAGAATTTAACACCAGGAGTGGGCATTATGAATACTTAGTCATGCCTTTCGGTCTTTGTAATGCTCCAGAGGTATTCCAGGATTTTATTAATGATGTGCTCAGAGATTTCTTACAAACCTTTGTTATAGTATACCTAGACGATATATTGATTTACTCTCCCGATTTGAAAACCCACCATGCACATGTCAGACAGGTATTAGCAAAATTACTGGACAATGGTCTTTATTGCAAACTAGAGAAGTGTTTATTCGACATTACTACTGTGAAATTCCTTGGGTATATTATCACTCCAGAAGGTTTTGAGATGGATCCTTCTAAACTCACGGCCATCTCAGAATGGCCTCTCCTCAAGGTCTCAAGGCCATACAGAGGTTTCTGGGGTTTTCCAACTATTATAGGAGATTTATCAAGAATTATTCCACTGTAGCCTCCCCTATCATTAATATGACACGTAAAGGTCTGAAGAACCAGATCTGGTCTTCTCAATCCAAACAAGCATTCGAAGCCCTCAAACAAGCTTTCACTTCCGCTCCCGTGTTACGGCATCCTGATCCCAGGATTCCGTTTGTTCTTGAGGTTGATGCTTCCGAGATAGGCATTGGGGCTGCCCTGTCTCAAAGAGAGTCTCCAGGAAAACCTCTACATCCTTGTGGGTTCTTTTCAAGAAAATTATCACCAGCAGAATGCAATTATGATATCGGTAACAGAGAATTGCTTGCTATTGTGTCTGCCCTATCAGAGTGGAGACATTTGTTGGAAGGGACTCTTGACCCTTTATTGATAATTACTGATCATAAGAACCTTACGTACATCGGGGATGCTAAACGTTTGAACGCGAGACAGGCCAGGTGGTCATTGCTACTGTCTCGGTTTAATTTTGTATTGATTTACAGACCAGGTGACCGCAATGTAAAGGCTGATGCCTTATCTCGTCAATATGACCCGTATGAATCTAATACACAAGACCACAATCCTATAGTTCCTCCTGAATGTATTGTGGCTTCCACAGTCTTGTCTGTCTCCTCGCCTCTCCTGGAACGCCTTCAGGCAGTTCAAGTAGGGGCTCCACCTGACAAGCCTCCAGATATGTTGTTTGTACCTGAAAAGGAAAGACAAGAATTACTCATAATGTTTCATGATTCTAAACCAGCAGGTCATCCTGGTATTACTAAGACTCTTACCAGTATCTCCAGACAGTTCTGGTGGCCCACCATGCGACAGGATGTACGTCTGTTTGTTTTGGCTTGTCAAGTCTGTGCCAGAAGCAAAACCAGTAAATCCTTGCCTGTCTGTCTATTGCAGCCTTTACCCATGCCTAAGAGGCCTTGGTCTCATCTATCTATGGATTTTATTGTGGACTTGCCGAAGTCCAAGGGTCATACTGTGGTTCTGACAGTTGTAGACCGCTTCTCCAAAATGGCTCATTTTTTCCCTCTACCTAAGCTTCCTATAGCCAAAGAACTGGCGGTTGTATTTGCTAGAGAGATTGTACGAATACATGGGGTTCCGTCTGAAATAGTCTCTGACAGAGGAGCCCAGTTCGTCTCTCGTTTCTGGAGGGTTTTCTGTGCAGAGATGGGGGTGCGATTGGCCTTCTCTTCAGCATATCATCCACAAACCAATGGGCAGCAGAGAGGGCAAATCAGGGTCTCGAGCAGTACATACGTTGCTTTACCACACAACAACAAGACAATTGGTCGGAGTTGTTGCCCTGGGCTGAGTATGCACGTAATAACGCCGTTAACGAGACCACTGGCCACTCTCCTTTTTCTGCCATCTATGGTTTTTTCCCTCCGGCTCTACCGCTTCAGTTTACTGAACAGGTCATCCCGGCTCTCGATGACCATCTCACTCAACTGCAAGAGATTTGGAGACAGATTCGAGAAAATATGGAGCGCAATGTTGCTGTCCAGAAACGCAAGGCTGACAGGCATAGGTTACAAGCTCCCTCCTATAACGTGGGGGATAGAGTTTGGTTGTCCACTAGGAACGTGAAGTTGCGGGTGCCTTCTATGAAAATGGCACCTCGGTTTATAGGTCCACATAGGATCATTCACCGCGTTAATCCGGTGGCTTATGCTCTTGCCCTTCCTAAACATCTTCGCATGCACAACGTCTTCCACACCTCCCTACTGAAGCCATTGTTGTGTAACAGGTACACGCGGGTCGTTCATCCTCCTCCACCTATTCAGGTTGATGGTGAATCTGAGTATGAGGTTAGGAGGGCTTTGGATTCTAGGCTGTGCAGGGGCGCTCTGCAGTACTTGGTCGATTGGGTGGGTTATGGTCCAGAAGACCGGTCCTGGATTCCAGCTTCCGACATGTCTGCCTCTAGGTTGGTCAGGGCGTTCCATGCCTCACACCCCGATCGCCCTGGTGGTCGTCCTGCCGCTCGTCCTGTTGGTCGTCCGGTGGCCTCCCGTGGAGAGGGGGGTACTGTAACGTTGGGAGCTTCCAGCCCTACCTGTGTGCTTGAGGGCAGCATGTCTGATGCTGCTCGCTGACCAATGCCCGGTTTGAATGGAGACAGGCAGGGAGGTGGTTGCATGAGGCGCGGCTTGAGTGGGGGGCGTGGCCTGGTGAAGGTCTTTAAAAACCCTCAGTGTATTCTCAGCAGTTGCCAGATCGTGGTTATCCATACCTGAGCTCTTTGTACCTGACTGCTATATTGAATTAACCCGTTATTGACCTCTGCTTGTTTCTGACTATTCTGCCTTCTGTTGCCCTAGACCATTTTCTTGTACTACGCCACTGCTCTGATATCGACCCGGCTATTCCATTTGACCATTCTGAACTCTGTATTCCTGATTCTGGCTCGGCTGACTACTCCCGGTGTTGTTAACCCTTTCTGTCTAGCTAGTTTACCTGGCCAATTCTAAGGACCAGACAGTTAGAGATCTTTCACGGCTACTCTGTTGGTAGCTTCTGGGCTCTGTGGAGTGTGGGGTGTTAAGTACTGCGTGGTGGGATCTGGGAACCGTGACAGAATGGGGTCGAGCAGGCACGTGGTGAGATGTGAGGAGGACAATAAGGAATTGACTTCCTCATCAGTGGCTGGGAGGAAGCGGCAGAGGGTGGCAGAGGGGACCTCTGGGAGTGGAGGTGGCAGATAACTATCTTGTGTTGGGATGTTGCTTCTGATAGTTAGAGTTTTACTGAGGAAGTAGTCTGCCAAGTCTTGAGCGCTGAAGGCAGCTGAGGGGGGAGGTGCAGGTGGGTAGAGGAGGGTGTTGAAGGTGGACCAGAGCCGTTTAGGGTTGGAGGACAGCGTAGATATAAGAGATGAGAAGAAGGATTGTTTGGCCAAGTGGAGGGCAGAGGTGTATGACCGGAGAATAAACTTGAAGTGAACAAAATCAGCTTCAGAGCAGGATTTCCTCCAGGCACGCTCTGCAGTGCGGGAGCATCTTTGCAGGTAGCGTGTCTGGAGGGTGTGCCAGGGCTGAAGCTGGCAGCGTGGGGCCTTACAGAGTCGAAGAGGAGCAAGAGTGTCTAGAGCAGAGATAAGAGTAGTGTTGTAGTGATTAGCGGCAGCATCAGGGCAGGTGAAGGATGAGGTGTAAGGGAGGTGGTGAAGTAGATTGGAGAATTGATGGGGATCCACAGCATGTAGATTTCTGCGAGTGTGTGTGCGGGGTGGGGGAGCAGGGTGTTTAGGAAGTCCAGATAGGTTGAAAGAGAGAAGGTGGTGGTCAGAGATGGGGAAAGGGTGACAGGTGAACTCAGAAATGGAGCAGAGGTTGGAAAAGACAAGGTCAATAGCGTGACCATCGCAGTGGGTAGGGAGGAGGGAGGATTGCGTGAGTCCAAGGGAGGACGTGAGTGAAAGAAGTTTGGAGGCAGCAGGGGCAGAAGGATCATCAATGGGAATGTTGAAGTCCCCGAGAATTAGGCATGGAAGATTATTAGACAGGAAGTGAGAAAGTCAGGTAGCAAAGTGGCATATGCAATGACCTTCAGTTTTCCATCCCTCCGCTGGTAGAGTATTGCTCCCAGTCCTTCTTGGCAGGCACCACAGTGCAATACAAAGGGTTGATTGAAGTCTGGGTAATCTAACACTGGCAGATTAGACAAGCAGTCCACTAACTGGGTCAGTACTTCCTGATGTTGGTGTGTCCAGATGACTTGGCAGTTGGCCCTCTTTTCTTGTCCCTGACACTTTCTTTTTGTTAGGGGGACCCTTGCCCCCTCGTAGCGGTTCTACTGATTTATCACTCGACAATGGAACTGATAGCAAATCATACAGTGGCTTGACAATGCGTGAAAAGTTCTGGACATAGGACCTGTAGTAGGAGAGGAATCCCAATACTTTCCTGAGCTCTCCTACTGTTGCTGGCTTCATTTCTTTAAGTGCCTCAACTGGGGCCACCTCTGCTGGGTCCATTGTATAGCTGTCTTTTGACACCATCTTGCCCAAGAATCTCACTTTTCGCTTGAACAGTTCACACTTCTTTGAGGTGAGTTTGATGCCATGTTGCGGATACCAACGAAGGACCATCTGTATATGTTGGACATGGTCCTCAAAAGAATTGCTGTGTACCAGGTTATCATCTAAATAGGGTTGACATATGTCATCTCTAAGTCCTGACAGCCTTCCATACTTCTTTGAAACTCCGCTGGAGCTGAATTTAAACCAAATGGAATGCATACCCACTCATACAAGCCCCAAGGGGTAATGAAAGCTGTAACGGGACGACTTTCCTCATCAAGGTACCCTTGGTGGTAGGCTTTTCCCTGGTCTAATACGGAAAAAAACAGGAGCTCCCACTTAAACTGTCCAACATGTCCTGGATCCTGGGAATGGGATGTCTATTAGGTATTTAGAAAAGAAAGAGGCCTAAATAGGCTAGGACCTGACGACAATAAATTTTATTAGAGATATTATTAACACTGATACAAAAAAATATAGATAAAAATAGGTGACAGATATATGAGGACTGCCTGTAATTATTAAATGCAATGTTCTCGATTTACATTCCCGAATAGGGAGGACAAGGCAGTGGATATAAGCTCCTTGTAGTGATCTCTTACTCAAGCACCAAAGTATAGATGTCTATTATGTAGCAATAAGGTATACCAATTAGAAAAATATTCTACTACAATGTAGCCTCTTCTAGGTATGCCAATAAATTATAATTTACTGCTGCTATGAATACAAGTTATCCTTTACTACAGATCAGCTGTTTAGACACATGAAAATCTGCTGAAGCTAAAATTAGATATCTGATAATTGTTATTCCTATTGAAACGGAATCAATATGATTTGCCAAAGAAATCTTTAACTACTATCGGTAATTTGAAGTGTGATTAGAGTCAACATGATCAATATCAGCGTATATAAATTAGGTGCACTAAATGCATCCACGGATTTTACTGCTATCGTGCATCGACAGAAAATTCACAAGAAAGTGTTTGCACAATGGCGGTCAGGTGTTCGTTATGTTCTGTCGTTCGGTATACTGTTAAAGGTACCGATATCAATTATACGTCTATATTAGGTAATGAGGAAAAGGCATGTGTATTAAAAAGGCTTATAGATTGATCAAAAAGAGAGCAATTAAAGAAGCCGCTTACAACTATATATTCAAACGATATGCTAATCTATATCTCGGTGGTTAATGCCACCTGCTAAACACCACTGATCAGTATTGTATTAAATGTTATTCCTATTAAACAAGATCAGTGCGATTTTTAAAGAATATTCAGAAAAGATTTTCAATCACACTTCAAATTACCGATAGTAGTTGAAACCAACATGATCAATGCCAGCGTATATAAATTAGGTGCACTAAATGCATCCACAGATTTTACATGCATCCACAGAAAGTTCACGAAAAGTATTTGCACAATGGCGATCAGGTGTTCGTTATATTCTATTGATCGGTATACAGGTCAAAGTACCGATATCAATTGTATACACGTCTGTATTAGGTAAATGAAGAAAAAAAAAAGGGCATAGGTATTAAGGAGGCTATGGATTGATCAAAGAAAAGTGATTATTGAACCCGCTTACAGACTATATATTCAACCAATTTGCTAGTCTATACCTCGGTGGTTCATGCCACCTACTTAACACCACTGATCTGTATTGAGGATAACGGTAAGAGACCAAGAAACAAAGGAGCCACCAGGCAGTCAGTAACAACCAAAAGACTATTTAAACTGTTAAAAACATAAACTCGACGCGTTTCACCACTAGAGTGGCTTCATCAGGAGTGGGGAATCTACTATACCTTCACCTCTATTTATACCTATCATCATTATGGAAATTAATTGAAAAACATGTATCGTAAAATGCCGGTTCTGGAATTGCGCGCGCAGATATGAAAATTTCTCTGGGAAACTGGAAGGATCTTTGGCCCTTTGTTTGTAGTTGCTAGGATACCCGGCATGCTATAAGGAAAAATAAATCATATATGCAGTATTGTGCCCTACTATTAATTATAGCAGTATGAATTATATGACTGATTGGCTTACTCAAGAGAGGGGCATCTTCTGTCATATATGTTTACTTATAATGCCGATATTAGATTGATTAATAGGTTTAAAGGAGTATTTAAATGGCATAAGAAATTCTTTAAGCTGTATATGAATAAAGTGTATATTAACAAGGGAGGAAGAAGGCAGGTGATTACTTAGTGGGGGATAGAAAAAATCTGTAACCAGAAAAAATTGTTAAATAAAAGGGGTGAAGGAAAACCCCTCATTCAGGCCATTTGGGTACAATGTATTCAATTTGTAGATCCACAAAGTTTCTCTTTTTTTCAAAATTTTGTCCAGGTCTCCCTTCCGGGGGCCCAGTTTGACTTGCTCTATTGCTAGAAACTTCAAGTTTGTAATAGATCCAGCATGAGATGTCTTTAGATGTCGTGCCACTGGGGTATCTTTCTGATAATTTACTGATCTTAGGTGTTCCAAGATACGAATTTTCAGTGGACGAATAGTCTTACCGACGTATTTTAGACCGCATTCACATATCAGTTGGTATGCAACTCCCTGTGATTTACAGTTGAAGAATTGTTTAATAGGAAATCTTAATGATCCATTATGATTTTTAACGGTTTTAGACTCTTTCATAACGTGTGGATAGGCTTTACAACTGCCACAACGATATGTCCTTTTCAGATTTGTGGATAGCCAGGTTTTTGGTTGTTTTGTAGATACGCTGAAGTGGCTAAGTATCAGTCTATCCCCAATGTTGATATTTCGTCTAGCTGTCATTGTTGGTTTAGTATTGAGTACATCTATAAGATGTGTATCTTCAGTTAAGATCGGCCAAAAACGTTCTAATATGGTTTTTATAGAATTCCATCCTGCGTCGTAGTTATTAATGATTCGAATCACTTTATCGTTATCTTGCTTTTTATCTTTGTTATTTGAAAGGAGGCTGGTACGATCTGAATTTAATGCATGTTGGTATGCTCGTTTAAGAATACGATTTGGGTATCCTTTTTGTTTAAACCAAGTTTTCAATTCCTTAGCTTTATCATTGAATTCGTCAATTGCAGTGCATGTCCTTCTGAGTCTTAAATATTGTCCAGTTGGTATACCTCTTTTAAGAGGAATTGGATGACAACTTGTCCATGTCAAAAGAATATTAGTTGCGGTAGGTTTCCTAAAAAGGGTTGTGGTCATCTTATTTTCATCTGTTTTATTGATAGTAATGTCTAGAAAATTGAGGGTATTCGTATTTATCTCACTAGTAAAGAATAGATTCAGATTGTTAGAGTTAAGATGTTTAATAAACTCTTCGAATTTTTCCCTAGAAGAGGTCCATATAATCATAACGTCGTCGATGTATCTCTTCCAACAGTGTACAAATCGGTTAAAGTTGGCATTTGATTCATCAAAGACTATTGATTCTTCCCAGTATCCCAAATAAAGGTTGGCGTATGTAGGGGCACAGGGTGTGCCCATCGCCGAACCTTGACCTTGTAGATAATATTTACCTTCGAAAAGGAAATAATTATGGGTAGTTGGGTACGTATAAATTTTAGAAGATCTAAAATAAAGGTGATGAACTTTTGAGAGAAATTTTTATTTCTTGAAAGATATATTTCTACATGTTTTAGGCCCTGTTCATGAGGGATACTGCTGTACAAGGATTCAATGTCCAAGATACATAGCAGTGATTGAGGTGGAAGATGAAGATCATTTAGAAGGGCTAGAGTATCTTTGGAATTCTGAAGAAAGGAAGGTAAATAAGATACGAAAGGTCGTAGAATTTTGTCAATGAAAATACTGATGTTTTGAGTAAGGCGATCATTTCCCGATACGATAGGTCTACCGGGAGGTGGGTCTTTGCCTTTATGGACGTTTGGTAAAGTGTAAAAAGTGTCAATTGTTGGAGATTTTGGTCGCATAAATTTAAATTCTTCTTTCGAGATTAGGGCATCCTCCAAGCCTCTAAAAAGTAAGTTTTCAAGCTGTTTAGAATAGTTAATGGTTGGATCAGTAGCAAGGATGGTATAAGTCTTAGTATCTTGTAGGGTCGATAAAGTCATTGATCTATATGAATCGATATTCATGAGTACTATATTTCCTCCCTTATCAGATCTCTTGATAATGAGATTTTCGATGTCTGCAAGTTCCTTCCAAGCTCTTCTTTCAGATGTAGTTAAATTATCAGGAATTAGGTTATATATTTTTGTAGGTTCTAATCTTTCGATTTCTCTGCATACCATTTTGCAGAATATATTGATGTTTTTATAATCACTGATATATGGAGTAAAAGTACTTTTTTTCTTCAAATCTGTATGGCCTGCTGGAACTTTATCATTCTCATTTTCTTCCAAGGGTAGCAAGACAGTTCATGTCTGTTGGTAAAAGACCATATTTTTTAGCGGTGTTTTCAAGCCGTGTTTTATGAAATTTATGTAGGGCAAGTTTCCTTCCGAAAAGGTGAACATCTTTTATCCAGATTTCGGACTTCTGTAGGGACTTCATGAAATTGATATTCATTGAGGAAAAGCGGAGGCCCACAGCCGACGAACTCTTAAAGCATCCTTTTGTCATTCATAGTATTTAAAAGACATTTTTATGTTTTTTTTTTATTTTTTACAGTGTTTACATTGTGTTGTGTAAAACACAGTGTGTCGCTGTGTCATATACAGCGCAATGTTATATATATATATATATAGCACGGGGCACGGGGTGTTATACACTGTAGTACTATACATAACACAGCTCAAAACAAGGGAGATCCCTTAAAATATGTAACAAGATTAAATAATAGTGAGAAACAAAGTAATTTATATAGGTTAAATAAGCCATATGGCAAGGCATTATAAAATTAAATTTTTTTAAAAAAAAGCATGAAATAATAGTGAATAACCTTAAAACAAGGATCACTAGAACGCGTTTACGCCTGCCGGCTTCCTAGGTAAGTGTCCTTGAGAACGAGGTAGTCTCTGCTGTGGAAATCAATACTGATTAGTAATTTTTTTACAAATGCCTTGCCATATGGCTTATTTTACCTAAATAAATTACTTTGTTTATCACTATTATTTAGTCTTGTTGCTTATTTTATGGCATCTCCCTTGTTATTAGCTTGTTTCCTTCCACCTTGGGATCTGAACCAGCTAACTATAAAGAAGAAAAGAACGAATGGAAAAAGTAAACAATTAAAAATATAAGTATTTTCAAATTTATCTATTTTGGAGTGCTATTTGGTGCTAGAACACCCACTGTTCATCTATTTATATTGTAGACTGTAACCCCAAAGATGGTATTCTAATCATGTATCAGGTATAGTTAAGGTGCACCTAGAATATATTTTTACCTCTTCTGGCACAAAACAAGACTTTAATAAAATATAATACTCCAAGCTGGCATCAATAAAATGTAATATGTTTGTGTGTGTGTGTGTGTGGGGGGGGGGGTTCTAGCCAGTTCTTATTGTATGCTGAGGTATGGAGCTCTAGTGCTTGTGGCCACTGAACACAAGGATTGTGACTATTAAATGAACATAATCCTAACTACTTCCTAATTTCAGAAACTAAACCTCTTGTGTGTACAGCTCCGTGATTGCCGTATTTATACACACGGCCAGCCAATCAGCTAGAAGGGGGCGGTTGCTAAGGGACGGGAGCGTACACAAACATGGTTGCCAAGTAACAATTCCGGAATCCCTTTCAAAGCCTCAAGTTACAGGTAGCTGTCAGAGAACGAGAGGGAAAGTGGGCGGGGTTTGTCGCTAGGCAACGAAGGAGCCATTTTGTTCTGCTGCCTGTTTGTGGGTGGCAAGCAAACTATACAATGTCCTATAGTGGTGCTACACATGAATAAAGTCTGACTTCTGTGTTCATTAAATATGTCTGTCCTGTCTTGAAGCAAGTAAAACTTGTGCCAGCCAATCAGCTAGAAGGAGGCGGTTGCTAAGGGACGGGAGCGTAAACAAACATGGTTGCTAAGTAACAATTCCGGAAGCCCTTTCAAAGCCTCAAGTTACACGTCACATTACCTCTTGTTATATAACCGAATGAACAGTTTGGAAGAAACAGTATGACGTTTATTCTCCCGCCGGAAGAGTGTCATTTCTGTGGGTGTGACCTGGCAGGATGTCAGGGTGGTGTCAGGTAGCCAACGAGAGGGAGGGTGGGCGGGGTTTGTCGCTTGGCAACGAAGGAGCCATTTTGTTCTGCTGCCTGTTTGTGGGTGGCAGGCAAACTATACAACGTCCTATAGTGGTGCTACACATGAATAAAGTCTGACTTCTGTGTTCATTAAATATGTCTGTCCTGTCTTGAAGCAAGTAAAACTTGTATTAAGCCTGATTTATTCTGCATTTTAACAGTGACCTTTATTTACTTATTGCTGTTATTTCAAGTACTCACTGCTGTTTTTACGTTTTTGCACAGTGTTTCTTCAGTCTTTGACAATTAAAACTAAACAAAAACAGTGCATTAATGTAAAAACAACAGTGTGTACTTGAAATAAATGCAATAAATAAATAAAGATCACTGTTAAAATGTAGAATAAACCAGGCTTAGTAAAAGTTTATTTTCCACAGGACAGGACAGACACACACACATACATATATATATATATTAGGTCGGCCGTGTTAGTCCAGATGCCAAAATCTGCACTGTGCGGCACAACAACGCCACTCACAACATCAAGGATCATTCCTATGCACGTCAGAAAATGTTGTTTATATGATCCAGTGCACGGCGTGTGATAAGGGCTGCTATATTGGTGAAACCAGCCTTAAACTAAATCTCAGGATGAACCAGCACAGACAGTCCATCAGGAACCACCAGGAAAACACATATTGTACCCCAGTGGACATCACTTCAATCTAGCAGGCCACTCCATCCAAAACCTGAGAATCAAAATCCTCAAAGGACATTTTAAAGATCACCGGGAACGCAAAACATATGAAATAAAATGATCACACATTTCAACAATATAAAACAAGGACTTAATATAGATTCGGGTTTTTTAACCCACTATAATAACGTCACGTAATATTCATCATTCCTATTTTTGTGTCTTCCCCATACTCACTGTGTTTTTTTTTTGTGTCTGTTTTGGTTTTTTTTGTTGTTTTTTTTTTTTTTTTCTTATTTCTTTCGTTCTGTCCTTTCACATTCCCTTTGAAGTGGACCTGATTGCATCTTGCCTGAGACAATTAAGGTTTCCCTTTTTTTTTTTTTTTTATTTGATTCCCCCTCTGACCATGCCATTTGGCAATGTACTACATCTAACGCCTCCAACTGTGAGCCCTATGACTATCCCTATGTTTTATTCTATTATTCTGATCAGTTAGCTTCTATACCTGAGGAAGGGAGGAATCCTCTCGAAAGCTTGTACTTTAAATGTAACGTTAGTCCAATAAAAAAGGTATCACTACAGACTGCTATATATATATATATAAATATATGTTCATCCGTACATGGGAAACATGTCAGTCTGTGGAGGGCTTAATGTATATTTATTTATTTAATAAATGGCCATGTTTGCAAGAGCTACACACACTTATTCACTGTGTGATGTGTAGGTGCAGTGTGTGGCGTACTGTGCTATATATATCGCATTGTGCTGTCCATAACACTGCACTGCATAGCACACGCTGTACAGCACATTATACTCAGTACAGTGCTATGTACAGTGCAATGCGATATTTAGTACAGAGCGTTATACATTTTACTATATGTCACACAGTACAGTGTATGCAAAAATATATATATAGCACAGTGTGCTGTGTATTGAAGCAGCCATCTGGGTGTAATTCGGGTTAGGAGATTGTGACTCGGTGGTAGACAAAGGAGACGGAGGCCTTCTTAAGCAGGAAAAGCATTTATTCGGTACCGAGCCTTGAGTCAGGTCTAGCCCAAAAAGACTCAAGGGCCGAGCCAACAGAGAGACAAAGAATTTATACATGGCTTGTAAAAATGCACACCTTATTCCCCTCCCCAGGTTACCCTCCCACTTATATCAACCTTCATTATACATATTGGACTTTATTCATCATTTTGCAAGTCAGCAAGATTCACTTCAAAGAAACGACCCTTGAGCCCACTCTGTATTCTCTGTCTAGTCAATATGGTCATAAAAAGGAATCATTCTTCTAAAGCAAATATGGCAAGCTATGGGATTTACGCATTCCTGCTGTCTCGATATATTAAGCAACTTTTATGGTTTAGAGTTAAAGACCTGGGGGGGAGAAGAGATAATTCTTCAGTCAGCAGAAATCAGGTTTATTTGAGGCTAAACTTAGCTGTTAGTTAGAGCAGGCAAACTTAGTTGACTCTAGTGAGCACAAAGGGACTGCAGACTTTTTAAAACACAAAATGGAGTTGTAGCATACCTTGAGCGAACACCAAAATGGCGGATTAGCTGTGTTAGTATATTTCTAAATTAAATCCCAAGAGTTGCTATCTCAGTATAACATCTTGTTCGCTACGTAACGCACTGCACTGTACACAATGTACTGTGTTTACATTGTGTTGTGTAAAACACAGTGTGTCGCTGTGTTATATACAGCGCAATGTTATATATATATATATATATAGCACGGGGCACGGGGTGTTATACACTGTAGTACTATACATAACACAGCTCAAAACAAGGGAGATCCCTTAAAAGATGTAAACAAGATTAAATAATAGTGAGAGAAACAAATAATTTATATAGGTTAAATAAGCCATATGGCAAGGCATTATAATTTTTTTTTTTTTAAAAAAAGCATGAAATAATAGTGAATAACCTTAAAACAAGGATCACTAGAACGCGTTTACGCCTGCCGGCTTCCTAGGTAAGTGTCCTTGAGAACGAGGTAGTCTCTGCTGTGGAAATCAATACTGATTAGTAATTTTTTTTACAAATGCCTTGTCATATGGCTTATTTTACCTAAACAAATTACTTTGTTTATCACTATTATTTAGTCTTGTTGCTTATTTTATGGCATCTCCCTTGTTATTAGCTTGTTTCCTTCCACCTTGGGATCTGAACCAGCTAACTATAAAGAAGAAAGAACGAATGGAAAAAAGTAAACAATTAAAAATATAAGTATTTTCAAATTTATCTATTTTGGAGTGCTATTTGGTGCTAGAACACCCACTGTTCATCTATTTATATTGTAGACTGTAACCCCAAAGATGGTATTCTAATCATGTATCAGGTATAGTTAAGGTGCACCTAGAATATATTTTTACCTCTTCTGGCACAAAACAAGACTTTAATAAAATATAATACTCCAAGCTGGCATCAATAAAATGTAATATGTTTGTGTGTGTGTGTGGGGGGGGGGTTCTAGCTTATTGTTGCTTGTATTGCTGAGGTATGAGAGCTCTAGTGCTTGTGGCCACTGAACACAAGGATTGTGACTATTAAATGAACATAATCCTAACTACTTCCTAATTTCAGAAACTAAACCTCTTGTGTGTACAGCTCCGTGATTGCCGTATTTATACACACGGCCAGCCAATCAGCTAGAAGGGGGCGGTTGCTAAGGGACGGGAGCGTACACAAACATGGTTGCCAAGTAACAATTCCGGAATCCCTTTCAAAGCCTCAAGTTACAGGTAGCTGTCAGAGAACGAGAGGGAAAGTGGGCGGGGTTTGTCGCTAGGCAACGAAGGAGCCATTTTGTTCTGCTGCCTGTTTGTGGGTGGCAAGCAAACTATACAATGTCCTATAGTGGTGCTACACATGAATAAAGTCTGACTTCTGTGTTCATTAAATATGTCTGTCCTGTCTTGAAGCAAGTAAAACTTGTGCCAGCCAATCAGCTAGAAGGAGGCGGTTGCTAAGGGACGGGAGCGTAAACAAACATGGTTGCTAAGTAACAATTCCGGAATCCCTTTCAAAGCCTCAAGTTACAGGTAGCTGTCAGAGAACGAGAGGGAAAGTGGGCGGGGTTTGTCGCTAGGCAACGAAGGAGCCATTTTGTTCTGCTGCCTGTTTGTGGGTGGCAAGCAAACTATACAACGTTCTATAGTGGTGCTACACATGAATAAAGTCTGACTTCTGTGTTCATTAAATATGTCTGTCCTGTCTTGAAGCAAGTAAAACTTGTGCCAGCCAATCAGCTAGAAGGAGGCGGTTGCTAAGGGACGGGAGCGTAAACAAACATGGTTGCTAAGTAACAATTCCGGAAGCCCTTTCAAAGCCTCAAGTTACACGTCACATTACCTCTTGTTATATAACCGAATGAACAGTTTGGAAGAAACAGTATGACGTTTATTCTCCCGCCGGAAGAGTGTCATTTCTGTGTGTGACCTGGCAGGATGTCAGGGTGATGTCAGGTAGCCAACGAGAGGGAGGGTGGGCGGGGTTTGTCGCTAGGCAACGAAGGAGCCATTTTGTTCTGCTGCCTGTTTGTGGGTGGCAGGCAAACTATACAACGTCCTATAGTGGTGCTACACATGAATAAAATCTGACTTCTGTGTTCATTAAATATGTCTGTCATGTCTTGAAGCAAGTAAAACTTGTATTAAGCCTGATTTATTCTGCATTTTAACAGTGACCTTTATTTACTTATTGCTGTTATTTCAAGTACTCACTGCTGTTTTTACGTTTTTGCACAGTGTTTCTTCAGTCTTTGACAATTAAAACTAAACAAAAACAGTGCATTAATGTAAAAACAACAGTGTGTACTTGAAATAAATGCAATAAATAAATAAAGATCACTGTTAAAATGTAGAATAAACCAGGCTTAGTAAAAGTTTATTTTCCACAGGACAGGACAGACACACACACATACATATATATATATATATATATATATATATATAAATATATAAACAGCAAATGGTGCAGCGCCACACAACATGCATCCACCACCAGGGTGCCCAGATAGCCAATCTCAGGATATAGTGGTTTCCCCTATACCATTGCACACAATAATGAAATCAATAACCTGGATCGGCGCAAATACTGCTCTCTGGGGTCCCGGAATCTCGCATATATATGTATAATAGAAGAAGGACAATAATAGTGCAACACTGTTTTGTAAAATATACTATAAATGTATGTGATGAACACCCCACTTACAAGTATAGAGCCGTACACTGGCTCTAAGTGGGTCCAGACATGTGGGTGATTGTCTTCAATTTCTTAGGTGACCCCCACCTTACAGCAAGATTTTTTCTTTTTCTTTGTCCGAGGTTTAGACAATGGAAAGGAGAACAGGAAGAAAAATCCTTGTGTAGGTCCACAAATTAAAGGTCACAATGTTATGTACAGTTGGAATTGTACTCACATTTTGTGGAGCTCACATAGCTCATGGATATAGGCCCATAGGTTTTTTTTGGTGGAGAAAAACCCAGATGAAAAACCACCGATGTTTGCAGGATTCAACGAAGCAGGAATCAGGATTGGAGATGAAAAAATAAGATTTATTTAAAATGTAATTAAAATTGCCTCCAGAACGCGTTTCGCCGCATCAAATAGCGGCTTCATCAGCTGGAATGGTTAACATGGGCCTTTAGACCCTTTTATAATGTCCATAAATGTTTTTAATTGTCCCCATATGTCCTGTCTGCTTCACTGATTGATCCTTCCGGTTTCCGATAGTGGGCGCCGCCATTTTGCGCATGCGCGGTTTACTTCCGCGTTCCACTGCGTTCCAATGCGCCGTTGTCACTTCCGCGTTCCACCGCGTTCCAAGCGTTGCTCTCTTACTTCCGGTCGGCGATTCTCGGCCAGGGAGATGTAGAATTCTTCTTTTCATTGAATTCAACGATTGGGGCTTCCTAAAAACTTCCCATTTTCGCCATGTACATATCAAAACAGAATATTACATATATTAACTCAAATTTAAGGGAGCTAAAACTATAAAATAATTTGTGCACCCCGCAGGGTCTCCCAATTATCCCTCAGTATACCTAATTAATGTGTATGGAAAATTCTATAAAAAGTAATAGCTTCTCCACAAATATTATATATTGAACACTATTAATGCCTTCCTAAAAGAAGGTCTTTTTATAGTCTACACTCTCCAAAAAGTGATCATACATTCATTCCAATAGCCTCCTTTACTGAAAAAGTGTCCTGTGCTTCAGTGCTTTGATTCAATTATAGTGATATTTATATATTCTCTTATAATAAAGAGTAATTCCTATAGTTATACTGCTATATTTACCTATCTAATAAAACTATATGAATTTTAAAATTTTACAATTATCTGTGTATTTTTATATTAATATAATACTTAGTTAAATACAATATATTTCTAATATTATCGTGGATTTTAATTTAATATTAAAGTGCCTTATTTGTGCTATTTTAAATATATATTAAATATTTTAAGTGCTTATTGAATGTCAATCATAAATTACTTACAATTAGTGACCATTGAAACTGGAATTTGTTGTAATATTACTCTTTTTACCATGATTTTTTATGATATTTAATTAATATAAGAGTGCAATATATCCTTAGTGCATAATATAGACCTCATCTAAACAGAGACCGCCATTTAAAGTGCCATATGAGAATTTGTATTATCCAGATGTTAATGGAATTCTAAATCTCATTAAAGAGAATAGGTATTAAAGTGCTGTATTGATAATTAATGTGTACCCACCACTTAAATTCTTACAAAATAATTTTAACATCAAATTTAATATTATTTAAAAATGGCGACAGATTCAATATATTATTAAATAATGTGGACCTCATTTATATAAAAAAGTTATTATTTTTTTATTAGTTTTGTAATTAGATAAAGGACAAAAAAAAAAAAAAAAAAAAGGGGGGGGGAGAGTAAGGGTATCTTTGTAAGTCATATTAGGACCCCAAGAAGTGCACAACAATTCACAAAAAATGAACCACCTCAAAGTCATTGTTTAACCCATTTGGTGCCATAGTGCCCATTTCATAAATAGTCCGCATCTCTTCTTGTCCCAGTTTGTTAACAATGTTATCATCCATATCAGTTTTGTATATTATTTTTTTTAATGGCCATAAATTTCAAACCTAATGGGAACTCCCATGTCGAAGCTTAAAATGCAATGAAACTGAATGATTTTCATAAGATTTTTTTATGTTTCTAACATGTTCCGAAACTCTTATGTTAAAAGCCCTTTTTGTACGCCCAATGTATTGGAGGCCACAGGGACATTCTAAAAGATATATTACACTTTTTGAGCAGCAGTTAAGAGCCCTTTCATTTGTATCTTTCGGTTAGTTTTCCTATTAAAAAACTCCATTCTACAGTTTTTCTTATTACCGTTGACCTACAGGCCAGACATTGTCCACAAAATCCGGAAACCATTTTTTACACTGAATTGGTTGTGATTTATCTTTTTGTTTTTCGGTTACTATGTACCAAATTCATTTTCAAATTTTAAAACTCCTCTGAATACTATTTTTGGTTGTTCCCCCAGTATACCATTGAGGTCCTTATCTTTCCGAAGGACATGCCAGTGTTTCCTAATTATTCTCTTCATGTTTTTGGCTTTGCTATTGTAATCACACAAAAATAGAACTTCTTCTTTAATCTTTTTTTTGGGTTTATATTGAAGTAGGTTTGTCCGGTCCTCCTGTTTGAAGCAAGTAAAACTTGTGCCAGCCAATCAGCTAGAAGGAGGCGGTTGCTAAGGGACGGGAGCGTAAACAAACATGGTTGCTAAGTAACAATTCCGGAAGCCCTTTCAAAGCCTCAAGTTACACGTCACATTACCTCTTGTTATATAACCGAATGAACAGTTTGGAAGAAACAGTATGACGTTTATTCTCCCGCCGGAAGAGTGTCATTTCTGTGTGTGACCTGGCAGGATGTCAGGGTGATGTCAGGTAGCCAACGAGAGGGAGGGTGGGCGGGGTTTGTCGCTAGGCAACGAAGGAGCCATTTTGTTCTGCTGCCTGTTTGTGGGTGGCAGGCAAACTATACAACGTCCTATAGTAGTGCTACACATGAATAAAGTCTGACTTCTGTGTTCATTAAATATGTCTGTCCTGTCTTGAAGCAAGTAAAACTTGTATTAAGCCTGATTTATTCTGCATTTTAACAGTGACCTTTATTTACGTATTGCTGTTATTTCAAGTACTCACTGCTGTTTTTACGTTTTTGCCACAGTGTTTCTTCAGTCTTTGACAATTAAAACTAAACAAAAACAGTGCATTCATGTAAAAACAACAGTGTGTACTTGAAATAAATGCAATAAATAAATAAAGATCACTGTTAAAATGTAGAATAAACCAGGCTTAATAAAAGTTTATTTTCCACAGGACAGGACAGACACACACACATACATATGTGTTCATCCGTACATGGGAAACATGTCAGTCTGTGGAGGGCTTAATGTATATTTATTTATTTAATAAATGGCCATGTTTGCAAGAGCTACACACACTTATTCACTGTGTGATGTGTAGGTGCAGTGTGTGGCGTACTGTGCTATATATATCGCATTGTGCTGTCCATAACACTGCACTGCATAGCACACGCTGTACAGCACATTATACTCAGTACAGTGCTATGTACAGTGCAATGCGATATTTAGTACAGAGCGTTATACACTTTACTATATGTCACACAGTACAGTGTATGCAAAAATATATATATATAGCACAGTGTGCTGTGTATAACATCTTGTTCGCTACGTAACGCACTGCACTGTACACAATGTACTGTGTTTACATTGTGTTGTGTAAAACACAGTGTGTCGCTGTGTTATATACAGCGCAATGTTATATATATATATATATAGCACGGGGCACGGGTGTTATACACTGTATAGTACATACATAACACAGCTCAAAACAAGGGAGATCCCTTAAAATATGTAACAAGATTAAATAATAGTGAGAAACAAAGTAATTTATATAGGTTAAATAAGCCATATGGCAAGGCATTATAAAATTTTTTTTTTTTAAAAAAAAGCATGAAATAATAGTGAAAACCTTAAAACAAGGATCACTAGAACGCGTTTACACCTGCCGGCTTCCTAGGTAATGTCCTTGAGAACGAGGTAGTCTCTGCTGTGGAAATCAATACTGATTAGTAATTTTTTTTACAAATGCCTTGCCATATGGCTTATTTTACCTAAAAAATTAATTACTTTGTTTATCACTATTATTTAGTCTTGTTGCTTATTTTATGGCATCTCCCTTGTTATTAGCTTGTTTCCTTCCACCTTGGGATCTGAACCAGCTAACTATAAAGAAGAAAAGAACGAATGGAAAACCTAAACAATTAAAAATATAAGTATTTTCAAATTTATCTATTTTGGAGTGCTATTTGGTGCTAGAACACCCACTGTTCATCTATTTATATTGTAGACTGTAACCCCAAAGATGGTATTCTAATCATGTATCAGGTATAGTTAAGGTGCACCTAGAATATATTTTTACCTCTTCTGGCACAAAACAAGACTTTAATAAAATATAATAATCCAAGCTGGCATCAATAAAATGTAATATGTTTGTGTGTGTGTGTGTGTGTGTGGGGGGGGGGGGTTCTAGCCAGTTCTTATTGTATGCTGAGGTATGGAGCTCTAGTGCTTGTGGCCACTGAACACAAGGATTGTGACTATTAAATGAACATAATCCTAACTACTTCCTAATTTCAGAAACTAAACCTCTTGTGTGTACAGCTCCGTGATTGCCGTATTTATACACACGGCCAGCCAATCAGCTAGAAGGGGGCGGTTGCTAAGGGACGGGAGCGTACACAAACATGGTTGCCGAGTAACAATTCCGGAATCCCTTTCAAAGCCTCAAGTTACAGGTAGCTGTCAGAGAGCGAGAGGAAAGTGGGCGGGTTTGTCGCTAGGCAACGAAGGAGCCATTTTGTTCTGCTGCCTGTTGTGGGTGGCAAGCAAACTATACCACGTCCTATAATGGTGCTACACATGAATAAAGTCTGACTTCTGTGTTCATTAAATATGTCTGTCCTGTCTTGAAGCAAGTAAAACTTGTGCCAGCCAATCAGCTAGAAGGAGGCGGTTGCTAAGGGACGGGAGCGTAAACAAACATGGTTGCTAAGTAACAATTCCGGAATCCCTTTCAAAGCCTCAAGTTACAGGTAGCTGTCAGAGAACGAGAGGGAAAGTGGGCGGGGTTTGTCGCTAGGCAACGAAGGAGCCATTTTGTTCTGCTGTCTGTTTGTGGGTGGCAAGCAAACTATACAACGTCCTATAGTGGTGCTACACATGAATAAAGTCTGACTTCTGTGTTCATTAAATATGTCTGTCCTGTCTTGAAGCAAGTAAAACTTGTGCCAGCCAATCAGCTAGAAGGAGGCGGTTGCTAAGGGACGTGAGCGTAAACAAACATGGTTGCTAAGTAACAATTCCGGAAGCCCTTTCAAAGCCTCAAGTTACACGTCACATTACCTCTTGTTATATAACGCGAATGAACAGTTTGGAAGAAACAGTATGACGTTTATTCTCCGCCGGAAAGAGTGTCATTTCTGTGTGTGACCTGGCAGGATGTCAGGGTGATGTCAGGTAGCCAACGAGAAGGAGGGTGGGCGGGGTTTGTCGCTAGGCAACGAAGGAGCCATTTTGTTCTGCTGCCTGTTTGTGGGTGGCAGGCAAACTATACAACGTCCTATAGTCGTGCTACACATGAATAAAGTCTGACTTCTGTGTTCATTAAATATGTCTGTCCTGTCTTGAAGCAAGTAAAACTTGTATTAAGCCTGATTTATTCTGCATTTTAACAGTGACCTTTATTTACTTATTGCTGTTATTTCAAGTACTCACTGCTGTTTTTACGTTTTTGCACAGTGTTTCTTCAGTCTTTGACAATTAAAACTAAACAAAAACAGTGCATTAATGTAAAAACAACGGTGTGTACTTGAAATAAATGCAATAAATAAATAAATAAAGATCACTGTTAAAATGTAGAATAAACCAGGCTTAGTAAAAGTTTATTTTCCACAGGACAGGACAGACACACACACATACATATATATATATATATATATATAAATATATGTTCATCCGTACATGGGAAACATGTCAGTCTGTGGAGGGCTTAATGTATATTTATTTATTTAATAAATGGCCATGTTTGCAAGAGCTACACACACTTATTCACTGTGTGATGTGTAGGTGCCCGTGTGTGGCGTACTGTGCTATATATATCGCATTGTGCTGTCCATAACACTGCACTGCATAGCACACGCTGTACAGCACATTATACTCAGTACAGTGCTATGTACAGTGCAATGCGATATTTAGTACAGAGCGTTATACACTTTACTATATGTCACACAGTACAGTGTATGCAAAAATATATGTATAGCACAGTGTGCTGTGTATAACATCTTGTTCGCTACGTAACGCACTGCACTGTACACAATGTACTGTGTTTACATTGTGTTGTGTAAAACACAGTGTGTCGCTGTGTTATATACAGCGCAATGTTATATATATATATATAGCACGGGGTGTTCTGTTCCCACGGTAGCTTTGCAGAAAACAGCAGTGATAACTCCGATAAAGGGGTATTATACATACAGAATCTTTATTTCCAGGCATCCTAAACAAACACTTACAGTGTTGAAAAGATTCATCCGGATTACTCAGTCTGTCCCTTCATACGGTGTGAGAAGAGGGTAACTTCACTCCCATGCTGAGAGAGTGTGAGAAGCTGCTCTTCTGGAGAATTGGAATTCCTAATGGAGGGCTTTCTTCTTACCAGCATGCAAAGCACCTCAGCACCAATCAGACACATAGAACTGGTCACATGTCACAGAACTACATTTCCCTGAAGACATTGCCCTTAAAGGGATAGCTCTAAACATTATAAAGCTGTCTCTTAAGGAGACAGTAGCCAATACTGACTATTCTCAGGCTGCTCTAGTCAGCACACTCCCGGCCTGGAATTATAAATTCCACTACTTACTAACTAAACTGTTAACGAAGATAATCAAGGCATATTATCAAACATGCAAACAATGAGTATACACAAAGCATGCAAAGCTTGGAGGTTCAATCTTCCAGCTCGGTCTTCCTCAGCAGCAGGACCAGGTCGGTAATTGGCCTGGTATATAGTTTCTTGGTGAAAGTCTGCTGGTTGCCACCGGACTCCTTTGGCTTCACGATCTGCACTGCAACCTGGCGTACTAATCCATCTTTGCTGGGTAAGACTTGGTGCACAAGTCCCATAGGCCATGAGTTACGGTGCGCTTCCTTATCTTTCAAAAGAACAAGGTCTCCGTCTTCGAGATTTGGTTCTTTGTTCTGCCATTTGCGACGTTCCTGTAGGGTAGGTAAGTACTCTTGCTTCCATCGCTTCCAGAAGGTGTTGGCAAGCCATTGCACTTGTCTCCATTGTTGTCTGTACATGTCCTTGGGAACGAAGTTCCCTACTGGAGCCGGCCAATCACCTGTTTTGTAGGTGAGCAAGGTGGCTGGGGCGAGGATACTTGGATTCTCGGGGTCTGTAGAAACTGGCCCAAAGGTCGGGCGTTAATGATGGCTGCTACTTCTGCCATGAGGTGGTAAGAGTTTCATGGGTCAGCTTATGTACCTTCAACAACATGGAGTCCAGGATTTTACGAGCTATCCCGATCATTCGCCCATGATCCTCCATGTGGGATGCGGGGAGGATTAAATGTCCATTCACAATCATGAGCCTTTAGGTATTTGTCAATTGCTGAATCCGGGCGAATGCTTTCATCTATCTGCAACTCCTTGCATGCTCCTACAAAGTTTGTTCCGCGGTCGGATCTAAACACCTTGACTGGGCTTATAAGTTCATGGTGTTCCGGTCCCGGTAACGTCGAGGTGTCTTGACAGGTCAAGAACTCAGGACCCTTTATCCAGGTTGACTCTGCCAACTGGGAAGCAGGGATGGACCGTGTAGCATGATCCGCTGGGTTCTGGTCTGTTGGCACATGTCGCCACTGCTCAGGTTCTGAATTTTTCTGATCCTGTCGACTCTATTGCTCACATAGACATAAAAGCGTCTGCTTTGGTTGTGAATGTAGCCCAGCACCACCTTGCTGTCCGTGTAGAAGATGGTGGTTTGTAGCTCAAGGTCTATAGTTTTCTTTATCAGGTCAGCAAGCTCCACGGCCAATACGGCGCCGCACAGTTCTAACCTTGGTACTGTGTGACCTTGTTGTGGTGCTATCTTCGCCTTTCCCATTACGAAACCGATGTGGTATTGTTTCTCCGGCCGTAGACTCTGACGTATCCTACAGCTGCTATTGCCTTAGTCGATGCATCTGAAAAGACGTGCAGTTCTTTTTTTCAGTGCAGCTGCGGGTGAAACGGGAACGTATGTGCGTTGAACACTAACGTTTTGGAGACATCTCAGGGAGGCACACCATTTCTCCCATTCTTGCTTCTGGTCTGGTGGAAGTGGCTCATCCCAATCTTTGTGTGTTGGGATAGCGTACGTAGAAGGAGCCTCCCTTGGATCGTTACAGGCGCGGCAAATCCTAGAGGGTCAAAAAGGCTGTTCACCGTTGACAGAATTCCTTCCTTGTGAAATTGGACTTCTGGGCTGGAACTCTAAAGGTGAAGGCGTCCTTCTTCAAGTCCCAACATAGACCGAGACTACGTTGGATAAGAGGCATGTCTGTTGTAAAATCTAGGTCCTGTAGTCCTTGGCATGATCTTCAGGACTGAAGGCTTCAAGCACTTCCTCACTGTTGGACGCGATTTTGTGCAATGTGAGGTTGGCTACTGCTAGCATCTGGCGTGTTCTGTTCAGTAGGTCTATAGCTTCTGCTGGTGTGGCTACAGATTTTAGACCATCATCTACATAGAAATCTCGTTCCACGAATCGTCTGGCATCTGTGCCGTATTTGGTTCGCCGATGCGAGCGGTGTGCGTTGCAGGCCGTAGTTGGCAATTGCCGGGGAAGAACCGTTCCCAAAAACGTGCACTCGCATTCTGTACTCCTATCTGCTGGTTGCGCTGTTCGTCACTGAACCACAGGAAACGTAGGTAATTGCGGTGGTCTTCTCTGACTAGGAATGAGTAAAACATCTGCTGGATGTCGGCCATAAAGGCTACGGCTTCCTTTCTGAAACGAATGAGCACGCCTAGGAGGCTGTTGATGAGATCCGGCCCTGTGAGAAGGGCTTTATTCAGGGAGAAGCCTTGGAATTTTGCACTCGCATCGAAGACTACCCGAATCTGGCCTGGCTTTTGTGGGTGGTACACTCCAAAGAATGGCAGGTACCAGCATTCTTCACCTTCTTCCAGAGTGGGGCAAGCTCAGCATGTCTGTTCTGGAGCATCTTATCTATGAACGCCACTAGATGATCTCTCATTGGCGGTTTCTTGTTCATGAGTCGTCTCAGACTGAAGAGGCGCAAGAGAGCTTGTTCATGGTTGTTTGGCAGGCGCTGTCTGGGTGTACGGAAGGGTAATGGGGCTACCCAGCTCCCGGAGGCGTCCTGTTGAAGTTCTTTATCCATGAGCTGCAAAAAGTCTTTGTCTTCTATTGACCAGGCCAGGTCATTATCTTCTTGCTGGTCTCGAACACCGTTGCTCCTAAAACGGGATTGTTTGTTGAAGTCGTGAAGTGCTCGTGACATTGTTTGAAGTGTGATGCTCTCCCATTACTGAGAATGGAGGTTGCGAAAACGTTGACTTGGGTTGGGGCCTGCAGCCGATCGATACAAACTGTTCCTAAGATGGCCCATCCGAGTGCAGACTTGCGGGCAAACGGAGAACCTGCTGGGCCTCTAACCTGGTCATGTTGAAGGAAAGCTTCGGAGGCGTCTAATCCCAACAAGAGAAGGATTTCAGCTTCGGGGTCTAGGGCAGGGAAGAGGCTAGCCATGTGTTTCAGGTGAGGTATATTGCTTGCTACCTCTGGTGTCGCTATCTGGTTGCGATCATCTGGCAAAGCATCCCATTCTAGCAATGGTGGCAGTTTCAGTTTTGCACTTCCATCTAATGATTCTATGCAGAATCCAGTGACTTTCCTCCCCGCCGTGCGCTGGGAACCGGTGCACGTGGAAATAGTGAATGATGTGTCATCGGTTCGGACGTTAAAGAGGTCGAAGAATGCTGACCTGGCTAACGATTGATTGCTTTGTCCGTCCAGCATCACATACATCTTCACAGCTTCTTCAGGGTGTCCGGTTGGGTAGACTTTGGTTAGGTAGATCTCGTGGCATAAGCGAGGGAATGCTGAGCCACCACATACTGTCGTGCAGTTGATACTTGCGGTTGCCTCTCGATGCGCTTCAGTATTGTCCTGTGACTCCTTAGGCAAAGGAGGGTAGGTGTTGTCCATTGTGTTGGCTCGGAATCTGGATGCAGTGCACCAGGGTGTCTGTCACTACCGCATAGGTGACATTGTACCTTACTTGTGCAAGCTTTGGCCATGTGCTCTGTAGACTCACAACACTTGAAGCAAAGTCTGTACTCCCTGATCAAGGCTTTCCTTTCTTCTAGGGGCTTCTTTCCAAAGTTTCTGCACTTGTTCAGAGAGTGCGAGGACTTGTGGAGTGGACAGAAAGGATCTTTATTTGTGCTTAGGGTTTTAGGTAGTGCTCTCTTCGACAGATGCTCATCTGACTTGCTTGTGGCTGAGGCAGCGACCTGTGTTTTGTGGACAGACACAATGGTCCTTTCCCTCGCCATTTGTGTTGTTCGCTTGAAGTCGGAGTTATAGTTGGCCCTTTTGGTGGTAGGAACTCCGTTTCTCTGAAGCTTCGATTTCGAGGATCGTTGCACCGTTTTGTTTGGTAGGCAACAAATTCTTGAAGAGCGGCGAAGGGAGGGTCTCTGTCTAGGTTGCGCTCTCTATATGCATCTGATAATTCGATCCACTTTTCGATTAACTGTGTAGGTAATTTTCTAACGATAGGCTTCTGTGTTCTATGCTGGTCGAGACATGTCAGTCCCGTTAGGTTTAGGATCTTCTTTGGCTGCTCGCAACTGTGTAAGGAGAATAGAGAAGTCCCATAACCTGTGAGGTTCGTTAGTGCGGATGACTGGGAAATCGCTAACACGTTCTAACAACGAGGACTCCGTCAACGTGGATGCACCAAACCGTTGATCGAGCACTTCCCAGGCTTGTTTGAGGGCGATGACTGGGTCACCGAGATGAGATGAATAAATATCCTTTACTACTCGTGTAGATTCTGGTCCTAGCCAAGCCATCAGATGTATGATCTCCTCGATTGGCCGTAACCTCTCGTCACTAACGGTATGTAAGAAGATGTGCTTCCATAGTAAATAGTCTCTGCCTGGCTTGTCAGAAAACTTCTGTGCTCCTCTTGAAGCCAAATCCACCTTCCCTTGTCGAGGTGGGCATTCTGTGTTTCTTTCCCTGGGTGTCGCAAAGTCCATCTGGGCTGTATGGGGCTTGTATTTGGGGGGAGATGGTAAGCTGAACCATATGGAATTGGTGAAAGCAGGATCAGGGTTTCCCGTGGGTCCTGGTAAGCATAGTCCCTAGGATCAGGAGCGGAAGCTAAGGACAGCTGTTCTGTGTCTGCAGAATACTTGTTGATTATTACGTCTTGCCATGACACATGTGATGGTTGTTCCTTTCGCCGCTGGGCAGGTCGATCGTGTTTGATGGGCTTCACGTCCGTCCATGAGTTGCCTTGAGGCTGTGGCTGGAACACTGCTGCCTCTACGTTGAGGTTGTGGCTCGCGGCTACTCTTGTGTCTGCCTGCTGAGTATCCTTCACTAATGCTGATGGAACAATCTGGTTACCTCTTGTGTCTTGGCTGTTGGAGTAAATTTTTCAGCTTCTAGGAGGGTTTCGACTTGTACGAATTTGGCGGTGTCAGCATTCTGAATAGTTCGCGAAACTAGTGGTTGAGATTCTCCTCCTTGTCCCTGCCGTAATGAGTTCTGGTTGTTCACGTAGGCTTCGACACGGTTCTGCAAGTTCTCTCCTTCCAGCTGTGTAGGATTGAAGTTGAGGGAAGCATTGGCAGCTTCCGCCCGTAAAGCTGTTGCCCGTACTGCTTTTTTTGCAGCCTCCCGTTTATGCTGAAGATACGTACGGTTGGCTTGAGCTATGGCTTTGGCCACTTCTTCCTCTTGTAATCGCTCTTCATCTGCCACTTGCAGATCTACAGCAGCTTCATCAGCCTCGATTTGTGCTAATATCGCTAGGGCGGCGAGACTCTCTTTACTCGAGGCACGGGACGAACGGCTGTGATGAGAGGATGCTTTGGAAGAATGGTTAGAGCCTGTGATATAAGATTGCTGTGAAACGTGCTACCTGAGTGAGACCGTGCCGGTTTGGGGTGAAAGGACGAGGCTTTCTTTGAAGCATGAGAAGAGGCCCTGTACGAGCGATGGGATGACTCCGACTCGGCCTTCTCGTTGCTTGAGTCCTTTGCTTGCAGATTTGTCTGAGAGTCATCACAGTTTGAAAGGAAATTCGCATGCTGTATGTTAAACGCCTGGATGCTTTGTAAGTCCGCTTGGAGACTTGGGTCTTCCAACTGTGACTGGATGAAAATGAGGTGGCGTTCGCTATCCTTTGACTTTAGATGCGTCTTCCTCATGCGTTCGTTCTCAATTGTGATGCGACCAGGAGAGAGCTCTCCTTTAGGTTTATTGCAGAGCTCTATTAATTTATCTCGGGAATTAGTGTAGCTTTTGTAATACCTGTCCCACTCAACCATCAGATACGATCGCATTTCCTTGGTGAGCTCCCTATGCGCCCTCGTTTCATATTGTCTCTGAGTTGCCTTTGCATCTTCTGAATTTCGGAGGACAACACTCTTCATTTGAGTCGGGGTCGATTAGTAGGCCCAACTCTTTTGGCACGTCACAGCCTTCCCATGATTGAGGAGACTCAAGAAATTGCTAAAACACTTTTAGAAATGTGTTCACTATTTGTGGGTGCGTTACGCAAACTGTTGTAGACGTTTGCGCGGTTCGCCTTGCGGTCTCTGGGAGCGCTGCTGGAGTGCGTTGCAGCTGGCGCGGTTTACCTTGTGGTCTCTGGGGAGCGCTGCTGGAGTGCGTTGGCAGCTGGCGCGGTTTGCTGGTCTCTGGGAGCTGCTGGAGTGCGTTGCAGCTGGCGCGGTTTACCTTGCGGTCTCTGGGGAGCGCTGCTGGAGTGCGTTGCAGCTGGCGCGGTTTGCTTGGCTTAATGCTGGCCTGTAGTTTGCAGAGGAGTCACCAAAGGACGCTGAGTGTAACTATGTGAGAGATTACTGGGCTAGGGAGTTTTACCCTGGATGAGGTTTGCAGAGCTGGAATTTCCAATTATAGATCTCCTAAGGGCCTTGCCTTGAGTCTCTGTTTTGGCTTTACCAGGCCTGCACACCTGAGGGTGATTTTCCTTTCCAGTGTATTTTCTCTTTCAACAGTAGTTAAGCTAACAGCTGAATTAATAACTCATTCTGCGCAGACTTTCTTGCCTTTTAAGCCACATGCCTTGGAACCTTTACTTTGATAAATAAATTTTCTCAATTGCTGAAGTTAAGCTGCCTTTCCATGAGGTGAGAAAAAAGGAGGGGGAGCAGCCAGACTGACTCATTTAGCTTTAAATGCAAAAAAATGTCCTTTAAGAAGCTGGCTTTTAGATGCAGCTGCATAAAGTGAAGGCCAAACAGTCTTTCGTTGTTTCAAAGGGTTAACAATCAAATGGAGCTTGGGAATGAATCTATCCAGCTCACTGTTCTGTTCCCACGGTAGCTTTGCAGAAAACAGCAGTGATAACTCCGATAAAGGGGTATTATACATACAGAATCTTTATTTCCAGGCATCCTAAACAAACACTTACAGTGTTGAAAAGATTCATCCGGATTACTCAGTCTGTCCCTTCATACGGTGTGAGAAGAGGGTAACTTCACTCCCATGCTGAGAGAGTGTGAGAAGCTGCTCTTCTGGAGAATTGGAATTCCTAATGGAGGGCTTTCTTCTTACCAGCATGCAAAGCACCTCAGCACCAATAGACACATCAATCACAACTACATTTCCCTGAAGACATTGCCCTTAAAGGGATAGCTCTAAACATTATAAAGCTGTCTCTTAAGGAGACAGTAGCCAATACTGACTATTCTCAGGCTGCTCTAGTCAGCACACGGGCACGGTGTTATACACTGTAGTACTATACATAACACAGCTCAAAACAAGGGAGATCCCTTAAAATATGTAACAAGATTAAATAATAGTGAGAAACAAAGTAATTTATATAGGTTAAATAAGCCATATGGCAAGGCATTATAAAATTTAATTTTTTTTAAAAAAAAAGCATGAAATAATAGTGAATAACCTTAAAACAAGGATCACTAGAACGCGTTTACGCCTGCCGGCTTCCTAGGTAAGTGTCCTTGAGAACGAGGTAGTCTCTGCTGTGGAAATCAATACTGATTAGTAATTTTTTTTACAAATGCCTTGCCATATGGCTTATTTTACCTAAATAAATTACTTTGTTTATTACTTTATTTAGTCTTGTTGCTTATTTTATGGCATCTCCCTTGTTATTAGCTTGTTTCCTTCCACCTTGGGATCTGAACCAGCTAACTATAAAGAAGAAAAGAACGAATGGAAAACCTAAACAATTAAAAATATAAGTATTTTCAAATTTATCTATTTTGGAGTGCTATTTGGTGCTAGAACCCCACTGTTCATCTATTTATATTGTAGACTGTAACCCCAAAGATGGTATTCTAATCATGTATCAGGTATAGTTAAGGTGCACCTAGAATATATTTTTACCTCTTCTGGCACAAAACAAGACTCTAATAAAATATAATACTCCAAGCTGGCATCAATAAAATGTAATTTGTGTGTGTGTTGTGGGGGGGGGTAGCCAGTTCTTATTGTATGCTGAGGTATGGAGCTCTAGTGCTTGTGGCCACTGAACACAAGGATTGTGACTATTTAAATGAATCCTAACTACTACCTAATTTCAGAAACTAACCTCTTGTGTGTACAGCTCCGTGATTGCCGTATTTATACACACGGCCAGCCAATCAGCTAGAAGGGGCGGTTGCTAAGGGACGGAGCGTAACACATGGTTGTACAATTTCCCTTTAAAGCCCAAGTTACAACAGAGAAGACGAGGGAAAGTGGCGGGGTTTGGCTAGGCAACGAAGGAGCCATTTTGTTCTGCTGCCTGTTTGTGGGTGGCAAGCAAACTATACAATGTCTATAATGGTGCTACACTTGAATAAAGTCTGACTTCTGTGTTCATTAAATATGCCTGTCCTGTCTTGAAGCAAGTAAAACTTGTGCCAGCCAATCAGCTAGAGGAGGCGTTGCTAAGGGACGGGAGCGTAACAAACATGGTTGCTAAGTAACAATTCCGGAAGCCCTTTCAAAGCCTCAAGTTACACGTCACATTACCTCTTGTTATATAACGAATGAACAGTTTGGAAGAAACAGTATGACGTTTATTCTCCCCGCCGGAAGAGTGTCATTTCTGTGTGTGACCTGGCAGGATATGTCAGGGTGATGTCAGGTAGCAACGAGAGGAGGGTGGCGCGGGTTTGTCGCTAGGCAACGAAGGAGCCATTTTGTTCTGCTGCCTGTTTTTGTGGGTGGCAGGCAAACTATACAACGTCCTATAGTGGTGCTACACATGAATAAAGTCTGACTTCTGTGTTCATTAAAATATGTCTGTCCTGTCTTGAAGCAAGTAAAACTTGTATTAAGCCTGATTTATTCTGCATTTTAACAGTGACCTTTATTTACTTATTGCTGTTATTTCAAGTACTCACTGCTGTTTTTACGTTTTTGCACAGTGTTTCTTCAGTCTTTGACAATTAAAACTAAACAAAAACAGTGCATTAATGTAAAAACAACAGTGTGTACTTGAAATAAATAAATAAAGATCACTGTTAAAATGTAGAATAAACCAGGCTTAGTAAAAAGTTTATTTTCCACAGGACAGGACAGACACTATATATATATATATATATATATATAATATATAAATATATGTTCATCCGTACATGGGAAAATGTCAGTCTGTGGAGGGCTTAATGTATATTTATTTATTTAATAAATGGCCATGTTGCAAGAGCTACACACACTTATTCACTGTGTGATGTGTAGGTGCAGTGTGTGGGCGTACTGTGCTATATATATCGCATTGTGCTGTCCATAACACTGCACTGCATAGCACACGTTGTACAGCACATTATACTCAGTACAGTGCTATGTACAGTGCAATGCGATATTTAGTACAGAGCGTTATACACTTTACTATATGTCACACAGTACAGTGTATGCAAAAATATATATATAGCACAGTGTGCTGTGTATAACATCTTGTTCGCTACGTAACGCACTGCACTGTACACAATGTACTGTGTTTACATTGTGTTGTGTAAAACACAGTGTGTCGCTGTGTTATATACAGCGCAATGTTATATATATATATATAGCACGGGGCACGGGGTTATACACTGTAGTACTATACATAACACAGCTCAAAACAAGGGAGATCCCTTAAAATATGTAACAAGATTAAATAATAGTGAGAAACAAAGTAATTTATATAGGTTAAAATAAGCCATATGGCAAGGCATTATAAAATTTTTATTTTTTTTAAAAAAAACATGAAATAATAGTGAATAACCTTAAAACAAGGATCACTAGAACGCGTTTACACCTGCCGGCTTCCTAGGTAAGTGTCCTTGAGAACGAGGTAGTCTCTGCTGTGGAAATCAATACTGATTAGTAATTTTTTACAAATGCCTTGCCATATGGCTTATTTTACCTAAATAAATTACTTTGTTTATCACTTTATTTAGTCTTGTTGCTTATTTTATGGCATCTCCCTTGTTATTAGCTTGTTTCCTTCCACCTTGGGATCTGAACCAGCTAACTATAAAGAAGAAAAGAACGAATGGAAAACCTAAACAATTAAAAATATAAGTATTTTCAAATTTATCTATTTGGAGTGCTATTTGGTGCAGGAACACCCACTGTTCATCTATTTATATTGTAGACTGTAACCCCAAAGATGGTATTCTAATCATGTATCAGGTATAGTTAAGGTGCACCTAGAATATATTTTTACCTCTTCTGCACACAAACAAGACTTTAATAAAATATAATAATCCAAGCTGGCATCAATAAAATGTAATATTTGTGTGTGTGGTGTGTGTGTGTTGTGTGTGGGGGGGGGGGGGGTTCTAGCCAGTTCTTATTGTATGCTGAGGTATGGAGCTCTAGTGCTTGTGGCCACTGAACACAAGGATTGTGACTATTAAATGAACATAATCCTAACTACTTCCTAGTTTTCAGAAACTAAACCTCTTGTGTGTACAGCTCCGTGATTGCCGTATTTATACACACGGCCAGCCAATCAGCTAGAAGGGGGCGGTTGCTAAGGGACGGGAGCGTACACAAACATGGTTGCCAAGTAACAATTCCGGAATCCCTTTCAAAGCCTCAAGTTACAGGTAGCTGTCAGAGAACGAGAGGGAAAGTGGGCGGGTTTGTCGCTAGGCAACGAAGGAGCCATTTTGTTCTGCTGCCTGTTTGTGGGTGGCAAGCAAACTATACAATGTCCTATAGTGGTGCTACACATGAATAAAGTCTGACTTCTGTGTTCATTAAATATGTCTGTCCTGTCTTGAAGCAAGTAAAACTTGTGCCAGCCAATCAGCTAGAAGGAGGCGGTTGCTAAGGGACGGGAGCGTAAACAAACATGGTTGCTAAGTAACAATTCCGGAATCCCTTTCAAAGCCTCAAGTTACAGGTAGCTGTCAGAGAACGAGAGGGAAAGTGGGCGGGTTTCTCGCTAGGCAACGAAGGAGCCATTTTGTTCTGCTGCCTTTTTGTGGGTGGCAGGCAAACTATACAACGTCCTATAGTAGTGCTACACATGAATAAAGTCTGACTTCTGTGTTCATTAAATATGTCTGTCCTGTCTTGAAGCAAGTAAAACTTGTATTAAGCCTGATTTATTCTGCATTTTTAACAGTGACCTTTATTTACGTATTGCTGTTATTTCAAGTACTCACTGCTGTTTTTACGTTTTTGCACAGTGTTTCTTCAGTCTTTGACAATTAAAACTAAACAAAAACAGTGCATTCATGTAAAACAACAGTGTGTACTTGAAATAAATGCAATAAATAAATAAAGATCACTGTTAAAATGTAGAATAAACCAGGCTTAATATAAGTTTATTTTCCACAGGACAGGGACAGACGCACACACATACA